>OX608078.1:28130484-28878027 GCA_951509765.1 Sphenella marginata
CTTATCCCTCAGCAACACGAAAACGTACATATGTACATAAGAATGTTAATTTTGTTTTTATTTAAAGCGTCATACATACATACATATGTATGTATGTACGAAGCGAAGTACCGCTACCGAGCGCTCGCTTAACTTAAATCGATTCATTTGGTTGACAGCGAACAAACACACAAACAGCTTTTTTTAGAAAAGGTGCTCCTATTGTTTAAACAATTTTGGTTAAATAATATATGAATCAACTATTTTTTTTGATGCAGAACGAAAGTAAATATTTCAAAGTTTAACTTCAAGTAAGTTTCATTCTAATCGGTGGATCCGTTTACGATTTGTGGCTGTGTAAACAAAAAATTTATGGTTTTTTACCGATTTCCACTCCCCCTTGAGATATAAGGTATCCTATCTTTCAAGTTGGATCAAACTGTAGATGCTGTGCAAATTTCATTAAAATCGGTTGAGTAGTTTAGGAGCTCACCCTGATTGAACATGTGACACGTGATTTTTATATATTAAGATAAATCTCTAGAAGGGTCGTGTCTGTACATTGAAAATTTCTTTGAAAAGATGACTGGGGATGACTTGGGAATGCTATGGAGTTCATCTGATCCATTTTTAAAATTATTGTCTGTCTGTTTGTCTGTTTGAACTTAAGGATCTCGGAAACTAAGCAATGGATTTTGATGAGACTTTCACAAATATACTGCTTGAAGCTTAGAAAGAGATCTGCACATTGTTTTATCAAAACAAAAAAGGTATACTAATTTTTAGGGAGGAACCTATGAAATTTTTTTTCTTAAATAAATTTAAATAAATATTTATGTGGGTATCAGCATATCTTTAATAAAACTCTAGAAAAGTCGTGTCTGTGCATTGAAAATTTCTTTGAAAAAATTACTGGGGATGACCTGGGGAATGCTATAGAGTTCATCTGATCCATTTTTAAAATTATTGTCTGTCTGTTTGTCTGTTTGAACTTAAGGATCTCGGAAACTAAGCAATGGATTTTGATGAGACTTTCACAAATATACTGCTTGAAACTTAGAAAGGGATCTGCACATTGTTTTATCAAAACAAAAAAGGTATACTAATTTTTAGGGAGGAACCTATGAAATTTTTTTTCTTAAATAAATTTAAATAAATATTTATGTGGGTATCAGCATATCTTCTATCTATCTATACTATAACTAGCAGACCCGGCAGACGTTGTTCTGCCTGAGCAGTGACTTCCCTAGAAATACATTTTCAACTATTTTTGTATTAATTTTTAACATTCCATTTATTGCAGTGCTTTAGTATATGCAATGTTTCCGGTTTTAACGTATTTGGTATAAACAAATAAATTTGTTGGATGTCCAACTCAAAAAAGGAATCTTTTGAACGCAATGGCTATGACACAAACCATTATGCGCTGCTGAGCAGATGTGTAGTTAGTATTTATTTAATTATATCCTATATCTACCACTTAACGCCACTATTATGATTTTATGGAAATCCTATAATACTCTGGATGTGTATAAACGGCAATAACAAACAAAAAAATTAAGTGCTTTGATTAAGATTTAAGAACATTAAAATGTCACTAAAGCAAATACATTCAGGGATATAACGAATTGAAATATTACTTAGCTGTGGTCTTAGAACTGACCACTTTTCCAAAAAATTTACAAATGTATGTATGTCGTACCCCACGAAGATTTTCACGTATTAAAACAGATCAACCATAAACTTTGGACATTATGGAAGTACAAACAAAGTACTGAATACAAAAAATGTGGGCGTGGCACCGCCCACTTTTCCAAAATTACATAAATCTTGAAAAGAAGAACTGAAAAAAAAACTTGAGTCAAATCTGTCCAGCCGTTCTCATTTTTTTCCTATCATTTTTGAATTGATTAATATGAAATAAGAAATTAATAATATAATTATGTGATAATACTTACATGTACATATGTATATATTTCAATTAAATATTTTTGAACCATGAAGCAATTGTATAAAATACGAATAACGGGGTTTCACAAAATGCGTTCACTACAAAATATGTACATATATGGATTTGATTTTTACTTATCCCTCAGCAACACGAAAACGTACATATGTACATAAGAATGTTAATTTTGTTTTTATTTAAAGCGTCATACATACATACATATGTACATATGTATGTACGAAGCGAAGTACCGCTACCGAGCGCTCGCTTAACTTAAATCGATTCATTTGGTTGACAGCGAACAAACACACAAACAGCTTTTTTTAGAAAAGGTGCTCCTATTGTTTAAACAATTTTGGTTAAATAATATATGAATCAACTTTTTTTTTTGATGCAGAACGAAAGTAAATATTTCAAAGTTTAACTTCAAGTAAGTTTCATTCTAATCGGTGGATCCGTTTACGATTTGTGGCTGTGTAAACAAAAAAATTTATGGTTTTTTACCGATTTCCACTCCCCCTTGAGATATAAGGTATCCTATCTTTCAAGTTGGATCAAACTGTAGATGCTGTGCAAATTTCATTAAAATCGGTTGAGTAGTTTAGGAGCTCACCCTGATTGAACATGTGACACGTGATTTTTATATATTAAGATAAATCTCTAGAAGGGTCGTGTCTGTACATTGAAAATTTCTTTGAAAAGATGACTGGGGATGACCTGGGGAATGCTATGGAGTTCATCTGATCCATTTTTAAAATTATTGTCTGTCTGTTTGTCTGTTTGAACTTAAGGATCTCGGAAACTAAGCAATGGATTTTGATGAGACTTTCACAAATATACTGCTTGAAGCTTAGAAAGGGATCTGCACATTGTTTTATCAAAACAAAAAAGGTATACTAATTTTTAGGGAGGAACCTATGAAATTTTTTTTCTTAAATAAATTTAAATAAATATTTATGTGGGTATCAGCATATCTTCTATCTATCTATACTATAATAAATCTCTAGAAGGGTCGTGTCTGTACATTGAAAATTTCTTTGAAAAGATGACTGGGGATGACCTGGGGAATGCTATGGAGTTCATCTGATCCATTTTTAAAATGATTGTCTGTCTGTTTGTCTGTTTGAACTTAAGGATCTCGGAAACTAAGCAATGGATTTTGATGAGACTTTCACAAATATACTGCTTTAAGCTTAGAAAGGGATCTGCACTTTGTTTTATCAAAACAAAAAAGGTATACTAATTTTTAGGGAGGAACCTATGAAATTTTTTTTCCTAAATAAATTTAAATAAATATTTATGTGGGTATCAGCATATCTATCTATACTATAATAAATCTCTAGAAGGGTCGTGTCTGTACATTGAAAATTTCTTTGAAAAGATGACTGGGGATGACCTGGGGAATGCTATAGAGTTCATCTGATCCATTTTTAAAATTATTGTCTGTCTGTTTGTCTGTTTGAACTTAAGGATCTCGGAAACTAAGCAATGGATTTTGATGAGACTTTCACAAATATACTGCTTGAAGCTTAGAAAGGGATCTGCACATTGTTTTATCAAAACAAAAAAGGTTTACTAATTTTTAGGGAGGAACCTATGAAATTTTTTTTCTTAAATAAATTTAAATAAATATTTATGTGGGTATCAGCATATCTTCTATCTATCTATACTATAATAAATCTCTAGAAGGGTCGTGTCTGTACATTGAAAATTTCTTTGAAAAGATGACTGGGGATGACCTGGGGAATGCTATGGAGTTCATCTGATCCATTTTTAAAATTATTGTCTGTCTGTTTGTCTGTTTGAACTTAAGGATCTCGGAAACTAAGCAATGGATTTTGATGAGACTTTCACAAATATACTGCTTGAAGCTTAGAAAGGGATCTGCACATTGTTTTATCAAAACAAAAAAGGTATACTAATTTTTAGGGAGGAACCTATGAAATTTTTTTTCTTAAATAAATTTAAATAAATATTTATGTGGGTATCAGCATATCTTTAATAAAACTCTAGAAAAGTCGTGTCTGTGCATTGAAAATTTCTTTGAAAAAATTACTGGGGATGACCTGGGGAATGCTATAGAGTTCATCTGATCCATTTTTAAAATTATTGTCTGTCTGTTTGTCTGTTTGAACTTAAGGATCTCGGAAACTAAGCAATGGATTTTGATGAGACTTTCACAAATATACTGCTTGAAGCTTAGAAAGGGATCTGCACATTGTTTTATCAAAACAAAAAAGGTATACTAATTTTTAGGGAGGAACCTATGAAATTTTTTTTCTTAAATAAATTTAAATAAATATTTATGTGGGTATCAGCATATCTTCTATCTATCTATACTATAATAAATCTCTAGAAGGGTCGTGTCTGTACATTGAAAATTTCTTTGAAAAGATGACTGGGGATGACCTGGGGAATGCTATGGAGTTCATCTGATCCATTTTTAAAATTATTGTCTGTCTGTTTGTCTGTTTGAACTTAAGGATCTCGGAAACTAAGCAATGGATTTTGATGAGACTTTCACAAATATACTGCTTGAAGCTTAGAAAGGGATCTGCACATTGTTTTATCAAAACAAAAAAGGTATACTAATTTTTAGGGAGGAACCTATGAAATTTTTTTTCTTAAATAAATTTAAATAAATATTTATGTGGGTATCAGCATATCTTCTATCTATCTATACTATAATAAATCTCTAGAAGGGTCGTGTCTGTACATTGAAAATTTCTTTGAAAAGATGACTGGGGATGACCTGGGGAATGCTATAGAGTTCATCTGATCCATTTTTAAAATTATTGTCTGTCTGTTTGTCTGTTTGAACTTAAGGATCTCGGAAACTAAGCAATGGATTTTGATGAGACTTTCACAAATATACTGCTTGAAGCTTAGAAAGGGATCTGCACATTGTTTTATCAAAACAAAAAAGGTATACTAATTTTTAGGGAGGAGCCTATGAAATTTTTTTTCTTAAATAAATTTAAATAAATATTTATGTGGGTATCAGCATATCTTCTATCTATCTATACTATAATAAATCTCTAGAAGGGTCGTGTCTGTACATTGAAAATTTCTTTGAAAAGATGACTGGGGATGACCTGGGGAATGCTATGGAGTTCATCTGATCCATTTTTAAAATGATTGTCTGTCTGTTTGTCTGTTTGTCTGTTTGAACTTAAGGATCGCGGAAACTAAGCAATGGATTTTGATGAGACTTTCACAAATATACTGCTTGAAGCTTAGAAAGGGATCTGCACTTTGTTTTATCAAAATCGGACCACAAACAAAAAAGATATACTAATTTTTATGGAGGAACCTATGAAATTTTGTTTCTTAAATAAATTTAAATAAATATTTATGTGGGTATCAGCATATCTTTAATAAAACTCTAGAAAAGTCGTGTCTGTACATTGAAAATTTCTTTGAAAAGATGACTGGGGATGACCTGGGGAATGCTATGGAGTTCATCTGATCCATTTTTAAATGATTGTCTGTCTGTTTGTCTGTTTGAACTTAAGGATCTCGGAAACTAAGCTATGGATTTTGATGAGACTTTCACAAATATACTGCTTGAAGCTTAGAAAGGGATCTGCACTTTGTTTTATCAAAACAAAAAAGGTATACTAATTTTTAGGGAGGAACCTATGAAATTTTTTTTCTTAAATAAATTTAAATAATTATTTATGTGGGTATCAGCATATCTTCTATCTATCTATACTATAATAAATCTCTAGAAGGGTCGTGTCTGTATATTGAAAATTTCTTTAAAAAGATGACTGGGGATGACCTGGGGAATGCTATGGAGTTCATCTGATCCATTTTTAAAATGATTGTCTGTCTGTTTGTCTGTTTGAACTTAAGGATCTCGGAAACTAAGCAATGGATTTTGATGAGACTTTCACAAATATACTGCTTGAAGCTTAGAAATTGATCTTCACTTTGTTTTATCAAAATCGGACCACAAACAAAAA
This sequence comes from Sphenella marginata, assembly GCA_951509765.1. NCBI lineage: Eukaryota > Metazoa > Arthropoda > Insecta > Diptera > Tephritidae > Sphenella > Sphenella marginata. Next base: position 28,136,380 of record OX608078.1, read on the forward strand.
AGGTATACTAATTTTTAGGGAGGAACCTATGACATTTTTTTTCTTAAATAAATTTAAATAAATATTTATGTGGGTATCAGCATATCTATCTATACCATAATAAATCTCTAGAAGGGTCGTGTCTTGCACTTTGTTTTATCAAAATCGGACCACAAACAAAAAAGATATACTAATTTTTAGGGAGGAACCTATGACATTTTTTTTCTTAAATAAATTTAAATAAATATTTATGTGGGTATCAGCATATCTTCTATCTATCTATACTATAATAAATCTCTAGAAGGGTCGTGTCTGTACATTGAAAATTTCTTTGAAAAGATGACTGGGGATGACCTGGGGAATGCTATAGAGTTCATCTGATCCATTTTTAAAATTATTGTCTGTCTGTTTGTCTGTTTGAACTTAAGGATCTCGGAAACTAAGCAATGGATTTTGATGAGACTTTCACAAATATACTGCTGGAAGCTTAGAAAGGGATCTGCACTTTGTTTTATCAAAACAAAAAAGGTATACTAATTTTTAGGGAGGAACCTATGAAATTTTTTTTCTTAAATAAATTTAAATAAATATTTATGTGGGTATCAGCAAATCTTCTATCTATCTATACTATAATAAATCTCTAGAAGGGTCGTGTCTGTACATTGAAAATTTCTTTGAAAAGATGACTGGGGATGACCTGGGGAATGCTATGGAGTTCATCTGATCCATTTTTAAAATGATTGTCTGTCTGTTTGTCTGTTTGAACTTAAGGATCTCGGAAACTAAGCAATGGATTTTGATGAGACTTTCACAAATATACTGCTTGAAGCTTAGAAAGGGATCTGCACTTTGTTTTATCAAAACAAAAAAGGTATACTAATTTTTAGGGAGGAACCTATGAAATTTTTTTTCTTAAATAAATTTAAATAAATATTTATGTGGGTATCAGCATATCTTCTATCTATCTATACTATAATAAATCTCTAGAAGGGTCGTGTCTGTACATTGAAAATTTCTTTGAAAAGATGACTGGGGATGACCTGGGGAATGCTATGGAGTTCATCTGATCCATTTTTAAAATGATTGTCTGTCTGTTTGTCTGTTTGAACTTAAGGATCTCGGAAACTAAGCAATGGATTTTGATGAGACTTTCACAAATATACTGCTTGAAGCTTAGAAAGGGATCTGCACTTTGTTTTATCAAAATCGGACCACAAACAAAAAAGATATACTAATTTTTATGGAGGAACCTATGAAATTTTGTTTCTTAAATAAATTTAAATAAATATTTATGTGGGTATCAGCATATCTTTAATAAAACTCTAGAAAAGTCGTGTCTGTACATTGAAAATTTCTTTGAAAAGATGACTGGGGATGACCTGGGGAATGCTATGGAGTTCATCTGATCCATTTTTAAATGATTGTCTGTCTGTTTGTCTGTTTGAACTTAAGGATCTCGGAAACTAAGCTATGGATTTTGATGAGACTTTCACAAATATACTGCTTGAAGCTTAGAAAGGGATCTGCACTTTGTTTTATCAAAACAAAAAAGGTATACTAATTTTTAGGGAGGAACCTATGAAATTTTTTTTCTTAAATAAATTTAAATAATTATTTATGTGGGTATCAGCATATCTTCTATCTATCTATACTATAATAAATCTCTAGAAGGGTCGTGTCTGTATATTGAAAATTTCTTTAAAAAGATGACTGGGGATGACCTGGGGAATGCTATGGAGTTCATCTGATCCATTTTTAAAATGATTGTCTGTCTGTTTGTCTGTTTGAACTTAAGGATCTCGGAAACTAAGCAATGGATTTTGATGAGACTTTCACAAATATACTGCTTGAAGCTTAGAAATTGATCTTCACTTTGTTTTATCAAAATCGGACCACAAACAAAAAAGGTATACTAATTTTTAGGGAGGAACCTATGACATTTTTTTTCTTAAATAAATTTAAATAAATATTTATGTGGGTATCAGCATATCTATCTATACCATAATAAATCTCTAGAAGGGTCGTTTCTGTACATTGAAAATTTCTTTGAAAAGATGACTGGGGATGACCTGGGGAATGCTATAGAGTTCATCTGATCCATTTTTAAAATTATTGTCTGTCTGTTTGTCTGTTTGAACTTAAGGATCTCGGAAACTAAGCAATGGATTTTGATGAGACTTTCACAAATATACTGCTGGAAGCTTAGAAAGGGATCTGCACTTTGTTTTATCAAAACAAAAAAGGTATACTAATTTTTAGGGAGGAACCTATGAAATTTTTTTTCTTAAATAAATTTAAATAAATATTTATGTGGGTATCAGCATATCTTCTATCTATCTATACTATAATAAATCTCTAGAAGGGTCGTGTGTGTACATTGAAAATTTCTTTGAAAAGATGACTGGGGATGACCTGGGGAATGCTATAGAGTTCATCTGATCCATTTTTGAAATTATTGTCTGTCTGTTTGTCTGTTTGAACTTAAGGATCTCGGAAACTAAGCAATGGATTTTGATGAGACTTTCACAAATATACTGCTGGAAGCTTAGAAAGGGATCTGCACTTTGTTTTATCAAAACAAAAAAGGTATACTAATTTTTAGGGAGGAACCTATGAAATTTTTTTTCTTAAATAAATTTAAATAAATATTTATGTGGGTATCAGCAAATCTTCTATCTATCTATACTATAATAAATCTCTAGAAGGGTCGTGTCTGTACATTGAAAATTTCTTTGAAAAGATGACTGGGGATGACCTGGGGAATGCTATGGAGTTCATCTGATCCATTTTTAAAATGATTGTCTGTCTGTTTGTCTGTTTGAACTTAAGGATCTCGGAAACTAAGCAATGGATTTTGATGAGACTTTCACAAATATACTGCTTGAAGCTTAGAAAGGGATCTGCACTTTGTTTTATCAAAACAAAAAAGGTATACTAATTTTTAGGGAGGAACCTATGAAATTTTTTTTCTTAAATAAATTTAAATAAATATTTATGTGGGTATCAGCATATCTTCTATCTATCTATACTATAATAAATCTCTAGAAGGGTCGTGTCTGTACATTGAAAATTTCTTTGAAAAGATGACTGGGGATGACCTGGGGAATGCTATGGAGTTCATCTGATCCATTTTTAAAATGATTGTCTGTCTGTTTGTCTGTTTGAACTTAAGGATCTCGGAAACTAAGCAATGGATTTTGATGAGACTTTCACAAATATACTGCTTGAAGCTTAGAAAGGGATCTGCACTTTGTTTTATCAAAACAAAAAAGGTATACTAATTTTTAGGGAGGAACCTATGAAATTTTTTTTCTTAAATAAATTTAAATAAATATTTATGTGGGTATCAGCATATCTATCTATACTATAATAAATCTCTAGAAGGGTCGTGTCTGTACATTGAAAATTTCTTTGAAAAGATGACTGGGGATGACCTGGGGAATGCTATAGAGTTCATCTGATCCATTTTTAAAATTATTGTCTGTCTGTTTGTCTGTTTGAACTTAAGGATCTCGGAAACTAAGCAATGGATTTTGATGAGACATTCACAAATATACTGCTTGAAGCTTAGAAAGGGATCTGCACTTTGTTTTATCAAAACAAAAAAGGTATACTAATTTTTAGGGAGGAACCTATGAAATTTTTTTTCTTAAATACATTTAAATAAATATTTATGTGGGTATCAGCAAATCTTCTATCTATCTATACTATAATAAATCTCTAGAACGGTCGTGTCTGTACATTGAAAATTTCTTTGAAAAGATGACTGGGGATGACCTGGGGAATGCTATGGAGTTCATCTGATCCATTTTTAAAATGATTGTCTGTCTGTCTGTCTGTTTGTCTGTTTGAACTTAAGGATCTCGGAAACTAAGCAATGGATTTTGATGAGACTTTCACAAATATACTGCTTGAAGCTTAGAAAGGGATATGCACTTTGTTTTATCAAAATCGGACCACAAACAAAAAAGGTATACTAATTTTTAGGGAGGAACCTATGACATTTTTTTTCTTAAATAAATTTAAATAAATATTTATGTGGGTATCAGCATATCTTCTATCTATCTATACTATAATAAATCTCTAGAAGGGTCGTGTCTGTACATTGAAAATTTCTTTGAAAAGATGACTGGGGATGACCTGGGGAATGCTATAGAGTTCATCTGATCCATTTTTAAAATTATTGTCTGTCTGTTTGTCTGTTTGAACTTAAGGATCTCGGAAACTAAGCAATGGATTTTGATGAGACCTTCACAAATATGCTGCTTGAAGCTTAGAAAGGGATCTGCACTGTGTTTTATCAAAATCGGACTACAAACAAAAAAGATATACTCATTTTTAGGGAGGAACCTATGACATTTTTTTTCTTAAATAAATTTAAATAAATATTTATGTGGTAGAAAGGGATCTGCACTTTATTTTATCAAAATCGGACCGCAATCAAAAAAGATATACTAATTTTTAGGGAGGAACCTATGAAATTTTTTTTCTTAAATAAATTTAAATAAATATTTATGTGGGTATCAGCATATCTATCTATACTATAATAAATCTCTAGAAGGGTCGTGTCTGTACATTGAAAATTTCTTTGAAAAGATGACTGGGGATGACCTGGGGAATGCTATAGAGTTCATCTAAACCATTTTTAAAATTATTGTCTGTCTGTTTGTCTGTTTGAACTTAAGGATCTCGGAAACTAAGCAATGGATTTTGATGAGACCTTCACAAATATACTGCTTGAAGCTTAGAAAGGGATCTGCACTTTGTTTTATCAAAACAAAAAAGGTATACTAATTTTTAGGGAGGAACCTATGAAATTTTTTTTCTTAAATAAATTTAAATAAATATTTATGTGGGTATCCGCATATCTTCTATCTATCTATACTATAATAAATCTCTAGAAGGGTCGTGTCTGTATATTGAAAATTTCTTTAAAAAGATGACTGGGGATGACCTGGGGAATGCTATGGAGTTCATCTGATCCATTTTTAAAATGATTGTCTGTCTGTTTGTCTGTTTGAACTTAAGGATCTCGGAAACTAAGCAATTGATTTTGATGAGACTTTCACAAATATACTGCTTGAAGCTTAGAAAGGGATCTGCACTTTGTTTTATCAAAATCGGACCACAAACAAAAAAGATATACTAATTTTTAGGGAGGAACCTATGACATTTTTTTTCTTAAATAAATTTAAATAAATATTTATGTGGGTATCAGCATATCTTTAATAAAACTCTAGAAAAGTCGTGTCTGTGCATTGAAAATTTCTTTGAAAAAATTACTGGGGGTGACTTGGGGAATGCTATAGAGTTCATCTGACCCATTTTTAGAATTATCGCCTGTCTGTTTGTCTGTTTGAACTTGAGGATCTCGGAAACTAAGCAATGGATTTTAATGAGACTTTCACAAATATACTGCTTGAAGCTTAGAAAGGGATCTGCACTTTGTTTTATCAAAATCGGACCACAAACAAAAAGATATACTAATTTTTAGGGAGGAACCTATGAAATTTTTTTTCTTAAATAAATTTAAATAAATATTTATGTGGGTATCAGCATATCTATCTATACTATAATAAATCTCTAGAAGGGTCGTGTCTGTACATTGAAAATTTCTTTGAAAAGATGACTGGGGATGACCTGGGGAATGCTATAGAGTTCATCTGATCCATTTTTAAAATTATTGTCTGTCTGTTTGTCTGTTTGAACTTAAGGATCTCGGAAACTAAGCAATGGATTTTGATGAGACCTTCACAAATATACTGCTTGAAGCTTAGAAAGGGATCTGCACTTTGTTTTATCAAAACAAAAAAGGTATACTAATTTTTAGGGAGGAACCTATGAAATTTTTTTTCTTAAATAAATTTAAATAAATATTTATGTGGGTATCCGCATATCTTCTATCTATCTATACTATAATAAATCTCTAGAAGGGTCGTGTCTGTATATTGAAAATTTCTTTAAAAAGATGACTGGGGATGACCTGGGGAATGCTATGGAGTTCATCTGATCCATTTTTAAAATGATTGTCTGTCTGTTTGTCTGTTTGAACTTAAGGATCTCGGAAACTAAGCAATTGATTTTGATGAGACTTTCACAAATATACTGCTTGAAGCTTAGAAAGGGATCTGCACTTTGTTTTATCAAAATCGGACCACAAACAAAAAAGATATACTAATTTTTAGGGAGGAACCTATGACTTTTTTTTTCTTAAATAAATTTAAATAAATATTTATGTGGGTATCAGCATATCTTTAATAAAACTCTAGAAAAGTCGTGTCTGTGCATTGAAAATTTCTTTGAAAAAATTACTGGGGGTGACTTGGGGAATACTATAGAGTTCATCTGACCCATTTTTAGAATTATCGCCTGTCTGTTTGTCTGTTTGAACTTGAGGATCTCGGAAACTAAGCAATGGATTTTAATGAGACTTTTACAAATATACTGCTTGAAGCTTAGAAAGGGATCTGCACTTTGTTTTATCAAAATCGTACCACAAACAAAAAGATATACTAATTTTTAGGGAGGAACCTATGACATTTTTTTTCTTAAATAAATTTAAATAAATATTTATGTGGGTATCAGCATATCTTTATTAAAACTCTAGAAAAGTCGTGTCTGTACATTGAAAATTTCTTTGAAAATATGACTGGGGATGACCTGGGGAATGCTATGGAGTTCATCTGATCAATTTTTAAAATGATTGTCTGTCTGTTTGTCTGTTTGAACTTAAGGATCGCAATGGATTTTGATGAGACTTTCACAAATATACTGCTTGAAGCTTAGAAAGGGATCTGCACTTTGTTTTATCAAAATCGGACGACAAACAAAAAAGATATACTAATTTTTGGGAGGAACCTATGAAATATTTTTTCTTAAATAAATTTAAATAAATATTTATGTGGGTATCAGCATATCTATCTATACTATAATAAATCTCTAGAAGGGTCGTGTCTGTACATTGAAAATTTCTTTGAAAAGATGACTGGGGATGACCTGGGGAATGCTATGGAGTTCATCTGATCCATTTTTAAAATTATTGTCTGTCTGTTTGTCTGTTTGAACTTAAGGATCTCGGAAACTAAGCAATGGATTTTGATGAGACTTTAACAAATATACTGCTTGAAGCTTAGAAATTGATCTTCACTTTGTTTTATCAAAATCGTACCACAAACAAAAAAGATATACTAATTTTTAGGGAGGAACCTAAGACATTTTTTTTCTTAAATAAATTTAAATAAATATTTATGTGGGTATCAGCATATCTATCTATACTATAATAAATCTCTAGAAGGGTCGTGTCTGTACATTGAAAATTTCTTTGAAAAGATGACTGGGGATGACCTGGGGAATGCTATAGAGTTCATCTGATCCATTTTTAAAATTATTGTCTGTCTGTTTGTCTGTTTGAACTTAAGGATCTCGGAAACTAAGCAATGGATTTTGATGAGACTTTCAAAAATATACTGCTTGAAGCTTAGAAATTGATCTACACTTTGTTTTATCAAAATCGTACCACAAACAAAAAAGATATACTAATTTTTAGGGAGGAACCTATGAAATTTTTTTTCTTAAATAAATTTAAATAAATATTTATGTGGGTATCAGCATATCTTCTATCTATCTATACTATAATAAATCTCTAGAAGGGTCGTGTCTGTACATTGAAAATTTCTTTGAAAACATGACTGGGATTGACCTGGGGAATGCTATGGAGTTCATCTGATGCATTTTTAAAATGATTGTCTGTCTGTTTGAACTTAAGGATCCCGGAAACTAAGCAATAGATTTTGATGAGACTTTAACAAATATACTGCTTGAAGCTTAGAAAGGGATCTGCACTTTGTTTTATCAAAACAAAAAAGATATACTAATTTTTAGGGAGGAACCTATGAAATTTTTTTTTCTTAAAAAAATTTAAATAAATATTTATGTGGGTATCAGCATATCTCTAATAAAACTCTAGAAAAGACGTGTCTGTGCATTGGAAATTTCTTTGAAAAAATTACTGGGGCTGACTTGGGGAATGCTATAGAGTTCATCTGACCCATTTTTAGAATTATCGTCTGTCTGTTTGTCTGTTTGAACTTGAGGATCTCGGAAACTAAGCAAAGGATTTTAATGAGACTTTCACAAATATACTGCTTGAAGCTTGCAAAGGGATCTGCACTTTGTTTTATCAAAATCGGACCACAAACAAAAAAGATATATTAATTTTTAGGGAGGAACCTATAAAATTTTTTTTCTTAAATAAATTTAAATAAATATTTATGTGGGTATCAGCATATCTATACTATAATAAATCTCTAGAAGGGTCGTGTCTGTACATTGAAAATTTCTTTGAAAAGATGGCTGGGGATGACCTGGGGAATGCTATGGAGTTCATCTGATCCATTTTTTAAATTATTGTCTGTCTGTTTGTCTGTTTGTCTGTTTGAACTTAAGGATCTCGGAAACTAAGCAATAGATTTTGATGAGACTTTAACAAATATACTGCTTGAAGCTTAGAAATTGATCTTCACTTTGTTTTATCAAAATCGGACCACAAACAAAAAGGTATACTAATTTTTAGGGAGGAACCTATGACATTTTTTTTCTTAAATAAATTTAAATAAATATTTATGTGGGTATCAGCATATCTATACTATAATAAATCTCTAGAAGGGTCGTATCTGTACATTGAAAATTTATTTGAAAAGATGACTGGGGATGAACTGGGGAATGCTATGGAGTTCATCTGATCCATTTTTAAAATTATTGTCTGTCTGTTTGTCTGTTTGAACTTAAGGATCTCGAAAACTAAGCAATGGATGTTGATGAGACTTTCACAAATATACTGCTTGAAGCTTAGAAAGGGATCTCCACTTTGTTTTATCAAAATCGGACCACAAACAAAAAAGATATACTAATTTTTAGGGAGGAACCTATGAAATTTTTTTTCTTAAATAAATTTAAATAAATATTTATGTGGGTATCAGCATATCTATACTATAATAAATCTCTAGAAGGGTCGTATCTGTACATTGAAAATTTATTTGAAAAGATGACTGGGGATGAACTGGGGAATGCTATGGAGTTCATCTGATCCATTTTTAAAATTATTGTCTGTCTGTTTGTCTGTTTGAACTTAAGGATCTCGAAAACTAAGCAATGGATGTTGATGAGACTTTCACAAATATACTGCTTGAAGCTTAGAAAGGGATCTGCACTTTGTTTTATCAAAATCGGGCCACAGACAAAAAAGATATACTAATTTTTAGGGAGGAACCTATGAAATTTTTTTTCTTAAATAAATTTAAATAAATATTTATGTGGGTATCAGCATATCTTTAATAAAACTCTAGAAAAGTCGTGTCTGTGCATTGAAAATTTCTTTGAAAAAATTACTTGGGGAATACTATAGAGTTCATCTGACCCATTTTTAGAATTATCGCCTGTCTGTTTGTCTGTTTGAACTTGAGGATCTCGGAAACTAAGCAATGGATTTTAAAGAGACTTTCACAAGTATACTGCTTGAAGCTTAGAAAGGGATTTGCACTTTGTTTTATCAAAATCGAACAAAAAAGATATACTAATTTTTAGGGAGGAACCTATGAAATTTTTTTTTAAATAAATTTATATGAAGAAAAATTCACTTAGTTTGAGAAAAAAACTAAGTGTGCCTTTCTAAAATTTTTGTTTACTTTTTTTCAATGTCTGCTAAATCAAAAATCAATTGCATAGGTACACTGCCGCGCTATGTGGAAAGTAACAATGTTTGTTACGTTTTCACGCCAAAACTAATGCACCTAGCAGTATGAAACTTTGTACACATATTCTCTGTGACCTGGAAGGATTCATGGAGATGATATTTGCCCTAAAACCTCAAAACTTTCCTACAATTTGAGTATCAACCGAAAGAGGAAGTCCCCTTTTTATACCCAGCGTACTAGTACTAGTACAAGGGTATATTAATTTTGTCCACATAACGGTACTATGTAACGGCACAAAATAATCGAGTTAGATATAGAGTTCCATATATGAAAGTTCTTAGGTTGAAAAGAGGAATTGATTAAGTCATGTCCGTCCGTCAGTCCGTCTGTCCGTCCGTGTACACGATAACTTGAGTAAAAATTGAGATATTTGCATGAAATTTTGCATACAGGTTACTTTCTGCCCAAGGTAGGTTGTTATTGAAAATGGGCGAAATCGGATGATAACCACGCCCCCTTTTTCGATATCGAAAATTTCGAAAAACGTATAAAACGGGTTAATTCAATATCAGAAGCAGCTAAAATGATAAAATTTGCAAAATGTATTGATTTATATGTTCTAAGGCGGATTTTGCCAAATTTTTTGAAAAGGGGCGTGGCACCGCCCCCATATATTTGAAGACATTTTAAAATTTTGACTCCTTATAACTTGAGAACAGTTTATGCTAGTATAACGAAATTTTGTAGGGGGCATACTATTGTTGTGTTAAATTCAGATATACAAAATAAACGAAATCGCTTGGCGACCACGCCTACTTTTTTGCTAATAACTTCAGAACGGTGTGAGATAGGTTTACGAAACTAGGTTCCAGGCATGTTATGTTTATGTAGAGTACTACCACAGAAAATAAGAAAAATCGGTGAACGACCACGCCCCTTTTTGGACTAAAGTTCTCTAAACGAGAGTTAGGAAACCGTAATATGCAATATCTGTTTAACTGATAAAGATATAATGCTAAAATTTAGTACACTCATTCACCTGGGAATGAATTGAAGTGGAGATAAATGCATTGTGACCTCACAGGGCATCATAGCTTAGATGTTAGAATTTCCTAACAGCGGCTTTGGTGCAGACACTGGTTCATATCCCAGTGTCCGAAAAGGGATCTGATGATGAGCTTGGAAACTCTGAAACATGTAATCCTATCCATCGCTGTGATTTAACAATGTAATTTTTCTCCAATTATAAATTTTTCCCAAAAACTGACAATTACAATTCAGTACGAATTATTGTTTCTCTGTGTCTCGAGCTTGCAAAAACTTACAAATATGTAAATACAAGAAAGACCGCAAAAACCAACAACAAAATATTAAGAACCGTAGCACGGGTTTACGTACATACATATGTACAAACAAAGAAGTCCATCACACGCATTCGTTCGTATGACCGAAGGTCTAACAACAATGTGTGCTCACTGTTGGCAAGAACAAACAAACAAAAAGGGAATGAATTGAAGTGGAGATAAATGCATTGTGACGTCACAGGGCATCATAGCTTAGATGTTAGAATTTCCCAACAGCGGCTTTGGTGCAGACACTGGTTCATATCCCAGTGTCCGAAAAGGGATCTGATGATGAGCTTGGAAACTCTGAAACATGTAATCCTATCCATCGCTGTGATTTAACAATGTAATTTTTCTCCAATTATTAATTTTTCCCAAAAACTGACAATTAAAATTCATTACGAATTATTGTTTCTCTGTGTCTCGAGCTTGCAAAAACTTACAAATATGTAAGTACAAGAAAGACCGCAAAAACCAACAACAAAATATTAAGAACCGTAGCACGGGTTTACGTACATACATATGTACAAACAAAGAAGTCCAGCACACGCATTCGTTCGTATGACCGAAGGTCTAACAACAATGTGTGCTCACTGTTGGCAAGAACAAACAAACAAAAAGGGAATGAATTGAAGTGGAGATAAATGCATTGTGACGTCACAGGGCATCATAGCTTAGATGTTAGAATTTCCTAACAGCGGCTTTGGTGCAGACACTGGTTCATATCCCAGTGTCCGAAAAGGGATCTGATGATGAGCTTGGAAACTCTGAAACATGTAATCCTATCCATCGCTGTGATTTAACAATGTAATTTTTCTCCAATTATCAATTTTTCCCAAAAACTGACAATTAAAATTCATTACGAATTATTGTTTCTCTGTGTCTCGAGCTTGCAAAAACTTACAAATATGTAAGTACAAGAAAGACCGCAAAAACCAACAACAAAATATTAAGAACCGTAGCACGGGTTTACGTACATACATATGTACAAACAAAGAAGTCCATCACACGCATTCGTTCGTATGACCGAAGGTCTAACAACAATGTGTGCTCACTGTTGGCAAGAACAAACAAACAAAAAGGGAATGAATTGAAGTGGAGATAAATGCATTGTGACGTCACAGGGCATCATAGCTTAGATGTTAGAATTTCCTAACAGCGGCTTTGGTGCAGACACTGGTTCATATCCCAGTGTCCGAAAAGGGATCTGATGATGAGCTTGGAAACTCTGAAACATGTAATCCTATCCATCGCTGTGATTTAACAATGTAATTTTTCTCCAATTATTAATTTTTCCCAAAAACTGACAATTAAAATTCATTACGAATTATTGTTTCGCTGTGTCTCGAGCTTGCAAAAACTTACAAATATGTAAATACAAGAAAGACCGCAAAAACCAACAACAAAAAGTTATTAGTGATGTTTAAAGGTTTTTTGGTAATATTTTGGAAAATGGGCATGGCACCGCCCACAAGTGAATAAACAAAATATCAACATTTCACTATTAACAAGCCACTGTGAAAGTATCATAAAGATCTGCAATGAAAACTGATCTTCAATAGGGACAAACAACATAATAAAATCCGTGGGCGTGCCACCACCCACTTTTTTAAAATTAGGTAAATATTGATTAATGGACACATATATCCGTACATCGAAAAATTTCACAAAATACGTTAAAAGTTATGGGCATGGCACGCCTTCTTTTCCAAAGTTATATATAGGACATGGTATAACCCTTGAAAAGATCGATTCAGTACTTTTGGCTCATGTAAGCGGTTAAAGCTTTATAAGCAAGGAGCGTGGCCGCGCCCACCAAATTCGCTATTGTTTAGGCTCGGCATAGATTGGTTTTTAAAATGGGCGAAATCGGATGAAAACCACGCCCCCTTTTTCTGAAAACTAACGCTGGGTATTTTATGTTCGGTTCACCCGAACTTAGACTTCCTTACTTGTTTCATTTAAACTTCGATATAATTCGATAAATTTATCGATAACTTAATTATGCGTCAGAAAATCCAAAAATCTTGAAATTTCCCTGCAATATGGATATCAAATGAAAGGGGAGGTCCAAAGGTTTCATTTATACTTCGATATATTTCGATACGGCCACCGTGGTGTGGAGGTAGTGTTGTCGGCCTACCACACCAAGGGTCCGGGTTCGAGCCCTGGTACAGGTTACATCAAAAAGTGGTTTGAAAAAGTTTTTTCAAAACGGGGTCGCCCCTCGGAAGTGGTTTGGCAAACTCTCCGAGTGTATTTCTGCCATGAAAGGCTTCTCAGCAAAAATTCATCTGCTTTGCAGATGCCGTTCGGAGTCGGCGAAAAACCGTAGGTCCCGCCAATTTGTAGGAAAAATTTCAAAGCGGCACACCACAAATTGGAAGAGAAGCTCGGCGCAAAAATCTCCTAGGAGGTTGATGATATAACTGTTGTATATCGCGCCATATATATATATATATATATATTTCGATACATTTTTCCATAGCTGAGTTATCGGTCAAAATATGATTGCACAAAAACCTTAAAAATGGCCTACAATATGGGTATCAAACGAAAGGGGAAGGCCCCAGGTTTCATTTGTACTTCAATATTTTTCGATAAGTTGATCGATAACTGAGTCATCGGTCAAAATGCGATTGCCCGAAAACCTTAATATTACCCTACAATATGGGTATCAAACGAAATGAGATAGCTCCAGGTTTCTTTTGGACTTCGATATATTTCGATAAGTTTATCGATATCTGAGTTATCGGTGATTGCCCAAAAAACTTAACATTACCCCATAATATGGGTATAAAACGAAAGGAGAAGGCCGCAGGTTTCATTTAGACTTCGATTGGTTTCGATAAATTTATCGACGATGAGTTATCGGTGAAAATGTGATTGCCCAAAAACCTTAAACTTGCCCTACAATATGGGTATCAAACGAAAGGGAAAAGCTCCAGGTTTCATTTGGACTTCGATATATTTGGATAAGTTGATCGATAACTGAGTCATCGGTACAAATGCGAATTCCCGAAAACCTAAATATTACCCTACAATATGGGTATCAAACGAATGGGGATGGTCCCGGATTTCATTTTTACTTCGATATATATCAATAAATTTATCGTTAATTTAGTTATAGGTGAGAATGTGATTGCCCTAAAACCTTAAAATTTACCTACAATATGGTACCAAATCAACTTTTGAATTTCGATTCATCCTGACACAATTTGTCAAAATTGAATTCTTGAAAGGCCCCCTAACGTTACCAGCGAATACGGCAAAAGAAAATTTTTGAAAACCGGTTTTAATACTCTTTTTTCAAAATATTCGAATTTGGTAAATTCTTCAGTAGGCAATAATATTATATAAATATGAAATCTTAAAGTATATTATTGATTTTGAAAGGCCCACTAACTACTTACACCCCGAGCAACGCCGGGTACCCTGCTAGTCTTTAATAAAACTCTAGAAAAGTTGTGTCTGTGCATTGAAAATTTCTTTGAAAAAATTACTGGGGGTGACTTGGGGAATACTATAGAGTTCATCTGACCCATTTTTAGAATTATCGTCTGTCTGTTTGTCTGTTTGAACTTAAGGATCTCGGAAACTAAGCAATGGATTTTGATGAGACTTTCACAAATATACTGCTTGAAGCTTAGAAAGGGATCTGCACTTTGTTTTATCAAAATCGGACCACAAACAAAAAAGATATACTAAGTTTTAGGGAGCAACCTATGAAATTTTTTTTCTTAAATAAATTTTTTTTTTTTTTTTTTGTAAGTTTTGCAAGCTCGAGACACAGAGAAACAATAATTCGTAATGAATTTTAATTGTCAGTTTTTTGGGAAAAATTGATAATTGGAGAAAAATTACATTGTTAAATCACAGCGATGGATAGGATTACATGTTTCAGAGTTTCCAAGCTCATCATCAGATCCCTTTTCGGACACTGGGATATGAACCAGTGTCTGCACCAAAGCCGCTGTTAGGAAATTCTAACATCTAAGCTATGATGCCCTGTGACGTCACAATGCATTTATCTCCACTTCAATTAATTCCCTTTTGTTTGTTTGTTCTTGCCAACAGTGAGCACACATTGTTGTTAGACCTTCGGTCATACGAACGAATGTGTGTGCTGGTCTTTTTTGTTTGTACATATTTATGTACGTAAACCCGTGCTACGGTTCTTTAAATTTAAATAAATATTTATGTGGGTATCAGCATAACTTTAATAAAACTCTAGAAAAGTTGTGTTTGTGCATTGAAAATTTCTTTGAAAAAATTACTGGGGGTGACTTGGGGAATACTAAAGAGTTCATCTGATCCATTTTTAAAATTATTGTCTGTCTGTTTGTCTGTTTGAACTTAAGGATCTCGGAAACTAAGCAATGGATTTTGATGAGACTTTCACAAATATACTGCTTGAAGCTTAGAAAGGGATCTGCACTTTGTTTTATCAAAATCGGACCACAAACAAAAAAGATATACTAAGTTTTAGGGAGCAACCTATGACATTTTTTTTCTTAAATAAATTTAAATAAATATTTATGAGGGTATCAGCATATCTATACTATAATAAATCTCTAGAAGGGTCTTATCTGTACATTGAAAATTTCTTTGAAAAGATGACTGGGGATGACCTGGGGAATGCTATAGAGTTCATCTGATCCATTTTTAAAATTATTGTCTGTCTGTTTGAACTTAAGGATCTCGGAAACTAAGCAATGGATTTTGATGAGACTTTCACAAATATACTGCTTGAAGCTTAGAAAGGGATCTGCACTTTGTTTTATCAAAACAAAAAAGATATACTAATTTTTAGGGAGGAACCTATGAAATTTTTTTTCTTAAATAAATTTAAATAAATATTTAGGTGGGTATCAGCATATCTTTACTATAATAAATCTCTAGAAGGGTCGTGACTGTACATTGAAAATTTCTTTGAAAAGATGACTGGGGATGACCTGGGGAATGCTTTAGAGTTCATCTGATCCATTTTTAAAATTATTGTCTGTCTGTTTGAACTTAAGGATCTCGGAAACTAAGCAATGGATTTTGATGAGACTTTCACAAATATACTGCTTGAAGCTTAGAAAGGGATCTGCACTTTGTTTTATCAAAACAAAAAATATATACTAATTTTTAGGGAGGAACCTATGAAATTTTTTTTCTTAAATAAATTTAAATAAATATTTATGTGGGTATCAGCATATCTTCTATCTATCTTATAAATAAAAATGAATGTGTGTCTGTGTGTCCTTTATGGGCGTCCAAATTCAACCGATTTTTATGAAATTTTCACAGTATATTCTTGAGATCATAGGTTAAAGCGTAGGCTATATTCATTTTTGGAAAAGTGGGCGGTGCCACGCCCCCAAGCTATATAAAACTACAATTCTTCATAACTCTGAACATATTTGGTCTAAATTAATGATTTTTGGATATATGCGTCCTTTGGTCAAGATTTATGTAATTTTGGAAAAGTGGGCGGTGCCACGCCCACATTTTTTGTGTTTTGTTTGTACTTCAATAATGTCCAAAGTTTATGGTCGATCTCTTTTAAACTTTCAAGATTGGTTAAGAAAATTGTTGTGTACGATTCAGGCTATATGAATTTTTGGAAAAGTAGCCAGTGCCACGCCCCCAGGCTATATAAAATTTAAATTCTTCATAACTCTGAATATTAGTTCTAAATTAAAGATTTTTGGATATGTGTGTCCTTTAGTCAAGATGGATATAATTTGGGAAAAGTGGGCGGTCCCACGCCCACATTTTTTGTGTTTTGTTTTTACTTCAATAAGTTCAAAGTTTATGGTCGATCTTCTCTAAATTTCCAGATTGGTTCAGAAGATTGTTGTGCCACGCCCCCAGGCTATATAAAATTTAAATCATCATAACTTTGAATATTTTTGGTCTAAACTAATGATTTTTGGATATGTGTGTCCCTTGGTCAAGAATTATATAATTTGGGAAATGTGGGCCGTGCCACGCCCACATTTTTTGTATTCAGTGCTTTGTTTGTACCTCAATAATGTCCAAAGTTTATGGTCGATCTTCTCTAAATTTCCAGATTGGTTCAGAAGATTGTTGCGCCACGCCCCCAGGCTATATAAAATTTAAATCATCATAACTTTGAATATTTTTGGTCTAAACTAATGATTTTTGGATATGTGTGTCCCTTGGTCAAGAATTATATAATTTGGGAAATGTGGGCCGTGCCACGCCCACATTTTTTGTATTCAGTGCTTTGTTTGTACCTCAATAATGTCCAAAGTTTATGGTCGATCTCCTCTAAATTTCCAGATTGGTTCAGAAGATTGTTGTGCCACGCCCCCAGGCTATATGAAATTTAAATCATCATAACTTTGAATATTTTTGGTCTAAACTAATGATTTTTGGATATGTGTGTCCCTTGGTCAAGAATTATATAATTTGTTAAATGTGGGCCGTGCCACGCCCACATTTTTTGTATTCAGTGCTTTGTTTGTACTTCAATAATGTCCAATGTTTATGGTTGATCTGTTTTAAACTTTTCCAATACGTTAAAATCTTCGAAGGCTACATTTGTAAACTCTTTGGAAAAGTGGGCAGTTCCAGGACCACAAGCTAAGTAATATTTCAATTCGTTATATCCCTGAATGTATTTGCTTTAGCGATATTTTAACGTTCTTAAGTCTTGATCAAAGCACTTAATTTTTTTTGTTTGTTATTGCCGTTCATACATATCCAGAGTAATATAGGTAGATATAGGATATAATTAAATAAGTACTAACTATACATCTGCTCAGCAGCGCATACTGGTTTTTGTCATACCCATTGAGTAAAAAAGATCCGTTTTTTGAGTTGGACATCCAAAAAATTTATTTGTTTATACCAAAGACTTTAAAGCCAGAAACATTGTATATCCTAAAGCACTGCAATAAATGGAATGTTAAAAGTTAAAGAAAAATATTTGAAAATGTATTTCTAGGGAAGTCACTGGTCAGGCAGAACAACGTCTGCCGGGTCTGCTAGTACTATAATAAATCTCTAGAAGGGTCGTGTCTGTACATTGAAAATTTCTTTGAAAAGATGACTGGGGATGACTTGGGGAATGCTATAGAGTTCATCTGATCCATTTTTAGAATTATCGTCTGTCTGTTTGAACTTAAGGATCTTGGAAACTAAGGAATGGATTTTGATGAGACTTTCACAAGTATACTGCTTGAAGCTTGGAAAGGGATCTGCGCTTTGTTTTATCAAACTCGGACCACAAACAAAAAAGATATACTAATTTTTAGGGAGGAACCTATGAAATTTTTTTTTAAAATAAATTTATATGAAGAAAAATTCACTTAGTTTGAGAAAAAAAACTAAGTGTGCCTTTCTAAAATTTTTGTTTACTTTTTTTTCAATGTCTGCTAAATCAAAAATCAATTGCATAGGTACACTGCCGCGCTATGTGGAAAGTAACAATGTTTGTTACGTTTTCACGCCAAAACTAATGCACCTAGCAGTATGAAACTTTGTACACATATTCTCTGTGACCTGGAAGGATTCATGGAGGTGATATTTGTTTGATAAATTAATCGATATCAAAGTTATCGGCGAAAATAAGGTTGCCCTAAAACCTCAAAACTTTCCTACAATTTGAGTATCAACCGAAAGAGGAAGTCCCCTTTTTTCATTTAAACTTCGATATAATTCGATAAATTTATCGATAACTTAATTATGCGTCAGAAAATCCAAAAATCTTAAAATTTCCCTGCAATATGGATATCAAATGAAAGGGGAGGTCCAAAGGTTTCATTTATACTTCGATATATTTCGATACATTTTTCCATAGCTGAGTTATCGGTCAAAATATGATTGCACAAAAACCTTAAAAATGGCCTACAATATGGGTATCAAACGAAAGGGGAAGGCCCCAGGTTTCATTTGTACTTCAATATTTTTCGATAAGTTGATCGATAACTGAGTCATCGGTCAAAATGCGATTGCCCGAAAACCTTAATATTACCCTACAATATGGGTATCAAACGAAATGAGATAGCTCCAGGTTTCTTTTGGACTTCGATATATTTCGATAAGTTTATCGATATCTGAGTTATCGGTGATTGCCCAAAAAACTTAACATTACCCCATAATATGGGTATAAAACGAAAGGAGAAGGCCGCAGGTTTCATTTAGACTTCGATTGGTTTCGATAAATTTATCGACGATGAGTTATCGGTGAAAATGTGATTGCCCAAAAACCTTAAACTTGCCCTACAATATGGGTATCAAACGAAAGGGAAAAGCTCCAGGTTTCATTTGGACTTCGATATATTTGGATAAGTTGATCGATAACTGAGTCATCGGTAAAAATGCGAATTCCCGAAAACCTAAATATTACCCTACAATATGGGTATCAAATGAATGGGGATGGTCCCGGGTTTCATTTTTACTTCGATATATATCAATAAATTTATCGTTAATTTAGTTATCGGTGAGAATGTGATTGCCCTAAAACCTTAAAATTTACCTACAATATGGTATCAAATCAACTTTTGAATTTCGATTCATCCTGACACAATTTGTCAAAATTGAATTCTTGAAAGGCCCCCTAACGTTACCAGCGAATACGGCAAAAGAAAATTTTTTAAAACCGGTTTTTAATACTCTTTTCTCGAAATATTCGAATTTGGTAAATTCTTCAGTAGGCAATAATCTTATAAATAAAAATGAATGTGTGTCTGTGTGTCTGTGTGTCCTGTATGGGCGTCCAAAGTACTCAACCGATTTTTATGAAATTTTCACAGTATATTCTTGAGATCATGGGTTAAAGCATAGGCTATATTAATTTTTGGAAAAGTGGGCGGTGCCACGCCCCCAGGCTATATAAAGCTACAATTCTTCATAACTCTGAACATATTTGGTCTAAATTAATGATTTTTGGATATGTGTGTCCTTTGGTCAAGATTTATGTAATTTTTGAAAAGTGGGCGGTGCCACGCCCACATTTTTTGTGTTTTGTTTGTACTTCAATAATGTCCAAAGTTTATGGTCGATCGCTTTTACACTTTCAAGATTGGTTCAGAAGATTGTTGTGGACGATTTAGGCTATATCAATTTTTGGAAAAGTAGGCGGTGCCACGCCCCCAGGCTATATAAATTTTAAATTCTTCATAACTCTGAACATATTAGGTCTAAATTAAGGATTTTTGGATATGTGTGTCCTTTAGTCAAGATGTATATAATTTTGGAAAAGTGGGCGGTGCCACGCCCACATTTTTTGTGTTTTGTTTGTACTTCAATAACGTCCAAAGTTTATGGTCGATCTCTTTTAAGCTTTCAAGATTGGTTAAGAAAATTGTTGTGTACGATTCAGGCTATATGAATTTTTGGAAAAGTAGCCAGTGCCACGCCCCCAGGCTATATAAAATTTAAATTCTTCATAACTCTGAACATATTAGGTCTAAATTAAAGATTTTTGGATATGTGTGTCCTTTAGTCAAGATGGATATAATTTGGGAAAAGTGGGCGGTCCCACGCCCACATTTTTTGTGTTTTGTTTTTACTTCAATAAGTTCAAAGTTTATGGTCGATCTTCTCTAAATTTCCAGATTGGCTCAGAAGATTGTTGTGCCACGCCCACCAGGCTATATAAAATTTAAATCATCATAACTTTGAATATTTTTGGTCTAAACTAATGATTTTTGGATATGTGTGTCCCTTGGTCAAGAATTATATAATTTGGGAAATGTGGGCCGTGCCACGCCCACATTTTTTGTATTCAGTGCTTTGTTTGTACCTCAATAATGTCCAAAGTTTATGGTCGATCTTCTCTAAATTTCCAGATTGGTTCAGAAGATTGTTGCGCCACGCCCCCAGGCTATATAAAATTTAAATCATCATAACTTTGAATATTTTTGGTCTAAACTAATGATTTTTGGATATGTGTGTCCCTTGGTCAAGAATTATATAATTTGGGAAATGTGGGCCGTGCCACTCCCACATTTTTTGTATTCAGTGCTTTTTTGTACTTCAATAATGTCCAATGTTTATGGTTGATCTGTTTTAAACTTTTCCAATACGTTAAAATCTTCGAAGGCTACATTTGTAAACTCTTTGGAAAAGTGGGCAGTTCCAGGACCACAAGCTAAGTAATATTTCAATTCGTTATATCCCTGAATGTATTTGCTTTAGCGATATTTTAACGTTCTTAAGTCTTGATCAAAGCACTTAATTTTTTTTGTTTGTTATTGCCGTTCATACATATCCAGAGTAATATAGGTAGATATAGGATATAATTAAATAAGTACTAACTATACATCTGCTCAGCAGCGCATACTGGTTTTTGTCATACCCATTGAGTAAAAAAGATCCGTTTTTTGAGTTGGACATCCAAAAAATTTATTTGTTTATACCAAAGACTTTAAAGCCAGAAACATTGTATATCCTAAAGCACTGCAATAAATGGAATGTTAAAAGTTAAAGAAAAATATTTGAAAATGTATTTCTAGGGAAGTCACTGGTCAGGCAGAACAACGTCTGCCGGGTCTGCTATTATTATATAAATATGAAATCTTAAAGTATATTATTGATTTTGAAAGGCCCACTAACTACTTACACCCCGAGCAACGCCGGGTACCCTGCTAGTCTTTAATAAAACTCTAGAAAAGTCGTGTCTGTGCATTGAAAATTTCTTTGAAAAGATGACTGGGGATGACCTGGGGAATGCTATAGAGTTCATCTGATACATTTTTAAAATTATTGTCTGTCTGCTTTTCTGTTTGAACTTAAGTATCTCGGAAACTAAGAAATGGATTTTGATTAGACTTTCACAAATATACTGCTTGAAGTCTAGAAAGGGATCTGCAGTTTGTTTTATTAAAATCGGACCACAAACAAAAAAGATATACTAATTTTTAGGGAGGAAACTGTGCAATTTTTTTCTTAAATAAATTTAAATAAATATTTACATAAATATGTGGGTATCAGCATATCTATACTATAATAAATCTCTAGAAAAGTCATGTCTGTACATGGAAAATTTCTTTGAAAAGATGACTGGGGATGACCTGGGGAATGCTATAGAGTTCATCTGATCCATTTTTAAAATTATTGTATGTCTGTTTGTCTGTTTGAACTTAAGGATCTCGGAAGCTAAAAATGGATTTTGATGAGACTTTCACAAATATACTGCTTGAAGCTTAGAAAGGGATCTGCACTTTGTTTTATTAAAATCGGACCACAAACAAAAAAGATATACTAATTTTAGGGGGGGAACCTATGAAATTTTTTTTCTTAAATAAATTTAAATAAATATTTACATATGTATGTGGGTATCAGCATATCTATACTATAATAAATCTCTAGAAAAGTCGTGTCTGTACATTGATAATTTCTTTACAAAGATATGATCCATTTTTAAAACTATTGTCTGCCTGTTTGAACCTAAGGATCTCGGAAACTAAGCAATGGATTTTGATGAGACTTTCACAAATATACTGCTTGCAGCTTAGAAAGGGACCTGCACATTGTTTTATCAAAATCCGACCACGAACAAAAAATATATACTAATTTTTAGGGAGGAACCTATGAAATTTTTTTTCTCAAATAAATTTAAATAAATATGTGGGTATCAGCATATCTATCTATCTTTACTATAATAAATCTCTAGAAAAGTCGTGTCTGTACATTGAAAATTTCTTTGAAAAGATGACTGGGGATGACCTGGGGAATGCTATAGAGTTCATTTGATCCATTTTTAAAATTATTGTCTGTCTGTTTGTCTGTTTGAACTTAATGATCTCGGAAACTAAGGAATGGATTTTGATGAGACTTTCACAAATATACTGCTTGAAGCCTAGAAAGGGATCTGCACTTTGTTTTATTAAAATCGGACCACAAACAAAAAAGATATACTAATTTTTAGGGAGGAAACTATGCAATTTTTTTCTTAAATAAATTTAAATAAATATTTACATAAATATGTGGGTATCAGCATATCTATACTATAATAAATCTCTAGAAAAGTCATGTCTGTACATGGAAAATTTCTTTGAAAAGATGACTGGGGATGACCTGGGGAATGCTATAGAGTTCATCTGATCCATTTTTAAAATTATTGTCTGTCTGTTTGTCTGTTTGAACTTAAGGATCTCGGAAGCTAAAAATGGATTTTGATGAGACTTTCACAAATATACTGCTTGAAGCTTAGAAAGGGATCTGCACTTTGTTTTATTAAAATCTTAAATAAATTTAAATAAATATTTACATATGTATGTGGGTATCAGCATATCTATACTATAATAAATCTCTAGAAAAGTCGTGTCTGTACATTGATAATTTCTTTACAAAGATGACTGGGGATGACCTGGGGAATGCTGTAGAGTTCATCTGATCCATTCTTAAAATTATTGTGTCTGTTTGAACCTAAGGATCTCGGAAACTAAGAAATGGATTTTGATAAGACTTTCACAAATATACTGCTTGCAGCTTAGAAAGGGACCTGCACTTTGTTTTATCAAAATCCGACCACAAACAAAAAATATATACTAATTTTTAGGGAGGAACCTATGACATTTTTTTTCTTAAATAAATTTAAATAAATATTTATGTGGGTATCAGCATATCTTCCATCTATCTATACTATAATAAATCTCTAGAAGGGTCGTGTCTGTACATTGAAAATTTCTTTGAAAAGATGACTGGGGATGACCTGGGGAATGCTATAGAGTTCTTCTGATCCATTTTTAAAATTATTGTCTGTCTGTTTGTCTGTTTGTCTGTTTGAACTTAAGGATCTCGGAAACTAAGCAATGGATTTTGATGAGACTTTCACAAATATACTGCTTGAAGCTTAGAAAGGGGTCTGCACTTTGTTTTATCAAAACAAAAAAGGTATACTAATTTTTAGGGAGGAACCTATGAAATTTTTTTTCTTAAATAAATTTAAATAAATATTTATGTGGGTATCAGCAAATCTTCTATCTATCTATACTATAATAAATCTCTAGAAGGGTAGTGTCTGTACATTGAAAATTTCTTTGAAAAGATGACTGGGGATGACCTGGGGAATGCTATGGAGTTCATCTGATCCATTTTTAAAATGATTGTCTGTCTGTTTGTCTGTTTGAACTTAAGGATCTCGGAAACTAAGCAATGGATTTTGATGAGACTTTCACAAATATACTGCTTGAAGCTTAGAAAGGGATCTGCACTTTGTTTTATCAAAACAAAAAAGGTATACTAATTTTTAGGGAGGAACCTATGAAATTTTTTTTCTTAAATAAATTTAAATAAATATTTATGTGGGTATCAGCATATCTTCTATCTATCTATACTATAACTAGCAGACCCGGCAGACGTTGTTCTGTCTGACCAGTGACTTCCCTAGAAATACATTTTCAACTATTTTTCTATTAATTTTTAACATTCCATTTATTGCAGTGCTTTAGTATATGCAATGTTTCCGGTTTTAACGTATTTGGTATAAACAAATAAATTTGTTGGATGTCCAACTCAAAAAACGAATCTTTTGAACTCAATGGCTATGACACAAACCATTATGCGCTGCTGAGCAGATGTGTAGTTAGTATTTATTTAATTATATCCTATATCTACCACTTAACGCCACTATTATGATTTTATGGAAATCCTATAATACTCTGGATGTGTATAAACGGCAATAACAAACAAAAAAATTAAGTGCTTTGATTAAGATTTAAGAACATTAAAATGTCACCAAAGCAAATACATTCAGGGATATAACGAATTGAAATATTACTTAGCTGTGGTCTTAGAACTGACCACTTTTCCAAAAAATTTACAAATGTATGTATGTCGTACCCCACGAAGATTTTCACGTATTAAAACAGATCAACCATAAACTTTGGACATTATGGAAGTACAAACAAAGTACTGAATACAAAAAATGTGGGCGTGGCACCGCCCACTTTTCCAAAATTACATAAATCTTGAAAAGAAGAACTGAAAAAAAACTTGAGTCAAATCTTTCCAGCCGTTCTCATTTTTTTCCTATCATTTTTGAATTGATTAATATGAAATAAGAAATTAATAATATAATTATGTGATAATACTTACATGTACATATGTATATATTTCAATTAAATATTTTTGAACCATGAAGCAATTGTATAAAATACGAATAACGGGGTTTCACAAAATGCGTTCACTACAAAATATGTACATATATGGATTTGATTTTTACTTATCCCTCAGCAACACGAAAACGTACATATGTACATAAGAATGTTAATTTTGTTTTTATTTAAAGCGTCATACATACATACATATGTATGTATGTACGAAGCGAAGTACCGCTACCGAGCGCTCGCTTAACTTAAATCGATTCATTTGGTTGACAGCGAACAAACACACAAACAGCTTTTTTTAGAAAAGGTGCTCCTATTGTTTAAACAATTTTGGTTAAATAATATATGAATCAACTATACTAATTGATGCAGAACGAAAGTAAACATTTCAAAGTTTAACTTCAAGTAAGTTTCATTCTAATCGGTGGATCCGTTTATGATTTGTGGCTGTGTAAACAAAAAAATTTATGGTTTTTTACCGATTTCCACTCCCCCTTGAGATATAAGGTATCCTATCTTTCAAGTTGGATCAAACTGTAGATGCTGTGCAAATTTCATTAAAATCGGTTGAGTAGTTTAGGAGCTCACCCTGATTGAACATGTGACACTTGATTTTTATATATTAAGATAAATCTCTAGAAGGGTCGTGTCTGTACATTGAAAATTTCTTTGAAAAGATGAGTTCATCTGATCCATTTTTAAAATGATTGTCTGTCTGTTTGAACTTAAGGATCTCGGAAACTAAGCAATGGATTTTGATGAGACTTTAACAAATATACTGCTTGAAGCTTAGAAATTGATCTTCACTTTGTCTTATCAACATCGGACCACAAACAAAAAAGATATACTAATTTTTAGGGAGGAACCTATGACATTTTTTTTCTTAAATAAATTTAAATAAATATTTATGTGGGTATCAGCATATCTTTAATAAAACTCTAGAAAAGTCGTGTCTGTGCATTGAAAATTTCTTTGAAAAAATTACTGGGGGTGACTTGGGGAATACTATAGAGTTCATTTGACCCATTTTTAGAATTATCGTCTGTCTGTTTGTCTGTTTGAACTTGAGGATCTCGGAAACTAAGCAATGGATTTTAATGAGACTTTCACAAATATACTGCTTGAAGCTTAGAAAGGGATCTGCACTTTGTTTTATCAAAATCGGACCACAAACAAAAAAGATATACTAATTTTTAGGGAGGAACCTATGAAATTTTTTTTCTTAAATAAATTTAAATAAATATTTATGTGGTAGAAAGGGATCTGCACTTTGTTTTATCAAAATCGGACCACAAACAAAAAAGATATACTAATTTTTAGGGAGGAACCTATGAAATTTTTTTTCTTAAATAAATTTAAATAAATATTTATGTGGGTATCAGCATATCTATCTATACTATAATAAATCTCTAGAAGGGTCGTGTCTGTACATTGAAAATTTCTTTGAAAAGATGACTGGGGATGACCTGGGGAATGCTATGGAGTTCATCTGATCCATTTTTAAAATTATTGTCTGTCTGTTTGTCTGTTTGAACTTAAGGATCTCGGAAACTAAGCAATGGATTTTGATGAGACTTTAACAAATATACTGCTTGAAGCTTAGAAATTGATCTTCACTTTGTTTTATCAACATCGGACCACAAACAAAAAAGATATACTAATTTTTAGGGAGGAACCTATGACATTTTTTTTCTTAAATAAATTTAAATAAATATTTATGTGGGTATCAGCATATCTTTAATAAAACTCTAGAAAAGTCGTGTCTGTGCATTGAAAATTTCTTTGAAAAAATTACTGGGGGTGACTTGGGGAATACTATAGAGTTCATTTGACCCATTTTTAGAATTATCGTCTGTCTGTTTGTCTGTTTGAACTTGAGGATCTCGGAAACTAAGCAATGGATTTTAATGAGACTTTCACAAATATACTGCTTGAAGCTTAGAAAGGGATCTGCACTTTGTTTTATCAAAATCGGACCACAAACAAAAAAGATATACTAATTTTTAGGGAGGAACCTATGAAATTTTTTTTCTTAAATAAATTTAAATAAATATTTATGTGGTAGAAAGGGATCTGCACTTTGTTTTATCAAAATCGGACCACAAACAAAAAAGATATACTAATTTTTAGGGAGGAACCTATGAAATTTTTTTTCTTAAATAAATTTAAATAAATATTTATGTGGTAAAAAGGGATCTGCACTTTGTTTTATCAAAATCGGACCACAAACAAAAAAGATATACTAATTTTTAGGTAGGAACCTATGAAATTTTTTTTCTTAAATAAATTTAAATAAATATTTATGTGGGTATCAGCATATCTATCTATACTATAATAAATCTCTAGAAGGGTCGTGTCTGTACATTGAAAATTTCTTTGAAAAGATGACTGGGGATGACCTGGGGAATGCTATGGAGTTCATCTGATCCATTTTTAAAATTATTGTCTGTCTGTTTGTCTGTTTGAACTTAAGGATCTCGGAAACTAAGCAATGGATTTTGATGAGACTTTAACAAATATACTGCTTGAAGCTTAGAAATTGATCTTCACTTTGTTTGATCAACATCGGACCACAAAAAAAAAAGATATACTAATTTTTAGGGAGGAACCTATGACATTTTTTTTCTTAAATAAATTTAAATAAATATTTATGTGGGTATCAGCATATCTTTAATAAAACTCTAGAAAAGTCGTGTCTGTGCATTGAAAATTTCTTTGAAAAAATTACTGGGGGTGACTTGGGGAATACTATAGAGTTCATTTGACCCATTTTTAGAATTATCGTCTGTCTGTTTGTCTGTTTGAACTTGAGGATCTCGGAAACTAAGCAATTGATTTAAATGAGACTTTCAGTAATATACTGCTTGAAGCTTGGAAAGGTATCTGCACTTTGCTTTATCAAAATCGGACCACAAACAAAAAAGATATACTAATTTTTAGGGAGGAACCTATGAAATTTTTTTTCTTAAATAAATTTAAATAAATATTTATGTGGGTATCAGCATATCTATCTATACTATAATAAATCTCTAGAAGGGTCGTGTCTGTACATTGAAAATTTCTTTGAAAAGATGACTGGGAATGACCTGGGGAATGCTATGGAGTTCATCTGATCCATTTTTAAAATTATTGTCTGTCTGTTTGTCTGTTTGAACTTAAGGATCTCGGAAACTAAGCAATGGATTTTGATGAGACTTTAACAAATATACTGCTTGAAGCTTAGAAATTGATCTTCACTTTGTTTTATCAACATCGGACCACAAACAAAAAAGATATACTAATTTTTAGGGAGGAACCTATGACCTTTTTTTTCTTAAATAAATTTAAATAAATATTTATGTGGTAGAAAGGGATCTGCACTTTGTTTTATCAAAATCGGACCACAAACAAAAAAGATATACTAATTTTTAGGGAGGAACCTATGAAATTTTTTTTCTTAAATAAATTTAAATAAATATTTATGTGGGTATCAGCATATCTTTAATAAAACTCTAGAAAAGTCGTGTCTGTGCATTGAAAATTTCTTTGAAAAAATTACTGGGGGTGACTTGGGGAATACTATAGAGTTCATTTGACCCATTTTTAGAATTATCGTCTGTCTGTTTGTCTGTTTGAACTTGAGGATCTCGGAAACTAAGCAATGGATTTTAATGAGACTTTCACAAATATACTGCTTGAAGCTTAGAAAGGGATCTGCACTTTGTTTTATCAAAATCGGACCACTAACAAAAAAGATATACTAATTTTTAGGGAGGAACCTATGAAATTTTTTTTCTTAAATAAATTTAAATAAATATTTATGTGGTAGAAAGGGATCTGCACTTTGTTTTATCAAAATCGGACCACAAACAAAAAAGATATACTAATTTTTAGGGAGGAACCTATGACATTTTTTTTCTTAAATAAATTTAAATAAATATTTATGTGGGTATCAGCATATCTTTAATAAAACTCTAGAAAAGTCGTGTCTGTGCATTGAAAATTTCTTTGAAAAAATTACTGGGGGTGACTTGGGGAATACTATAGAGTTCATTTGACCCATTTTTAGAATTATCGTCTGTCTGTTTGTCTGTTTGAACTTGAGGATCTCGGAAACTAAGCAATGGATTTTAATGAGACTTTCACAAATATACTGCCTGAAGCTTAGAAAGGGATCTGCACTTTGTTTTATCAAAATCGGACCACAAACAAAAAAGATATACTAATTTTTAGGGAGGAACCTATGAAATTTTTTTTCTTAAATAAATTTAAATAAATATTTATGTGGTAGAAAGGGATCTGCACTTTGTTTTATCAAAATCGGACCACAAACAAAAAAGATATACTAATTTTTAGGGAGGAACCTATGAAATTTTTATTCTTAAATAAATTTAAATAAATATTTATGTGGGTATCAGCATATCTATCTATACTATAATAAATCTCTAGAAGGGTCGTGTCTGTACATTGAAAATTTCTTTGAAAAGATGACTGGGGATGACCTGGGGAATGCTATGGAGTTCATCTGATCCATTTTTAAAATTATTGTCTGTCTGTTTGTCTGTTTGAACTTAAGGATCTCGGAAACTAAGCAATGGATTTTGATGAGACTTTAACAAATATACTGCTTGAAGCTTAGAAATTGATCTTCACTTTGTTTTATCAACATCGGACCACAAACAAAAAAGATATACTAATTTTTAGGGAGGAACCTATGACATTTTTTTTCTTAAATAAATTTAAATAAATATTTATGTGGGTATCAGCATATCTTTAATAAAACTCTAGAAAAGTCGTGTCTGTGCATTGAAAATTTCTTTGAAAAAATTACTGGGGGTGACTTGGGGAATACTATAGAGTTCATTTGACCCATTTTTAGAATTATCGTCTGTCTGTTTGTCTGTTTGAACTTGAGGATCTCGGAAACTAAGCAATTGATTTAAATGAGACTTTCAGTAATATACTGCTTGAAGCTTGGAAAGGTATCTGCACTTTGCTTTATCAAAATCAGACCACAAACAAAAAAGATATACTAATTTTTAGGGAGGAACCTATGAAATTTTTTTTCTTAAATAAATTTAAATAAATATTTATGTGGGTATCAGCATATCTATCTATACTATAATAAATCTCTAGAAGGGTCGTGTCTGTACATTGAAAATTTCTTTGAAAAGATGACTGGGGATGACCTGGGGAATGCTATGGAGTTCATCTGATCCATTTTTAAAATTATTGTCTGTCTGTTTGTCTGTTTGAACTTAAGGATCTCGGAAACTAAGCAATGGATTTTGATGAGACTTTAACAAATATACTGCTTGAAGCTTAGAAATTGATCTTCACTTTGTTTTATCAACATCGGACCACAAACAAAAAAGATATACTAATTTTTAGGGAGGAACCTATGACATTTTTTTTCTTAAATAAATTTAAATAAATATTTATGTGGGTATCAGCATATCTTTAATAAAACTCTAGAAAAGTCGTGTCTGTGCATTGAAAATTTCTTTGAAAAAATTACTGGGGGTGACTTGGGGAATACTATAGAGTTCATTTGACCCATTTTTAGAATTATCGTCTGTCTGTTTGTCTGTTTGAACTTGAGGATCTCGGAAACTAAGCAATGGATTTTAATGAGACTTTCACAAATATACTGCTTGAAGCTTAGAAAGGGATCTGCACTTTGTTTTATCAAAATCAGACCACAAACAAAAAAGATATACTAATTTTTAGGGAGGAACCTATGAAATTTTTTTTCTTAAATAAATTTAAATAAATATTTATGTGGTAGAAAGGGATCTGCACTTTGTTTTATCAAAATCGGACCACAAACAAAAAAGATATACTAATTTTTAGGGAGGAACCTATGAAATTTTTTTTCTTAAATAAATTTAAATAAATATTTATGTGGGTATCAGAAACTAAGCAATTGATTTTGATGAGACTTTCACAAATATACTGCTTGAAGCTTAGAAAGGGATCTGCACTTTGTTTTATCAAAATCGGACCACAAACAAAAAAGATATACTAATTTTTAGGGAGGAACCTATGAAATTTTTTTTCTTAAATAAATTTAAATAAATATTTATGTGGTAGAAAGGGATCTGCACTTTGTTTTATCAAAATCGGACCACAAACAAAAAAGATATACTAATTTTTAGGGAGGAACCTATGAAATTTTTTTTCTTAAATAAATTTAAATAAATATTTATGTGGTAGAAAGGGATCTGCACTTTGTTTTATCAAAATCGGACCACAAACAAAAAAGATATACTAATTTTTAGGGAGGAACCTATGAAATTTTTTTTCTTAAATAAATTTAAATAAATATTTATGTGGTAGAAAGGGATCTGCACTTTGTTTTATCAAAATCGGACCACTAACAAAAAAGATATACTAATTTTTAGGGAGGAACCTATGAAATTTTTTTTCTTAAATAAATTTAAATAAATATTTATGTGGTAGAAAGGGATCTGCACTTTGTTTTATCAAAATCGGACCACAAACAAAAAAGATATACTAATTTTTAGGGAGGAACCTATGACATTTTTTTTCTTAAATAAATTTAAATAAATATTTATGTGGGTATCAGCATATCTTTAATAAAACTCTAGAAAAGTCGTGTCTGTGCATTGAAAATTTCTTTGAAAAAATTACTGGGTGTGACTTGGGGAATACTATAGAGTTCATTTGACCCATTTTTAGAATTATCGTCTGTCTGTTTGTCTGTTTGAACTTGAGGATCTCGGAAACTAAGCAATTGATTTAAATGAGACTTTCAGTAGTATACTGCTTGAAGCTTGGAAAGGTATCTGCACTTTGCTTTATCAAAATCGGACCACAAACAAAAAAGATATACTAATTTTTAGGGAGGAACCTATGAAATTTTTTTTCTTAAATAAATTTAAATAAATATTTATGTGGGTATCAGCATATCTATCTATACTATAATAAATCTCTAGAAGGGTCGTGTCTGTACATTGAAAATTTCTTTGAAAAGATGACTGGGGATGACCTGGGGAATGCTATGGAGTTCATCTGATCCATTTTTAAAATTATTGTCTGTCTGTTTGTCTGTTTGAACTTAAGGATCTCGGAAACTAAGCAATGGATTTTGATGAGACTTTAACAAATATACTGCTTGAAGCTTAGAAATTGATCTTCACTTTGTTTTATCAACATCGGACCACAAACAAAAAAGATATACTAATTTTTAGGGAGGAACCTATGACATTTTTTTTCTTAAATAAATTTAAATAAATATTTATGTGGGTATCAGCATATCTTTAATAAAACTCTAGAAAAGTCGTGTCTGTGCATTGAAAATTTCTTTGAAAAAATTACTGGGGGTGACTTGGGGAATACTATAGAGTTCATTTGACCCATTTTTAGAATTATCGTCTGTCTGTTTGTCTGTTTGAACTTGAGGATCTCGGAAACTAAGCAATTGATTTTGATGAGACTTTCACAAATATACTGCTTGAAGCTTAGAAAGGGATCTGCACTTTGTTTTATCAAAATCGGACCACAAACAAAAAAGATATACTAATTTTTAGGGAGGAACCTATGAAATTTTTTTTCTTAAATAAATTTAAATAAATATTTATGTGGTAGAAAGGGATCTGCACTTTGTTTTATCAAAATCGGACCACAAACAAAAAAGATATACTAATTTTTAGGGAGGAACCTATGAAATTTTTTTTCTTAAATAAATTTAAATAAATATTTATGTGGGTATCAGCATATCTATCTATACTATAATAAATCTCTAGAAGGGTCGTGTCTGTACATTGAAAATTTCTTTGAAAAGATGACTGGGGATGACCTGGGGAATGCTATGGAGTTCATCTGATCCATTTTTAAAATTATTGTCTGTCTGTTTGAACTTAAGGATCTCGGAAACTAAGCAATGGATTTTGATGAGACTTTAACAAATATACTGCTTGAAGCTTAGAAATTGATCTTCACTTTGTTTTATCAACATCGGACCACAAACAAAAAAGATATACTAATTTTTAGGGAGGAACCTATGACATTTTTTTTCTTAAATAAATTTAAATAAATATTTATGTGGGTATCAGCATATCTTTAATAAAACTCTAGAAAAGTCGTGTCTGTGCATTGAAAATTTCTTTGAAAAAATTACTGGGGGTGACTTGGGGAATACTATAGAGTTCATTTGACCCATTTTTAGAATTATCGTCTGTCTGTTTGTCTGTTTGAACTTGAGGATCTCGGAAACTAAGCAATTGATTTAAATGAGACTTTCAGTAATATACTGCTTGAAGCTTGGAAAGGTATCTGCACTTTGCTTTATCAAAATCGGACCACAAACAAAAAAGATATACTAATTTTTAGGGAGGAACCTATGAAATTTTTTTTCTTAAATAAATTTAAATAAATATTTATGTGGGTATCAGCATATCTATCTATACTATAATAAATCTCTAGAAGGGTCGTGTCTGTACATTGAAAATTTCTTTGAAAAGATGACTGGGGATGACCTGGGGAATGCTATGGAGTTCATCTGATCCATTTTTAAAATTATTGTCTGTCTGTTTGTCTGTTTGAACTTAAGGATCTCGGAAACTAAGCAATGGATTTTGATGAGACTTTAACAAATATACTGCTTGAAGCTTAGAAATTGATCTTCACTTTGTTTTATCAACATCGGACCACAAACAAAAAAGATATACTAATTTTTAGGGAGGAACCTATGACATTTTTTTTCTTAAATAAATTTAAATAAATATTTATGTGGGTATCAGCATATCTTTAATAAAACTCTAGAAAAGTCGTGTCTGTGCATTGAAAATTTCTTTGAAAAAATTACTGGGGGTGACTTGGGGAATACTATAGAGTTCATTTGACCCATTTTTAGAATTATCGTCTGTCTGTTTATCTGTTTGAACTTGAGGATCTCGGAAACTAAGCAATGGATTTTAATGAGACTTTCACAAATATACTGCTTGAAGCTTAGAAAGGGATCTGCACTTTGTTTTATCAAAATCAGACCACAAACAAAAAAGATATACTAATTTTTAGGGAGGAACCTATGAAATTTTTTTTCTTAAATAAATTTAAATAAATATTTATGTGGTAGAAAGGGATCTGCACTTTGTTTTATCAAAATCGGACCACAAACAAAAAAGATATACTAATTTTTAGGGAGGAACCTATGAAATTTTTTTTCTTAAATAAATTTAAATAAATATTTATGTGGGTATCAGCATATCTATCTATACTATAATAAATCTCTAGAAGGGTCGTGTCTGTACATTGAAAATTTCTTTGAAAAGATGACTGGGGATGACCTGGGGAATGCTATAGAGTTCATCTGATCCATTTTTAAAATTATTGTCTGTCTGTTTGTCTGTTTGAACTTAAGGATCTCGGAAACTAAGCAATGGATTTTGATGAGACTTTCACAAATATACTGCTTGAAGCTTAGAAAGGGATCTGCACTTTGTTTTATCAAAACAAAAAAGGTATACTAATTTTTAGGGAGGAACCTATGAAATTTTTTTTTCTTAAATAAATTTAAATAAATATTTATGTGGGTATCAGCATATCTTCTATCTATCTATACTATAATAAATCTCTAGAAGGGTCGTGTCTGTACATTGAAAATTTCTTTGAAAAGATGACTGGGGATGAATTAAAATGATTGTCTGTCTGTTTGAACTTAAGGATCTCGGAAACTAAGCAATTGATTTTGATGAGACTTTCACAAATATACTGCTTGAAGCTTAGAAAGGGATCTGCACTTTGTTTTATCAAAATCGGACCACAAACAAAAAAGATATACTAATTTTTAGGGAGGAACCTATGAAATTTTTTTTCTTAAATAAATTTAAATAAATATTTATGTGGGTATCAGCATATCTTTAATAAAACTCTAGAAATGTCGTGTCTGTGCATTGAAAATTTCTTTGAAAAAATTACTGGGGGTGACTTGGGGAATACTATAGAGTTCATCTGACCCATTTTTAGAATTATCGTCTGTCTGTTTGTCTGTTTGAACTTGAGGATCTCGGAAACTAAGCAATGGATTTTGATGAGACTTTCACAAATATACTGCTTGAAGCTTAGAAAGGGATCTGCACTTTGTTTTATCAAAATCGGACCACAAACAAAAAAGATATACTAATTTTTAGGGAGGAACCTATGAAATTTTTTTTCTTAAATAAATTTAAATAAATATTTATGTGGTAGAAAGGGATCTGCACTTTGTTTTATCAAAATCGGACCACAAACAATAAAGATATACTAATTTTTAGGGAGGAACCTATGACATTTTTTTTCTTAAATAAATTTAAATAAATATTTATGTGGGTATCAGCATATCTATCTATACTATAATAAATCTCTAGAAGGGTCGTGTCTGTACATTGAAAATTTCTTTGAAAAGATGACTGGGGATGACCTGGGGAATGCTATAGAGTTCATCTGATCCATTTTTAAAATTATTGTCTGTCTGTTTGTCTGTTTGAACTTAAGGATCTCGGAAACTAAGCAATGGATTTTGATGAGACTTTCACAAATATACTGCTTGAAGCTTAGAAAGGGATCTGCACTTTGTTTTATCAAAACAAAAAAGGTATACTAATTTTTAGGGAGGAACCTATGAAATTTTTTTTCTTAAATAAATTTAAATAAATATTTATGTGGGTATCAGCATATCTTCTATCTATCTATACTATAATAAATCTCTAGAAGGGTCGTGTCTGTACATTGAAAATTTCTTTAAAAAGATGACTGGGGATGACCTGGGGAATGCTATGGAGTTCATGTGATCCATTTTTAAAATGATTGTCTGTCTGTTTGAACTTAAGGATCTCGGAAACTAAGCAATGGATTTTGATGAGACTTTCACAAATATACTGCTTGAAGCTTAGAAAGGGATCTGCACTTTGTTTTATCAAAACAAAAAAGGTATACTAATTTTTAGGGAGGAACCTATGAAATTTTTTTTCTTAAATAAATTTAAATAAATATTTATGTGGGTATCAGCATATCTATCTATACTATAATAAATCTCTAGAAGGGTCGTGTCTGTACATTGAAAATTTCTTTGAAAAGATGACTGGGGATGACCTGGGGAATGCTATAGAGTTCATCTGATCCATTTTTAAAATTATTGTCTGTCTGTTTGTCTGTTTGAATTTAAGGATCTCGGAAACTAAGCAATGGATTTTGATGAGACTTTCACAAATATACTGCTTGAAGCTTAGAAAGGGATCTGCACTTTGTTTTATCAAAACAAAAAAGGTATACTAATTTTTAGGGAGGAACCTATGAAATTTTTTTTCTTAAATAAATTTAAATAAATATTTATGTGGGTATCAGCATATCTTCTATCTATCTATACTATAATAAATCTCTAGAAGGGTCGTGTCTGTACATTGAAAATTTCTTTAAAAAGATGACTGGGGATGACCTGGGGAATGCTATGGAGTTCATCTGATCCATTTTTAAAATGATTGTCTGTCTGTTTGTCTGTTTGAACTTAAGGATCGCGGAAACTAAGCAATGGATTTTGATGAGACTTTCACAAATATACTGCTTGAAGCTTAGAAAGGGATCTGCACTTTGTTTTATCAAAATCGGACCACAAACAAAAAAGATATACTAATTTTTAGGGAGGAACCTATGAAATTTTTTTTCTTAAATAAATTTAAATAAATATTTATGTGGGTATCAGCATATCTTTAATAAAACTCTAGAAATGTCGTGTCTGTGCATTGAAAATTTCTTTGAAAAAATTACTGGGGGTGACTTGGGGAATACTATAGAGTTCATCTGACCCATTTTTAGAATTATCGTCTGTCTGTTTGTCTGTTTGAACTTGAGGATCTCGGAAACTAAGCAATGGATTTTGATGAGACTTTCACAAATATACTGCTTGAAGCTTAGAAAGGGATCTGCACTTTGTTTTATCAAAATCGGACCACAAACAAAAAAGATATACTAATTTTTAGGGAGGAACCTATGAAATTTTTTTTCTTAAATAAATTTAAATAAATATTTATGTGGTAGAAAGGGATCTGCACTTTGTTTTATCAAAATCGGACCACAAACAATAAAGATATACTAATTTTTAGGGAGGAACCTATGACATTTTTTTTCTTAAATAAATTTAAATAAATATTTATGTGGGTATCAGCATATCTATCTATACTATAATAAATCTCTAGAAGGGTCGTGTCTGTACATTGAAAATTTCTTTGAAAAGATGACTGGGGATGACCTGGGGAATGCTATAGAGTTCATCTGATCCATTTTTAAAATTATTGTCTGTCTGTTTGTCTGTTTGAACTTAAGGATCTCGGAAACTAAGCAATGGATTTTGATGAGACTTTCACAAATATACTGCTTGAAGCTTAGAAACGGATCTGCACTTTGTTTTATCAAAACAAAAAAGGTATACTAATTTTTAGGGAGGAACCTATGAAATTTTTTTTCTTAAATAAATTTAAATAAATATTTATGTGGGTATCAGCATATCTTCTATCTATCTATACTATAATAAATCTCTAGAAGGGTCGTGTCTGTACATTGAAAATTTCTTTGAAAAGATGACTGGGGATGACCTGGGGAATGCTATGGAGTTCATCTGATCCATTTTTAAAATGATTGTCTGTCTGTTTGAACTTAAGGATCTCGGAAACTAAGCAATGGATTTTGATGAGACTTTCACAAATATACTGCTTGAAGCTTAGAAAGGGATCTGCACTTTGTTTTATCAAAACAAAAAAGATATACTAATTTTTAGGGAGGAACCTATGAAATTTTTTTTCTTAAATAAATTTAAATAAATATTTATGTGGTAGAAAGGGATCTGCACTTTGTTTTATCAAAATCGGACCACAAACAATAAAGATATACTAATTTTTAGGGAGGAACCTATGAAATTTTTTTTCTTAAATAAATTTAAATAAATATTTATGTGGGTATCAGCATATCTATCTATACTATAATAAATCTCTAGAAGGGTCGTGTCTGTACATTGAAAATTTCTTTGAAAAGATGACTGGGGATGACCTGGGGAATGCTATAGAGTTCATCTGATCCATTTTTAAAATTATTGTCTGTCTGTTTGTCTGTTTGAACTTAAGGATCTCGGAAACTAAGCAATGGATTTTGATGAGACTTTCACAAATATACTGCTTGAAGCTTAGAAAGGGATCTGCACTTTGTTTTATCAAAACAAAAAAGGTATACTAATTTTTAGGGAGGAACCTATGAAATTTTTTTTCTTAAATAAATTTAAATAAATATTTATGTGGGTATCAGCATATCTTCTATCTATCTATACTATAATAAATCTCTAGAAGGGTCGTGTCTGTACATTGAAAATTTCTTTAAAAAGATGACTGGGGATGACCTGGGGAATGCTATGGAGTTCATGTGATCCATTTTTAAAATGATTGTCTGTCTGTTTGAACTTAAGGATCTCGGAAACTAAGCAATGGATTTTGATGAGACTTTCACAAATATACTGCTTGAAGCTTAGAAAGGGATATGCACTTTGTTTTATCAAAACAAAAAAGATATACAAATTTTTAGGGAGGAACCTATGAAATTTTTTTTCTTAAATAAATTTAAATAAATATTTATGTGGGTATCAGCATATCTTCTATCTATCTATACTATAATAAATCTCTAGAAGGGTCGTGTCTGTACATTGAAAATTTCTTTGAAAATATGACTGGGGATGACCTGGGGAATGCTATGGAGTTCATCTGATCCATTTTTAAAATGATTGTCTGTCTGTTTGTCTGTTTGTCTGTTTGTCTGTTTGAACTTAAGGATCGCGGAAACTAAGCAATGGATTTTGATGAGACTTTCACAAATATACTGCTTGAAGCTTAGAAAGGGATCTGCACTTTGTTTTATCAAAATCGGACCACAAACAAAAAAGATATACTAATTTTTAGGGAGGAACCTATGAAATTTTTTTTCTTAAATAAATTTAAATAAATATTTATGTGGGTATCAGCATATCTTTAATAAAACTCTAGAAATGTCGTGTCTGTGCATTGAAAATTTCTTTGAAAAAATTACTGGGGGTGACTTGGGGAATACTATAGAGTTCATCTGACCCATTTTTAGAATTATCGTCTGTCTGTTTGTCTGTTTGAACTTGAGGATCTCGGAAACTAAGCAATGGATTTTGATGAGACTTTCACAAATATACTGCTTGAAGCTTAGAAAGGGATCTGCACTTTGTTTTATCAAAATCGGACCACAAACAAAAAAGATATACTAATTTTTAGGGAGGAACCTATGAAATTTTTTTTCTTAAATAAATTTAAATAAATATTTATGTGGTAGAAAGGGATCTGCACTTTGTTTTATCAAAATCGGACCACAAACAATAAAGATATACTAATTTTTAGGGAGGAACCTATGACATTTTTTTTCTTAAATAAATTTAAATAAATATTTATGTGGGTATCAGCATATCTATCTATACTATAATAAATCTCTAGAAGGGTCGTGTCTGTACATTGAAAATTTCTTTGAAAAGATGACTGGGGATGACCTGGGGAATGCTATAGAGTTCATCTGATCCATTTTTAAAATTATTGTCTGTCTGTTTGTCTGTTTGAACTTAAGGATCTCGGAAACTAAGCAATGGATTTTGATGAGACTTTCACAAATATACTGCTTGAAGCTTAGAAACGGATCTGCACTTTGTTTTATCAAAACAAAAAAGGTATACTAATTTTTAGGGAGGAACCTATGAAATTTTTTTTCTTAAATAAATTTAAATAAATATTTATGTGGGTATCAGCATATCTTCTATCTATCTATACTATAATAAATCTCTAGAAGGGTCGTGTCTGTACATTGAAAATTTCTTTGAAAAGATGACTGGGGATGACCTGGGGAATGCTATGGAGTTCATCTGATCCATTTTTAAAATGATTGTCTGTCTGTTTGAACTTAAGGATCTCGGAAACTAAGCAATGGATTTTGATGAGACTTTCACAAATATACTGCTTGAAGCTTAGAAAGGGATCTGCACTTTGTTTTATCAAAACAAAAAAGATATACTAATTTTTAGGGAGGAACCTATGAAATTTTTTTTCTTAAATAAATTTAAATAAATATTTATGTGGTAGAAAGGGATCTGCACTTTGTTTTATCAAAATCGGACCACAAACAATAAAGATATACTAACTTTTAGGGAGGAACCTATGAAATTTTTTTTCTTAAATAAATTTAAATAAATATTTATGTGGGTATCAGCATATCTATCTATACTATAATAAATCTCTAGAAGGGTCGTGTCTGTACATTGAAAATTTCTTTGAAAAGATGACTGGGGATGACCTGGGGAATGCTATAGAGTTCATCTGATCCATTTTTAAAATTATTGTCTGTCTGTTTGTCTGTTTGAACTTAAGGATCTCGGAAACTAAGCAATGGATTTTGATGAGACTTTCACAAATATACTGCTTGAAGCTTAGAAAGGGATCTGCACTTTGTTTTATCAAAACAAAAAAGGTATACTAATTTTTAGGGAGGAACCTATGAAATTTTTTTTCTTAAATAAATTTAAATAAATATTTATGTGGGTATCAGCATATCTTCTATCTATCTATACTATAATAAATCTCTAGAAGGGTCGTGTCTGTACATTGAAAATTTCTTTAAAAAGATGACTGGGGATGACCTGGGGAATGCTATGGAGTTCATGTGATCCATTTTTAAAATGATTGTCTGTCTGTTTGAACTTAAGGATCTCGGAAACTAAGCAATGGATTTTGATGAGACTTTCACAAATATACTGCTTGAAGCTTAGAAAGGGATATGCACTTTGTTTTATCAAAACAAAAAAGATATACAAATTTTTAGGGAGGAACCTATGAAATTTTTTTTCTTAAATAAATTTAAATAAATATTTATGTGGGTATCAGCATATCTTCTATCTATCTATACTATAATAAATCTCTAGAAGGGTCGTGTCTGTACATTGAAAATTTCTTTGAAAATATGACTGGGGATGACCTGGGGAATGCTATGGAGTTCATCTGATCCATTTTTAAAATGATTGTCTGTCTGTTTGTCTGTTTGTCTGTTTGAACTTAAGGATCGCGGAAACTAAGCAATGGATTTTGATGAGACTTTCACAAATATACTGCTTGAAGCTTAGAAAGGGATCTGCACTTTGTTTTATCAAAATCGGACCACAAACAAAAAAGATATACTAATTTTTAGGGAGGAACCTATGAAATTTTTTTTCTTAAATAAATTTAAATAAATATTTATGTGGGTATCAGCATATCTATCTATACTATAATAAATCTCTAGAAGGGTCGTGTCTGTACATTGAAAATTTCTTTGAAAAGATGACTGGGGATGACCTGGGGAATGCTATAGAGTTCATCTGATCCATTTTTAAAATTATTGTCTGTCTGTTTGTCTGTTTGAACTTAAGGATCTCGAACACTAAGCAATATATTTTGATGAGACTTTCACAAATATACTGCTTGAAGCTTAGAAAGGGATCTGCACTTTGTTTTATCAAAATCGGACCACAAACAAAAAAGATATACTAATTTTTAGGGAGGAACCTATGAATTTTTTTTTCTTAAATAAATTTAAATAAATATTTATGTGGTAGAAAGGGATCTGCACTTTGTTTTATCAAAATCGGACCACAAACAAAAAAGATATACTAATTTTTAGGGAGGAACCTACGAAATTTTTTTTCTTAAATAAATTTAAATAAATATTTATGTGGGTATCAGCATATCTATCTATACTATAATAAATCTCTAGAAGGGTCGTGTCTGTACATTGAAAATTTCTTTGAAAAGATGACTGGGGATGACCTGGGGAATGCTATGGAGTTCATCTGATCCATTTTTAAAATGATTGTCTGTCTGTTTGTCTGTTTGAACTTAAGGATCGCGGAAACTAAGCAATGGATTTTGATGAGACTTTCCCAAATATACTGCTTGAAGCTTAGAAAGGGATCTGCACTTTGTTTTATCAAAATCGGACCACAAACAAAAAAGATATACTAA
This sequence comes from Sphenella marginata, assembly GCA_951509765.1. Classification (NCBI taxonomy): domain Eukaryota; kingdom Metazoa; phylum Arthropoda; class Insecta; order Diptera; family Tephritidae; genus Sphenella; species Sphenella marginata. Next base: position 28,178,484 of record OX608078.1, read on the forward strand.
TTTTTAGGGAGGAACCTATGAAATTTTTTTTCTTAAATAAATTTAAATAAATATTTATGTGGGTATCAGCATATCTTTAATAAAACTCTAGAAATGTCGTGTCTGTGCATTGAAAATTTCTTTGAAAAAATTACTGGGGGTGACTTGGGGAATACTACAGAGTTCATCTGACCCATTTTTAGAATTATCGTCTGTCTGTTTGTCTGTTTGAACTTGAGGATCTCGGAAACTAAGCAATGGATTTTGATGAGACTTTCACAAATATACTGCTTGAAGCTTAGAAAGGGATCTGCACTTTGTTTTATCAAAATCGGACCACAAACAAAAAAGATATACTAATTTTTAGGGAGGAACCTATGAAATTTTTTTTCTTAAATAAATTTAAATAAATATTTATGTGGGTATCAGCATATCTTTAATAAAACTCTAGAAATGTCGTGTCTGTGCATTGAAAATTTCTTTGAAAAAATTACTGGGGGTGACTTGGGGAATACTATAGAGTTCATCTGACCCATTTTTAGAATTATCGTCTGTCTGTTTGTCTGTTTGAACTTGAGGATCTCGGAAACTAAGCAATGGATTTTGATGAGACTTTCACAAATATACTGCTTGAAGCTTAGAAAGGGATCTGCACTTTGTTTTATCAAAATCGGACCACAAACAAAAAAGATATACTAATTTTTAGGGAGGAACCTATGAAATTTTTTTTCTTAAATAAATTTAAATAAATATTTATGTGGGTATCAGCATATCTTTAATAAAACTCTAGAAATGTTGTGTCTGTACATTGAAAATTTCTTTGAAAAAATTACTGGGGGTGACTTGGGGAATACTATAGAGTCCATCTGACCCATTTTTAGAATTATCGTCTGTCTGTTTGTCTGTTTGAACTTGAGGATCTCGGAAACTAAGCAATGGATTTTGATGAGACTTTCACAAATATACTGCTTGAAGCTTAGAAACGGATCTGCACTTTGTTTTATCAAAATCGGACCACAAACAATAAAGATATACTAATTTTTAGGGAGGAACCTATGACATTTTTTTTCTTAAATAAATTTAAATAAATATTTATGTGGGTATCAGCATATCTATCTATACTATAATAAATCTCTAGAAGGGTCGTGTCTGTACATTGAAAATTTCTTTGAAAAGATGACTGGGGATGACCTGGGGAATGCTATAGAGTTCATCTGATCCATTTTTAAAATTATTGTCTGTCTGTTTGTCTGTTTGAACTTAAGGATCTCGGAAACTAAGCAATGGATTTTGATGAGACTTTCACAAATATACTGCTTGAAGCTTAGAAACGGATCTGCACTTTGTTTTATCAAAACAAAAAAGGTATACTAATTTTTAGGGAGGAACCTATGAAATTTTTTTTCTTAAATAAATTTAAATAAATATTTATGTGGGTATCAGCATATCTTCTATCTATCTATACTATAATAAATCTCTAGAAGGGTCGTGTCTGTACATTGAAAATTTCTTTGAAAAGATGACTGGGGATGACCTGGGGAATGCTATGGAGTTCATCTGATCCATTTTTAAAATGATTGTCTGTCTGTTTGAACTTAAGGATCTCGGAAACTAAGCAATGGATTTTGATGAGACTTTCACAAATATACTGCTTGAAGCTTAGAAAGGGATCTGCACTTTGTTTTATCAAAACAAAAAAGATATACTAATTTTTAGGGAGGAACCTATGAAGTTTTTTTTCTTAAATAAATTTAAATAAATATTTATGTGGTAGAAAGGGATCTGCACTTTGTTTTATCAAAATCGGACCACAAACAATAAAGATATACTAATTTTTAGGGAGGAACCTATGAAATTTTTTTTCTTAAATAAATTTAAATAAATATTTATGTGGGTATCAGCATATCTATCTATACTTTAATAAATCTCTAGAAGGGTCGTGTCTGTACATTGAAAATTTCTTTGAAAAGATGACTGGGGATGACCTGGGGAATGCTATAGAGTTCATCTGATCCATTTTTAAAATTATTGTCTGTCTGTTTGTCTGTTTGAACTTAAGGATCTCGGAAACTAAGCAATGGATTTTGATGAGACTTTCACAAATATACTGCTTGAAGCTTAGAAAGGGATCTGCACTTTGTTTTATCAAAACAAAAAAGGTATACTAATTTTTAGGGAGGAACCTATGAAATTTTTTTTCTTAAATAAATTTAAATAAATATTTATGTGGGTATCAGCATATCTTCTATCTATCTATACTATAATAAATCTCTAGAAGGGTCGTGTCTGTACATTGAAAATTTCTTTAAAAAGATGACTGGGGATGACCTGGGGAATGCTATGGAGTTCATGTGATCCATTTTTAAAATAATTGTCTGTCTGTTTGAACTTAAGGATCTCGGAAACTAAGCAATGGATTTTGATGAGACTTTCACAAATATACTGCTTGAAGCTTAGAAAGGGATATGCACTTTGTTTTATCAAAACAAAAAAGGTATACTAATTTTTAGGGAGGAACCTATGAAATTTTTTTTCTTAAATAAATTTAAATAAATATTTATGTGGGTATCAGCATATCTTCTATCTATCTATACTATAATAAATCTCTAGAAGGGTCGTGTCTGTACATTGAAAATTTCTTTAAAAAGATGACTGGGGATGACCTGGGGAATGCTATGGAGTTCATCTGATCCATTTTTAAAATTATTGTCTGTCTGTTTGTCTGTTTGAACTTAAGGATCTCGGAAACTAAGCAATGGATTTTGATGAGACTTTCACAAATATACTGCTTGAAGCTTAGAAAGGGATATGCACTTTGTTTTATCAAAACAAAAAAGGTATACTAATTTTTAGGGAGGAACCTATGAAATTTTTTTTCTTAAATAAATTTAAATAAATATTTATGTGGGTATCAGCATATCTTCTATCTATCTATACTATAATAAATCTCTAGAAGGGTCGTGTCTGTACATTGAAAATTTCTTTAAAAAGATGACTGGGGATGACCTGGGGAATGCTATAGAGTTCATCTGATCCATTTTTAAAATTATTGTCTGTCTGTTTGTCTGTTTGAACTTAAGGATCTCGGAAACTAAGCAATGGATTTTGATGAGACTTTCACAAATATACTGCTTGAAGCTTAGAAAGGGATCTGCACTTTGTTTTATCAAAACAAAAAAGGTATACTAATTTTTAGGGAGGAACCTATGAAATTTTTTTTCTTAAATAAATTTAAATAAATATTTATGTGGGTATCAGCATATCTTCTATCTATCTATACTATAATAAATCTCTAGAAGGGTCGTGTCTGTACATTGAAAATTTCTTTAAAAAGATGACTGGGGATGACCTGGGGAATGCTATGGAGTTCATGTGATCCATTTTTAAAATAATTGTCTGTCTGTTTGAACTTAAGGATCTCGGAAACTAAGCAATGGATTTTGATGAGACTTTCACAAATATACTGCTTGAAGCTTAGAAAGGGATCTGCACTTTGTTTTATCAAAACAAAAAAGGTATACTAATTTTTAGGGAGGAACCTATGAAATTTTTTTTCTTAAATAAATTTAAATAAATATTTATGTGGGTATCAGCATATCTTCTATCTATCTATACTATAATAAATCTCTAGAAGGGTCGTGTCTGTACATTGAAAATTTCTTTAAAAAGATGACTGGGGATGACCTGGGGAATGCTATGGAGTTCATGTGATCCATTTTTAAAATAATTGTCTGTCTGTTTGAACTTAAGGATCTCGGAAACTAAGCAATGGATTTTGATGAGACTTTCACAAATATACTGCTTGAAGCTTAGAAAGGGATCTGCACTTTGTTTTATCAAAACAAAAAAGGTATACTAATTTTTAGGGAGGAACCTATGAAATTTTTTTTCTTAAATAAATTTAAATAAATATTTATGTGGGTATCAGCATATCTTCTATCTATCTATACTATAATAAATCTCTAGAAGGGTCGTGTCTGTACATTGAAAATTTCTTTGAAAATATGACTGGGGATGACCTGGGGAATGCTATGGAGTTCATCTGATCCATTTTTAAAATGATTGTCTGTCTGTTTGTCTGTTTGTCTGTTTGAACTTAAGGATCGCGGAAACTAAGCAATGGATTTTGATGAGACTTTCACAAATATACTGCTTGAAGCTTAGAAAGGGATCTGCACTTTGTTTTATCAAAATCGGACCACAAACAAAAAAGATATACTAATTTTTAGGGAGGAACCTATGAAATTTTTTTTCTTAAATAAATTTAAATAAATATTTATGTGGGTATCAGCATATCTATCTATACTATAATAAATCTCTAGAAGGGTCGTGTCTGTACATTGAAAATTTCTTTGAAAAGATGACTGGGGATGACCTGGGGAATGCTATAGAGTTCATCTGATCCATTTTTAAAATTATTGTCTGTCTGTTTGTCTGTTTGAACTTAAGGATCTCGGAAACTAAGCAATATATTTTGATGAGACTTTCACAACTATACTGCTTGAAGCTTAGAAAGGGATCTGCACTTTGTTTTATCAAAATCGGACCACAAACAAAAAAGATATACTAATTTTTAGGGAGGAACCTATGAAATTTTTTTTCTTAAATAAATTTAAATAAATATTTATGTGGTAGAAAGGGATCTGCACTTTGTTTTATCAAAATCGGACCACAAACAAAAAAGATATACTAATTTTTAGGGAGGAACCTATGAAATTTTTTTTCTTAAATAAATTTAAATAAATATTTATGTGGGTATCAGCATATCTATCTATACTATAATAAATCTCTAGAAGGGTCGTGTCTGTACATTGAAAATTTCTTTGAAAAGATGACTGGGGATGACCTGGGGAATGCTATGGAGTTCATCTGATCCATTTTTAAAATGATTGTCTGTCTGTTTGTCTGTTTGTCTGTTTGAACTTAAGGATCGCGGAAACTAAGCAATGGATTTTGATGAGACTTTCACAAATATACTGCTTGAAGCTTAGAAAGGGATCTGCACTTTGTTTTATCAAAATCGGACCACAAACAAAAAAGATATACTAATTTTTAGGGAGGAACCTATGAAATTTTTTTTCTTAAATAAATTTAAATAAATATTTATGTGGGTATCAGCATATCTTCTATCTATCTATACTATAATAAATCTCTAGAAGGGTCGTGTCTGTACATTGAAAATTTCTTTAAAAAGATGACTGGGGATGACCTGGGGAATGCTATGGAGTTCATCTGATCCATTTTTAAAATTATTGTCTGTCTGTTTGTCTGTTTGAACTTAAGGATCTCGGAAACTAAGCAATGGATTTTGATGAGACTTTCACAAATATACTGCTTGAAGCTTAGAAAGGGATATGCACTTTGTTTTATCAAAACAAAAAAGGTATACTAATTTTTAGGGAGGAACCTATGAAATTTTTTTTCTTAAATAAATTTAAATAAATATTTATGTGGGTATCAGCATATCTTCTATCTATCTATACTATAATAAATCTCTAGAAGGGTCGTGTCTGTACATTGAAAATTTCTTTAAAAAGATGACTGGGGATGACCTGGGGAATGCTATAGAGTTCATCTGATCCATTTTTAAAATTATTGTCTGTCTGTTTGTCTGTTTGAACTTAAGGATCTCGGAAACTAAGCAATGGATTTTGATGAGACTTTCACAAATATACTGCTTGAAGCTTAGAAAGGGATCTGCACTTTGTTTTATCAAAACAAAAAAGGTATACTAATTTTTAGGGAGGAACCTATGAAATTTTTTTTCTTAAATAAATTTAAATAAATATTTATGTGGGTATCAGCATATCTTCTATCTATCTATACTATAATAAATCTCTAGAAGGGTCGTGTCTGTACATTGAAAATTTCTTTAAAAAGATGACTGGGGATGACCTGGGGAATGCTATGGAGTTCATGTGATCCATTTTTAAAATAATTGTCTGTCTGTTTGAACTTAAGGATCTCGGAAACTAAGCAATGGATTTTGATGAGACTTTCACAAATATACTGCTTGAAGCTTAGAAAGGGATCTGCACTTTGTTTTATCAAAACAAAAAAGGTATACTAATTTTTAGGGAGGAACCTATGAAATTTTTTTTCTTAAATAAATTTAAATAAATATTTATGTGGGTATCAGCATATCTTCTATCTATCTATACTATAATAAATCTCTAGAAGGGTCGTGTCTGTACATTGAAAATTTCTTTAAAAAGATGACTGGGGATGACCTGGGGAATGCTATGGAGTTCATGTGATCCATTTTTAAAATAATTGTCTGTCTGTTTGAACTTAAGGATCTCGGAAACTAAGCAATGGATTTTGATGAGACTTTCACAAATATACTGCTTGAAGCTTAGAAAGGGATCTGCACTTTGTTTTATCAAAACAAAAAAGGTATACTAATTTTTAGGGAGGAACCTATGAAATTTTTTTTCTTAAATAAATTTAAATAAATATTTATGTGGGTATCAGCATATCTTCTATCTATCTATACTATAATAAATCTCTAGAAGGGTCGTGTCTGTACATTGAAAATTTCTTTGAAAATATGACTGGGGATGACCTGGGGAATGCTATGGAGTTCATCTGATCCATTTTTAAAATGATTGTCTGTCTGTTTGTCTGTTTGTCTGTTTGAACTTAAGGATCGCGGAAACTAAGCAATGGATTTTGATGAGACTTTCACAAATATACTGCTTGAAGCTTAGAAAGGGATCTGCACTTTGTTTTATCAAAATCGGACCACAAACAAAAAAGATATACTAATTTTTAGGGAGGAACCTATGAAATTTTTTTTCTTAAATAAATTTAAATAAATATTTATGTGGGTATCAGCATATCTATCTATACTATAATAAATCTCTAGAAGGGTCGTGTCTGTACATTGAAAATTTCTTTGAAAAGATGACTGGGGATGACCTGGGGAATGCTATAGAGTTCATCTGATCCATTTTTAAAATTATTGTCTGTCTGTTTGTCTGTTTGAACTTAAGGATCTCGGAAACTAAGCAATATATTTTGATGAGACTTTCACAACTATACTGCTTGAAGCTTAGAAAGGGATCTGCACTTTGTTTTATCAAAATCGGACCACAAACAAAAAAGATATACTAATTTTTAGGGAGGAACCTATGAAATTTTTTTTCTTAAATAAATTTAAATAAATATTTATGTGGTAGAAAGGGATCTGCACTTTGTTTTATCAAAATCGGACCACAAACAAAAAAGATATACTAATTTTTAGGGAGGAACCTATGAAATTTTTTTTCTTAAATAAATTTAAATAAATATTTATGTGGGTATCAGCATATCTATCTATACTATAATAAATCTCTAGAAGGGTCGTGTCTGTACATTGAAAATTTCTTTGAAAAGATGACTGGGGATGACCTGGGGAATGCTATGGAGTTCATCTGATCCATTTTTAAAATGATTGTCTGTCTGTTTGTCTGTTTGTCTGTTTGAACTTAAGGATCGCGGAAACTAAGCAATGGATTTTGATGAGACTTTCACAAATATACTGCTTGAAGCTTAGAAAGGGATCTGCACTTTGTTTTATCAAAATCGGACCACAAACAAAAAAGATATACTAATTTTTAGGGAGGAACCTATGAAATTTTTTTTCTTAAATAAATTTAAATAAATATTTATGTGGGTATCAGCATATCTTTAATAAAACTCTAGAAATGTCGTGTCTGTGCATTGAAAATTTCTTTGAAAAAATTACTGGGGGTGACTTGGGGAATACTACAGAGTTCATCTGACCCATTTTTAGAATTATCGTCTGTCTGTTTGTCTGTTTGAACTTGAGGATCTCGGAAACTAAGCAATGGATTTTGATGAGACTTTCACAAATATACTGCTTGAAGCTTAGAAAGGGATCTGCACTTTGTTTTATCAAAATCGGACCGCAAACAAAAAAGATATACTAATTTTTAGGGAGGAACCTATGAAATTTTTTTTCTTAAATAAATTTAAATAAATATTTATGTGGGTATCAGCATATCTTTAATAAAACTCTAGAAATGTCGTGTCTGTGCATTGAAAATTTCTTTGAAAAAATTACTGGGGGTGACTTGGGGAATACTATAGAGTTCATCTGACCCATTTTTAGAATTATCGTCTGTCTGTTTGTCTGTTTGAACTTGAGGATCTCGGAAACTAAGCAATGGATTTTGATGAGACTTTCACAAATATACTGCTTGAAGCTTAGAAAGGGATCTGCACTTTGTTTTATCAAAATCGGACCACAAACAAAAAAGATATACTAATTTTTAGGGAGGAACCTATGAAATTTTTTTTCTTAAATAAATTTAAATAAATATTTATGTGGGTATCAGCATATCTTTAATAAAACTCTAGAAATGTTGTGTCTGTACATTGAAAATTTCTTTGAAAAAATTACTGGGGGTGACTTGGGGAATACTATAGAGTCCATCTGACCCATTTTTAGAATTATCGTCTGTCTGTTTGTCTGTTTGAACTTGAGGATCTCGGAAACTAAGCAATGGATTTTGATGAGACTTTCACAAATATACTGCTTGAAGCTTAGAAACGGATCTGCACTTTGTTTTATCAAAATCGGACCACAAACAATAAAGATATACTAATTTTTAGGGAGGAACCTATGACATTTTTTTTCTTAAATAAATTTAAATAAATATTTATGTGGGTATCAGCATATCTATCTATACTATAATAAATCTCTAGAAGGGTCGTGTCTGTACATTGAAAATTTCTTTGAAAAGATGACTGGGGATGACCTGGGGAATGCTATAGAGTTCATCTGATCCATTTTTAAAATTATTGTCTGTCTGTTTGTCTGTTTGAACTTAAGGATCTCGGAAACTAAGCAATGGATTTTGATGAGACTTTCACAAATATACTGCTTGAAGCTTAGAAACGGATCTGCACTTTGTTTTATCAAAACAAAAAAGGTATACTAATTTTTAGGGAGGAACCTATGAAATTTTTTTTCTTAAATAAATTTAAATAAATATTTATGTGGGTATCAGCATATCTTCTATCTATCTATACTATAATAAATCTCTAGAAGGGTCGTGTCTGTACATTGAAAATTTCTTTGAAAAGATGACTGGGGATGACCTGGGGAATGCTATGGAGTTCATCTGATCCATTTTTAAAATGATTGTCTGTCTGTTTGAACTTAAGGATCTCGGAAACTAAGCAATGGATTTTGATGAGACTTTCACAAATATACTGCTTGAAGCTTAGAAAGGGATCTGCACTTTGTTTTATCAAAACAAAAAAGATATACTAATTTTTAGGGAGGAACCTATGAAGTTTTTTTTCTTAAATAAATTTAAATAAATATTTATGTGGTAGAAAGGGATCTGCACTTTGTTTTATCAAAATCGGACCACAAACAATAAAGATATACTAATTTTTAGGGAGGAACCTATGAAATTTTTTTTCTTAAATAAATTTAAATAAATATTTATGTGGGTATCAGCATATCTATCTATACTTTAATAAATCTCTAGAAGGGTCGTGTCTGTACATTGAAAATTTCTTTGAAAAGATGACTGGGGATGACCTGGGGAATGCTATAGAGTTCATCTGATCCATTTTTAAAATTATTGTCTGTCTGTTTGTCTGTTTGAACTTAAGGATCTCGGAAACTAAGCAATGGATTTTGATGAGACTTTCACAAATATACTGCTTGAAGCTTAGAAAGGGATCTGCACTTTGTTTTATCAAAACAAAAAAGGTATACTAATTTTTAGGGAGGAACCTATGAAATTTTTTTTCTTAAATAAATTTAAATAAATATTTATGTGGGTATCAGCATATCTTCTATCTATCTATACTATAATAAATCTCTAGAAGGGTCGTGTCTGTACATTGAAAATTTCTTTAAAAAGATGACTGGGGATGACCTGGGGAATGCTATGGAGTTCATGTGATCCATTTTTAAAATAATTGTCTGTCTGTTTGAACTTAAGGATCTCGGAAACTAAGCAATGGATTTTGATGAGACTTTCACAAATATACTGCTTGAAGCTTAGAAAGGGATCTGCACTTTGTTTTATCAAAATCGGACCACAAACAAAAAAGATATACTAATTTTTAGGGAGGAACCTATGAAATTTTTTTTCTTAAATAAATTTAAATAAATATTTATGTGGGTATCAGCATATCTATCTATACTATAATAAATCTCTAGAAGGGTCGTGTCTGTACATTGAAAATTTCTTTGAAAAGATGACTGGGGATGACCTGGGGAATGCTATGGAGTTCATGTGATCCATTTTTAAAATAATTGTCTGTCTGTTTGAACTTAAGGATCTCGGAAACTAAGCAATGGATTTTGATGAGACTTTCACAAATATACTGCTTGAAGCTTAGAAAGGGATATGCACTTTGTTTTATCAAAACAAAAAAGATATACAAATTTTTAGGGAGGAACCTATGAAATTTTTTTTCTTAAATAAATTTAAATAAATATTTATGTGGGTATCAGCATATCTTCTATCTATCTATACTATAATAAATCTCTAGAAGGGTCGTGTCTGTACATTGAAAATTTCTTTGAAAATATGACTGGGGATGACCTGGGGAATGCTATGGAGTTCATCTGATCCATTTTTAAAATGATTGTCTGTCTGTTTGTCTGTTTGAACTTAAGGATCGCGGAAACTAAGCAATGGATTTTGATGAGACTTTCACAAATATACTGCTTGAAGCTTAGAAAGGGATCTGCACTTTGTTTTATCAAAATCGGACCACAAACAAAAAAGATATACTAATTTTTAGGGAGGAACCTATGAAATTTTTTTTCTTAAATAAATTTAAATAAATATTTATGTGGGTATCAGCATATCTTTAATAAAACTCTAGAAATGTTGTGTCTGTACATTGAAAATTTCTTTGAAAAAATTACTGGGGGTGACTTGGGGAATACTATAGAGTCCATCTGACCCATTTTTAGAATTATCGTCTGTCTGTTTGTCTGTTTGAACTTGAGGATCTCGGAAACTAAGCAATGGATTTTGATGAGACTTTCACAAATATACTGCTTGAAGCTTAGAAACGGATCTGCACTTTGTTTTATCAAAATCGGACCACAAACAATAAAGATATACTAATTTTTAGGGAGGAACCTATGACATTTTTTTTCTTAAATAAATTTAAATAAATATTTATGTGGGTATCAGCATATCTATCTATACTATAATAAATCTCTAGAAGGGTCGTGTCTGTACATTGAAAATTTCTTTGAAAAGATGACTGGGGATGACCTGGGGAATGCTATAGAGTTCATCTGATCCATTTTTAAAATTATTGTCTGTCTGTTTGTCTGTTTGAACTTAAGGATCTCGGAAACTAAGCAATGGATTTTGATGAGACTTTCACAAATATACTGCTTGAAGCTTAGAAACGGATCTGCACTTTGTTTTATCAAAACAAAAAAGGTATACTAATTTTTAGGGAGGAACCTATGAAATTTTTTTTCTTAAATAAATTTAAATAAATATTTATGTGGGTATCAGCATATCTTCTATCTATCTATACTATAATAAATCTCTAGAAGGGTCGTGTCTGTACATTGAAAATTTCTTTGAAAAGATGACTGGGGATGACCTGGGGAATGCTATGGAGTTCATCCGATCCATTTTTAAAATGATTGTCTGTCTGTTTGAACTTAAGGATCTCGGAAACTAAGCAATGGATTTTGATGAGACTTTCACAAATATACTGCTTGAAGCTTAGAAAGGGATCTGCACTTTGTTTTATCAAAACAAAAAAGATATACTAATTTTTAGGGAGGAACCTATGAAGTTTTTTTTCTTAAATAAATTTAAATAAATATTTATGTGGTAGAAAGGGATCTGCACTTTGTTTTATCAAAATCGGACCACAAACAATAAAGATATACTAATTTTAAGGAGGAACCTATGAAATTTTTTTTCTTAAATAAATTTAAATAAATATTTATGTGGGTATCAGCATATCTATCTATACTTTAATAAATCTCTAGAAGGGTCGTGTCTGTACATTGAAAATTTCTTTGAAAAGATGACTGGGGATGACCTGGGGAATGCTATAGAGTTCATCTGATCCATTTTTAAAATTATTGTCTGTCTGTTTGTCTGTTTGAACTTAAGGATCTCGGAAACTAAGCAATGGATTTTGATGAGACTTTCACAAATATACTGCTTGAAGCTTAGAAAGGGATCTGCACTTTGTTTTATCAAAACAAAAAAGGTATACTAATTTTTAGGGAGGAACCTATGAAATTTTTTTTCTTAAATAAATTTAAATAAATATTTATGTGGGTATCAGCATATCTTCTATCTATCTATACTATAATAAATCTCTAGAAGGGTCGTGTCTGTACATTGAAAATTTCTTTGAAAAGATGACTGGGGATGACCTGGGGAATGCTATGGAGTTCATGTGATCCATTTTTAAAATAATTGTCTGTCTGTTTGAACTTAAGGATCTCGGAAACTAAGCAATGGATTTTGATGAGACTTTCACAAATATACTGCTTGAAGCTTAGAAAGGGATATGCACTTTGTTTTATCAAAACAAAAAAGATATACAAATTTTTAGGGAGGAACCTATGAAATTTTTTTTCTTAAATAAATTTAAATAAATATTTATGTGGGTATCAGCATATCTTCTATCTATCTATACTATAATAAATCTCTAGAAGGGTCGTGTCTGTACATTGAAAATTTCTTTGAAAATATGACTGGGGATGACCTGGGGAATGCTATGGAGTTCATCTGATCCATTTTTAAAATGATTGTCTGTCTGTTTGTCTGTTTGTCTGTTTGAACTTAAGGATCGCGGAAACTAAGCAATGGATTTTGATGAGACTTTCACAAATATACTGCTTGAAGCTTAGAAAGGGATCTGCACTTTGTTTTATCAAAATCGGACCACAAACAAAAAAGATATACTAATTTTTAGGGAGGAACCTATGAAATTTTTTTTCTTAAATAAATTTAAATAAATATTTATGTGGGTATCAGCATATCTATCTATACTATAATAAATCTCTAGAAGGGTCGTGTCTGTACATTGAAAATTTCTTTGAAAAGATGACTGGGGATGACCTGGGGAATGCTATAGAGTTCATCTGATCCATTTTTAAAATTATTGTCTGTCTGTTTGTCTGTTTGAACTTAAGGATCTCGGAAACTAAGTAATATATTTTGATGAGACTTTCACAACTATACTGCTTGAAGCTTAGAAAGGGATCTTCACTTTGTTTTATCAAAATCGGACCACAAACAAAAAAGATATACTAATTTTTAGGGAGGAACCTATGAAATTTTTTTTCTTAAATAAATATTTATGTGGTAGAAAGGGATCTGCACTTTGTTTTATCAAAATCGGACCACAAACAAAAAAGATATACTAATTTTTAGGGAGGAACCTATGAAATTTTTTTTCTTAAATAAATTTAAATAAATATTTATGTGGGTATCAGCATATCTATCTATACTATAATAAATCTCTAGAAGGGTCGTGTCTGTACATTGAAAATTTCTTTGAAAAGATGACTGGGGATGACCTGGGGAATGCTATGGAGTTCATCTGATCCATTTTTAAAATTATTGTCTGTCTGTTTGTCTGTTTGAACTTAAGGATCTCGGAAACTAAGCAATGGATTTTGATGAGACTTTCACAAATATACTGCTTGAAGCTTAGAAAGGGATCTGCACTTTGTTTTATCAAAACAAAAAAGGTATACTAATTTTTAGGGAGGAACCTATGAAATTTTTTTTCTTAAATAAATTTAAATAAATATTTATGTGGTAGAAAGGGATCTGCACTTTGTTTTATCAAAATCGGACCACAAACAAAAAAGATATACTAATTTTTAGGGAGGAACCTATGAAATTTTTTTTCTTAAATAAATTTAAATAAATATTTATGTGGTAGAAAGGGATCTGCACTTTGTTTTATCAAAATCGGACCACAAACAAAAAAGATATACTAATTTTTAGGGAGGAACCTATGAAATTTTTTTTCTTAAATAAATTTAAATAAATATTTATGTGGGTATCAGCATATCTATCTATACTATAATAAATCTCTAGAAGGGTCGTGTCTGTACATTGAAAATTTCTTTGAAAAGATGACTGGGGATGACCTGGGGAATGCTATAGAGTTCATCTGATCCATTTTTAGAATTATCGTCTGTCTGTTTGTCTGTTTGAACTTGAGGATCTCGGAAACTAAGCAATGGATTTTGATGAGACTTTCACAAATATACTGCTTGAAGCTTAGAAAGGGATCTGCACTTTGTTTTATCAAAACAAAAAAGGTATACTAATTTTTAGGGAGGAACCTATGAAATTTTTTTTCTTAAATAAATTTAAATAAATATTTATGTGGGTATCAGAATATCTTCTATCTATCTATACTATAATAAATCTCTAGAAGGGTCGTGTCTGTACATTGAAAATTTCTTTGAAAAGATGACTGGGGATGACCTGGGGAATGCTATGGAGTTCATCTGATCCATTTTTAAAATGATTGTCTGTCTGTTTGAACTTAAGGATCTCGGAAACTAAGCAATGGATTTTGATGAGACTTTCACAAATATACTGTTTGAAGCTTAGAAAGGGATCTGCACTTTGTTTTATCAAAACAAAAAAGATATACTAATTTTTAGGGAGGAACCTATGAAATTTTTTTTCTTAAATAAATTTAAATAAATATTTATGTGGTAGAAAGGGATCTGCACTTTGTTTTATCAAAATCGGACCACAAACAATAAAGATATACTAATTTTTAGGGAGGAACCTATGAAATTTTTTTTCTTAAATAAATTTAAATAAATATTTATGTGGGTATCAGCATATCTATCTATACTATAATAAATCTCTAGAAGGGTCGTGTCTGTACATTGAAAATTTCTTTGAAAAGATGACTGGGGATGACCTGGGGAATGCTATAGAGTTCATCTGATCCATTTTTAAAATTATTGTCTGTCTGTTTGTCTGTTTGAACTTAAGGATCTCGGAAACTAAGCAATGGATTTTGATGAGACTTTCACAAATATACTGCTTGAAGCTTAGAAAGGGATCTGCACTTTGTTTTATCAAAACAAAAAAGGTATACTAATTTTTAGGGAGGAACCTATGAAATTTTTTTTCTTAAATAAATTTAAACAAATATTTATGTGGGTATCAGCATATCTTCTATCTATCTATACTATAATAAATCTCTAGAAGGGTCGTGTCTGTACATTGAAAATTTCTTTAAAAAGATGACTGGGGATGACCTGGGGAATGCTATGGAGTTCATGTGATCCATTTTTAAAATGATTGTCTGTCTGTTTGAACTTAAGGATCTCGGAAACTAAGCAATGGATTTTGATGAGACTTTCACAAATATACTGCTTGAAGCTTAGAAAGGGATATGCACTTTGTTTTATCAAAACAAAAAAGATATACAAATTTTTAGGGAGGAACCTATGAAATTTTTTTTCTTAAATAAATTTAAATAAATATTTATGTGGGTATCAGCATATCTTCCATCTATCTATACTATAATAAATCTCTATAAGGGTCGTGTCTGTACATTGAAAATTTCTTTGAAAATATGACTGGGGATGACCTGGGGAATGCTATGGAGTTCATCTGATCCATTTTTAAAATGATTGTCTGTCTGTTTGTCTGTTTGTCTGTTTGAACTTAAGGATCGCGGAAACTAAGCAATGGATTTTGATGAGACTTTCACAAATATACTGCTTGAAGCTTAGAAAGGGATCTGCACTTTGTTTTATCAAAATCGGGCCACAAACAAAAAAGATATACTAATTTTTAGGGAGGAACCTATGAAATTTTTTTTCTTAAATAAATTTAAATAAATATTTATGTGGGTATCAGCATATCTATCTATACTATAATAAATCTCTAGAAGGGTCGTGTCTGTACATTGAAAATTTCTTTGAAAAGATGACTGGGGATGACCTGGGGAATGCTATAGAGTTCATCTGATCCATTTTTAAAATTATTGTCTGTCTGTTTGTCTGTTTGAACTTAAGGATCTCGGAAACTAAGCAATATATTTTGATGAGACTTTCACAAATATACTGCTTGAAGCTTAGAAAGGGATCTGCACTTTGTTTTATCAAAATCGGACCACAAACAAAAAAGATATACTAATTTTTAGGGAGGAACCTATGAAATTTTTTTCCTAAATAAATTTAAATAAATATTTATGTGGTAGAAAGGGATCTGCACTTTGTTTTATCAAAATCGGACCACAAACAAAAAAGATATACTAATTTTTAGGGAGGAACCTATGAAATTTTTTTTCTTAAATAAATTTAAATAAATATTTATGTGGGTATCAGCATATCTATCTATACTATAATAAATCTCTAGAAGGGTCGTGTCTGTACATTGAAAATTTCTTTGAAAAGATGACTGGGGATGACCTGGGGAATGCTATGGAGTTCATCTGATCCATTTTTAAAATGATTGTCTGTCTGTTTGTCTGTTTGAACTTAAGGATCGCGGAAACTAAGCAATTGATTTTGATGAGACTTTCACAAATATACTCCTTGAAGCTTAGAAAGGGATCTGCACTTTGTTTTATCAAAATCGGACCACAAACAAAAAAGATATAGGTACTAATTTTTAGGGAGGAACCTATGAAATTTTTTTTCTTAAATAAATTTAAATAAATGTTTATGTGGGTATCAGCATATCTTTAATAAAACTCTAGAAAAGTCGTGTCTGTGCATTGAAAATTTCTTTGAAAAAATTACTGGGGGTGACTTGGGGAATACTATTGAGTTCATCTGACCCATTTTTAGAATTATCGTCTGTCTGTTTGTCTGTTTGAACTTGAGGATCTCGGAAACTAAGCAATGGATTTTAATGAGACTTTCACAAATATACTGCTTGAAGCTTAGAAAGGGATCTGCACTTTGTTTTATCAAAATCGGACCACAAACAAAAAAGATATACTAATTTTTAGGGAGGAACCTATGAAATTTTTTTTCTTAAATAAATTTAAATAAATATTTATGTGGGTATCAGCATATCTATCTATACTATAATAAATCTCTAGAAGGGTCGTGTCTGTACATTGAAAATTTCTTTGAAAAGATGACTGGGGATGACCTGGGGAATGCTATGGAGTTCATCTGATCCATTTTTAAAATTATTGTCTGTCTGTTTGTCTGTTTGAACTTAAGGATCTCGGAAACTAAGCAATGGATTTTGATGAGACTTTCACAAATATACTGCTTGAAGCTTAGAAAGGGATCTGCACTTTGTTTTATCAAAACAAAAAAGGTATACTAATTTTTAGGGAGGAACCTATGAAATTTTTTTTTCTTAAATAAATTTAAATAAATATTTATGTGGGTATCAGCATATCTTCTATCTATCTATACTATAACAAATCTCTAGAAGGGTCGTGTCTGTACATTGAAAATTTCTTTGAAAAGATGACTGGGGATGAATTAAAATGATTGTCTGTCTGTTTGTCTGTTTGAACTTAAGGATCTCGGAAACTAAGCAATTGATTTTGATGAGACTTTCACAAATATACTGCTTGAAGCTTAGAAAGGGATCTGCACTTTGTTTTATCAAAATCGGATCACAAACAAAAAAGATATACTAATTTTTAGGGAGGAACCTATGAAATTTTTTTTCTTAAATAAATTTAAATAAATATTTATGTGGGTATCAGCATATCTTTAATAAAACTCTAGAAAAGTCGTGTCTGTGCATTGAAAATTTCTTTGAAAAAATTACTGGGGGTGACTTGGGGAATACTATTGAGTTCATCTGACCCATTTTTAGAATTATCGTCTGTCTGTTTGTCTGTTTGAACTTGAGGATCTCGGAAACTAAGCAATGGATTTTAATGAGACTTTCACAAATATACTGCATGAAGCTTTGAAAGGGATCTGCACTTTGTTTTATCAAAATCGGACCACAAACAAAAAAGATATACTAATTTTTAGGGAGGAACCTATGAAATTTTTTTTCTTAAATAAATTTAAATAAATATTTATGTGGGTATCAGCATATCTATCTATACTATAATAAATCTCTAGAAGGGTCGTGTCTGTACATTGAAAATTTCTTTGAAAATATGACTGGGGATGACCTGGGGAATGCTATGGAGTTCATCTGATCCATTTTTAAAATGATTGTCTGTCTGTTTGTCTGTTTGAACTTAAGGATCGCGGAAACTAAGCAATTGATTTTGATGAGACTTTCACAAATATACTGCTTGAAGCTTAGAAAGGGATCTGCACTTTGTTTTATCAAAATCGGACCACAAACAAAAAAGATATAGGTACTAAATTTTAGGGAGGAACCTATGAAATTTTTTTTCTTAAATAAATTTAAATAAATATTTATGTGGGTATCAGCATATCTTTAATAAAACTCTAGAAAAGTCGTGTCTGTGCATTGAAAATTTCTTTGAAAAAATTACTGGGGGTGACTTGGGGAATACTATTGAGTTCATCTGACCCATTTTTAGAATTATCGTCTGTCTGTTTGTCTGTTTGAACTTGAGGATCTCGGAAACTAAGCAATGGATTTTAATGAGACTTTAACAAATATACTGCTTGAAGCTTAGAAATTGATCTTCACTTTGTTTTATCAACATCGGACCACAAACAAAAAAGATATACTAATTTTTAGGGAGGAACCTATGACATTTTTTTTCTTAAATAAATTTAAATAAATATTTATGTGGGTATCAGCATATCTTTAATAAAACTCTAGAAAAGTCGTGTCTGTGCATTGAAAATTTCTTTGAAAAAATTACTGGGGGTGACTTGGGGAATACTATAGAGTTCATTTGACCCATTTTTAGAATTATCGTCTGTCTGTTTGTCTGTTTGAACTTGAGGATCTCGGAAACTAAGCAATTGATTTAAATGAGACTTTCAGTAATATACTGCTTGAAGCTTGGAAAGGTATCTGCACTTTGCTTTATCAAAATCGGACCACAAACAAAAAAGATATACTAATATTTAGGGAGGAACCTATGAAATTTTTTTTCTTAAATAAATTTAAATAAATATTTATGTGGGTATCAGCATATCTATCTATACTATAATAAATCTCTAGAAGGGTCGTGTCTGTACATTGAAAATTTCTTTGAAAAGATGACTGGGGATGACCTGGGGAATGCTATAGAGTTCATCTGATCCATTTTTAAAATTATTGTCTGTCTGTTTGTCTGTTTGAACTTAAGGATCTCGGAAACTAAGCAATGGATTTTGATGAGACTTTCACAAATATACTGCTTGAAGCTTAGAAACGGATCTGCACTTTGTTTTATCAAAACAAAAAAGGTATACTAATTTTTAGGGAGGAACCTATGAAATTTTTTTTCTTAAATAAATTTAAATAAATATTTATGTGGGTATCAGCATATCTTCTATCTATCTATACTATAATAAATCTCTAGAAGGGTCGCGTCTGTACATTGAAAATTTCTTTGAAAAGATGACTGGGGATGACCTGGGGAATGCTATGGAGTTCATCTGATCCATTTTTAAAATGATTGTCTGTCTGTTTGAACTTAAGGATCTCGGAAACTAAGCAATGGATTTTGATGAGACTTTCACAAATATACTGCTTGAAGCTTAGAAAGGGATCTGCACTTTGTTTTATCAAAACAAAAAAGATATACTAATTTTTAGGGAGGAACCTATGAAATTTTTTTTCTTAAATAAATTTAAATAAATATTTATGTGGTAGAAAGGGATCTGCACTTTGTTTTATCAAAATCGGACCACAAACAATAAAGATATACTAATTTTTAGGGAGGAACCTATGAAATTTTTTTTCTTAAATAAATTTAAATAAATATTTATGTGGGTATCAGCATATCTATCTATACTATAATAAATCTCTAGAAGGGTCGTGTCTGTACATTGAAAATTTCTTTGAAAAGATGACTGGGGATGACCTGGGGAATGCTATAGAGTTCATCTGATCCATTTTTAAAATTATTGTCTGTCTGTTTGTCTGTTTGAACTTAAGGATCTCGGAAACTAAGCAATGGATTTTGATGAGACTTTCACAAATATACTGCTTGAAGCTTAGAAAGGGATCTGCACTTTGTTTTATCAAAACAAAAAAGGTATACTAATTTTTAGGGAGGAACCTATGAAATTTTTTTTCTTAAATAAATTTAAATAAATATTTATGTGGGTATCAGCATATCTTCTATCTATCTATACTATAATAAATCTCTAGAAGGGTCGTGTCTGTACATTGAAAATTTCTTTAAAAAGATGACTGGGGATGACCTGGGGAATGCTATGGAGTTCATGTGATCCATTTTTAAAATGATTGTCTGTCTGTTTGAACTTAACGATCTCGGAAACTAAGCAATGGATTTTGATGAGACTTTCACAAATATACTGCTTGAAGCTTAGAAAGGGATATGCACTTTGTTTTATCAAAACAAAAAAGATATACAAATTTTTAGGGAGGAACCTATGAAATTTTTTTTCTTAAATAAATTTAAATAAATATTTATGTGGGTATCAGCATATCTTCTATCTATCTATACTATAATAAATCTCTAGAAGGGTCGTGTCTGTACATTGAAAATTTCTTTGAAAATATGACTGGGGATGACCTGGGGAATGCTATGGAGTTCATCTGATCCATTTTTAAAATGATTGTCTGTCTGTTTGTCTGTTTGTCTGTTTGAACTTAAGGATCGCGGAAACTAAGCAATGGATTTTGATGAGACTTTCACAAATATACTGCTTGAAGCTTAGAAAGGGATCTGCACTTTGTTTTATCAAAATCGGACCACAAACAAAAAAGATATACTAATTTTTAGGGAGGAACCTATGAAATTTTTTTTCTTAAATAAATTTAAATAAATATTTATGTGGTAGAAAGGGATCTGCACTTTGTTTTATCAAAATCGGACCACAAACAATAAAGATATACTAATTTTTAGGGAGGAACCTATGACATTTTTTTTCTTAAATAAATTTAAATAAATATTTATGTGGGTATCAGCATATCTATCTATACTATAATAAATCTCTAGAAGGGTCGTGTCTGTACATTGAAAATTTCTTTGAAAAGATGACCTGGGGAATGCTATAGAGTTCATCTGATCCATTTTTAAAATTATTGTCTGTCTGTTTGTCTGTTTGAACTTAAGGATCTCGGAAACTAAGCAATGGATTTTGATGAGACTTTCACAAATATACTGCTTGAAGCTTAGAAACGGATCTGCACTTTGTTTTATCAAAACAAAAAAGGTATACTAATTTTTAGGGAGGAACCTATGAAATTTTTTTTCTTAAATAAATTTAAATAAATATTTATGTGGGTATCAGCATAACTTCTATCTATCTATACTATAATAAATCTCTAGAAGGGTCGTGTCTGTACATTGAAAATTTCTTTGAAAAGATGACTGGGGATGACCTGGGGAATGCTATGGAGTTCATCTGATCCATTTTTAAAATGATTGTCTGTCTGTTTGAACTTAAGGATCTCGGAAACTAAGCAATGGATTTTGATGAGACTTTCACAAATATACTGCTTGAAGCTTAGAAAGGGATCTGCACTTTGTTTTATCAAAACAAAAAAGATATACTAATTTTTAGGGAGGAACCTATGAAATTTTTTTTCTTAAATAAATTTAAATAAATATTTATGTGGTAGAAAGGGATCTGCACTTTGTTTTATCAAAATCGGACCACAAACAATAAAGATATACTAATTTTTAGGGAGGAACCTATGACATTTTTTTTCTTAAATAAATTTAAATAAATATTTATGTGGGTATCAGCATATCTATCTATACTATAATAAATCTCTAGAAGGGTCGTGTCTGTACATTGAAAATTTCTTTGAAAAGATGACTGGGGATGACCTGGGGAATGCTATAGAGTTCATCTGATCCATTTTTAAAATTATTGTCTGTCTGTTTGTCTGTTTGAACTTAAGGATCTCGGAAACTAAGCAATGGATTTTGATGAGACTTTCACAAATATACTGCTTGAAGCTTAGAAAGGGATCTGCACTTTGTTTTATCAAAACAAAAAAGGTATACTAATTTTTAGGGAGGAACCTATGAAATTTTTTTTCTTAAATAAATTTAAATAAATATTTATGTGGGTATCAGCATATCTTCTATCTATCTATACTATAATAAATCTCTAGAAGGGTCGTGTCTGTACATTGAAAATTTCTTTAAAAAGATGACTGGGGATGACCTGGGGAATGCTATGGAGTTCATGTGATCCATTTTTAAAATGATTGTCTGTCTGTTTGAACTTAAGGATCTCGGAAACTAAGCAATGGATTTTGATGAGACTTTCACAAATATACTGCTTGAAGCTTAGAAAGGGATATGCACTTTGTTTTATCAAAACAAAAAAGATATACAAATTTTTAGGGAGGAACCTATGAAATTTTTTTTCTTAAATAAATTTAAATAAATATTTATGTGGGTATCAGCATATCTTCTATCTATCTATACTATAATAAATCTCTAGAAGGGTCGTGTCTGTACATTGAAAATTTCTTTGAAAATATGACTGGGGATGACCTGGGGAATGCTATGGAGTTCATCTGATCCATTTTTAAAATGATTGTCTGTCTGTTTGTCTGTTTGTCTGTTTGAACTTAAGGATCGCGGAAACTAAGCAATGGATTTTGATGAGACTTTCACAAATATACTGCTTGAAGCTTAGAAAGGGATCTGCACTTTGTTTTATCAAAATCGGACCACAAACAAAAAAGATACACTAATTTTTAGGGAGGAACCTATGAAATTTTTTTTCTTAAATAAATTTAAATAAATATTTATGTGGGTATCAGCATATCTATCTATACTATAATAAATCTCTAGAAGGGTCGTGTCTGTACATTGAAAATTTCTTTGAAAAGATGACTGGGGATGACCTGGGGAATGCTATAGAGTTCATCTGATCCATTTTTAAAATTATTGTCTGTCTGTTTGTCTGTTTGAACTTAAGGATCTCGGAAACTAAGCAATATATTTTGATGAGACTTTCACAAATATACTGCTTGAAGCTTAGAAAGGGATCTGCACTTTGTTTTATCAAAATCGGACCACAAACAAAAAAGATATACTAATTTTTAGGGAGGAACCTATGAAATTTTTTTTCTTAAATAAATTTAAATAAATATTTATGTGGTAGAAAGGGATCTGCACTTTGTTTTATCAAAATCGGACCACAAACAAAAAAGATATACTAATTTTTAGGGAGGAACCTATGAAATTTTTTTTCTTAAATAAATTTAAATAAATATTTATGTGGGTATCAGCATATCTATCTATACTATAATAAATCTCTAGAAGGGTCGTGTCTGTACATTGAAAATTTCTTTGAAAAGATGACTGGGGATGACCTGGGGAATGCTATAGAGTTCATCTGATCCATTTTTAAAATTAGTGTCTGTCTGTTTGTCTGTTTGTCTGTTTGAACTTAAGGATCTCGGAAACTAAGCAATATATTTTGATGAGACTTTCACAAATATACTGCTTGAAGCTTAGAAAGGGATCTGCACTTTGTTTTATCAAAATCGGACCACAAACAAAAAAGATATACTAATTTTTAGGGAGGAACCTATGAAATTTTTTTTATAAATAAATTTAAATAAATATTTATGTGGTAGAAAGGGATCTGCACTTTGTTTTATCAAAATCGGACCACAAACAATAAAGATATACTAATTTTTAGGGAGGAACCTATGACATTTTTTTTCTTAAATAAATTTAAATAAATATTTATGTGGGTATCAGCATATCTATCTATACTATAATAAATCTCTAGAAGGGTCGTGTCTGTACATTGAAAATTTCTTTGAAAATATGACTGGGGATGACCTGGGGAATGCTATGGAGTTCATCTGATCCATTTTTAAAATGATTGTCTGTCTGTTTGAACTTAAGGATCGCGGAAACTAAGCAATGGATTTTGATGAGACTTTCACAAATATACTGCTTGAAGCTTAGAAAGGGATCTGCACTTTGTTTTATCAAAATCGGACCACAAACAAAAAAGATATAGGTACTAAATTTTAGGGAGGAACCTATGAAATTTTTTTTCTTAAATAAATTTAAATAAATATTTATGTGGGTATCAGCATATCTTTAATAAAACTCTAGAAAAGTCGTGTCTGTGCATTGAAAATTTCTTTGAAAAAATTACTGGGGGTGACTTGGGGAATACTATTGAGTTCATCTGACCCATTTTTAGAATTATCGTCTGTCTGTTTATCTGTTTGAACTTGAGGATCTCGGAAACTAAGCAATGGATTTTAATGAGACTTTCACAAATATACTGCTTGAAGCTTAGAAAGGGATCTGCACTTTGTTTTATCAAAATCGGACCACAAACAAAAAAGATATACTAATTTTTAGGGAGGAACCTATGAAATTTTTTTTCTTAAATAAATTTAAATAAATATTTATGTGGTAGAAAGGGATCTGCACTTTGTTTTATCAAAATCGGACCACAAACAAAAAAGATATACTAATTTTTAGGGAGGAACCTATGAAATTTTTTTTCTTAAATAAATTTAAATAAATATTTATGTGGGTATCAGCATATCTATCTATACTATAATAAATCTCTAGAAGGGTCGTGTCTGTACATTGAAAATTTCTTTGAAAAGATGACTGGGGATGACCTGGGGAATGCTATAGAGTTCATCTGATCCATTTTTAAAATTAGTGTCTGTCTGTTTGTCTGTTTGTCTGTTTGAACTTAAGGATTTCGGAAACTAAGCAATATATTTTGATGAGACTTTCACAAATATACTGCTTGAAGCTTAGAAAGGGATCTGCACTTTGTTTTATCAAAATCGGACCACAAACAAAAAAGATATACTAATTTTTAGGGAGGAACCTATGAAATTTTTTTTATAAATAAATTTAAATAAATATTTATGTGGTAGAAAGGGATCTGCACTTTGTTTTATCAAAATCGGACCACAAACAATAAAGATATACTAATTTTTAGGGAGGAACCTATGACATTTTTTTTCTTAAATAAATTTAAATAAATATTTATGTGGGTATCAGCATATCTATCTATACTATAATAAATCTCTAGAAGGGTCGTGTCTGTACATTGAAAATTTCTTTGAAAATATGACTGGGGATGACCTGGGGAATGCTATGGAGTTCATCTGATCCATTTTTAAAATGATTGTCTGTCTGTTTGAACTTAAGGATCGCGGAAACTAAGCAATGGATTTTGATGAGACTTTCACAAATATACTGCTTGAAGCTTAGAAAGGGATCTGCACTTTGTTTTATCAAAATCGGACCACAAACAAAAAAGATATAGGTACTAAATTTTAGGGAGGAACCTATGAAATTTTTTTTCTTAAATAAATTTAAATAAATATTTATGTGGGTATCAGCATATCTTTAATAAAACTCTAGAAAAGTCGTGTCTGTGCATTGAAAATTTCTTTGAAAAAATTACTGGGGGTGACTTGGGGAATACTATTGAGTTCATCTGACAAATTTTTAGAATTATCGTCTGTCTGTTTATCTGTTTGAACTTGAGGATCTCGGAAACTAAGCAATGGATTTTAATGAGACTTTCACAAATATACTGCTTGAAGCTTAGAAAGGGATCTGCTGTTTGTTTTATCAAAATCGGACCACAAACAAAAAGATATACTAATTTTTAGGGAGGAACCTATGAAATTTTTTTTCTTAAATAAATTTAAATAAATATTTATGTGGGTATCAGCATATCTATCTATACTATAATAAATCTCTAGAAGGGTCGTGTCTGTACATTGAAAATTTCTTTGAAAATATGACTGGGGATGACCTGGGGAATGCTATGGAGTTCATCTGATCCATTTTTAAAATGATTGTCTGTCTGTTTGAACTTAAGGATCGCGGAAACTAAGCAATGGATTTTGATGAGACTTTCACAAATATACTGCTTGAAGCTTAGAAAGGGATCTGCTGTTTGTTTTATCAAAATCGGACCACAAACAAAAAGATATACTAATTTTTAGGGAGGAACCTATGAAATTTTTTTTCTTAAATAAATTTAAATAAATATTTATGTGGGTATCAGCATATCTATCTATACTATAATAAATCTCTAGAAGGGTCGTGTCTGTACATTGAAAATTTCTTTGAAAAGATGACTGGGGATGACCTGGGGAATGCTATGGAGTTCATCTGATCCATTTTTAAAATTATTGTCTGTCTGTTTGTCTGTTTGAACTTAAGGATCTCGGAAACTAAGCAATGGATTTTGATGAGACTTTAACAAATATACTGCTTGAAGCTTAGAAATTGATCTTCACTTTGTTTTATCAACATCGGACTACAAACAAAAAAGATATACTAATTTTTAGGGAGGAACCTATGACATTTTTTTTCTTAAATAAATTTAAATAAATATTTATGTGGGTATCAGCATATCTTTAATAAAACTCTAGAAAAGTCATGTCTGTGCATTGAAAATTTCTTTGAAAAAATTACTGGGGGTGACTTGGGGAATACTATAGAGTTCATTTGACCCATTTTTAGAATTATCGTCTGTCTGTTTGTCTGTTTGAACTTGAGGATCTCGGAAACTAAGCAATGGATTTTAATGAGACTTTCACAAATATACTGCTTGAAGCTTAGAAAGGGATCTGCACTTTGTTTTATCAAAATCGGACCACAAACAAAAAAGATATACTAATTTTTAGGGAGGAACCTATGAAATTTTTTTTCTTAAATAAATTTAAATAAATATTTATGTGGGTATCAGCATATCTTCTATCTATCTATACTATAATAAATCTCTAGAAGGGTCGTGTCTGTACATTGAAAATTTCTTTGAAAAGATGACTGGGGATGACCTGGGGAATGCTATGGAGTTCATCTGATCCATTTTTAAAATGATTGTCTGTCTGTTTGTCTGTTTGAACTTAAGGATCGCGGAAACTAAGCAATGGATTTTGATGAGACTTTCACAAACATACTGCTTGAAGGTTAGAAAGGGATCTGCACTTTGTTTTATCAAAATCGGACCACAAACAAAAAAGATATACTAATTTTTAGGGCAGAACCTATGAAATTTTTTTTCTTAAATAAATTTAAATAAATATTTATGTGGGTATCAGCATATCTTTAATAAAACTCTAGAAAAGTCGTGTATGTGCATTGAAAATTTCTTTGAAAAAATTACTGGGGGTGACTTGGGGAATAGATACTATAGAGTTCATCTGACCCATTTTTAGAATTATCGTCTGTCTGTTTGTCTGTTTGAACTTGAGGATCTCGGAAACTAAGCAATGGATTTTAATGAGACTTTCACAAATATACTGCTTGAAGCTTAGAAAGGGATCTGCACTTTGTTTTATCAAAATCGGACCACAAACAAAAAAGATATACTAATTTTTAGGGAGGAACCTATGAAATTTTTTTTCTTAAATAAATTTAAATAAATATTTATGTGGGTATCAGCATATCTTTAATAAAACTCTAGAAATGTCGTGTCTGTGCATTGAAAATTTCTTTGAAAAGATGACTGGGGATGACCTGGGGAATGCTATAGAGTTCATCTGATCCATTTTTAAAATTATTGTCTGTCTGTTTGTCTGTTTGAACTTAAGGATCTCGGAAACTAAGCAATGGGTTTTATTTTGATGAGACTTTCACAAATATACTGCTTGAAGCTTAGAAAGGGATCTGCACTTTGTTTTATCAAAACAAAAAAGGTATACTAATTTTTAGGGAGGAACCTATGAAATTTTTTTTCTTAAATAAATTTAAATAAATATTTATGTGGGTATCAGCATATCTTCTATCTATCTATACTATAATAAATCTCTAGAAGGGTCGTGTCTGTACATTGAAAATTTCTTTGAAAATATGACTGGGGATGACCTGGGGAATGCTATGGAGTTCATCTGATCCATTTTTAAAATTATTGTCTGTCTGTTTGTCTGTTTGAACTTAAGGATCTCGGAAACTAAGCAATGGATTTTGATGAGACTTTAACAAATATACTGCTTGAAGCTTAGAAATTGATCTTCACTTTGTTTTATCAACATCGGACTACAAACAAAAAAGATATACTAATTTTTAGGGAGGAACCTATGACATTTTTTTTCTTAAATAAATTTAAATAAATATTTATGTGGGTATCAGCATATCTTTAATAAAACTCTAGAAAAGTCATGTCTGTGCATTGAAAATTTCTTTGAAAAAATTACTGGGGGTGACTTGGGGAATACTATAGAGTTCATTTGACCCATTTTTAGAATTATCGTCTGTCTGTTTGTCTGTTTGAACTTGAGGATCTCGGAAACTAAGCAATGGATTTTAATGAGACTTTCACAAATATACTGCTTGAAGCTTAGAAAGGGATCTGCACTTTGTTTTATCAAAATCGGACCACAAACAAAAAAGATATACTAATTTTTAGGGAGGAACCTATGAAATTTTTTTTCTTAAATAAATTTAAATAAATATTTATGTGGGTATCAGCATATCTTCTATCTATCTATACTATAATAAATCTCTAGAAGGGTCGTGTCTGTACATTGAAAATTTCTTTGAAAAGATGACTGGGGATGACCTGGGGAATGCTATGGAGTTCATCTGATCCATTTTTAAAATGATTGTCTGTCTGTTTGTCTGTTTGAACTTAAGGATCGCGGAAACTAAGCAATGGATTTTGATGAGACTTTCACAAACATACTGCTTGAAGGTTAGAAAGGGATCTGCACTTTGTTTTATCAAAATCGGACCACAAACAAAAAAGATATACTAATTTTTAGGGCAGAACCTATGAAATTTTTTTTCTTAAATAAATTTAAATAAATATTTATGTGGGTATCAGCATATCTTTAATAAAACTCTAGAAAAGTCGTGTATGTGCATTGAAAATTTCTTTGAAAAAATTACTGGGGGTGACTTGGGGAATAGATACTATAGAGTTCATCTGACCCATTTTTAGAATTATCGTCTGTCTGTTTGTCTGTTTGAACTTGAGGATCTCGGAAACTAAGCAATGGATTTTAATGAGACTTTCACAAATATACTGCTTGAAGCTTAGAAAGGGATCTGCACTTTGTTTTATCAAAATCGGACCACAAACAAAAAAGATATACTAATTTTTAGGGAGGAACCTATGAAATTTTTTTTCTTAAATAAATTTAAATAAATATTTATGTGGGTATCAGCATATCTTTAATAAAACTCTAGAAATGTCGTGTCTGTGCATTGAAAATTTCTTTGAAAAGATGACTGGGGATGACCTGGGGAATGCTATAGAGTTCATCTGATCCATTTTTAAAATTATTGTCTGTCTGTTTGTCTGTTTGAACTTAAGGATCTCGGAAACTAAGCAATGGGTTTTATTTTGATGAGACTTTCACAAATATACTGCTTGAAGCTTAGAAAGGGATCTGCACTTTGTTTTATCAAAACAAAAAAGGTATACTAATTTTTAGGGAGGAACCTATGAAATTTTTTTTCTTAAATAAATTTAAATAAATATTTATGTGGGTATCAGCATATCTTCTATCTATCTATACTATAATAAATCTCTAGAAGGGTCGTGTCTGTACATTGAAAATTTCTTTGAAAATATGACTGGGGATGACCTGGGGAATGCTATGGAGTTCATCTGATCCATTTTTAAAATGATTGTCTGTCTGTTTGTCTGTTTGAACTTAAGGATCGCGGAAACTAAGCAATTGATTTTGATGAGACTTTCACAAATATACTGCTTGAAGCTTAGAAAGGGATCTGCACTTTGTTTTATCAAAATCGGACCACAAACAAAAAAGATATAGGTACTTAATTTTGGGGAGGAACCTATGAAATTTTTTTTCTTAAATAAATTTAAATAAATATTTATGTGGGTATCAGCATATCTTTAATAAAACTCTAGAAAAGTCGTGTCTGTGCATTGAAAATTTCTTTGAAAAAATTACTGGGGGTGACTTGGGGAATACTATTGAGTTCATCTGACCCATTTTTAGAATTATCGTCTGTCTGTTTGTCTGTTTGAACTTGAGGATCTCGGAAACTAAGCAATGGATTTTAATGAGACTTTCACAAATATACTGCTTGAAGCTTAGAAAGGGATCTGCTGTTTGTTTTATCAAAATCGGACCACAAACAAAAAGATATACTAATTTTTAGGGAGGAACCTATGAAATTTTTTTTCTTAAATAAATTTAAATAAATATTTATGTGGGTATCAGCATATCTATCTATACTATAATAAATCTCTAGAAGGGTCGTGTCTGTACATTGAAAATTTCTTTGAAAAGATGACTGGGGATGACCTGGGGAATGCTATGGAGTTCATCTGATCCATTTTTAAAATGATTGTCTGTCTGTTTGTCTGTTTGAACTTAAGGATCGCGGAAACTAAGCAATGGATTTTGATGAGACTTTCACAAATATACTGCTTGAAGCTTAGAAAGGGATCTGCACTTTGTTTTATCAAAATCGGACCACAAACAAAAAAGATATACTAATTTTTAGGGCAGAACCTATGAAATTTTTTTTCTTAAATAAATTTAAATAAATATTTATGTGGGTATCAGCATATCTTTAATAAAACTCTAGAAAAGTCGTGTCTGTGCATTGAAAATTTCTTTGAAAAAATTACTGCGGGTGACTTGGGGAATAGATACTATAGAGTTCATCTGACCCATTTTTAGAATTATCGTCTGTCTGTTTGTCTGTTTGAACTTGAGGATCTCGGAAACTAAGCAATGGATTTTAATGAGACTTTCACAAATATACTGCTTGAAGCTTAGAAAGGGATCTGCACTTTGTTTTATCAAAATCGGACCACAAACAAAAAAGATATACTAATTTTTAGGGAGGAACCTATGAAATTTTTTTTCTTAAATAAATTTAAATAAATATTTATGTGGGTATCAGCATATCTTTAATAAAACTCTAGAAATGTCGTGTCTGTGCATTGAAAATTTCTTTGAAAAGATGACTGGGGATGACCTGGGGAATGCTATAGAGTTCATCTGATCCATTTTTAAAATTATTGTCTGTCTGTTTGTCTGTTTGAGCTTAAGGATCTCGGAAACTAAGCAATGGGTTTTATTTTGATGAGACTTTCACAAATATACTGCTTGAAGCTTAGAAAGGGATCTGCACTTTGCTTTATCAAAACAAAAAAGGTATACTAATTTTTAGGGAGGAACCTATGAAATTTTTTTTCTTAAATAAATTTAAATAAATATTTATGTGGGTATCAGCATATCTTCTATCTATCTATACTATAATAAATCTCTAGAAGGGTCGTGTCTGTACATTGAAAATTTCTTTGAAAAGATGACTGGGGATGACCTGGGGAATGCTATGGAGTTCATCTGATCCATTTTTAAAATGATTGTCTGTCTGTTTGTCTGTTTGAACTTAAGGATCGCGGAAACTAAGCAATGGATTTTGATGAGACTTTCACTTTGAAGCTTAGAAAGGGATCTGCACTTTGTTTTATCAAAATCGGACCACAAACAAAAAAGATATACTAATTTTTAGGGAGGAACCTATGAAATGTTTTTTCTTAAATTTATTGTCTGTCTGTTTGTCTGTTTGAACTTAAGGATCTCGGAAACTAAGCAATGGATTTTGATGAGACTTTCACAAATATACTGCTTGAAGCTTAGAAATTGATCTTCACTTTGTTTTATCAAAATCGGACCACAAACAAAAAAGGTATACTAATTTTTAGGGAGGAACCTATGACATTTTTTTTCTTAAATGAATTTAAATAAATATTTATGTGGGTATCAGCATATCTATCTATACTATAATAAATCTCTAGAAGGGTCGTGTCTGTACATTGAAAATTTCTTTGAAAAGATGACTGGGGATGAATTAAAATTAATGTCTGTCTGTTTGTCTGTTTGAACTTAAGGATCTCGGAAACTAAGCAATGGATTTTGATGAGACTTTCACAAATATACTGCTTGAAGCTTAGAAATTGATCTTCACTTTGTTTTATCAAAATCGGACCACAAACAAAAAAGGTATACTAATTTTTAGGGAGGAACCTATGACATTTTTTTTCTTAAATAAATTTAAATAAATATTTATGTGGGTATCAGCATATCTTTAATAAAACTCTAGAAAAGTCGTGTATGTGCATTGAAAATTTCTTTGAAAAAATTACTGGGGGTGACTTGGGGAATAGATACTATAGAGTTCATCTGACCCATTTTTAGAATTATCGTCTGTCTGTTTGTCTGTTTGAACTTGAGGATCTCGGAAACTAAGCAATGGATTTTAATGAGACTTTCACAAATATACTGCTTGAAGCTTAGAAAGGGATCTGCACTTTGTTTTATCAAAATCGGACCACAAACAAAAAAGATATACTAATTTTTAGGGAGGAACCTATGAAATTTTTTTTCTTAAATAAATTTAAATAAATATTTATGTGGGTATCAGCATATCTTTAATAAAACTCTAGAAATGTCGTGTCTGTGCATTGAAAATTTCTTTGAAAAGATGACTGGGGATGACCTGGGGAATGCTATAGAGTTCATCTGATCCATTTTTAAAATTATTGTCTGTCTGTTTGTCTGTTTGAACTTAAGGATCTCGGAAACTAAGCAATGGGTTTTATTTTGATGAGACTTTCACAAATATACTGCTTGAAGCTTAGAAAGGGATCTGCACTTTGTTTTATCAAAACAAAAAAGGTATACTAATTTTTAGGGAGGAACCTATGAAATTTTTTTTCTTAAATAAATTTAAATAAATATTTATGTGGGTATCAGCATATCTTCTATCTATCTATACTATAATAAATCTCTAGAAGGGTCGTGTCAGTACATTGAAAATTTCTTTGAAAATATGACTGGGGATGACCTGGGGAATGCTATGGAGTTCATCTGATCCATTTTTAAAATGATTGTCTGTCTGTTTGTCTGTTTGAACTTAAGGATCGCGGAAACTAAGCAATTGATTTTGATGAGACTTTCACAAATATACTGCTTGAAGCTTAGAAAGGGATCTGCACTTTGTTTTATCAAAATCGGACCACAAACAAAAAAGATATAGGTACTTAATTTTAGGGAGGAACCTATGAAATTTTTTTTCTTAAATAAATTTAAATAAATATTTATGTGGGTATCAGCATATCTTTAATAAAACTCTAGAAAAGTCGTGTCTGTGCATTGAAAATTTCTTTGAAAAAATTACTGGGGGTGACTTGGGGAATACTATTGAGTTCATCTGACCCATTTTTAGAATTATCGTCTGTCTGTTTGTCTGTTTGAACTTGAGGATCTCGGAAACTAAGCAATGGATTTTAATGAGACTTTCACAAATATACTGCTTGAAGCTTAGAAAGGGATCTGCTGTTTGTTTTATCAAAATCGGACCACAAACAAAAAGATATACTAATTTTTAGGGAGGAACCTATGAAATTTTTTTTCTTAAATAAATTTAAATAAATATTTATGTGGGTATCAGCATATCTATCTATACTATAATAAATCTCTAGAAGGGTCGTGTCTGTACATTGAAAATTTCTTTGAAAAGATGACTGGGGATGACCTGGGGAATGCTATGGAGTTCATCTGATCCATTTTTAAAATGATTGTCTGTCTGTTTGTCTGTTTGAACTTAAGGATCGCGGAAACTAAGCAATGGATTTTGATGAGACTTTCACAAATATACTGCTTGAAGCTTAGAAAGGGATCTGCACTTTGTTTTATCAAAATCGGACCACAAACAAAAAAGATATACTAATTTTTAGGGCAGAACCTATGAAATTTTTTTTCTTAAATAAATTTAAATAAATATTTATGTGGGTATCAGCATATCTTTAATAAAACTCTAGAAAAGTCGTGTCTGTGCATTGAAAATTTCTTTGAAAAAATTACTGCGGGTGACTTGGGGAATAGATACTATAGAGTTCATCTGACCCATTTTTAGAATTATCGTCTGTCTGTTTGTCTGTTTGAACTTGAGGATCTCGGAAACTAAGCAATGGATTTTAATGAGACTTTCACAAATATACTGCTTGAAGCTTAGAAAGGGATCTGCACTTTGTTTTATCAAAATCGGACCACAAACAAAAAAGATATACTAATTTTTAGGGAGGAACCTATGAAATTTTTTTTCTTAAATAAATTTAAATAAATATTTATGTGGGTATCAGCATATCTTTAATAAAACTCTAGAAATGTCGTGTCTGTGCATTGAAAATTTCTTTGAAAAGATGACTGGGGATGACCTGGGGAATGCTATAGAGTTCATCTGATCCATTTTTAAAATTATTGTCTGTCTGTTTGTCTGTTTGAACTTAAGGATCTCGGAAACTAAGCAATGGGTTTTATTTTGATGAGACTTTCACAAATATACTGCTTGAAGCTTAGAAAGGGATCTGCACTTTGCTTTATCAAAACAAAAAAGGTATACTAATTTTTAGGGAGGAACCTATGAAATTTTTTTTCTTAAATAAATTTAAATAAATATTTATGTGGGTATCAGCATATCTTCTATCTATCTATACTATAATAAATCTCTAGAAGGGTCGTGTCTGTACATTGAAAATTTCTTTGAAAAGATGACTGGGGATGACCTGGGGAATGCTATGGAGTTCATCTGATCCATTTTTAAAATGATTGTCTGTCTGTTTGTCTGTTTGAACTTAAGGATCGCGGAAACTAAGCAATGGATTTTGATGAGACTTTCACTTTGAAGCTTAGAAAGGGATCTGCACTTTGTTTTATCAAAATCGGACCACAAACAAAAAAGATATACTAATTTTTAGGGAGGAACCTATGAAATGTTTTTTCTTAAATTTATTGTCTGTCTGTTTGTCCGTTTGAACTTAAGGATCTCGGAAACTAAGCAATGGATTTTGATGAGACTTTCACAAATATACTGCTTGAAGCTTAGAAATTGATCTTCACTTTGTTTTATCAAAATCGGACCACAAACAAAAAAGGTATACTAATTTTTAGGGAGGAACCTATGACATTTTTTTTCTTAAATGAATTTAAATAAATATTTATGTGGGTATCAGCATATCTATCTATACTATAATAAATCTCTAGAAGGGTCGTGTCTGTACATTGAAAATTTCTTTGAAAAGATGACTGGGGATGAATTAAAATTAATGTCTGTCTGTTTGTCTGTTTGAACTTAAGGATCTCGGAAACTAAGCAATGGATTTTGATGAGACTTTCACAAATATACTGCTTGAAGCTTAGAAATTGATCTTCACTTTGTTTTATCAAAATCGGACCACAAACAAAAAAGGTATACTAATTTTTAGGGAGGAACCTATGACATTTTTTTTCTTAAATAAATTTAAATAAATATTTATGTGGGTATCAGCATATCTTTAATAAAACTCTAGAAAATTCGTGTCTGTGCATTGAAAATTTCTTTGAAAAAATTACTGGGGGTGACTTGGGGAATACTATTGAGTTCATCTGACCCATTTTTAGAATTATCGTCTGTCTGTTTGTCTGTTTGAACTTGAGGATCTCGGAAACTAAGCAATGGATTTTAATGAGACTTTCACAAATATACTGCTTGAAGCTTAGAAAGGGATCTGCTGTTTGTTTTATCAAAATCGGACCACAAACAAAAAGATATACTAATTTTTAGGGAGGAACCTATGAAATTTTTTTTCTTAAATAAATTTAAATAAATATTTATGTGGGTATCAGCATATCTATCTATACTATAATAAATCTCTAGAAGGGTCGTGTCTGTACATTGAAAATTTCTTTGAAAAGATGACTGGGGATGACCTGGGGAATGCTATGGAGTTCATCTGATCCATTTTTAAAATGATTGTCTGTCTGTTTGTCTGTTTGAACTTAAGGATCGCGGAAACTAAGCAATGGATTTTGATGAGACTTTCACAAATATACTGCTTGAAGCTTAGAAAGGGATCTGCACTTTGTTTTATCAAAATCGGACCACAAACAAAAGAGATATACTAATTTTTAGGGCAGAATCTATGAAATTTTTTTTCTTAAATAAATTTAAATAAATATTTATGTGGGTATCAGCATATCTTTAATAAAACTCTAGAAAAGTCGTGTCTGTGCATTGAAAATTTCTTTGAAAAAATTACTGCGGGTGACTTGGGGAATAGATACTATAGAGTTCATCTGACCCATTTTTAGAATTATCGTCTGTCTGTTTGTCTGTTTGAACTTGAGGATCTCGGAAACTAAGCAATGGATTTTAATGAGACTTTCACAAATATACTGCTTGAAGCTTAGAAAGGGATCTGCACTTTGTTTTATCAAAATCGGACCACAAACAAAAAAGATATACTAATTTTTAGGGAGGAACCTATGAAATTTTTTTTCTTAAATAAATTTAAATAAATATTTATGTGGGTATCAGCATATCTTTAATAAAACTCTAGAAATGTCGTGTCTGTGCATTGAAAATTTCTTTGAAAAGATGACTGGGGATGACCTGGGGAATGCTATAGAGTTCATCTGATCCATTTTTAAAATTATTGTCTGTCTGTTTGTCTGTTTGAACTTAAGGATCTCGGAAACTAAGCAATGGGTTTTATTTTGATGAGACTTTCACAAATATACTGCTTGAAGCTTAGAAAGGGATCTGCACTTTGCTTTATCAAAACAAAAAAGGTATACTAATTTTTAGGGAGGAACCTATGAAATTTTTTTTCTTAAATAAATTTAAATAAATATTTATGTGGGTATCAGCATATCTTCTATCTATCTATACTATAATAAATCTCTAGAAGGGTCGTGTCTGTACATTGAAAATTTCTTTGAAAAGATGACTGGGGATGACCTGGGGAATGCTATGGAGTTCATCTGATCCATTTTTAAAATGATTGTCTGTCTGTTTGTCTGTTTGAACTTAAGGATCGCGGAAACTAAGCAATGGATTTTGATGAGACTTTCACTTTGAAGCTTAGAAAGGGATCTGCACTTTGTTTTATCAAAATCGGACCACAAACAAAAAAGATATACTAATTTTTAGGGAGGAACCTATGAAATTTTTTTTCTTAAATTTATTGTCTGTCTGTTTGTCTGTTTGAACTTAAGGATCTCGGAAACTAAGCAATGGATTTTGATGAGACTTTCACAAATATACTGCTTGAAGCTTAGAAATTGATCTTCACTTTGTTTTATCAAAATCGGACCACAAACAAAAAAGGTATACTAATTTTTAGGGAGGAACCTATGACATTTTTTTTCTTAAATAAATTTAAATAAATATTTATGTGGGTATCAGCATATCTATCTATACTATAATAAATCTCTAGAAGGGTCGTGTCTGTACATTGAAAATTTCTTTGAAAAGATGACTGGGGATGAATTAAAATTAATGTCTGTCTGTTTGTCTGTTTGAACTTAAGGATCTCGGAAACTAAGCAATGGATTTTGATGAGACTTTCACAAATATACTGCTTGAAGCTTAGAAATTGATCTTCACTTTGTTTTATCAAAATCGGACCACAAACAAAAAAGGTATACTAATTTTTAGGGAGGAACCTATGACATTTTTTTTCTTAAATAAATTTAAATAAATATTTATGTGGGTATCATCATATCTATCTATACTATAATAAATCTCTAGAAGGGTCGTGTCTGTACATTGAAAATTTCTTTGAAAAGATGACTGGGGATGACCTGGGGAATGCTATAAAGTTCATCTGATCCATTTTTAAAATTATTGTCTGTCTGTTTGTCTGTTTGAACTTAAGGATCTCGGAAACTAAGCAATGGATTTTGACGAGACTTTAACAAATATACTGCTTGAAGCTTAGAAATTGATCTTCACTTTGTTTTATCAAAATCGGACCACAAACAAAAAAGGTATACTAATTTTTAGGGAGGAACCTATGACATTTTTTTTCTTAAATAAATTTATGTCTGTACATTGAAAATTTCTTTGACAAGATGACTGGGGATGACCTGGGGAATGCTATAAAGTTCATCTGATCCATTTTTAAAATTATTGTCTGTCTGTTTGTCTGTTTGAACTTAAGGATCTCGGAAACTAAGCAATGGATTTTGATGAGACTTTAACAAATATACTGCTTGAAGCTTAGAAATTGATCTTCACTTTGTTTTATCAAAATCGGACCACAAACAAAAAAGGTATACTAATTTTTAGGGAGGAACCTATGACATTTTTTTTCTTAAATAAATTTATGTCTGTACATTGAAAATTTCTTTGAAAAGATGACTGGGGATGACCTGGGGAATGCTATAAAGTTCATCTGATCCATTTTTAAAATTATTGTCTGTCTGTTTGTCTGTTTGAGCTTAAGGATCTCGGAAACTAAGCAATGGATTTTGATGAGACTTTCACAAGTATACTGCATGAAGCTTGGAAAGGGATCTGCACTTTGTTTTATCAAAATCGGACCACAAACAAAAAAGATATACTAATTTTTAGGGAGGAACCTATGCAATTTTTTTTCTTAAATAAATATTTATGTGGGTATCAGCATATCTATCTATACTATAATAAATCTCTAGAAGGGTCGTGTCTAGAAGGGTCGTGTCTGTACATTGAAAATTTCTTTGAAAAGATGACTGGGGATGACCTGGGGAATGCTATGGAGTTCATCTGATCCATTTTTAAAATTATTGTCTGTCTGTTTGTCTGTTTGAACTTAAGGATCTCGGAAACTAAGCAATGGATTTTGATGAGGCTTTAACAAATATACTGCTTGAAGCTTAGAAATTGATCTTCACTTTGTTTTATCAAAATCGGACCACAAACAAAAAAGGTATACTAATTTTTAGGGAGGAACCTATGACATTTTTTTTCTTAAATAAATTTATGTCTGTACATTGAAAATTTCTTTGAAAAGATGACTGGGGATGGCCTGGGGAATGCTATAGAGTTCATCTGATCCATTTTTAAAATTATTGTCTGTCTGTTTGAACTTAAGGATCTCGGAAACTAAGCAATGGGTTTTATTTTGATGAGACTTTCACAAATATACTGCTTGAAGCTTAGAAAGGGATCTGCACTTTGTTTTATCAAAATCGGACCACAAACAAAAAAGATATACTAATTTTTAGGGAGGAACCTATGAAATTTTTTTTCTTAAATAAATTTAAATAAATATTTATGTGGTAGAAAGGGATCTGCACTTTGTTTTATCAAAATCGGACCACAAACAATAAAGATATACTAATTTTTAGGGAGGAACCTATGAAATTTTTTTTCTTAAATAAATTTAAATAAATATTTATGTGGGTATCAGCATATCTATCTATACTATAATAAATCTCTAGAAGGGTCGTGTCTGTACATTGAAAATTTCTTTGAAAAGATGACTGGGGATGACCTGGGGAATGCTATAGAGTTCATCTGATCCATTTTTAAAATTATTGTCTGTCTGTTTGTCTGTTTGTCTGTTTGAACTTAAGGATCTCGGAAACTAAGCAATGGATTTTGATGAGACTTTCACAAATATACTGCTTGAAGCTTAGAAATTGATCTTCACTTTGATTTATCAAAATCGGACCACAGACAAAAAAGGTATACTAATTTTTAGGGAGGAACCTATGACATTTTTTTTCTTAAATAAATTTAAATAAATATTTATGTGGGTATCAGCATATCTATCTATACTATAATAAATCTCTAGAAGGGTCGTGTCTGTACATTGAAAATTTCTTTGAAAAGATGACTGGGGATGAATTAAAATTATTGTCTGTCTGTTTGTCTGTTTGAACTTAAGGATCTCGGAAACTAAGCAATGGATTTTGATGAGACTTTCACAAATATACTGCTCGAAGCTTTGAAAGGGATCTGCACTTTGTTTTATCAAAATCGGACCACAAACAAAAAAGATATACTAATTTTTAGGGAGGATCTTTAATAAAACTCTAGAAAAGTCGTGTCTGTGCATTGAAAATTTCTTTGAAAAAATTACTGGGGATGACCTGGGGAATGCTATAGAGTTCATCTGATCCATTTTTAAAATTATTGTCTGTCTGTTTGTCTGTTTGAACTTAAGGATCCCGGAAACTAAGCAATGGATTTTGATGAGACTTTCACAAATATACTGCTTGAAGCTTAGAAAGGGATCTGCACATTGTTTTATCAAAACAAAAAAGGTATACTAATTTTTAGGGAGGAACCTATGACATTTTTTTTCTTAAATAAATTTAAATAAATATTTATGTGGGTATCAGCATATCTTCTATCTATCTATACTATAATAAATCTCTAGAAGGGTCGTGTCTGTACATTGAAAATTTCTTTCAAAAGATGACTGGGGATGACCTGGGGAATGCTATAGAGTTTATCTGATCCATTTTTAAAATTATTGTCTGTCTGTTTGTCTGTTTGAACTTAATATCTCGGAAACTAAGCAATGGATTTTGATGAGACTTTCACAAAAATACTGCTTGAAGCTTAGAAAGGGATCTGCACTTTGTTTTATCAAAATCGGACCACAAACAAAAAAGATATACTAATTTTTAGGGAGGAACCTATGAAATTTTTTTTCTTAAATAAATTTAAATAAATATTTATGTGGGTATCAGCATATCTTTAATAAAACTCTAGAAAAGTCGTGTCTGTGCATTGAAAATTTCTTTGAAAAAATTACTGGGGATGACCTGGGGAATGCTATAGAGTTCATCTGATCCATTTTTAAAATTATTGTCTGTCTGTTTGTCTGTTTGAACTTAAGGATCTCGGAAACTAAGCAATGGATTTTGATGAGACTTTCACAAATATACTGCTTGAAGCTTAGAAAGGG
Organism: Sphenella marginata; assembly: GCA_951509765.1. Classification (NCBI taxonomy): domain Eukaryota; kingdom Metazoa; phylum Arthropoda; class Insecta; order Diptera; family Tephritidae; genus Sphenella; species Sphenella marginata. The sequence continues at coordinate 28,219,210 of OX608078.1, forward strand.
ATCTGCACATTGTTTTATCAAAACAAAAAAGGTATACTAATTTTTAGGGAGGAACCTATGAAATTTTTTTTCTTAAATAAATTTAAATAAATATTTATGTGGGTATCAGCATATCTTCTATCTATCTATACTATAATAAATCTCTAGAAGGGTCGTGTCTGTACATTGAAAATTTCTTTGAAAAGATGACTGGGGATGACCTGGGGAATGCTATGGAGTTCATCTGATCCATTTTTAAAATTATTGTCTGTCTGTTTGTCTGTTTGAACTTAAGGATCTCGGAAACTAAGCAATGGATTTTGATGAGACTTTCACAAATATACTGCTTGAAGCTTAGAAAGGGATCTGCACATTGTTTTATCAAAACAAAAAAGGTATACTAATTTTTAGGGAGGAACCTATGAAATTTTTTTTCTTAAATAAATTTAAATAAATATTTATGTGGGTATCACCATATCTTCTATCTATCTATACTATAATAAATCTCTAGAAGGGTCGTGTCTGTACATTGAAAATTTCTTTGAAAAGATGACTGGGGATGACCTGGGGAATGCTATAGAGTTCATCTGATCCATTTTTAAAATTATTGTCTGTCTGTTTGTCTGTTTGAACTTAAGGATCTCGGAAACTAAGCAATGGATTTTGATGAGACTTTCACAAATATACTGCTTGAAGCTTAGAAAGGGATCTGCACATTGTTTTATCAAAACAAAAAAGGTATACTAATTTTTAGGGAGGAGCCTATGAAATTTTTTTTCTTAAATAAATTTAAATAAATATTTATGTGGGTATCAGCATATCTTCTATCTATCTATACTATAATAAATCTCTAGAAGGGTCGTGTCTGTACATTGAAAATTTCTTTGAAAAGATGACTGGGGATGACCTGGGGAATGCTATGGAGTTCATCTGATCCATTTTTAAAATGATTGTCTGTCTGTTTGTCTGTTTGAACTTAAGGATCGCGGAAACTAAGCAATGGATTTTGATGAGACTTTCACAAATATACTGCCTGAAGCTTAGAAAGGGATCTGCACTTTGTTTTATCAAAATCGGACCACAAACAAAAAAGATATACTAATTTTTAGGGAGGAACCTATGAAATTTTGTTTCTTAAATAAATTTAAATAAATATTTATGTGGGTATCAGCATATCTTTAATAAAACTCTAGAAAAGTCGTGTCTGTACATTGAAAATTTCTTTGAAAAGATGACTGGGGATGACCTGGGGAATGCTATGGAGTTCATCTGATCCATTTTTAAAATGATTGTCTGTCTGTTTGTCTGTTTGTCTGTTTGAACTTAAGGATCTCGGAAACTAAGCTATGGATTTTGATGAGACTTTCACAAATATACTGCTTGAAGCTTAGAAAGGGATCTGCATTTTGTTTTATCAAAACAAAAAAGGTATACTAATTTTTAGGGAGGAACCTATGAATTTTTTTTCTTAAATAAATTTAAATAAATATTTATGTGGGTATCAGCATATCTTCTATCTATCTATACTATATTAAATCTCTAGAAGGGTCGTGTCTGTATATTGAAAATTTCTTTAAAAAGATGACTGGGGATGACCTGGGGAATGCTATGGAGTTCATCTGATCCATTTTTAAAATGATTGTCTGTCTGTTTGTCTGTTTGAACTTAAGGATCTCGGAAACTAAGCAATGGATTTTGATGAGACTTTCACAAATATACTGCTTGAAGCTTAGAAATTGATCTTCACTTTGTTTTATCAAAATCCGACCACAAACAAAAAAGGTATACTAATTTTTAGGGAGGAACCTATGACATTTTTTTTCTTAAATAAATTTAAATAAATATTTATGTGGGTATCAGCATATCTATCTATACTATAATAAATCTCTAGAAGGGTCGTGTCTGTACATTGAAAAATTCTTTGAAAAGATGACTGGGGATGACCTGGGGAATGCTATAGAGTTCATCTGATCCATTTTTAAAATTATTGTCTGTCTGTTTGTCTGTTTGTCTGTTTGAACTTAAGGATCTCGGAAACTAAGCAATGGATTTTGATGAGACTTTCACAAATATACTGCTTGAAGCTTAGAAAGGGATCTGCACATTGTTTTATCAAAACAAAAAAGGTATACTAATTTTTAGGGAGGAACCTATGAAATTTTTTTTTCTTAAATAAATTTAAATAAATATTTATGTGGGTATCAGCATATCTTCTATCTATCTATACTATAATAAATCTCTAGAAGGGTCGTGTCTGTACATTGAAAATTTCTTTGAAAAGATGACTGGGGATGACCTGGGGAATGCTATGGAGTTCATCTGATCCATTTTTAAAATTATTGTCTGTCTGTTTGTCTGTTTGAACTTAAGGATCTCGGAAACTAAGCAATGGATTTTGATGAGACTTTCACAAATATACTGCTTGAAGCTTAGAAAGGGATCTGCACATTGTTTTATCAAAACAAAAAAGGTATACTAATTTTTAGGGAGGAACCTATGAAATTTTTTTTTTTAAATAAATTTAAATAAATATTTATGTGGGTATCAGCATATCTTCTATCTATCTATACTATAATAAATCTCTAGAAGGGTCGTGTCTGTACATTGAAAATTTCTTTGAAAAGATGACTGGGGATGCCCTGGGGAATGCTATAGAGTTCATCTGATCCATTTTTAAAATTATTGTCTGTCTGTTTGAACTTAAGGATCTCGGCAACTAAGCAATGGATTTTGATGAGACTTTCACAAATATACTGCTTGAAGCTTAGAAAGGGATCTGCACATTGTTTTATCAAAACAAAAAAGGTATACTAATTTTTAGGGAGGAGCCTATGAAATTTTTTTTCTTAAATAAATTTAAATAAATATTTATGTGGGTATCAGCATATCTCTATCTATCTATACTATAATAAATCTCTAGAAGGGTCGTGTCTGTACATTGAAAATTTCTTTGAAAAGATGACTGGGGATGACCTGGGGAATGCTATGGAGTTCATCTGATCCATTTTTAAAATGATTGTCTGTCTGTTTGTCTGTTTGTCTGTTTGAACTTAAGGATCGCGGAAACTAAGCAATGGATTTTGATGAGACTTTCACAAGTATACTGCTTGAAGCTTAGAAAGGGATCTGCACTTTGTTTTATCAAAATCGGACCACAAACAAAAAAGATATACTAATTTTTATGGAGGAACCTATGAAATTTTGTTTCTTAAATAAATTTAAATAAATATTTATGTGGGTATCAGCATATCTTTAATAAAACTCTAGAAAAGTCGTGTCTGTACATTGAAAATTTCTTTGAAAAGATGACTGGGGATGACCTGGGGAATGCTATGGAGTTCATCTGATCCATTTTTAAAATGATTGTCTGTCTGTTTGAACTTAAGGATCTCGGAAACTAAGCTATGGATTTTGATGAGACTTTCACAAATATACTGCTTGAAGCTTAGAAAGGGATCTGCACTTTGTTTTATCAAAACAAAAAAGGTATACTAATTTTTAGGGAGGAACCTATGAAATTTTTTTTCTTAAATAAATTTAAATAAATATTTATGTGGGTATCAGCATATCTTCTATCTATCTATACTATAATAAATCTCTAGAAGGGTCGTGTCTGTATATTGAAAATTTCTTTAAAAAGATGACTGGGGATGACCTGGGGAATGCTATGGAGTTCATCTGATCCATTTTTAAAATGATTGTCTGTCTGTTTGTCTGTTTGAACTTAAGGATCTCGGAAACTAAGCAATGGATTTTGATGAGACTTTAACAAATATACTGCTTGAAGCTTAGAAATTGATCTTCACTTTGTTTTATCAAAATCGGACCACAAACAAAAAAGGTATACTAATTTTTAGGGAGGAACCTATGACATTTTTTTTCTTAAATAAATTTAAATAAATATTTATGTGGGTATCAGCATATCTATCTATACCATAATAAATCTCTAGAAGGGTCGTGTCTGTACATTGAAAATTTCTTTGAAAAGATGACTGGGGATGACCTGGGGAATGCTATAGAGTTCATCTGATCCATTTTTAAAATTATTGTCTGTCTGTTTGTCTGTTTGAACTTAAGGATCTCGGAAACTAAGCAATGGATTTTGATGAGACTTTCACAAATATACTGCTTGAAGCTTAGAAAGGGATCTGCACTTTGTTTTATCAAAACAAAAAAGGTATACTAATTTTTAGGGAGGAACCTATGAAATTTTTTTTCTTAAATAAATTTAAATAAATATTTATGTGGGTATCAGCATATCTTCTATCTATCTATACTATAATAAATCTCTAGAAGGTTCGTGTCTGTACATTGAAAATTTCTTTGAAAAGATGACTGGGGATGACCTGGGGAATGCTATGGAGTTCATCTGATCCATTTTTAAAATGATTGTCTGTCTGTTTGTCTGTTTGAACTTAAGGATCTCGGAAACTAAGCTATGGATTTTGATGAGACTTTCACAAACATACTGCTTGAAGGTTAGAAAGGGATCTGCACTTTGTTTTATCAAAACAAAAAAGGTATACTAATTTTTAGGGAGGAACCTATGAAATTTTTTTTCTTAAATAAATTTAAATAAATATTTATGTGGGTATCAGCATATCTTCTATCTATCTATACTATAATAAATCTCTAGAAGGGTCGTGTCTGTACATTGAAAATTTCTTGAAAAGATGACTGGGGATGACCTGGGGAATGCTATAGAGTTCATCTGATCCATTTTTAAAATTATTGTCTGTCTGTTTGTCTGTTTGAACTTAAGGATCTCGGAAACTAAGCAATGGATTTTGATGAGACTTTCACAAATATACTGCTTGAAGCTTAGAAAGGGATCTGCACTTTGTTTTATCAAAATCGGACCACAAACAAAAAAGATATACTAATTTTTAGGGAGGAACCTATGACATTTTTTTTCTTAAATAAATTTAAATAAATATTTATGTGGGTATCAGCATATCTTCTATCTATCTATACTATAATAAATCTCTAGAAGGGTCGTGTCTGTACATTGAAAATTTCTTGAAAAGATGACTGGGGATGACCTGGGGAATGCTATAGAGTTCATCTGATCCATTTTTAAAATTATTGTCTGTCTGTTTGTCTGTTTGAACTTAAGGATCTCGGAAACTAAGCAATGGATTTTGATGAGACTTTCACAAATATACTGCTTGAAGCTTAGAAAGGGATCTGCACTTTGTTTCATCAAAACAAAAAAGGTATACTAATTTTTAGGGAGGAACCTATGAAATTTTTTTTCTTAAATAAATTTAAATAAATATTTATGTGGGTATCAGCAAATCTTCTATCTATCTATACTATAATAAATCTCTAGAAGGGTCGTGTCTGTACATTGAAAATTTCTTTGAAAAGATGACTGGGGATGACCTGGGGAATGCTATGGAGTTCATCTGATCCATTTTTAAAATGATTGTCTGTCTGTTTGTCTGTTTGAACTTAAGGATCTCGGAAACTAAGCAATGGATTTTGATGAGACTTTCACAAATATACTGCTTGAAGCTTAGAAAGGGATCTGCACTTTGTTTTATCAAAACAAAAAAGGTATACTAATTTTTAGGGAGGAACCTATGAAATTTTTTTTCTTAAATACATTTAAATAAATATTTATGTGGGTATCAGCAAATCTTCTATCTATCTATACTATAATAAATCTCTAGAACGGTCGTGTCTGTACATTGAAAATTTCTTTGAAAAGATGACTGGGGATGACCTGGGGAATGCTATAGAGTTAATCTGATCCATTTTTAAAATTATTGTCTGTCTGTTTGTCTGTTTGTCTGTTTGAACTTAAGGATCTCGGAAACTAAGCAATGGATTTTGATGAGACTTTCACAAATATACTGCTTGAAGCTTAGAAAGGGATCTGCACTTTGTTTTATCAAAACAAAAAAGGTATACTAATTTTTAGGGAGGAACCTATGAAATTTTTTTTCTTAAATAAATTTAAATAAATATTTATGTGGGTATCAGCATATCTTCTATCTATCTATACTATAATAAATCTCTAGAAGGGTCGTGTCTGTATATTGAAAATTTCTTTAAAAAGATGACTGGGGATGACCTGGGGAATGCTATGGAGTTCATCTGATCCATTTTTAAAATGATTGTCTGTCTGTTTGTCTGTTTGAACTTAAGGATCTCGGAAACTAAGCAATGGATTTTGATGAGACTTTCACAAATATACTGCTTGAAGCTTAGAAAGGGATCTGCACTTTGTTTTATCAAAATCGGACCACAAACAAAAAAGATATACTAATTTTTAGGGAGGAACCTATGACATTTTTTTCTTAAATAAATTTAAATAAATATTTATGTGGGTATCAGCATATCTTCTATCTATCTATACTATAATAAATCTCTAGAAGGGTCGTGTCTGTACATTGAAAATTTCTTTGAAAAGATGACTGGGGATGACCTGGGGAATGCTATAGAGTTCTTCTGATCCATTTTTAAAATTATTGTCTGTCTGTTTGTCTGTTTGAACTTAAGGATCTCGGAAACTAAGCAATGGATTTTGATGAGACTTTCACAAATATACTGCTTGAAGCTGAGAAAGGGATCTGCACTTTGTTTTATCAAAACAAAAAAGGTATACTAATTTTTAGGGAGGAACCTATGAAATTTTTTTTCTTAAATAAATTTAAATAAATATTTATGTGGGTATCAGCAAATCTTCTATCTATCTATACTATAATAAATCTCTAGAAGGGTCGTGTCTGTACATTGAAAATTTCTTTGAAAAGATGACTGGGGATGACCTGGGGAATGCTATGGAGTTCATCTGATCCATTTTTAAAATGATTGTCTGTCTGTTTGTCTGTTTGAACTTAAGGATCTCGGAAACTAAGCAATGGATTTTGATGAGACTTTCACAAATATACTGCTTGAAGCTTAGAAAGGGATCTGCACTTTGTTTTATCAAAATCGGACCACAAACAAAAAAGATATACTAATTTTTAGGGAGGAACCTATGCAATTTTTTTTCTTAAATAAATATTTATGTGGGTATCAGCATATCTATCTATACTATAATAAATCTCTAGAAGGGTCGTGTCTAGAAGGGTCGTGTCTGTACATTGAAAATTTCTTTGAAAAGATGACTGGGGATGACCTGGGGAATGCTATGGAGTTCATCTGATCCATTTTTAAAATTATTGTCTGTCTGTTTGTCTGTTTGAACTTAAGGATCTCGGAAACTAAGCAATGGATTTTGATGAGGCTTTAACAAATATACTGCTTGAAGCTTAGAAATTGATCTTCACTTTGTTTTATCAAAATCGGACCACAAACAAAAAAGGTATACTAATTTTTAGGGAGGAACCTATGACATTTTTTTTCTTAAATAAATTTATGTCTGTACATTGAAAATTTCTTTGAAAAGATGACTGGGGATGGCCTGGGGAATGCTATAGAGTTCATCTGGTCCATTTTTAAAATTATTGTCTGTCTGTTTGAACTTAAGGATCTCGGAAACGAAGCAATGGGTTTTATTTTGATGAGACTTTCACAAATATACTGCTTGAAGCTTAGAAATTGATCTTCACTTTGTTTTATCAAAATCGGACCACAAACAAAAAAGGTATACTAATTTTTAGGGAGGAACCTATGAAATTTTTTTTCTTAAATAAATTTAAATAAATATTTATGTGGGTATCAGCATATCTTCTATCTATCTATACTATAATAAATCTCTAGAAGGTTCGTGTCTGTACATTGAAAATTTCTTTGAAAAGATGACTGGGGATGACCTGGGGAATGCTATGGAGTTCATCTGATCCATTTTTAAAATGATTGTCTGTCTGTTTGTCTGTTTGTCTGTTTGAACTTAAGGATCTCGGAAACTAAGCTATGGATTTTGATGAGACTTTCACAAACATACTGCTTGAAGGTTAGAAAGGGATCTGCACTTTGTTTTATCAAAACAAAAAAGGTATACTAATTTTTAGGGAGGAACCTATGAAATTTTTTTTCTTAAATAAATTTAAATAAATATTTATGTGGGTATCAGCATATCTTCTATCTATCTATACTATAATAAATCTCTAGAAGGGTCGTGTCTGTATATTGAAAATTTCTTTAAAAAGATGACTGGGGATGACCTGGGGAATGCTATGGAGTTCATCTGATCCATTTTTAAAATGATTGTTTGTCTGTTTGTCTGTTTGAACTTAAGGATCTCGGAAACTAAGCAATGGATTTTGATGAGACTTTCACAAATATACTGCTTGAAGCTTAGAAAGGGATCTGCACTTTGTTTTATCAAAATCGGACCACAAACAAAAAAGATATGCTAATTTTTAGGGAGGAACCTATGACATTTTTTTTCTTAAATAAATTTAAATAAATATTTATGTGGGTATCAGCATATCTTCTATCTATCTATACTATAATAAATCTCTAGAAGGGTCGTGTCTGTACATTGAAAATTTCTTGAAAAGATGACTGGGGATGACCTGGGGAATGCTATAGAGTTCATCTGATCCATTTTTAAAATTATTGTCTGTCTGTTTGTCTGTTTGAACTTAAGGATCTCGGAAACTAAGCAATGGATTTTGATGAGACTTTCACAAATATACTGCTTGAAGCTTAGAAAGGGATCTGCACTTTGTTTCATCAAAACAAAAAAGGTATCCTAATTTTTAGGGAGGAACCTATGAAATTTTTTTTCTTAAATAAATTTAAATAAATATTTATGTGGGTATCAGCAAATCTTCTATCTATCTATACTATAATAAATCTCTAGAAGGGTCGTGTCTGTACATTGAAAATTTCTTTGAAAAGATGACTGGGGATGACCTGGGGAATGCTATGGAGTTCATCTGATCCATTTTTAAAATGATTGTCTGTCTGTTTGTCTGTTTGAACTTAAGGATCTCGGAAACTAAGTAATGGATTTTGATGAGACTTTCACAAATATACTGCTTGAAGCTTAGAAAGGGATCTGCACTTTGTTTTATCAAAACAAAAAAGGTATACTAATTTTTAGGGAGGAACCTATGAAATTTTTTTTCTTAAATACATTTAAATAAATATTTATGTGGGTATCAGCAAATCTTCTATCTATCTATACTATAATAAATCTCTAGAACGGTCGTGTCTGTGCATTGAAAATTTCTTTGAAAAGATGACTGGGGATGACCTGGGGAATGCTATAGAGTTCATCTGATCCATTTTTAAAATTATTGCCTGTCTGTTTGTCTGTTTGTCTGTTTGAACTTAAGGATCTCGGAAACTAAGCAATGGATTTTGATGAGACTTTCACAAATATACTGCTTGAAGCTTAGAAAGGGATCTGCACTTTGTTTTATCAAAACAAAAAAGGTATACTAATTTTTATGGAGGAACCTATGAAATTTTTTTTCTTAAATAAATTTAAATAAATATTTATGTGGGTATCAGCATATCTTCTATCTATCTATACTATAATAAATCTCTAGAAGGGTCGTGTCTGTATATTGAAAATTTCTTTAAAAAGATGACTGGGGATGACCTGGGGAATGCTATGGAGTTCATCTGATCCATTTTTAAAATGATTGTCTGTCTGTTTGTCTGTTTGAACTTAAGGATCTCGGAAACTAAGCAATGGATTTTGATGAGACTTTCACAAATATACTGCTTGAAGCTTAGAAAGGGATCTGCACTTTGTTTTATCAAAATCGGACCACAAACAAAAAAGATATACTAATTTTTAGGGAGGAACCTATGACATTTTTTTCTTAAATAAATTTAAATAAATATTTATGTGGGTATCAGCATATCTTCTATCTATCTATACTATAATAAATCTCTAGAAGGGTCGTGTCTGTACATTGAAAATTTCTTTGAAAAGATGACTGGGGATGACCTGGGGAATGCTATAGAGTTCTTCTGATCCATTTTTAAAATTATTGTCTGTCTGTTTGTCTGTTTGAACTTAAGGATCTCGGAAACTAAGCAATGGATTTTGATGAGACTTTCACAAATATACTGCTTGAAGCTTAGAAAGGGATCTGCACTTTGTTTTATCAAAACAAAAAAGGTATACTAATTTTTAGGGAGGAACCTATGAAATTTTTTTTCTTAAATAAATTTAAATAAATATTTATGTGGGTATCAGCAAATCTTCTATCTATCTATACTATAATAAATCTCTAGAAGGGTCGTGTCTGTACATTGAAAATTTCTTTGAAAAGATGACTGGGGATGACCTGGGGAATGCTATGGAGTTCATCTGATCCATTTTTAAAATGATTGTCTGTCTGTTTGTCTGTTTGAACTTAAGGATCTCGGAAACTAAGCAATGGATTTTGATGAGACTTTCACAAATATACTGCTTGAAGCTTAGAAAGGGATCTGCACTTTGTTTTATCAAAACAAAAAAGGTATACTAATTTTTAGGGAGGAACCTATGAAATTTTTTTTCTTAAATAAATTTAAATAAATATTTATGTGGGTATCAGCAAATCTTCTATCTATCTATACTATAATAAATCTCTAGAAGGGTCGTGTCTGTACATTGAAAATTTCTTTGAAAAGATGACTGGGGATGACCTGGGGAATGCTATGGAGTTCATCTGATCCATTTTTAAAATGATTGTCTGTCTGTTTGTCTGTTTGAACTTAAGGATCTCGGAAACTAAGCAATGGATTTTGATGAGACTTTCACAAATATACTGCTTGAAGCTTAGAAATGGATCTGCACTTTGTTTTATCAAAACAAAAAAGGTATACTAATTTTTAGGGAGGAACCTATGAAATTTTTTTTCTTAAATACATTTAAATAAATATTTATGTGGGTATCAGCAAATCTTCTATCTATCTATACTATAATAAATCTCTAGAAGGGTCGTGTCTGTATATTGAAAATTTCTTTAAAAAGATGACTGGGGATGACCTGGGGAATGCTATAGAGTTCATCTGATCCATTTTTAAAATTATTGTCTGTCTGTTTGTCTGTTTGAACTTAAGGATCTCGGAAACTAAGCAATGGATTTTGATGAGACTTTCACAAATATACTGCTTGAAGCTTAGAAAGGGATCTGCACTTTGTTTTATCAAAACAAAAAAGGTATACTAATTTTTATGGAGGAACCTATGAAATTTTTTTTCTTAAATAAATTTAAATAAATATTTATGTGGGTATCAGCATATCTTCTATCTATCTATACTATAATAAATCTCTAGAAGGGTCGTGTCTGTATATTGAAAATTTCTTTAAAAAGATGACTGGGGATGACCTGGGGAATGCTATGGAGTTCATCTGATCCATTTTTAAAATGATTGTCTGTCTGTTTGTCTGTTTGAACTTAAGGATCTCGGAAACTAAGCAATGGATTTTGATGAGACTTTCACAAATATACTGCTTGAAGCTTAGAAAGGGATCTGCACTTTGTTTTATCAAAATCGGACCACAAACAAAAAAGATATACTAATTTTTAGGGAGGAACCTATGACATTTTTTTCTTAAATAAATTTAAATAAATATTTATGTGGGTATCAGCATATCTTCTATCTATCTATACTATAATAAATCTCTAGAAGGGTCGTGTCTGTACATTGAAAATTTCTTTGAAAAGATGACTGGGGATGACCTGGGGAATGCTATAGAGTTCTTCTGATCCATTTTTAAAATTATTGTCTGTCTGTTTGTCTGTTTGAACTTAAGGATCTCGGAAACTAAGCAATGGATTTTGATGAGACTTTCACAAATATACTGCTTGAAGCTTAGAAAGGGATCTGCACTTTGTTTTATCAAAACAAAAAAGGTATACTAATTTTTAGGGAGGAACCTATGAAATTTTTTTTCTTAAATAAATTTAAATAAATATTTATGTGGGTATCAGCAAATCTTCTATCTATCTATACTATAATAAATCTCTAGAAGGGTCGTGTCTGTACATTGAAAATTTCTTTGAAAAGATGACTGGGGATGACCTGGGGAATGCTATGGAGTTCATCTGATCCATTTTTAAAATGATTGTCTGTCTGTTTGTCTGTTTGAACTTAAGGATCTCGGAAACTAAGCAATGGATTTTGATGAGACTTTCACAAATATACTGCTTGAAGCTTAGAAAGGGATCTGCACTTTGTTTTATCAAAACAAAAAAGGTATACTAATTTTTAGGGAGGAACCTATGAAATTTTTTTTCTTAAATAAATTTAAATAAATATTTATGTGGGTATCAGCAAATCTTCTATCTATCTATACTATAATAAATCTCTAGAAGGGTCGTGTCTGTACATTGAAAATTTCTTTGAAAAGATGACTGGGGATGACCTGGGGAATGCTATGGAGTTCATCTGATCCATTTTTAAAATGATTGTCTGTCTGTTTGTCTGTTTGAACTTAAGGATCTCGGAAACTAAGCAATGGATTTTGATGAGACTTTCACAAATATACTGCTTGAAGCTTAGAAATGGATCTGCACTTTGTTTTATCAAAACAAAAAAGGTATACTAATTTTTAGGGAGGAACCTATGAAATTTTTTTTCTTAAATACATTTAAATAAATATTTATGTGGGTATCAGCAAATCTTCTATCTATCTATACTATAATAAATCTCTAGAAGGGTCGTGTCTGTATATTGAAAATTTCTTTAAAAAGATGACTGGGGATGACCTGGGGAATGCTATGGAGTTCATCTGATCCATTTTTAAAATGATTGTCTGTCTGTTTGTCTGTTTGAACTTAAGGATCTCGGAAACTAAGCAATGGATTTTGATGAGACTTTCACAAATATACTGCTTGAAGCTTAGAAAGGGATCTGCACTTTGTTTTATCAAAATCGGACCACAAACAAAAAAGATATACTAATTTTTAGGGAGGAACCTATGCAATTTTTTTTCTTAAATAAATATTTATGTGGGTATCAGCATATCTATCTATACTATAATAAATCTCTAGAAGGGTCGTGTCTAGAAGGGTCGTGTCTGTACATTGAAAATTTCTTTGAAAAGATGACTGGGGATGACCTGGGGAATGCTATGGAGTTCATCTGATCCATTTTTAAAATTATTGTCTGTCTGTTTGTCTGTTTGAACTTAAGGATCTCGGAAACTAAGCAATGGATTTTGATGAGGCTTTAACAAATATACTGCTTGAAGCTTAGAAATTGATCTTCACTTTGTCTTATCAAAATCGGACCACAAACAAAAAAGGTATACTAATTTTTAGGGAGGAACCTATGACATTTTTTTTCTTAAATAAATTTATGTCTGTACATTGAAAATTTCTTTGAAAAGATGACTGGGGATGGCCTGGGGAATGCTATAGAGTTCATCTGGTCCATTTTTAAAATTATTGTCTGTCTGTTTGAACTTAAGGATCTCGGAAACGAAGCAATGGGTTTTATTTTGATGAGACTTTCACAAATATACTGCTTGAAGCTTAGAAATTGATCTTCACTTTGTTTTATCAAAATCGGACCACAAACAAAAAAGGTATACTAATTTTTAGGGAGGAACCTATGACATTTTTTTTCTTAAATAAATTTAAATAAATATTTATGTGGGTATCAGCATATCTATCTATACCATAATAAATCTCTAGAAGGGTCGTGTCTGTACATTGAAAATTTCTTTGAAAAGATGACTGGGGATGACCTGGGGAATGCTATAGAGTTCATCTGATCCATTTTTAAAATTATTGTCTGTCTGTTTGTCTGTTTGAACTTAAGGATCTCGGAAACTAAGCAATGGATTTTGATGAGACTTTCACAAATATACTGCTTGAAGCTTAGAAAGGGGTCTGCACTTTGTTTTATCAAAACAAAAAAGGTATACTAATTTTTAGGGAGGAACCTATGAAATTTTTTTTCTTAAATAAATTTAAATAAATATTTATGTGGGTATCAGCATATCTTCTATCTATCTATACTATAATAAATCTCTAGAAGGTTCGTGTCTGTACATTGAAAATTTCTTTGAAAAGATGACTGGGGATGACCTGGGGAATGCTATGGAGTTCATCTGATCCATTTTTAAAATGATTGTCTGTCTGTTTGTCTGTTTGTCTGTTTGAACTTAAGGATCTCGGAAACTAAGCTATGGATTTTGATGAGACTTTCACAAACATACTGCTTGAAGGTTAGAAAGGGATCTGCACTTTGTTTTATCAAAACAAAAAAGGTATACTAATTTTTAGGGGGGAACCTATGAAATTTTTTTTCTTAAATAAATTTAAATAAATATTTATGTGGGTATCAGCATGACTTCTATCTATCTATACTATAATAAATCTCTAGAAGGGTCGTGTCTGTATATTGAAAATTTCTTTAAAAAGATGACTGGGGATGACCTGGGGAATGCTATGGAGTTCATCTGATCCATTTTTAAAATGATTGTCTGTCTGTTTGTCTGTTTGAACTTAAGGATCTCGGAAACTAAGCAATGGATTTTGATGAGACTTTCACAAATATACTGCTTGAAGCTTAGAAAGGGATCTGCACTTTGTTTTATCAAAATCGGACCACAAACAAAAAAGATATACTAATTTTTAGGGAGGAACCTATGACATTTTTTTTCTTAAATAAATTTAAATAAATATTTATGTGGGTATCAGCATATCTTCTATCTATCTATACTATAATAAATCTCTAGAAGGGTCGTGTCTGTACATTGAAAATTTCTTGAAAAGATGACTGGGGATGACCTGGGGAATGCTATAGAGTTCATCTGATCCATTTTTAAAATTATTGTCTGTCTGTTTGTCTGTTTGAACTTAAGGATCTCGGAAACTAAGCAATGGATTTTGATGAGACTTTCACAAATATACTGCTTGAAGCTTAGAAAGGGATCTGCACTTTGTTTCATCAAAACAAAAAAGGTATACTAATTTTTAGGGAGGAACCTATGAAATTTTTTTTCTTAAATAAATTTAAATAAATATTTATGTGGGTATCAGCAAATCTTCTATCTATCTATACTATAATAAATCTCTAGAAGGGTCGTGTCTGTACATTGAAAATTTCTTTGAAAAGATGACTGGGGATGACCTGGGGAATGCTATGGAGTTCATCTGATCCATTTTTAAAATTATTGTCTGTCTGTTTGTCTGTTTGAACTTAAGGATCTCGGAAACTAAGCAATGGATTTTGATGAGACTTTCACAAATATACTGCTTGAAGCTTAGAAAGGGATCTGCACTTTGTTTTATCAAAACAAAAAAGGTATACTAATTTTTAGGGAGGAACCTATGAAATTTTTTTTCTTAAATACATTTAAATAAATATTTATGTGGGTATCAGCAAATCTTCTATCTATCTATACTATAATAAATCTCTAGAACGGTCGTGTCTGTACATTGAAAATTTCTTTGAAAAGATGACTGGGGATGACCTGGGGAATGCTATAGAGTTCATCTGATCCATTTTTAAAATTATTGTCTGTCTGTTTGTCTGTTTGTCTGTTTGAACTTAAGGATCTCGGAAACTAAGCAATGGATTTTGATGAGACTTTCACAAATATACTGCTTGAAGCTTAGAAAGGGATCTGCACTTTGTTTTATCAAAACAAAAAAGGTATACTAATTTTTAGGGAGGAACCTATGAAATTTTTTTTCTTAAATAAATTTAAATAAATATTTATGTGGGTATCAGCATATCTTCTATCTATCTATACTATAATAAATCTCTAGAAGGGTCGTGTCTGTATATTGAAAATTTCTTTAAAAAGATGACTGGGGATGACCTGGGGAATGCTATGGAGTTCATCTGATCCATTTTTAAAATGATTGTCTGTCTGTTTGTCTGTTTGAACTTAAGGATCTCGGAAACTAAGCAATGGATTTTGATGAGACTTTCACAAATATACTGCTTGAAGCTTAGAAAGGGATCTGCACTTTGTTTTATCAAAATCGGACCACAAACAAAAAAGATATACTAATTTTTAGGGAGGAACCTATGACATTTTTTTCTTAAATAAATTTAAATAAATATTTATGTGGGTATCAGCATATCTTCTATCTATCTATACTATAATAAATCTCTAGAAGGGTCGTGTCTGTACATTGAAAATTTCTTTGAAAAGATGACTGGGGATGACCTGGGGAATGCTATAGAGTTCTTCTGATCCATTTTTAAAATTATTGTCTGTCTGTTTGTCTGTTTGAACTTAAGGATCTCGGAAACTAAGCAATGGATTTTGATGAGACTTTCACAAATATACTGCTTGAAGCTTAGAAAGGGATCTGCACTTTGTTTTATCAAAACAAAAAAGGTATACTAATTTTTAGGGAGGAACCTATGAAATTTTTTTTCTTAAATAAATTTAAATAAATATTTATGTGGGTATCAGCAAATCTTCTATCTATCTATACTATAATAAATCTCTAGAAGGGTCGTGTCTGTACATTGAAAATTTCTTTGAAAAGATGACTGGGGATGACCTGGGGAATGCTATGGAGTTCATCTGATCCATTTTTAAAATGATTGTCTGTCTGTTTGTCTGTTTGAACTTAAGGATCTCGGAAACTAAGCAATGGATTTTGATGAGACTTTCACAAATATACTGCTTGAAGCTTAGAAAGGGATCTGCACTTTGTTTTATCAAAACAAAAAAGGTATACTAATTTTTAGGGAGGAACCTATGAAATTTTTTTTCTTAAATAAATTTAAATAAATATTTATGTGGGTATCAGCAAATCTTCTATCTATCTATACTATAATAAATCTCTAGAAGGGTCGTGTCTGTACATTGAAAATTTCTTTGAAAAGATGACTGGGGATGACCTGGGGAATGCTATGGAGTTCATCTGATCCATTTTTAAAATGATTGTCTGTCTGTTTGTATGTTTGAACTTAAGGATCTCGGAAACTAAGCAATGGATTTTGATGAGACTTTCACAAATATACTGCTTGAAGCTTAGAAATGGATCTGCACTTTGTTTTATCAAAACAAAAAAGGTATACTAATTTTTAGGGAGGAACCTATGAAATTTTTTTTCTTAAATACATTTAAATAAATATTTATGTGGGTATCAGCAAATCTTCTATCTATCTATACTATAATAAATCTCTAGAAGGGTCGTGTCTGTATATTGAAAATTTCTTTAAAAAGATGACTGGGGATGACCTGGGGAATGCTATGGAGTTCATCTGATCCATTTTTAAAATGATTGTCTGTCTGTTTGTCTGTTTGAACTTAAGGATCTCGGAAACTAAGCAATGGATTTTGATGAGACTTTCACAAATATACTGCTTGAAGCTTAGAAAGGGATCTGCACTTTGTTTTATCAAAATCGGACCACAAACAAAAAAGATATACTAATTTTTAGGGAGGAACCTATGCAATTTTTTTTCTTAAATAAATATTTATGTGGGTATCAGCATATCTATCTATACTATAATAAATCTCTAGAAGGGTCGTGTCTAGAAGGGTCGTGTCTGTACATTGAAAATTTCTTTGAAAAGATGACTGGGGATGACCTGGGGAATGCTATGGAGTTCATCTGATCCATTTTTAAAATTATTGTCTGTCTGTTTGTCTGTTTGAACTTAAGGATCTCGGAAACTAAGCAATGGATTTTGATGAGGCTTTAACAAATATACTGCTTGAAGCTTAGAAATTGATCTTCACTTTGTTTTATCAAAATCGGACCACAAACAAAAAAGGTATACTAATTTTTAGGGAGGAACCTATGACATTTTTTTTCTTAAATAAATTTATGTCTGTACATTGAAAATTTCTTTGAAAAGATGACTGGGGATGGCCTGGGGAATGCTATAGAGTTCATCTGGTCCATTTTTAAAATTATTGTCTGTCTGTTTGAACTTAAGGATCTCGGAAACGAAGCAATGGGTTTTATTTTGATGAGACTTTCACAAATATACTGCTTGAAGCTTAGAAAGGGATCTGCACTTTGTTTTATCAAAATCGGACCACAAACAAAAAAGATATACTAATTTTTAGGGAGGAACCTATGAAATTTTTTTTCTTAAATAAATTTAAATAAATATTTATGTGGTAGAAAGGGATCTGCACTTTGTTTTATCAAAATCGGACCACAAACAATAAAGATATACTAATTTTTAGGGAGGAACCTATGAAATTTTTTTTCTTAAATAAATTTAAATAAATATTTATGTGGGTATCAGCATATCTATCTATACTATAATAAATCTCTAGAAGGGTCGTGTCTGTACATTGAAAATTTCTTTGAAAAGATGACTGGGGATGACCTGGGGAATGCTATAGAGTTCATCTGATCCATTTTTAAAATTATTGTCTGTCATTTTGTCTGTTTGAACTTAAGGATCTCGGAAACTAAGCAATGGATTTTGATGAGACTTTCACAAATATACTGCTTGAAGCTTAGAAATTGATCTTCACTTTGATTTATCAAAATCGGACCACAAACAAAAAAGGTATACTAATTTTTAGGGAGGAACCTATGACATTTTTTTTCTTAAATAAATTTAAATAAATATTTATGTGGGTATCAGTATATCTATCTATACTATAATAAATCTCTAGAAGGGTCGTGTCTGTACATTGAAAAGATGACTGGGGATGAATTAAAATTATTGTCTGTCTGTTTGTCTGTTTGAACTTAAGGATCTCGGAAACTGAGCAATGGATTTTGATGAGACTTTCACAAATATACTGCTTGAAGCTTAGAAATTGATCTTCACTTTGTTTTATTAAAATCGGACCACAAACAAAAAAGGTATACTAATTTTTAGGGAGGAACCTATGACATTTTTTTTCTTAAATAAATTTAAATAAATATTTATGTGGGTATCAGCATATCTTCTATCTATCTATACTATAATAAATCTCTAGAAGGGTCGTGTCTGTACATTGAAAATTTCTTTCAAAAGATGACTGGGGATGACCTGGGGAATGCTATAGAGTTTATCTGATCCATTTTTAAAATTATTGTCTGTCTGTTTGTCTGTTTGAACTTAATATCTCGGAAACTAAGCAATGGATTTTGATAAGACTTTCACAAATATACTGCTTGAAGCTTAGAAAGGGATCTGCACTTTGTTTTATCAAAATCGGACCACAAACAAAAAATATATACTAATTTTTAGGGAGGAACCTATGAAATTTTTTTTCTTAAATAAATTTAAATAAATATTTATGTGGGTATCAGCATATCTTTAATAAAACTCTAGAAAAGTCGTGTCTGTGCATTGAAAATTTCTTTGAAAAGATGACTGGGGATGACCTGGGGAATGCTATGGAGTTCATCTGATCCATTTTTAAAATTATTGTCTGTCTGTTTGTCTGTTTGAACTTAAGGATCTCGGAAACTAAGCAATGGATTTTGATGAGGCTTTAACAAATATACTGCTTGAAGCTTAGAAATTGATCTTCACTTTGTTTTATCAAAATCGGACCACAAACAAAAAAGGTATACTAATTTTTAGGGAGGAACCTATGACATTTTTTTTCTTAAATAAATTTATGTCTGTACATTGAAAATTTCTTTGAAAAGATGACTGGGGATGGCCTGGGGAATGCTATAGAGTTCATCTGGTCCATTTTTAAAATTATTGTCTGTCTGTTTGAACTTAAGGATCTCGGAAACGAAGCAATGGGTTTTATTTTGATGAGACTTTCACAAATATACTGCTTGAAGCTTAGAAAGGGATCTGCACTTTGTTTTATCAAAATCGGACCACAAACAAAAAAGATATACTAATTTTTAGGGAGGAACCTATGAAATTTTTTTTCTTAAATAAATTTAAATAAATATTTATGTGGTAGAAAGGGATCTGCACTTTGTTTTATCAAAATCGGACCACAAACAATAAAGATATACTAATTTTTAGGGAGGAACCTATGAAATTTTTTTTCTTAAATAAATTTAAATAAATATTTATGTGGGTATCAGCATATCTATCTATACTATAATAAATCTCTAGAAGGGTCGTGTCTGTACATTGAAAATTTCTTTGAAAAGATGACTGGGGATGACCTGGGGAATGCTATAGAGTTCATCTGATCCATTTTTAAAATTATTGTCTGTCATTTTGTCTGTTTGAACTTAAGGATCTCGGAAACTAAGCAATGGATTTTGATGAGACTTTCACAAATATACTGCTTGAAGCTTAGAAATTGATCTTCACTTTGATTTATCAAAATCGGACCACAAACAAAAAAGGTATACTAATTTTTAGGGAGGAACCTATGACATTTTTTTTCTTAAATAAATTTAAATAAATATTTATGTGGGTATCAGTATATCTATCTATACTATAATAAATCTCTAGAAGGGTCGTGTCTGTACATTGAAAAGATGACTGGGGATGAATTAAAATTATTGTCTGTCTGTTTGTCTGTTTGAACTTAAGGATCTCGGAAACTGAGCAATGGATTTTGATGAGACTTTCACAAATATACTGCTTGAAGCTTAGAAATTGATCTTCACTTTGTTTTATTAAAATCGGACCACAAACAAAAAAGGTATACTAATTTTTAGGGAGGAACCTATGACATTTTTTTTCTTAAATAAATTTAAATAAATATTTATGTGGGTATCAGCATATCTTCTATCTATCTATACTATAATAAATCTCTAGAAGGGTCGTGTCTGTACATTGAAAATTTCTTTCAAAAGATGACTGGGGATGACCTGGGGAATGCTATAGAGTTTATCTGATCCATTTTTAAAATTATTGTCTGTCTGTTTGTCTGTTTGAACTTAATATCTCGGAAACTAAGCAATGGATTTTGATAAGACTTTCACAAATATACTGCTTGAAGCTTAGAAAGGGATCTGCACTTTGTTTTATCAAAATCGGACCACAAACAAAAAAGATATACTAATTTTTAGGGAGGAACCTATGAAATTTTTTTTCTTAAATAAATTTAAATAAATATTTATGTGGGTATCAGCATATCTTTAATAAAACTCTAGAAAAGTCGTGTCTGTGCATTGAAAATTTCTTTGAAAAAATTACTGGGGATGACCTGGGGAATGCTATAGAGTTCATCTGATCCATTTTTAAAATTATTGTCTGTCTGTTTGTCTGTTTGAACTTAAGGATCTCGGAAACTAAGCAATGGATTTTGATGAGGCTTTAACAAATATACTGCTTGAAGCTTAGAAATTGATCTTCACTTTGTTTTATCAAAATCGGACCACAAACAAAAAAGGTATACTAATTTTTAGGGAGGAACCTATGACATTTTTTTTCTTAAATAAATTTATGTCTGTACATTGAAAATTTCTTTGAAAAGATGACTGGGGATGGCCTGGGGAATGCTATAGAGTTCATCTGGTCCATTTTTAAAATTATTGTCTGTCTGTTTGAACTTAAGGATCTCGGAAACGAAGCAATGGGTTTTATTTTGATGAGACTTTCACAAATATACTGCTTGAAGCTTAGAAAGGGATCTGCACTTTGTTTTATCAAAATCGGACCACAAACAAAAAAGATATACTAATTTTTAGGGAGGAACCTATGAAATTTTTTTTCTTAAATAAATTTAAATAAATATTTATGTGGTAGAAAGGGATCTGCACTTTGTTTTATCAAAATCGGACCACAAACAATAAAGATATACTAATTTTTAGGGAGGAACCTATGAAATTTTTTTTCTTAAATAAATTTAAATAAATATTTATGTGGGTATCAGCATATCTATCTATACTTTAATAAATCTCTAGAAGGGTCGTGTCTGTACATTGAAAATTTCTTTGAAAAGATGACTGGGGATGACCTGGGGAATGCTATAGAGTTCATCTGATCCATATTTAAAATTATTGTCTGTCTGTTTGTCTGTTTGAACTTAAGGATCTCGGAAACTAAGCAATGGATTTTGATGAGACTTTCACAAATATACTGCTTGAAGCTTAGCAATTGATCTTCACTTTGATTTATCAAAATCGGACCACAAACAAAAAAGGTATACTAATTTTTAGGGAGGAACCTATGACATTTTTTTTCTTAAATAAATTTAAATAAATATTTATGTGGGTATCAGCATATCTATCTATACTATAATAAATCTCTAGAAGGGTCGTGTCTGTACATTGAAAATTTCTTTGAAAAGATGACTGGGGATGAATTAAAATTATTGTCTGTCTGTTTGTCTGTTTGAACTTAAGGATCTCGGAAACTAAGCAATGGCTTTTGATGAGACTTTCACAAATATACTGCTTGAAGCTTAGAAATTGATCTTCACTTTGTTTTATTAAAATCGGACCACATACAAAAAAGGTATACTAATTTTTAGGGAGGAACCTATGACATTTTTTTTCTTAATTAAATTTAAATAAATATTTATGTGGGTATCAGCATATCTTCTATCTATCTATACTATAATAAATCTCTAGAAGGGTCGTGTCTGTACATTGAAAATTTCTTTCAAAAGATGACTGGGGATGACCTGGGGAATGCTATAGAGTTTATCTGATCCATTTTTAAAATTATTGTCTGTCTGTTTGAACTTAATATCTCGGAAACTAAGCAATGGATTTTGATGAGACTTTCACAAATATACTGCTTGAAGCTTAGAAAGGGATCTGCACTTTGTTTTATCAAAATCGGACCACAAACAAAAAAGATATACTAATTTTTAGGGAGGAACCTATGAAATTTTTTTTCTTAAATAAATTTAAATAAATATTTATGTGGGTATCAGCATATCTTTAATAAAACTCTAGAAAAGTCGTGTCTGTGCATTGAAAATTTCTTTGAAAAAATTACTGGGGATGACCTGGGGAATGCTATAGAGTTCATCTGATCCATTTTTAAAATTATTGTCTGTCTGTTTGTCTGTTTGAACTTAAGGATCTCGGAAACTAAGCAATGGATTTTGATGAGACTTTCACAAATATACTGCTTGAAGCTTAGAAAGGGATCTGCACATTGTTTTATCAAAACAAAAAAGGTATACTAATTTTTAGGGAGGAACCTATGAAATTTTTTTTCTTAAATAAATTTAAATAAATATTTATGTGGGTATCAGCATATCTTCTATCTATCTATACTATAATAAATCTCTAGAAGGGTCGTGTCTGTACATTGAAAATTTCTTTGAAAAGATGACTGGGGATGACCTGGGGAATGCTATAGAGTTCATCTGATCCATTTTTAAAATTATTGTCTGTCTGTTTGTCTGTTTGAACTTAAGGATCTCGGAAACTAAGCAATGGATTTTGATGAGACTTTCACAAATATACTGCTTGAAGCTTAGAAAGGGATCTGCACATTGTTTTATCAAAACAAAAAAGGTATACTAATTTTTAGGGAGGAGCCTATGAAATTTTTTTTCTTAAATAAATTTAAATAAATATTTATGTGGGTATCAGCATATCTTCTATCTATCTATACTATAATAAATCTCTAGAAGGGTCGTGTCTGTACATTGAAAATTTCTTTGAAAAGATGACTGGGGATGACCTGGGGAATGCTATGGAGTTCATCTGATCCCTTTTTAAAATGATTGTCTGTCTGTTTGTCTGTTTGTCTGTTTGAACTTAAGGATCGCGGAAACTAAGCAATGGATTTTGATGAGACTTTCACAAATATACTGCTTGAAGCTTAGAAAGGGATCTGCACTTTGTTTTATCAAAATCGGACCACAAACAAAAAAGATATACTAATTTTTAGGGAGGAACCTATGAAATTTTGTTTCTTAAATAAATTTAAATAAATATTTATGTGGGTATCAGCATATCTTTAATAAAACTCTAGAAAAGTCGTGTCTGTACATTGAAAATTTCTTTGAAAAGATGACTGGGGATGACCTGGGGAATGCTATGGAGTTCATCTGATCCATTTTTAAAATGATTGTCTGTCTGTTTGTCTGTTTGAACTTAAGGATCTCGGAAACTAAGCAATGGATTTTGATGAGACTTTCACAAATATACTGCTTGAAGCTTAGAAATTGATCTTCACTTTGTTTTATCAAAATCCGACCACAAACAAAAAAGGTATACTAATTTTTAGGGAGGAACCTATGACATTTTTTTTCTTAAATAAATTTAAATAAATATTTATGTGGGTATCAGCATATCTATCTATACTATAATAAATCTCTAGAAGGGTCGTGTCTGTACATTGAAAAATTCTTTGAAAAGATGACTGGGGAATGCCATAGAGTTCATCTGATCCATTTTTAAAATTATTGTCTGTCTGTTTGTCTGTTTGTCTGTTTGAACTTAAGGATCTCGGAAACTAAGCAATGGATTTTGATGAGACTTTCACAAATATACTGCTTGAAGCTTAGAAAGGGATCTGCACATTGTTTTATCAAAAAAAAAAGGTATACTAATTTTTAGGGAGGAACCTATGAAATTTTTTTTTCTTAAATAAATTTAAATAAATATTTATGTGGGTATCAGCATATCTTCTATCTATCTATACTATAATAAATCTCTAGAAGGGTCGTGTCTGTACATTGAAAATTTCTTTGAAAAGATGACTGGGGATGACCTGGGGAATGCTATGGAGTTCATCTGATCCATTTTTAAAATTATTGTCTGTCTGTTTGTCTGTTTGAACTTAAGGATCTCGGAAACTAAGCAATGGATTTTGATGAGACTTTCACAAATATACTGCTTGAAGCTTAGAAAGGGATCTGCACATTGTTTTATCAAAACAAAAAAGGTATACTAATTTTTAGGGAGGAACCTATGAAATTTTTTTTCTTAACTAAATAAATTTAAATAAATATTTATGTGGGTATCAGCATATCTTCTATCTATCTATACTATAATAAATCTCTAGAAGGGTCGTGTCTGTACATTGAAAATTTCTTTGAAAAGATGACTGGGGATGACCTGGGGAATGCTATAGAGTTCATCTGATCCATTTTTAAAATTATTGTCTGTCTGTTTGAACTTAAGGATCTCGGAAACTAAGCAATGGATTTTGATGAGACTTTCACAAATATACTGCTTGAAGCTTAGAAAGGGATCTGCACATTGTTTTATCAAAACAAAAAAGGTATACTAATTTTTAGGGAGGAGCCTATGAAATTTTTTTTCTTAAATAAATTTAAATAAATATTTATGTGGGTATCAGCATATCTTCTATCTATCTATACTATAATAAATCTCTAGAAGGGTCGTGTCTGTACATTGAAAATTTCTTTGAAAAGATGACTGGGGATGACCTGGGGAATGCTATGGAGTTCATCTGATCCATTTTTAAAATGATTATCTGTCTGTTTGTCTGTTTGAACTTAAGGATCGCGGAAACTAAGCAATGGATTTTGATGAGACTTTCACAAATATACTGCTTGAAGCTTAGAAAGGGATCTGCACTTTGTTTTATCAAAATCGGACCACAAACAAAAAAGATATACTAATTTTTATGGAGGAACCTATGAAATTTTGTTTCTTAAATAAATTTAAATAAATATTTATGTGGGTATCAGCATATCTTTAATAAAACTCTAGAAAAGTCGTGTCTGTACATTGAAAATTTCTTTGAAAAGATGACTGGGGATGACCTGGGGAATGCTATGGAGTTCATCTGATCCATTTTTAAAATGATTGTCTGTCTGTTTGAACTTAAGGATCTCGGAAACTAAGCTATGGATTTTGATGAGACTTTCACAAATATACTGCTTGAAGCTTAGAAAGGGATCTGCACTTTGTTTTATCAAAACAAAAAAGGTATACTAATTTTTAGGGAGGAACCTATGAAATTTTTTTTCTTAAATAAATTTAAATAAATATTTATGTGGGTATCAGCATATCTTCTATCTATCTATACTATAATAAATCTCTAGAAGGGTCGTGTCTGTATATTGAAAATTTCTTTAAAAAGATGACTGGGGATGACCTGGGGAATGCTATGGAGTTCATCTGATCCATTTTTAAAATGATTGTCTGTCTGTTTGTCTGTTTGAACTTAAGGATCTCGGAAACTAAGCAATGGATTTTGATGAGACTTTCACAAATATACTGCTTGAAGCTTAGAAATTGATCTTCACTTTGTTTTATCAAAATCGGACCACAAACAAAAAAGGTATACTAATTTTTAGGGAGGAACCTATGACATTTTTTTTCTTAAATAAATTTAAATAAATATTTATGTGGGTATCAGCATATCTATCTATACCATAATAAATCTCTAGAAGGGTCGTGTCTGTACATTGAAAATTTCTTTGAAAAGATGACTGGGGATGACCTGGGGAATGCTATGGAGTTCATCTGATCCATTTTTAAAATTATTGTCTGTCTGTTTGTCTGTTTGAACTTAAGGATCTCGGAAACTAAGCAATGGATTTTGATGAGACTTTCACAAATATACTGCTTGAAGCTTAGAAAGGGATCTGCACTTTGTTTTATCAAAACAAAAAAGGTATACTAATTTTTAGGGAGGAACCTATGAAATTTTTTTTCTTAAATAAATTTAAATAAATATTTATGTGGGTATCAGCATATCTTCTATCTATCTATACTATAATAAATCTCTAGAAGGTTCGTGTCTGTACATTGAAAATTTCTTTGAAAAGATGACTGGGGATGACCTGGGGAATGCTATGGAGTTCATCTGATCCATTTTTAAAATTATTGTCTGTCTGTTTGTCTGTTTGTCTGTTTGAACTTAAGGATCTCGGAAACTAAGCTATGGATTTTGATGAGACTTTCACAAACATACTGCTTGAAGGTTGGAAAGGGATCTGCACTTTGTTTTATCAAAACAAAAAAAGTATACTAATTTTTAGGGAGGAACCTATGAAATTTTTTTTCTTAAATAAATTTAAATAAATATTTATGTGGGTATCAGCATATCTTCTATCTATCTATACTATAATAAATCTCTAGAAGGGTCGTGTCTGTATATTGAAAATTTCTTTAAAAAGATGACTGGGGATGACCTGGGGAATGCTATGGAGTTCATCTGATCCATTTTTAAAATGATTGTCTGTCTGTTTGTCTGTTTGAACTTAAGGATCTCGGAAACTAAGCAATGGATTTTGATGAGACTTTCACAAATATACTGCTTGAAGCTTAGAAAGGGATCTGCACTTTGTTTTATCAAAATCGGACCACAAACAAAAAAGATATACTAATTTTTAGGGAGGAACCTATGACATTTTTTTTCTTAAATAAATTTAAATAAATATTTATGTGGGTATCAGCATATCTTCTATCTATCTATACTATAATAAATCTCTAGAAGGGTCGTGTCTGTACATTGAAAATTTCTTGAAAAGATGACTGGGGATGACCTGGGGAATGCTATAGAGTTCATCTGATCCATTTTTAAAATTATTGTCTGTCTGTTTGTCTGTTTGAACTTAAGGATCTCGGAAACTAAGCAATGGATTTTGATGAGACTTTCACAAATATACTGCTTGAAGCTTAGAAAGGGATCTGCACTTTGTTTTATCAAAACAAAAAAGGTATACTAATTTTTAGGGAGGAACCTATGAAATTTTTTTTCTTAAATAAATTTAAATAAATATTTATGTGGGTATCAGCAAATCTTCTATCTATCTATACTATAATAAATCTCTAGAAGGGTCGTGTCTGTACATTGAAAATTTCTTTGAAAAGATGACTGGGGATGACCTGGGGAATGCTATGGAGTTCATCTGATCCATTTTTAAAATGATTGTCTGTCTGTTTGTCTGTTTGAACTTAAGGATCTCGGAAACTAAGCAATGGATTTTGATGAGACTTTCACAAATATACTGCTTGAAGCTTAGAAAGGGATCTGCACTTTGTTTTATCAAAACAAAAAAGGTATACTAATTTTTAGGGAGGAACCTATGAAATTTTTTTTCTTAAATACATTTAAATAAATATTTATGTGGGTATCAGCAAATCTTCTATCTATCTATACTATAATAAATCTCTAGAACGGTCGTGTCTGTACATTGAAAATTTCTTTGAAAAGATGACTGGGGATGACCTGGGGAATGCTATAGAGTTCATCTGATCCATTTTTAAAATTATTGTCTGTCTGTTTGTCTGTTTGTCTGTTTGTCTGTTTGAACTTAAGGATCTCGGAAACTAAGCAATGGATTTTGATGAGACTTTCACAAATATACTGCTTGAAGCTTAGAAAGGGATCTGCACTTTGTTTTATCAAAATCGGACCACAAACAAAAAAGATATACTAATTTTTATGGAGGAACCTATGAAATTTTGTTTCTTAAATAAATTTAAATAAATATTTATGTGGGTATCAGCATATCTTTAATAAAACTCTAGAAAAGTCGTGTCTGTGCATTGAAAATTTCTTTGAAAAGATGACTGGGGATGACCTGGGGAATGCTATGGAGTTCATCTGATCCATTTTTAAAATGATTGTCTGTCTGTTTGTCTGTTTGAACTTAAGGATCTCGGAAACTAAGCTATGGATTTTGATGAGACTTTCACAAATATACTGCTTGAAGCTTAGAAAGGGATCTGCACTTTGTTTTATCAAAACAAAAAAGGTATACTAATTTTTAGGGAGGAACCTATGAAATTTTTTTTCTTAAATAAATTTAAATAAATATTTATGTGGGTATCAGCATATCTTCTATCTATCTATACTATAATAAATCTCTAGAAGGGTCGTGTCTGTATATTGAAAATTTCTTTAAAAAGATGACTGGGGATGACCTGGGGAATGCTATGGAGTTCATCTGATCCATTTTTAAAATGATTGTCTGTCTGTTTGTCTGTTTGAACTTAAGGATCTCGGAAACTAAGCAATGGATTTTGATGAGACTTTCACAAATATACTGCTTGAAGCTTAGAAATTGATCTTCACTTTGTTTTATCAAAATCGGACCACAAACAAAAAAGGTATACTAATTTTTAGGGAGGAACCTATGACATTTTTTGTCTTAATTAAATTTAAATAAATATTTATGTGGGTATCAGCATATCTATCTATACCATAATAA
Organism: Sphenella marginata; assembly: GCA_951509765.1. Classification (NCBI taxonomy): domain Eukaryota; kingdom Metazoa; phylum Arthropoda; class Insecta; order Diptera; family Tephritidae; genus Sphenella; species Sphenella marginata. The sequence continues at coordinate 28,248,002 of OX608078.1, forward strand.
ATCTCTAGAAGGGTCGTGTCTGTACATTGAAAATTTCTTTGAAAAGATGACTGGGGATGACCTGGGGAATGCTATGGAGTTCATCTGATCCATTTTTAAAATTATTGTCTGTCTGTTTGTCTGTTTGAACTTAAGGATCTCGGAAACTAAGCAATGGATTTTGATGAGACTTTCACAAATATACTGCTTGAAGCTTAGAAAGGGATCTGCACTTTGTTTTATCAAAACAAAAAAGGTATACTAATTTTTAGGGAGGAACCTATGAAATTTTTTTTCTTAAATAAATTTAAATAAATATTTATGTGGGTATCAGCATATCTTCTATCTATCTATACTATAATAAATCTCTAGAAGGTTCGTGTCTGTACATTGAAAATTTCTTTGAAAAGATGACTGGGGATGACCTGGGGAATGCTATGGAGTTCATCTGATCCATTTTTAAAATGATTGTCTGTCTGTTTGTCTGTTTGTCTGTTTGAACTTAAGGATCTCGGAAACTAAGCTATGGATTTTGATGAGACTTTCACAAACATACTGCTTGAAGGTTAGAAAGGGATCTGCACTTTGTTTTATCAAAACAAAAAAGGTATACTAATTTTTAGGGAGGAACCTATGAAATTTTTTTTCTTAAATAAATTTAAATAAATATTTATGTGGGTATCAGCATATCTTCTATCTATCTATACTATAATAAATCTCTAGAAGGGTCGTGTCTGTATATTGAAAATTTCTTTAAAAAGATGACTGGGGATGACCTGGGGAATGCTATGGAGTTCATCTGATCCATTTTTAAAATGATTGTCTGTTTGAACTTAAGGATCTCGGAAACTAAGCAATGGATTTTGATGAGACTTTCACAAATATACTGCTTGAAGCTTAGAAAGGGATCTGCACTTTGTTTTATCAAAATCGGACCACAAACAAAAAAGATATACTAATTTTTAGGGAGGAACCTATGACATTTTTTTTCTTAAATAAATTTAAATAAATATTTATGTGGGTATCAGCATATCTTCTATCTATCTATACTATAATAAATCTCTAGAAGGGTCGTGTCTGTACATTGAAAATTTCTTGAAAAGATGACTGGGGATGACCTGGGGAATGCTATAGAGTTCATCTGATCCATTTTTAAAATTATTGTCTCTCTGTTTGTCTGTTTGAACTTAAGGATCTCGGAAACTAAGCAATGGATTTTGATGAGACTTTCACAAATATACTGCTTGAAGCTTAGAAAGGGATCTGCACTTTGTTTTATCAAAACAAAAAAGGTATACTAATTTTTAGGGAGGAACCTATGAAATTTTTTTTCTTAAATAAATTTAAATAAATATTTATGTGGGTATCAGCAAATCTTCTATCTATCTATACTATAATAAATCTCTAGAAGGGTCGTGTCTGTACATTGAAAATTTCTTTGAAAAGATGACTGGGGATGACCTGGGGAATGCTATGGAGTTCATCTGATCCATTTTTAAAATGATTGTCTGTCTGTTTGTCTGTTTGAACTTAAGGATCTCGGAAACTAAGCAATGGATTTTGATGAGACTTTCACAAATATAATGCTTGAAGCTTAGAAAGGGATCTGCACTTTGTTTTATCAAAACAAAAAAGGTATACTAATTTTTAGGGAGGAACCTATGAAATTTTTTTTCTTAAATACATTTAAATAAATATTTATGTGGGTATCAGCAAATCTTCTATCTATCTATACTATAATAAATCTCTAGAACGGTCGTGTCTGTACATTGAAAATTTCTTTGAAAAGATGACTGGGGATGACCTGGGGAATGCTATAGAGTTCATCTGATCCATTTTTAAAATTATTGTCTGTCTGTTTGTTTTTTTTTTCTGTTTGAACTTAAGGATCTCGGAAACTAAGCAATGGATTTTGATGAGACTTTCACAAATATACTGCTTGAAGCTTAGAAAGGGATCTGCACTTTGTTTTATCAAAACAAAAAAGGTATACTAATTTTTAGGGAGGAACCTATGACATTTTTTTTCTTAAATAAATTTAAATAAATATTTATGTGGGTATCAGCATATCTTCTATCTATCTATACTATAATAAATCTCTAGAAGGGTCGTGTCTGTATATTGAAAATTTCTTTAAAAAGATGACTGGGGATGACCTGGGGAATGCCATGGAGTTCATCTGATCCATTTTTAAAATGATTGTCTGTCTGTTTGTCTGTTTGAATTTAAGGATCTCGGAAACTAAGCAATGGATTTTGATGAGACTTTCACAAATATACTGCTTGAAGCTTAGAAAGGGATCTGCACTTTGTTTTATCAAAATCGGACCACAAACAAAAAAGATATACTAATTTTTAGGGAGGAACCTATGACATTTTTTTCTTAAATAAATTTAAATAAATATTTATGTGGGTATCAGCATATCTTCTATCTATCTATACTATAATAAATCTCTAGAAGGGTCGTGTCTGTACATTGAAAATTTCTTTGAAAAGATGACTGGGGATGACCTGGGGAATGCTATAGAGTTCTTCTGATCCATTTTTAAAATTATTGTCTGTCTGTTTGTCTGTTTGTCTGTTTGAACTTAAGGATCTCGGAAACTAAGCAATGGATTTTGATGAGACTTTCACAAATATACTGCTTGAAGCTTAGAAAGGGATCTGCACTTTGTTTTATCAAAACAAAAAAGGTATACTAATTTTTAGGGAGGAACCTATGAAATTTTTTTTTTTAAATAAATTTAAATAAATATTTATGTGGGTATCAGCAAATCTTCTATCTATCTATACTATAATAAATCTCTAGAAGGGTCGTGTCTGTACATTGAAAATTTCTTTGAAAAGATGACTGGGGATGACCTGGGGAATGCTATGGAGTTCATCTGATCCATTTTTAAAATGATTGTCTGTCTGTTTGTCTGTTTGAACTTAAGGATCTCGGAAACTAAGCAATGGATTTTGATGAGACTTTCACAAATATACTGCTTGAAGCTTAGAAAGGGATCTGCACTTTGTTTTATCAAAACAAAAAAGGTATACTAATTTTTAGGGAGGAACCTATGAAATTTTTTTTCTTAAATACATTTAAATAAATATTTATGTGGGTATCAGCAAATCTTCTATCTATCTATACTATAATAAATCTCTAGAACGGTCGTGTCTGTACATTGAAAATTTCTTTGAAAAGATGACTGGGGATGACCTGGGGAATGCTATAGAGTTCATCTGATCCATTTTTAAAATTATTGTCTGTCTGTTTGTCTGTTTGTCTGTTTGAACTTAAGGATCTCGGAAACTAAGCAATGGATTTTGATGAGACTTTCACAAATATACTGGTTGAAGCTTAGGAAGGGATCTGCACTTTGTTTTATCAAAACAAAAAAGGTATACTAATTTTTAGGGAGGAACCTATGAAATTTTTTTTCTTAAATAAATTTAAATAAATATTTATGTGGGTATCAGCATATCTATCTATACTATAATAAATCTCTAGAAGGGTCGTGTCTGTATATTGAAAATTTCTTTGAAAAGATGACTGGGGATGACCTGGGGAATGCTATGGAGTTCATCTGATCCATTTTTAAAATTATTGTCTGTCTGTTTGTCTGTTTGAACTTAAGGATCTCGGAAACTAAGCAATGGATTTTGATGAGACTTTCACAAATATACTGCTTGAAGCTTAGAAAGGGATCTGCACTTTGTTTTATCAAAATCGGAACACAAACAAAAAAGATATACTAATTTTTAGGGAGGAACCTATGACATTTTTTTCTTAAATAAATTTAAATAAATATTTATGTGGGTATCAGCATATCTTCTATCTATCTATACTATAATAAATCTCTAGAAGGGTCGTGTCTGTACATTGAAAATTTCTTTGAAAAGATGACTGGGGATGACCTGGGGAATGCTATAGAGTTCTTCTGATCCATTTTTAAAATTATTGTCTGTCTGTTTGTCTGTTTGAACTTAAGGATCTCGGAAACTAAGCAATGGATTTTGATGAGACTTTCACAAATATACTGCTTGAAGCTTAGAAAGGGATCTGCACTTTGTTTTATCAAAACAAAAAAGGTATACTAATTTTTAGGGAGGAACCTATGAAATTTTTTTTCTTAAATAAATTTAAATAAATATTTATGTGGGTATCAGCAAATCTTCTATCTATCTATACTATAATAAATTTCTAGAAGGGTCGTGTCTGTACATTGAAAATTTCTTTGAAAAGATGACTGGGGATGACCTGGGGAATGCTATGGAGTTCATCTGATCCATTTTTAAAATGATTGTCTGTCTGTTTGTCTGTTTGAACTTAAGGATCTCGGAAACTAAGCAATGGATTTTGATGAGACTTTCACAAATATACTGCTTGAAGCTTAGAAAGGGATCTGCACTTTGTTTTATCAAAACAAAAAAGGTATACTAATTTTTAGGGAGGAACCTATGAAATTTTTTTTCTTAAATACATTTAAATAAATATTTATGTGGGTATCAGCAAATCTTCTATCTATCTATACTATAATAAATCTCTAGAACGGTCGTGTCTGTACATTGAAAATTTCTTTGAAAAGATGACTGGGGATGACCTGGGGAATGCTATAGAGTTCATCTGATCCATTTTTAAAATTATTGTCTGTCTGTTTGTCTGTTTGAACTTAAGGATCTCGGAAACTAAGCAATGGATTTTGATGAGACTTTCACAAATATACTGGTTGAAGCTTAGAAAGGGATCTGCACTTTGTTTTATCAAAACAAAAAAGGTATACTAATTTTTAGGGAGGAACCTATGAAATTTTTTTTCTTAAATAAATTTAAATAAATATTTATGTGGGTATCAGCATATCTATCTATACTATAATAAATCTCTAGAAGGGTCGTGTCTGTACATTGAAAATTTCTTTGAAAAGATGACTGGGGATGACCTGGGGAATGCTATGGAGTTCATCTGATCCATTTTTAAAATTATTGTCTGTCTGTTTGTCTGTTTGAACTTAAGGATCTCGGAAACTAAGCAATGGATTTTGATGAGACTTTCACAAATATACTGCTTGAAGCTTAGAAAGGGATCTGCACATTGTTTTATCAAAACAAAAAAGGTATACTAATTTTTAGGGAGGAACCTATGAAATTTTTTTTCTTAAATAAATATTTATGTGGGTATCAGCATATCTTTAATAAAACTCTAGAAAAGTCGTGTCTGTGCATTGAAAATTTCTTTGAAAAAATTACTGGGGATGACCTGGGGAATGCTATAGAGTTCATTTGATCCATTTTTAAAATTATTGTCTGTCTGTTTGTCTGTTTGAACTTAAGGATCTCGGAAACTAAGCAATGGATTTTGATGAGACTTTCACAAATATACTGCTTGAAGCTTAGAAAGGGATCTGCACATTGTTTTATCAAAACAAAAAAGGTATACTAATTTTTAGGGAGGAACCTATGAAATTTTTTTTCTTAAATAAATTTAAATAAATATTTATGTGGGTATCAGCATATCTTCTATCTATCTATACTATAATAAATCTCTAGAAGGGTCGTGTCTGTACATTGAAAATTTCTTTGAAAAGATGACTGGGGATGACCTGGGGAATGCTATGGAGTTCATCTGATCCATTTTTAAAATTATTGTCTGTCTGTTTGTCTGTTTGAACTTAAGGATCTCGGAAACTAAGCAATGGATTTTGATGAGACTTTCACAAATATACTGCTTGAAGCTTAGAAAGGGATCTGCACATTGTTTTATCAAAACAAAAAAGGTATACTAATTTTTAGGGAGGAACCTATGAAATTTTTTTTCTTAAATAAATTTAAATAAATATTTATGTGGGTATCAGCATATCTATCTATACTATAATAAATCTCTAGAAGGGTCGTGTCTGTACATTGAAAATTTCTTTGAAAAGATGACTGGGGATGACCTGGGGAATGCTATGGAGTTCATCTGATCCATTTTTAAAATTATTGTCTGTCTGTTTGTCTGTTTGAACTTAAGGATCTCGGAAACTAAGCAATGGATTTTGATGAGACTTTCACAAATATACTGCTTGAAGCTTAGAAAGGGATCTGCACTTTGTTTTATCAAAATCGGACCACAAACAAAAAAGATATACTAATTTTTAGGGAGGAACCTATGACATTTTTTTCTTAAATAAATTTAAATAAATATATATGTGGGTATCAGCATATCTTCTATCTATCTATACTATAATAAATCTCTAGAAGGGTCGTGTCTGTATATTGAAAATTTCTTTGAAAAGATGACTGGGGATGACCTGGGGAATGCTATAGAGTTCTTCTGATCCATTTTTAAAATTATTGTCTGTCTGTTTGTCTGTTTGAACTTAAGGATCTCGGAAACTAAGCAATGGATTTTGTGAGACTTTCACAAATATACTGCTTGAAGCTTAGAAAGGGATCTGCACTTTGTTTTATCAAAACAAAAAAGGTATACTAATTTTTAGGGAGGAACCTATGAAATTTTTTTTCTTAAATAAATTTTAATAAATATTTATGTGGGTATCAGCAAATCTTCTATCTATCTATACTATAATAAATCTCTAGAAGGGTCGTGTCTGTACATTGAAAATTTCTTTGAAAAGATGACTGGGGATGACCTGGGGAATGCTATGGAGTTCATCTGATCCATTTTTAAAATGATTGTCTGTCTGTTTGTCTGTTTGAACTTAAGGATCTCGGAAACTAAGCAATGGATTTTGATGAGACTTTCACAAATATACTGCTTGAAGCTTAGAAAGGGATCTGCACTTTGTTTTATCAAAACAAAAAAGGTATACTATCTTTTAGGGAGGAACCTATGAAATTTTTTTTCTTAAATACATTTAAATAAATATTTATGTGGGTATCAGCAAATCTTCTATCTATCTATACTATAATAAATCTCTAGAACGGTCGTGTCTGTACATTGAAAATTTCTTTGAAAAGATGACTGGGGATGACCTGGGGAATGCTATAGAGTTCATCTGATCCATTTTTAAAATTATTGTCTGTCTGTTTGTCTGTTTGTCTGTTTGAACTTAAGGATCTCGGAAACTAAGCAATGGATTTTGATGAGACTTTCACAAATATACTGGTTGAAGCTTAGAAAGGGATCTGCACTTTGTTTTATCAAAACAAAAAAGGTATACTAATTTTTAGGGAGGAACCTATGAAATTTTTTTTCTTAAATAAATTTAAATAAATATTTATGTGGGTATCAGCATATCTATCTATACTATAATAAATCTCTAGAAGGGTCGTGTCTGTACATTGAAAATTTCTTTGAAAAGATGACTGGGGATGACCTGGGGAATGCTATGGAGTTCATCTGATCCATTTTTAAAATTATTGTCTGTCTGTTTGTCTGTTTGAACTTAAGGATCTCGGAAACTAAGCAATGGATTTTGATGAGACTTTCACAAATATACTGCTTGAAGCTTAGAAAGGGATCTGCACATTGTTTTATCAAAACAAAAAAGGTATACTAATTTTTAGGGAGGAACCTATGAAATTTTTTTTCTTAAATAAATATTTATGTGGGTATCAGCATATCTTTAATAAAACTCTAGAAAAGTCGTGTCTGTGCATTGAAAATTTCTTTGAAAAAATTACTGGGGATGACCTGGGGAATGCTATAGAGTTCATCTGATCCATTTTTAAAATTATTGTCTGTCTGTTTGTCTGTTTGAACTTAAGGATCTCGGAAACTAAGCAATGGATTTTGATGAGACTTTCACAAATATACTGCTTGAATCTTAGAAAGGGATCTGCACATTGTTTTATCAAAACAAAAAAGGTATACTAATTTTTAGGGAGGAACCTATGAAATTTTTTTTCTTAAATAAATTTAAATAAATATTTATGTGGGTATCAGCATATCTTCTATCTATCTATACTATAATAAATCTCTAGAAGGGTCGTGTCTGTACATTGAAAATTTCTTTGAAAAGATGACTGGGGATGACCTGGGGAATGCTATGGAGTTCATCTGATCCATTTTTAAAATTATTGTCTGTCTGTTTGTCTGTTTGAACTTAAGGATCTCGGAAACTAAGCAATGGATTTTGATGAGACTTTCACAAATATACTGCTTGAAGCTTAGAAAGGGATCTGCACATTGTTTTATCAAAACAAAAAAGGTATACTAATTTTTAGGGAGGAACCTATGAAATTTTTTTTCTTAAATAAATTTAAATAAATATTTATGTGGGTATCAGCATATCTTCTATCTATCTATACTATAATAAATCTCTAGAAGGGTCGTGTCTGTACATTGAAAATTTCTTTGAAAAGATGACTGGGGATGACCTGGGGAATGCTATAGAGTTCATCTGATCCATTTTTAAAATTATTGTCTGTCTGTTTGTCTGTTTGAACTTAAGGATCTCGGAAACTGAGCAATGGATTTTGATGAGACTTTCACAAATATACTGCTTGCAGCTTAGAAAGGGATCTGCACATTGTTTTATCAAAACAAAAAAGGTCTACTAATTTTTAGGGAGGAGCCTATGAAATTTTTTTTCTTAAATAAATTTAAATAAATATTTATGTGGGTATCAGCATATCTTCTATCTATCTATACTATAATAAATCTCTAGAAGGGTCGTGTCTGTACATTGAAAATTTCTTTGAAAAGATGACTGGGGATGACCTGGGGAATGCTATGGAGTTCATCTGATCCATTTTTAAAATGATTGTCTGTCTGTTTGTCTGTTTGTCTGTTTGAACTTAAGGATCGCGGAAACTAAGCAATGGATTTTGATGAGACTTTCACAAGTATACTGCTTGAAGCTTAGAAAGGGATCTGCACTTTGTTTTATCAAAATCGGACCACAAACAAAAAAGATATACTAATTTTTATGGAGGAACCTATGAAATTTTGTTTCTTAAATAAATTTAAATAAATATTTATGTGGGTATCAGCATATCTTTAATAAAACTCTAGAAAAGTCGTGTCTGTACATTGAAAATTTCTTTGAAAAGATGACTGGGGATGACCTGGGGAATGCTATGGAGTTCATCTGATCCATTTTTAAAATGATTGTCTGTCTGTTTGTCTGTTTGAACTTAAGGATCTCGGAAACTAAGCTATGGATTTTGATGAGACTTTCACAAACATACTGCTTGAAGCTTAGAAAGGGATCTGCACTTTGTTTTATCAAAACAAAAAAGGTATACTAATTTTTAGGGAGGAACCTATGAAATTTTTTTTCTTAAATAAATTTAAATAGTAAATATTTATGTGGGTATCAGCATATCTTCTATCTATCTATACTATAATAAATCTCTAGAAGGGTCGTGTCTGTATATTGAAAATTTCTTTAAAAAGATGACTGGGGATGACCTGGGGAATGCTATGGAGTTCATCTGATCCATTTTTAAAATGATTGTCTGTCTGTTTGTCTGTTTGAACTTAAGGATCTCGGAAACTAAGCAATGGATTTTGATGAGACTTTCACAAATATACTGCTTGAAGCTTAGAAAGGGATCTGCACTTTGTTTTGTCAAAATCGGACCACAAACAAAAAAGATATACTAATTTTTAGGGAGGAACCTATGACATTTTTTTTCTTAAATAAATTTAAATAAATATTTATGTGGGTATCAGCAAATCTTCTATCTATCTATACTATAATAAATCTCTAGAAGGGTCGTGTCTGTACATTGAAAATTTCTTTGAAAAGATGACTGGGGATGACCTGGGGAATGCTATGGAGTTCATCTGATCCATTTTTAAAATGATTGTCTGTCTGTTTGTCTGTTTGAACTTAAGGATCTCGGAAACTAAGCAATGGATTTTGATGAGACTTTCACAAATATACTGGTTGAAGCTTAGAAAGGGATCTGCACTTTGTTTTATCAAAACAAAAAAGGTATACTAATTTTTAGGGAGGAACCTATGAAATTTTTTTTCTTAAATAAATTTAAATAAATATTTATGTGGGTATCAGCATATCTATCTATACTATAATAAATCTCTAGAAGGGTCGTGTCTGTACATTGAAAATTTCTTTGAAAAGATGACTGGGGATGACCTGGGGAATGCTATGGAGTTCATCTGATCCATTTTTAAAATTATTGTCTGTCTGTTTGTCTGTTTGAACTTAAGGATCTCGGAAACTAAGCAATGGATTTTGATGAGACTTTCACAAATATACTGCTTGAAGCTTAGAAAGGGATCTGCACATTGTTTTATCAAAACAAAAAAGGTATACTAATTTTTAGGGAGGAACCTATGAAATTTTTTTTCTTAAATAAATATTTATGTGGGTATCAGCATATCTTTAATAAAACTCTAGAAAAGTCGTGTCTGTGCATTGAAAATTTCTTTGAAAAAATTACTGGGGATGACCTGGGGAATGCTATAGAGTTCATCTGATCCATTTTTAAAATTATTGTCTGTCTGTTTGTCTGTTTGAACTTAAGGATCTCGGAAACTAAGCAATGGATTTTGATGAGACTTTCACAAATATACTGCTTGAATCTTAGAAAGGGATCTGCACATTGTTTTATCAAAACAAAAAAGGTATACTAATTTTTAGGGAGGAACCTATGAAATTTTTTTCTTAAATAAATTTAAATAAATATTTATGTGGGTATCAGCATATCTTCTATCTATCTATACTATAATAAATCTCTAGAAGGGTCGTGTCTGTACATTGAAAATTTCTTTGAAAAGATGACTGGGGATGACCTGGGGAATGCTATGGAGTTCATCTGATCCATTTTTAAAATTATTGTCTGTCTGTTTGTCTGTTTGAACTTAAGGATCTCGGAAACTAAGCAATGGATTTTGATGAGACTTTCACAAATATACTGCTTGAAGCTTAGAAAGGGATCTGCACATTGTTTTATCAAAACAAAAAAGGTATACTAATTTTTAGGGAGGAACCTATGAAATTTTTTTTCTTAAATAAATTTAAATAAATATTTATGTGGGTATCAGCATATCTTCTATCTATCTATACTATAATAAATCTCTAGAAGGGTCGTGTCTGTACATTGAAAATTTCTTTGAAAAGATGACTGGGGATGACCTGGGGAATGCTATAGAGTTCATCTGATCCATTTTTAAAATTATTGTCTGTCTGTTTGTCTGTTTGAACTTAAGGATCTCGGAAACTAAGCAATGGATTTTGATGAGACTTTCACAAATATACTGCTTGCAGCTTAGAAAGGGATCTGCACATTGTTTTATCAAAACAAAAAAGGTCTACTAATTTTTAGGGAGGAGCCTATGAAATTTTTTTTCTTAAATAAATTTAAATAAATATTTATGTGGGTATCAGCATATCTTCTATCTATCTATACTATAATAAATCTCTAGAAGGGTCGTGTCTGTACATTGAAAATTTCTTTGAAAAGATGACTGGGGATGACCTGGGGAATGCTATGGAGTTCATCTGATCCATTTTTAAAATGATTGTCTGTCTGTTTGTCTGTTTGTCTGTTTGAACTTAAGGATCGCGGAAACTAAGCAATGGATTTTGATGAGACTTTCACAAGTATACTGCTTGAAGCTTAGAAAGGGATCTGCACTTTGTTTTATCAAAATCGGACCACAAACAAAAAAGATATACTAATTTTTATGGAGGAACCTATGAAATTTTGTTTCTTAAATAAATTTAAATAAATATTTATGTGGGTATCAGCATATCTTTAATAAAACTCTAGAAAAGTCGTGTCTGTACATTGAAAATTTCTTTGAAAAGATGACTGGGGATGACCTGGGGAATGCTATGGAGTTCATCTGATCCATTTTTAAAATGATTGTCTGTCTGTTTGTCTGTTTGAACTTAAGGATCTCGGAAACTAAGCTATGGATTTTGATGAGACTTTCACAAACATACTGCTTGAAGCTTAGAAAGGGATCTGCACTTTGTTTTATCAAAACAAAAAAGGTATACTAATTTTTAGGGAGGAACCTATGAAATTTTTTTTCTTAAATAAATTTAAATAGTAAATATATATGTGGGTATCAGCATATCTTCTATCTATCTATACTATAATAAATCTCTAGAAGGGTCGTGTCTGTATATTGAAAATTTCTTTAAAAAGATGACTGGGGATGACCTGGGGAATGCTATGGAGTTCATCTGATCCATTTTTAAAATGATTGTCTGTCTGTTTGTCTGTTTGAACTTAAGGATCTCGGAAACTAAGCAATGGATTTTGATGAGACTTTCACAAATATACTGCTTGAAGCTTAGAAAGGGATCTGCACTTTGTTTTGTCAAAATCGGACCACAAACAAAAAAGATATACTAATTTTTAGGGAGGAACCTATGACATTTTTTTTCTTAAATAAATTTAAATAAATATTTATGTGGGTATCAGCAAATCTTCTATCTATCTATACTATAATAAATCTCTAGAAGGGTCGTGTCTGTACATTGAAAATTTCTTTGAAAAGATGACTGGGGATGACCTGGGGAATGCTATGGAGTTCATCTGATCCATTTTTAAAATGATTGTCTGTCTGTTTGTCTGTTTGAACTTAAGGATCTCGGAAACTAAGCAATGGATTTTGATGAGACTTTCACAAATATACTGGTTGAAGCTTAGAAAGGGATCTGCACTTTGTTTTATCAAAACAAAAAAGGTATACTAATTTTTAGGGAGGAACCTATGAAATTTTTTTTCTTAAATAAATTTAAATAAATATTTATGTGGGTATCAGCATATCTATCTATACTATAATAAATCTCTAGAAGGGTCGTGTCTGTACATTGAAAATTTCTTTGAAAAGATGATTGGGGATGACCTGGGGAATGCTATGGAGTTCATCTGATCCATTTTTAAAATTATTGTCTGTCTGTTTGTCTGTTTGAACTTAAGGATCTCGGAAACTAAGCAATGGATTTTGATGAGACTTTCACAAATATACTGCTTGAAGCTTAGAAAGGGATCTGCACATTGTTTTATCAAAACAAAAAAGGTATACTAATTTTTAGGGAGGAACCTATGAAATTTTTTTTCTTAAATAAATATTTATGTGGGTATCAGCATATCTTTAATAAAACTCTAGAAAAGTCGTGTCTGTGCATTGAAAATTTCTTTGAAAAAATTACTGGGGATGACCTGGGGAATGCTATAGAGTTCATCTGATCCATTTTTAAAATTATTGTCTGTCTGTTTGTCTGTTTGAACTTAAGGATCTCGGAAACTAAGCAATGGATTTTGATGAGACTTTCACAAATATACTGCTTGAATCTTAGAAAGGGATCTGCACATTGTTTTATCAAAACAAAAAAGGTATACTAATTTTTAGGGAGGAACCTATGAAATTTTTTTTCTTAAATAAATTTAAATAAATATTTATGTGGGTATCAGCATATCTTCTATCTATCTATACTATAATAAATCTCTAGAAGGGTCGTGTCTGTACATTGAAAATTTCTTTGAAAAGATGACTGGGGATGACCTGGGGAATGCTATGGAGTTCATCTGATCCATTTTTAAAATTATTGTCTGTCTGTTTGTCTGTTTGAACTTAAGGATCTCGGAAACTAAGCAATGGATTTTGATGAGACTTTCACAAATATACTGCTTGAAGCTTAGAAAGGGATCTGCACATTGTTTTATCAAAACAAAAAAGGTATACTAATTTTTAGGGAGGAACCTATGAAATTTTTTTTCTTAAATAAATTTAAATAAATATTTATGTGGGTATCAGCATATCTTCTATCTATCTATACTATAATAAATCTCTAGAAGGGTCGTGTCTGTACATTGAAAATTTCTTTGAAAGATGACTGGGGATGACCTGGGGAATGCTATAGAGTTCATCTGATCCATTTTTAAAATTATTGTCTGTCTGTTTGTCTGTTTGAACTTAAGGATCTCGGAAACTAAGCAATGGATTTTGATGAGACTTTCACAAATATACTGCTTGCAGCTTAGAAAGGGATCTGCACATTGTTTTATCAAAACAAAAAAGGTCTACTAATTTTTAGGGAGGAGCCTATGAAATTTTTTTTCTTAAATAAATTTAAATAAATATTTATGTGGGTATCAGCATATCTTCTATCTATCTATACTATAATAAATCTCTAGAAGGGTCGTGTCTGTACATTGAAAATTTCTTTGAAAAGATGACTGGGGATGACCTGGGGAATGCTATGGAGTTCATCTGATCCATTTTTAAAATGATTGTCTGTCTGTTTGTCTGTTTGTCTGTTTGAACTTAAGGATCGCGGAAACTAAGCAATGGATTTTGATGAGACTTTCACAAGTATACTGCTTGAAGCTTAGAAAGGGATCTGCACTTTGTTTTATCAAAATCGGACCACAAACAAAAAAGATATACTAATTTTTATGGAGGAACCTATGAAATTTTGTTTCTTAAATAAATTTAAATAAATATTTATGTGGGTATCAGCATATCTTTAATAAAACTCTAGAAAAGTCGTGTCTGTACATTGAAAATTTCTTTGAAAAGATGACTGGGGATGACCTGGGGAATGCTATGGAGTTCATCTGATCCATTTTTAAAATGATTGTCTGTCTGTTTGTCTGTTTGAACTTAAGGATCTCGGAAACTAAGCTATGGATTTTGATGAGACTTTCACAAACATACTGCTTGAAGCTTAGAAAGGGATCTGCACTTTGTTTTATCAAAACAAAAAAGGTATACTAATTTTTAGGGAGGAACCTATGAAATTTTTTTTCTTAAATAAATTTAAATAGTAAATATATATGTGGGTATCAGCATATCTTCTATCTATCTATACTATAATAAATCTCTAGAAGGGTCGTGTCTGTATATTGAAAATTTCTTTAAAAAGATGACTGGGGATGACCTGGGGAATGCTATGGAGTTCATCTGATCCATTTTTAAAATGATTGTCTGTCTGTTTGTCTGTTTGAACTTAAGGATCTCGGAAACTAAGCAATGGATTTTGATGAGACTTTCACAAATATACTGCTTGAAGCTTAGAAAGGGATCTGCACTTTGTTTTGTCAAAATCGGACCACAAACAAAAAAGATATACTAATTTTTAGGGAGGAACCTATGACATTTTTTTTCTTAAATAAATTTAAATAAATATTTATGTGGGTATCAGCATATCTTCTATCTATCTATACTATAATAAATCTCTAGAAGGGTCGTGTCTGTACATTGAAAATTTCTTTGAAAAGATGACTGGGGATGACCTGGGGAATGCTATAGAGTTCATCTGATCCATTTTTAAAATTATTGTCTGTCTGTTTGTCTGTTTGAACTTAAGGATCTCGGAAACTAAGCAATGGATTTTGATGAGACTTTCACAAATATACTGTTTGAAGCTTAGAAAGGGATCTGCACTTTGTTTTATCAAAACAAAAAAGGTATACTAATTTTTAGGGAGGAACCTATGAAATTTTTTTTCTTAAATAAATTTAAATAAATATTTATGTGGGTATCAGCAAATCTTCTATCTATCTATACTATAATAAATCTCTAGAAGGGTCGTGTCTGTACATTGAAAATTTCTTTGAAAAGATGACTGGGGATGACCTGGGGAATGCTATGGAGTTCATCTGATCCATTTTTAAAATGATTGTCTGTCTGTTTGTCTGTTTGAACTTAAGGATCTCGGAAACTAAGCAATGGATTTTGATGAGACTTTCACAAATATACTGCTTGAAGCTTAGAAAGGGATCTGCACTTTGTTTTATCAAAACAAAAAAGGTATACTAATTTTTAGGGAGGAACCTATGAAATTTTTTTTCTTAAATAAATTTAAATAAATATTTATGTGGGTATCAGCATATCTATCTATACTATAATAAATCTCTAGAAGGGTCGTGTCTGTACATTGAAAATTTCTTTGAAAAGATGACTGGGGATGACCTGGGGAATGCTATAGAGTTCATCTGATCCATTTTTAAAATTATTGTCTGTCTGTTTGTCTGTTTGAACTTAAGGATCTCGGAAACTAAGCAATGGATTTTGATGAGACATTCACAAATATACTGCTTGAAGCTTAGAAAGGGATCTGCACTTTGTTTTATCAAAACAAAAAAGGTATACTAATTTTTAGGGAGGAACCTATGAAATTTTTTTTCTTAAATACATTTAAATAAATATTTATGTGGGTATCAGCAAATCTTCTATCTATCTATACTATAATAAATCTCTAGAACGGTCGTGTCTGTACATTGAAAATTTCTTTGAAAAGATGACTGGGGATGACCTGGGGAATGCTATGGAGTTCATCTGATCCATTTTTAAAATGATTGTCTGTCTGTTTGTCTGTTTGAACTTAAGGATCTCGGAAACTAAGCAATGGATTTTGATGAGACTTTCACAAATATACTGCTTGAAGCTTAGAAAGGGATATGCACTTTGTTTTATCAAAATCGGACCACAAACAAAAAAGGTATACTAATTTTTAGGGAGGAACCTATGACTTTTTTTTTCTTAAATAAATATTTATGTGGGTATCAGCATATCTTCTATCTATCTATACTATAATAAATCTCTAGAAGGGTCGTGTCTGTACATTGAAAATTTCTTTGAAAAGATGACTGGGGATGACCTGGGGAATGCTATAGAGTTCATCTGATCCATTTTTAAAATTATTGTCTGTCTGTTTGTCTGTTTGAACTTAAGGATCTCGGAAACTAAGCAATGGATTTTGATGAGACTTTCACAAATATACTGCTTGAAGCTTAGAAAGGGATCTGCACTTTGTTTTATCAAAACCGGACCACAAACAAAAAAGATATACTAATTTTTAGGGAGGAACCTATGACATTTTTTTTCTTAAATAAATTTAAATAAATATTTATGTGGTAGAAAGGGATCTGCACTTTATTTTATCAAAATCGGACCACAAACAAAAAAGATATACTAATTTTTAGGGAGGAACCTATGACATTTTTTTTCTTAAATAAATTTAAATAAATATTTATGTGGGTATCAGCATATCTTCTATCTATCTATACTATAATAAATCTCTAGAAGGGTCGTGTCTGTACATTGAACATTTCTTTGAAAATATGACTGGGATTGACCTGGGGAATGCTATGGAGTTCATCTGATCCATTTTTAAAATGATTGTCTGTCTGTTTGTCTGTTTGAACTTAAGGATCCCGGAAACTAAGCAATAGATTTTGATGAGACTTTAACAAATATACTGCTTGAAGCTTAGAAAGGGATCTGCACTTTGTTTTATCAAAACAAAAAAGATATACTAATTTTTAGGGAGGAACCTATGACATTTTTTTTCTTAAATAAATTTAAATAAATATTTATGTGGGTATCAGCATATCTTCTATCTATCTATACTATAATAAATCTCTAGAAGGGTCGTGTCTGTACATTGAATATTTCTTTGAAAATATGACTGGGGATGACCTGGGGAATGCTATGGAGTTCATCTGATCCATTTTTAAAATGATTGTCTGTCTGTTTGTCTGTTTGAACTTAAGGATCCCGGAAACTAAGCAATAGATTTTGATGAGACTTTAACAAATATACTGCTTGAAGCTTAGAAAGGGATATGCACTTTGTTTTATCAAAATCGGACCACAAACAAAAAAGGTATACTAATTTTTAGGGAGGAACCTATGACTTTTTTTTTCTTAAATAAATATTTATGTGGGTATCAGCATATCTTCTATCTATCTATACTATAATAAATCTCTAGAAAGGTCGTGTCTGTACATTGAACATTTCTTTGAAAATATGACTGGGATTGACCTGGGGAATGCTATAGAGTTCATCTGATCCATTTTTAAAATTATTGTCTGTCTGTTTGTCTGTTTGAACTTAAGGATCTCGGAAACTAAGCAATGGATTTTGATGAGACTTTCACAAATATACTGCTTGAAGCTTAGAAAGGGATCTGCACTTTGTTTTATCAAAACAAAAAAGGTATACTAATTTTTAGGGAGGAACCTATGAAATTTTTTTTCTTAAATAAATTTAAATAAATATTTATGTGGGTATCAGCATATCTTCTATCTATCTATACTATAATAAATCTCTAGAAGGGTCGTGTCTGTACATTGAAAATTTCTTTGAAAAGATGACTGGGGATGACCTGGGGAATGCTATAGAGTTCATCTGATCCATTTTTAAAATTATTGTCTGTCTGTCTGTCTGTTTGAACTTAAGGATCTCGGAAACGAAGCAATGGGTTTTATTTTGATGAGACTTTCACAAATATACTGCTTGAAGCTTAGAAATTGATCTTCACTTTGTTTTATCAAAATCGGACCACAAACAAAAAAGGTATACTAATTTTTAGGGAGGAACCTATGACATTTTTTTTCTTAAATAAATTTAAATAAATATTTATGTGGGTATCAGCATATCTATCTATACCATAATAAATCTCTAGAAGGGTCGTGTCTGTACATTGAAAATTTCTTTGAAAAGATGACTGGGGATGACCTGGGGAATGCTATAGAGTTCATCTGATCCATTTTTAAAATTATTGTCTGTCTGTTTGTCTGTTTGAACTTAAGGATCTCGGAAACTAAGCAATGGATTTTGATGAGACTTTAACAAATATACTGCTTGAAGCTTAGAAAGGGATCTGCACTTTGTTTTATCAAAACAAAAAAGGTATACTAATTTTTAGGGAGGAACCTATGAAATTTTTTTTCTTAAATAAATTTAAATAAATATTTATGTGGGTATCAGCATATCTTCTATCTATCTATACTATAATAAATCTCTAGAAGGGTCGTGTCTGTATATTGAAAATTTCTTTAAAAAGATGACTGGGGATGACCTGGGGAATGCTATGGAGTTCATCTGATCCATTTTTAAAATGATTGTCTGTCTGTTTGTCTGTTTGAACTTAAGGATCTCGGAAACTAAGCAATTGATTTTGATGAGTTTTTCACAAATATACTGCTTGAAGCTTAGAAAGGGATCTGCACTTTGTTTTATCAAAATCGGACCACAAACAAAAAAGATATACTAATTTTTAGGGAGGAACCTATGACATTTTTTTTCTTAAATAAATTTAAATAAATATTTATGTGGGTATCAGCATATCTTTAATAAAACTCTAGAAAAGTCGTGTCTGTGCATTGAAAATTTCTTTGAAAAAATTACTGGGGGTGACTTGGGGAATACTATAGAGTTCATCTGACCCATTTTTAGAATTATCGCCTGTCTGTTTGAACTTGAGGATCTCGGAAACTAAGCAATGGATTTTAATGAGACTTTCACAAATATACTGCTTGAAGCTTAGAAAGGGATCTGCACTTTGTTTTATCAAAATCGGACCACAAACAAAAAGATATACTAATTTTTAGGGAGGAACCTATGAAATTTTTTTTCTTAAATAAATTTAAATAAATATTTATGTGGGTATCAGCATATCTTTATTAAAACTCTAGAAAAGGCGTGTCTGTGCATTGAAAATTACTGGGGGTGACTTGGGGAATACTATAGAGTTCATCTGACCCATTTTTAGAATTATCGCCTGTCTGTTTGTCTGTTTGAACTTGAGGATCTCGGAAACTAAGCAATGGATTTTGATGAGACTTTAACAAATATACTGCTTGAAGCTTAGAAATTGATCTTCACTTTGTTTTATCAAAATCGGACCACAAACAAAAAAGATATACTAATTTTTAGGGAGGAACCTATGACATTTTTTTTCTTAAATAAATTTAAATAAATATTTATGTGGGTATCAGCATATCTATCTATACTATAATAAATCTCTAGAAGGGTCGTGTCTGTACATTGAAAATTTCTTTGAAAAGATGACTGGGGATGAATTAAAATGATTGTCTGTCTGTTTGTCTGTTTGAACTTAAGGATCTCGGAAACTAAGCAATTGATTTTGATGAGACTTTCACAAATATACTGCTTGAAGCTTAGAAAGGGATCTGCACTTTGTTTTATCAAAATCGGACGACAAACAAAAAAGATATACTAATTTTTGGGAGGAACCTATGAAATATTTTTTCTTAAATAAATTTAAATAAATATTTATGTGGGTATCAGCATATCTTCTATCTATCTATACTATAATAAATCTCTAGAAGGGTCGTGTCTGTACATTGAACATTTCTTTGAAAATATGACTGGGATTGACCTGGGGAATGCTATGGAGTTCATCTGATCCATTTTTAAAATGATTGTCTGTCTGTTTGTCTGTTTGAACTTAAGGATCCCGGAAACTAAGCAATAGATTTTGATGAGACTTTAACAAATATACTGCTTGAAGCTTAGAAAGGGATCTGCACTTTGTTTTATCAAAACAAAAAAGATATACTAATTTTTAGGGAGGAACCTATGAAATTTTTTTTTCTTAAAAAAATTTAAATAAATATTTATGTGGGTATCAGCATATCTCTAATAAAACTCTAGAAAAAACGTGTCTGTGCATTGGAAATTTCTTTGAAAAAATTACTGGGGGTGACTTGGGGAATGCTATAGAGTTCATCTGACCCATTTTTAGAATTATCGTCTGTCTGTTTGTCTGTTTGAACTTGAGGATCTCGGAAACTAAGCAAAAGATTTTAATGAGACTTTCACAAATATACTGCTTGAAGCTTGGAAAGGGATCTGCACTTTGTTTTATCAAAATCGGACCACAAACAAAAAAGATATACTAATTTTTAGGGAGGAACCTATAAAATTTTTTTTCTTAAATAAATATTTATGTGGGTATCAGCATATCTATACTATAATAAATCTCTAGAAGGGTCGTGTCTGTACATTGAAAATTTCTTTGAAAAGATGGCTGGGGATGACCTGGGGAATGCTATGGAGTTCATCTGATCCATTTTTTAAATTATTGTCTGTCTGTTTGTCTGTTTGTCTGTTTGAACTTAAGGATCTCGGAAACTAAGCAATAGATTTTGATGAGACTTTAACAAATATACTGCTTGAAGCTTAGAAATTGATCTTCACTTTGTTTTATCAAAATCGGACCACAAACAAAAAGGTATACTAATTTTTAGGGAGGAACCTATGACATTTTTTTTTCTTAAATAAATTTAAATAAATATTTATGTGGGTATCAGCATATCTATACTATAAAAAATCTCTAGAAGGGTCGTATCTGTACATTGAAAATTTATTTGAAAAGATGACTGGGGATGAACTGGGGAATGCTATGGAGTTCATCTGATCCATTTTTTAAATTATTGTCTGTCTGTTTGTCTGTTTGAACTTAAGGATCTCGAAAACTAAGCAATGGATGTTGATGAGACTTTCACAAATATACTGCTTGAAGCTTAGAAAGGGATCTGCACTTCGTTTTATCAAAATCGGACCACAAACAAAAAAGATATACTAATTTTTAGGGAGGAACCTATGAAATTTTTTTTCTTAAATAAATTTAAATAAATATTTATGTGAGTATCAGCATATCTATACTATAATAAATCTCTAGAAGGGTCGTATCTGTACATTGAAATTTTATTTGAAAAGATGACTGGGGATGAACTGGGGAATGCTATGGAGTTCATCTGATCCATTTTTAAAATTTTTGTCTGTCTGTTTGTCTGTTTGAACTTAAGGATCTCGAAAACTAAGCAATGGATGTTGATGAGACTTTCACAAATATACTGCTTGAAGCTTAGAAAGGGATCTGCACTTTGTTTTATCAAAATCGGGCCACAAACAAAAAAGATATACTAATTTTTAGGGAGGAACCTATGAAATTTTTTTTCTTAAATAAATTTAAATAAATATTTATGTGGGTATCAGCATATCTTTAATAAAACTCTAGAAAAGTCGTGTCTGTGCATTGAAAATTTCTTTGAAAAAATTACTTGGGGAATACTATAGAGTTCATCTGACCACAAACAAAAAAGATATACTAATTTTTAGGGAGGAACCTATGAAATTTTTTTTCTTAAATAAATTTAAATAAATATTTATGTGGGTATCAGCATATCTATCTATACTATAATAAATCTCTAGAAGGGTCGTGTCTGTACATTGAAAATTTCTTTGAAAAGATGACTGGGGATGACCTGGGGAATGCTATGGAGTTCATCTGATCCATTTTTAAAATTATTGTCTGTCTGTTTGTCTGTTTGAACTTAAGGATCTCGGAAACTAAGCAATGGATTTTGATGAGACTTTAACAAAAAAATATACTGCTTGAAGCTTAGAAATTGATCTTCAATTTGTTTTATCAAAATCGGACCACAAACAAAAAAGATATACTAATTTTTAGGGAGGAACCTATGACATTTTTTTTCTTAAATAAATTTAAATAAATATTTATGTGGGTATCAGCATATCTATCTATACTATAATAAATCTCTAGAAGGGTCGTGTCTGTACATTGAAAATTTCTTTGAAAAGATGACTGGGGATGACCTGGGGAATGCTATAGAGTTCATCTGATCCATTTTTAAAATTATTGTCTGTCTGTTTGTCTGTTTGAACTTAAGGATCTCGGAAACTAAGCAATGGATTTTGATGAGACTTTCACAAATATACTGCCTGAAGCTTAGAAAGGGATCTGCACTTTGTTTTATCAAAACAAAAAAGATATACTAATTTTTAGGGAGGAACCTATGAAATTTTTTTTCTTAAATAAATTTAAATAAATATTTATGTGGGTATCAGCATATCTATCTATACTATAATAAATCTCTAGAAGGGTCGTGTCTGTACATTGAAAATTTCTTTGAAAATATGACTGGGGATGACCTGGGGAGTGCTATGGAGTTCATCTGATCAATTTTTAAAATGATTGTCTGTCTGTTTGTCTGTTTGAACTTAAGGATCGCAATGGATTTTGATGAGACTTTCACAAATATACTGCTTGAAGCTTAGAAAGGGATCTGCACTTTGTTTTATCAAAATCGGACGACAAACAAAAAAGATATACTAATTTTTGGGAGGAACCTATGAAATATTTTTTCTTAAATAAATTTAAATAAATATTTATGTGGGTATCTGCATATCTATCTATACTATAATAAATCTCTAGAAGGGTCGTGTCTGTACATTGAAAATTTCTTTGAAAAGATGACTGGGGATGACCTGGGGAATGCTATGGAGTTCATCTGATCCATTTTTAAAATTATTGTCTGTCTGTTTGTCTGTTTGAACTTAAGGATCTCGGAAACTAAGCAATGGATTTTGATGAGACTTTAAAAAATATACTGCTTGAAGCTTAGAAATTGATCTTCACTTTGTTTTATCAAAATCGTAAAACAAACAAAAAAGATATACTAATTTTTAGGGAGGAACCTATGACATTTTTTTTCTTAAATAAATTTAAATAAATATTTATGTGGGTATCAGCATATCTATCTATACTATAATAAATCTCTAGAAGGGTCGTGTCTGTACATTGAAAATTTCTTTGAAAAGATGACTGGGGATGACCTGGGGAATGCTATAGAGTTCATCTGATCCATTTTTAAAATTATTGTCTGTCTGTTTGTCTGTTTGAACTTAAGGATCTCGGAAACGAAGCAATGGATTTTGATAAGACTTTCATAAATATACTGCTTGAAGCTTAGAAAGGGATCTGCACTTTGTTTTATCAAAACAAAAAAGATATACTAATTTTTAGGGAGGAACCTATGAAATTTTTTTTCTTAAATAAATTTAAATAAATATTTATGTGGGTATCAGCACATCTTCTATCTATCTATACTATAATAAATCTCTAGAAGGGTCGTGTCTGTACATTGAAAATTTCTTTGAAAATATGACTGGGATTGACCTGGGGAATGCTATGGAGTTCATCTGATCCATTTTTAAAATGATTGTCTGTCTGTTTGTCTGTTTGAACTTAAGGATCCCGGAAACTAAGCAATAGATTTTGATGAGACTTTAACAAATATACTGCTTGAAGCTTAGAAAGGGATCTGCACTTTGTTTTATCAAAACAAAAAAGATATACTAATTTTTAGGGAGGAACCTATGAAATTTTTTTTTCTTAAAAAAATTTAAATAAATATTTATGTGGGTATCAGCATATCTCTAATAAAACTCTAGAAAAGACGTGTCTGTGCATTGGAAATTTCTTTGAAAAAATTACTGGGGGTGACTTGGGGAATGCTATAGAGTTCATCTGACCCATTTTTGGAATTATCGTCTGTCTGTTTGTCTGTTTGAACTTGAGGATCTCGGAAACTAAGCAAAGGATTTTAATGAGACTTTCACAAATATACTGCTTGAAGCTTGGAAAGGGATCTGCACTTTGTTTTATCAAAATCGGACCACAAACAAAAAAGATATACTAATTTTTAGGGAGGAACCTATAAAATTTTTTTTCTTAAATAAATATTTATGTGGGTATCAGCATATCTATACTATAATAAATCTCTAGAAGGGTCGTGTCTGTACATTGAAAATTTCTTTGAAAAGATGGCTGGGGATGACCTGGGGAATGCTATGGAGTTCATCTGATCCATTTTTTAAATTATTGTCTGTCTGTTTGTCTGTTTGAACTTAAGGATCTCGGAAACTAAGCAATAGATTTTGATGAGACTTTAACAAATATACTGCTTGAAGCTTAGAAATTGATCTTCACTTTGTTTTATCAAAATCGGACCACAAACAAAAAGGTATACTAATTTTTAGGGAGGAACCTATGACATTTTTTTTCTTAAATAAATTTAAATAAATATTTATGTGGGTATCAGCATATCTATACTATAAAAAATCTCTAGAAGGGTCGTATCTGTACATTGAAAATTTATTTGAAAAGATGACTGGGGATGAACTGGGGAATGCTATGGAGTTCATCTGATCCATTTTTAAAATTATTGTCTGTCTGTTTGTCTGTTTGAACTTAAGGATCTCGAAAACTAAGCAATGGATGTTGATGAGACTTTCACAAATATACTGCTTGAAGCTTAGAAAGGGATCTGCACTTTGCTTTATCAAAATCGGACCACAAACAAAAAAGATATACTAATTTTTAGGGAGGAACCTATGAAATTTTTTTTCTTAAATAAATTTAAATAAATATTTATGTGGGTATCAGCATATCTATACTATAATAAATCTCTAGAAGGGTCGTATCTGTACATTGAAAATTTATTTGAAAAGATGACTGGGGATGAACTGGGGAATGCTATGGAGTTCATCTGATCCATTTTTAAAATTTTTGTCTGTCTGTTTGTCTGTTTGAACTTAAGGATCTCGAAAACTAAGCAATGGATGTTGATGAGACTTTCACAAATATACTGCTTGAAGCTTAGAAAGGGATCTGCACTTTGTTTTATCAAAATCGGGCCACAAACAAAAAAGATATACTAATTTTTAGGGAGGAACCTATGAAATTTTTTTTCTTAAATAAATTTAAATAAATATTTATGTGGGTATCAGCATATCTTTAATAAAACTCTAGAAAAGTCGTGTCTGTACATTGAAAATTTCTTTGAAAAAATTACTTGGGGAATACTATAGAGTTCATCTGACCCATTTTTAGAATTATCGCCTGTCTGTTTGTCTGTTTGAACTTGAGGATCTCGGAAACTAAGCAATGGATTTTAAAGAGACTTTCACAAGTATACTGCTTGAAGCTTAGAAAGGGATTTGCACTTTGTTTTATCAAAATCGAACAAAAAAGATATACTAATTTTTAGGGAGGAACCTATGAAATTTTTTTTTAAATAAATTTATATGAAGAAAAATTCACTTAGTTTGAGAAAAAAAACTAAGGGTGCCTTTCTAAAATTTTTGTTTACTTTTTTTTCAATGTCTGCTAAATCAAAAATCAATTGCATAGGTACACTGCCGCGCTATGTGGAAAGTAACAATGTTTGTTACGTTTTCACGCCAAAACTAATGCACCTAGCAGTATGAAACTTTGTACACATATTCTCTGTGACCTGGAAGGATTCATGGAGATGATATTTGCCCTAAAACCTCAAAACTTTCCTACAATTTGAGTATCAACCGAAAGAGGAAGTCCCCTTTTTATACCCAGCGTACTAGTACTAGTACAAGGGTATATTAATTTTGTCCACATAACGGTACTATGTAACGGCACAAAATAATCGAGTTAGATATAGAGTTCCATATATGAAAGTTCTTAGGTTGAAAAGAGGAATTGATTAAGTCATGTCCGTCCGTCAGTCCGTCTGTCCGTCCGTGTACACGATAACTTGAGTAAAAATTGAGATATTTGCATGAAATTTTGCATACAGGTTACTTTCTGCCCAAGGTAGGTTGTTATTGAAAATGGGCGAAATCGGATGATAACCACGCCCCCTTTTTCGATATCGAAAATTTCGAAAAACGTATAAAACGGGTTAATTCAATATCAGAAGCAGCTACAATGATAAAATTTGCAAAATGTATTGATTTATATGTTCTAAGGCGGATTTTGCCAAATTTTTTGAAAAGGGGCGTGGCACCGCCCCCATCTATTTGAAGAAATTTTAAAATTTTGACTCCTAATAACTTGAGAACAGTTTATGCTAGTATAACGAAATTTTGTAGGGGGCATACTATTGTTGTGTTAAATTCAGATATACAAAATAAACGAAATCGCTTGGCGACCACGCCTACTTTTTTATAAAAGTTATATTGAAAGGAGGTGGAAATATTGAAAAGTCCATATCTAATTAACTGATACCGCTATAATAATATAATTTGGTACATACATCAATTTTCATATTCTTTACATTATTTTTGCAAAATTTTGGAAAGTGGGCGTGACACCGCCCACTTATGAGTCAAGCAATTTTCAAATTCGACTGCTAATAACTTCAGAACGGTGTGAGATAGGTTTACGAAACTAGGTTCCAGGCATGTTATGTTTATGTAGAGTACTACCACAGAAAATAAGAAAAATCGGTGAACGACCACGCCCCTTTTTGGACTAAAGTTCTCTAAACGAGAGTTAGGAAACCGCAATATGCAATATCTGTTTAACTGATAAAGATATAATGCTAAAATTTAGTACACTCATTCACCTGGGAATGAATTGAAGTGGAGATAAATGCATTGTGACGTCACAGGGCATCATAGCTTAGATGTTAGAATTTCCTAACAGCGGCTTTGGTGCAGACACTGGTTCATATCCCAGTGTCCGAAAAGGGATCTGATGATGAGCTTGGAAACTCTGAAACATGTAATCCTATCCATCGCTGTGATTTAACAATGTAATTTTTCTCCAATTATTAATTTTTCCCAAAAACTGACAATTAAAATTCATTACGAATTATTGTTTCTCTGTGTCTCGAGCTTGCAAAAACTTACAAATATGTAAGTACAAGAAAGACCGCAAAAACCAACAACAAAATATTAAGAACCGTAGCACGGGTTTACGTACATACATATGTACAAACAAAGAAGTCCAGCACACGCATTCGTTCGTATGACCGAAGGTCTAACAACAATGTGTGCTCACTGTTGGCAAGAACAAACAAACAAAAAGGGAATGAATTGAAGTGGAGATAAATGCATTGTGACGTCACAGGGCATCATAGCTTAGATGTTAGAATTTCCTAACAGCGGCTTTGGTGCAGACACTGGTTCATATCCCAGTGTCCGAAAAGGGATCTGATGATGAGCTTGGAAACTCTGAAACATGTAATCCTATCCATCGCTGTGATTTAACAATGTAATTTTTCTCCAATTATCAATTTTTCCCAAAAACTGACAGTTAAAATTCATTACGAATTATTGTTTCTCTGTGTCTCGAGCTTGCAAAAACTTACAAATATGTAAGTACAAGAAAGACCGCAAAAACCAACAACAAAATATTAAGAACCGTAGCACGGGTTTACGTACATACATATGTACAAACAAAGAAGTCCATCACACGCATTCGTTCGTATGACCGAAGGTCTAACAACAATGTGTGCTCACTGTTGGCAAGAACAAACAAACAAAAAGGGAATGAATTGAAGTGGAGATAAATGCATTGTGACGTCACAGGGCATCATAGCTTAGATGTTAGAATTTCCTAACAGCGGCTTTGGTGCAGACACTGGTTCATATCCCAGTGTCCGAAAAGGGATCTGATGATGAGCTTGGAAACTCTGAAACATGTAATCCTATCCATCGCTGTGATTTAACAATGTAATTTTTCTCCAATTATTAATTTTTCCCAAAAACTGACAATTAAAATTCATTATGAATTATTGTTTCTCTGTGTCTCGAGCTTGCAAAAACTTACAAATATGTAAATACAAGAAAGACCGCAAAAACCAACAACAAAAGTTATTAGTGATGTTTAAAGGTTTTTTGGTAATATTTTGGAAAATGGGCATGGCACCGCCCACAAGTGAATAAACAAAATATCAACATTTCACTATTAACAAGCCACTGTGAAAGTATCATAAAGATCTGCAATGAAAACTGATCTTCAATAGGGACAAACAACATAATAAAATCCGTGGGCGTGCCACCACCCACTTTTTTAAAATTAGGTAAATATTGATTAATGGACACATATATCCGTACATCGAAAAATTTCACAAAATATTGAAAAGTCCATATCTAATTAACTGATACCGCTATAATAATATAATTTGGTACATACATCAATTTTCATATTCTTTACATTATTTTTGCAAAATTTTGGAAAGTGGGCGTGACACCGCCCACTTATGAGTCAAGCAATTTTCAAATTCGACTGCTAATAACTTCAGAACGGTGTGAGATAGGTTTACGAAACTAGGTTCCAGGCATGTTATGTTTATGTAGAGTACTACCACAGAAAATAAGAAAAATCGGTGAACGACCACGCCCCTTTTTGGACTAAAGTTCTCTAAACGAGAGTTAGGAAACCGCAATATGCAATATCTGTTTAACTGATAAAGATATAATGCTAAAATTTAGTACACTCATTCACCTGGGAATGAATTGAAGTGGAGATAAATGCATTGTGACGTCACAGGGCATCATAGCTTAGATGTTAGAATTTCCTAACAGCGGCTTTGGTGCAGACACTGGTTCATATCCCAGTGTCCGAAAAGGGATCTGATGATGAGCTTGGAAACTCTGAAACATGTAATCCTATCCATCGCTGTGATTTAACAATGTAATTTTTCTCCAATTATCAATTTTTCCCAAAAACTGACAATTAAAATTCATTACGAATTATTGTTTCTCTGTGTCTCGAGCTTGCAAAAACTTACAAATATGTAAGTACAAGAAAGACCGCAAAAACCAACAACAAAATATTAAGAACCGTAGCACGGGTTTACGTACATACATATGTACAAACAAAGAAGTCCAGCACACGCATTCGTTCGTATGACCGAAGGTCTAACAACAATGTGTGCTCACTGTTGGCAAGAACAAACAAACAAAAAGGGAATGAATTGAAGTGGAGATAAATGCATTGTGACGTCACAGGGCATCATAGCTTAGATGTTAGAGTTTCCTAACAGCGGCTTTGGTGCAGACACTGGTTCATATCCCAGTGTCCGAAAAGGGATCTGATGATGAGCTTGAAACTCTGAAACATGTAATCCTATCCATCGCTGTGATTTAACAATGTAATTTTTCTCCAATTATTAATTTTTCCCAAAAACTGACAATTAAAATTCATTATGAATTATTGTTTCTCTGTGTCTCGAGCTTGCAAAAACTTACAAATATATAAATACAAGAAAGACCGCAAAAACCAACAACAAAAAGTTATTAGTGATGTTTAAAGGTTTTTGGTAATATTTTGGAAAATGGGCATGGCACCGCCCACAAGTGAATAAACAAAATATCAACATTTCACTATTAACAAGCCACTGTGAAAGTATCATAAAGATCTGCAATGAAAACTGATCTTCAATAGGGACAAACAACATAATAAAATCCGTGGGCGTGCCACCACCCACTTTTTTAAAATTAGGTAAATATTGATTAATGGACACATATATCCGTACATCGAAAAATTTCACAAAATACGTTAAAAGTTATGGGCATGGCACGCCTTCTTTTCCAAAGTTATATATAGGACATGGTATAACCCTTGAAAAGATCGATTCAGTACTTTTGGCTGATGTAAGCGGTTAAAGCTTTATAAGCAAGGAGCGTGGCCGCGCCCACCAAATTCGCTATTGTTTAGGCTCGGCATAGATTGGTTTTTAAAATGGGCGAAATCGGATGAAAACCACGCCCCCTTTTTCTGAAAACTAACGCTGGGTATTTTATGTTCGGTTCACCCGAACTTAGACTTCCTTACTTGTTTCATTTAAACTTCGATATAATTCGATAAATTTATCGATAACTTAATTATGCGTCAGAAAATCCAAAAATCTTAAAATTTCCCTGCAATATGGATATCAAATGAAAGGGGAGGTCCAAAGGTTTCATTTATACTTCGATATATTTCGATACATTTTTCCATAGCTGAGTTATCGGTCAAAATATGATTGCACAAAAACCTTAAAAATGGCCTACAATATGGGTATCAAACGAAAGGGGAAGGCCCCAGGTTTCATTTGTACTTCAATATTTTTCGATAAGTTGATCGATAACTGAGTCATCGGTCAAAATGCGATTGCCCGAAAACCTTAATATTACCCTACAATATGGGTATCAAACGAAATGAGATAGCTCCAGGTTTCTTTTGGACTTCGATATATTTCGATAAGTTTATCGATATCTGAGTTATCGGTGATTGCCCAAAAAACTTAACATTACCCCATAATATGGGTATAAAACGAAAGGAGAAGGCCGCAGGTTTTATTTAGACTTCGATTGGTTTCGATAAATTTATCGACGATGAGTTATCGGTGAAAATGTGATTGCCCAAAAACCTTAAACTTGCCCTACAATATGGGTATCAAACGAAAGGGAAAAGCTCCAGGTTTCATTTGGACTTCGATATATTTGGATAAGTTGATCGATAACTGAGTCATCGGTAAAAATGCGAATTCCCGAAAACCTAAATATTACCCTACAATATGGGTATCAAACGAATGGGGATGGTCCCGGATTTCATTTTTACTTCGATATATATCAATAAATTTATCGTTAATTTAGTTATAGGTGAGAATGTGATTGCCCTAAAACCTTAAAATTTACCTACAATATGGTATCAAATCAACTTTTGAATTTCGATTCATCCTGACACAATTTGTCAAAATTGAATTCTTGAAAGGCCCCTAACGTTACCAGCGAATACGGCAAAAGAAAATTTTTGAAAACCGGGTTTTAATACTCTTTTTTCAAAATATTCGAATTTGGTAAATTCTTCAGTAGGCAATAATATTATATAAATATGAAATCTTAAAGTATATTATTGATTTTGAAAGGCCCACTAACTACTTACACCCCGAGCAACGCCGGGTACCCTGCTAGTCTTTAATAAAACTCTAGAAAAGTTGTGTCTGTGCATTGAAAATTTCTTTGAAAAAATTACTGGGGGTGACTTGGGGAATACTATAGAGTTCATCTGACCCATTTTTAGAATTATCGTCTGTCTGTTTGTCTGTTTGAACTTAAGGATCTCGGAAACTAAGCAATGGATTTTGATGAGACTTTCACAAATATACTGCTTGGAGCTTAGAAAGGGATCTGCACTTTGCTTTATCAAAATCGGACCACAAACAAAAAAGATATACTAAGTTTTAGGGAGCAACCTATGAAATTTTTTTTTTAAATAAATTTTTTTTTTTTTTTTTGTAAGTTTTGCAAGCTCGAGACACAGAGAAACAATAATTCGTAATGAATTTTAATTGTCAGTTTTTTGGGAAAAATTGATAATTGGAGAAAAATTACATTGTTAAATCACAGCGATGGATAGGATTACATGTTTCAGAGTTTCCAAGCTCATCATCAGATCCCTTTTCGGACACTGGGATATGAACCAGTGTCTGCACCAAAGCCGCTGTTAGGAAATTCTAACATCTAAGCTATGATGCCCTGTGACGTAACAATGCATTTATCTCCACTTCAATTAATTCCCTTTTGTTTGTTTGTTCTTGCCAACAGTGAGCACACATTGTTGTTAGACCTTCGGTCATACGAACGAATGTGTGTGCTGGTCTTTTTTGTTTGTACATATTTATGTACGTAAACCCGTGCTACGGTTCTTTAAATTTAAATAAATATTTATGTGGGTATCAGCATATCTTTAATAAAACTCTAGAAAAGTTGTGTTTGTGCATTGAAAATTTCTTTGAAAAAATTACTGGGGGTGACTTGGGGAATACTAAAGAGTTCATCTGATCCATTTTTAAAATTATTGTCTGTCTGTTTGTCTGTTTGAACTTAAGGATCTCGGAAACTAAGTAATGGATTTTGATGAGACTTTCACAAATATACTGCTTGAAGCTTAGAAAGGGATCTGCACTTTGTTTTATCAAAATCGGACCACAAACAAAAAAGATATACTAAGTTTTATGGAGCAACCTATGACATTTTTTTTCTTAAATAAATTTAAATAAATATTTATGAGGGTATCAGCATATCTATACTATAATAAATCTCTAGAAGGGTCTTATCTGTACATTGAAAATTTCTTTGAAAAGATGACTGGGGATGACCTGGGGAATGCTATAGAGTTCATCTGATCCATTTTTAAAATTATTGTCTGTCTGTTTGAACTTAAGGATCTCGGAAACTAAGCAATGGATTTTGATGAGACTTTCACAAATATACTGCTTGAAGCTTAGAAAGGGATCTGCACTTTGTTTTATCAAAACAAAAAAGATATACTAATTTTTAGGGAGGAACCTATGAAATTTTTTTTCTTAAATAAATTTAAATAAATATTTAGGTGGGTATCAGCATATCTTTACTATAATAAATCTCTAGAAGGGTCGTGACTGTACATTGAAAATTTCTTTGAAAAGATGACTGGGGATGACCTGGGGAATGCTTTAGAGTTCATCTGATCCATTTTTAAAATTATTGTCTGTCTGTTTGAACTTAAGGATCTCGGAAACTAAGCAATGGATTTTGATGAGACTTTCACAAATATACTGCTTGAAGCTTAGAAAGGGATCTGCACTTTGTTTTATCAAAACAAAAAATATATACTAATTTTTAGGGAGGATCCTATGAAATTTTTTTTCTTAAATAAATTTAAATAAATATTTATGTGGGTATCAGCATATCTTCTATCTATCTTATAAATAAAAATGAATGTGTGTCTGTGTGTCTGTGTGTCCTTTATGGGCGTCCAAATTCAACCGATTTTTATGAAATTTTCACAGTATATTCTTGAGATCATAGGTTAAAGCATAGGCTATATTCATTTTTGGAAAAGTGGGCGGTGCCACGCCCCCAAGCTATATAAAACTACAATTCTTCATAACTCTGAACATATTTGGTCTAAATTAATGATTTTTGGATATATGCGTCCTTTGGTCAAGATTTATGTAATTTTGGAGAAGTGGGCGGTGCCACGCCCACATTTTTTGTGTTTTGTTTGTACTTCAATAATGTCCAAAGTTTATGGTCGATCTCTTTTAAACTTTCAAGATTGGTTAAGAAAATTGTTGTGTACGATTCAGGCTATATGAATTTTTGGAAAAGTAGCCAGTGCCACCCCCCCAGGCTATATAAAATTTAAATTCTTCATAACTCTGAACATATTAGGTCTAAATTAAAGATTTTTGGATATGTGTGTCCTTTAGTCAAGATGGATATAATTTGGGAAAAGTGGGCGGTCCCACGCCCACATTTTTTGTGTTTTGTTTTTACTTCAATAAGTTCAAAGTTTATGGTCGATCTTCTCTAAATTTCCAGATTGGTTCAGAAGATTGTTGTGCCACGCCCCCAGGCTATATAAAATTTAAATCATCATAACTTTGAATATTTTTGGTCTAAACTAATGATTTTTGGATATGTGTGTCCCTTGGTCAAGAATTATATAATTTGGGAAATGTGGGCCGTGCCACGCCCACATTTTTTGTATTCAGTGCTTTGTTTGTACCTCAATAATGTCCAAAGTTTATGGTCGATCTCCTCTAAATTTCCAGATTGGTTCAGAAGATTGTTGTGCCACGCCCCCAGGCTATATGAAATTTAAATCATCATAACTTTGAATATTTTTGGTCTAAACTAATGATTTTTGGATATGTGTGTCCCTTGGTCAAGAATTATATAATTTGTTAAATGTGGGCCGTGCCACGCCCACATTTTTTGTATTCAGTGCTTTGTTTGTACTTCAATAATGTCCAATGTTTATGGTTGATCTGTTTTAAACTTTTCCAATATGTTAAAATCTTCGAAGGCTACATTTGTAAATTCTTTGGAAAAGTGGGCAGTTCCAGGACCACAAGCTAAGTAATATTTCAATTCGTTATATCCCTGAATGTATTTGCTTTAGCGATATTTTAACGTTCTTAAGTCTTGATCAAAGCACTTAATTTTTTTTGTTTGTTATTGCCGTTCATACATATCCAGAGTAATATAGGTAGATATAGGATATAATTAAATAAGTACTAACTATACATCTGCTCAGCAGCGCATACTGGTTTTTGTCATACCCATTGAGTAAAAAAGATCCGTTTTTTGAGTTGGACATCCAAAAAATTTATTTGTTTATACCAAAGACTTTAAAGCCAGAAACATTGTATATCCTAAAGCACTGCAATAAATGGAATGTTAAAAGTTAAAGAAAAATATTTGAAAATGTATTTCTAGGGAAGTCACTGGTCAGGCAGAACAACGTCTGCCGGGTCTGCTAGTACTATAATAAATCTCTAGAAGGGTCGTGTCTGTACATTGAAAATTTCTTTGAAAAGATGACTGGGGATGACTTGGGGAATGCTATAGAGTTCATCTGATCCATTTTTAGAATTATCGTCTGTCTGTTTGTCTGTTTGAACTTAAGGATCTCGGAAACTAAGGAATGGATTTTGATGAGACTTTCACAAGTATACTGCTTGAAGCTTGGAAAGGGATCTGCGCTTTGTTTTATCAAACTCGGACCACAAACAAAAAAGATATACTAATTTTTAGGGAAGAACCTATGAAATTTTTTTTTAAAATAAATTTATATGAAGAAAAATTCACTTAGTTTGAGAAAAAAAACTAAGTGTGCCTTTCTAAAATTTTTGTTTACTTTTTTTTCAATGTCTGCTAAATCAAAAATCAATTGCATAGGTACACTGCCGCGCTATGTGGAAAGTAACAATGTTTGTTACGTTTTCACGCCAAAACTAATGCACCTAGCAGTATGAAACTTTGTACACATATTCTCTGTGACCTGGAAGGATTCATGGAGGTGATATTTGTTTGATAAATTAATCGATATCAAAGTTATCGGCGAAAATAAGGTTGCCCTAAAACCTCAAAACTTTCCTACAATTTGAGTATCAACCGAAAGAGGAAGTCCCCTTTTTTCATTTAAACTTCGATATAATTCGATAAATTTATCGATAACTTAATTATGCGTCAGAAAATCCAAAAATCTTAAAATTTCCCTGCAATATGGATATCAAATGAAAGGGGAGGTCCAAAGGTTTCATTTATACTTCGATATATTTCGATACATTTTTCCATAGCTGAGTTATCGGTCAAAATATGATTGCACAAAAACCTTAAAAATGGCCTACAATATGGGTATCAAACGAAAGGGGAAGGCCCCAGGTTTCATTTGTACTTCAATATTTTTCGATAAGTTGATCGATAACTGAGTCATCGGTCAAAATGCGATTGCCCGAAAACCTTAATATTACCCTACAATATGGGTATCAAATGAATGGGGATGGTCCCGGGTTTCATTTTTACTTCGATATATATCAATAAATTTATCGTTAATTTAGTTATCGGTGAGAATGTGATTGCCCTAAAACCTTAAAATTTACCTACAATATGGTATCAAATCAACTTTTGAATTTCGATTCATCCTGACACAATTTGTCAAAATTGAATTCTTGAAAGGCCCCCTAACGTTACCAGCGAATACGGCAAAAGAAAATTTTTGAAAACCGGTTTTTAATACTCTTTTCTCGAAATATCGATCTGCACTTTGCTTTATCAAAATCGGACCACAAACAAAAAAGATATACTAAGTTTTAGGGAGCAACCTATGAAATTTTTTTTTTAAATAAATTTTTTTTTTTTTTTTTGTAAGTTTTGCAAGCTCGAGACACAGAGAAACAATAATTCGTAATGAATTTTAATTGTCAGTTTTTTGGGAAAAATTGATAATTGGAGAAAAATTACATTGTTAAATCACAGCGATGGATAGGATTACATGTTTCAGAGTTTCCAAGCTCATCATCAGATCCCTTTTCGGACACTGGGATATGAACCAGTGTCTGCACCAAAGCCGCTGTTAGGAAATTCTAACATCTAAGCTATGATGCCCTGTGACGTAACAATGCATTTATCTCCACTTCAATTAATTCCCTTTTGTTTGTTTGTTCTTGCCAACAGTGAGCACACATTGTTGTTAGACCTTCGGTCATACGAACGAATGTGTGTGCTGGTCTTTTTTGTTTGTACATATTTATGTACGTAAACCCGTGCTACGGTTCTTTAAATTTAAATAAATATTTATGTGGGTATCAGCATATCTTTAATAAAACTCTAGAAAAGTTGTGTTTGTGCATTGAAAATTTCTTTGAAAAAATTACTGGGGGTGACTTGGGGAATACTAAAGAGTTCATCTGATCCATTTTTAAAATTATTGTCTGTCTGTTTGTCTGTTTGAACTTAAGGATCTCGGAAACTAAGTAATGGATTTTGATGAGACTTTCACAAATATACTGCTTGAAGCTTAGAAAGGGATCTGCACTTTGTTTTATCAAAATCGGACCACAAACAAAAAAGATATACTAAGTTTTATGGAGCAACCTATGACATTTTTTTTCTTAAATAAATTTAAATAAATATTTATGAGGGTATCAGCATATCTATACTATAATAAATCTCTAGAAGGGTCTTATCTGTACATTGAAAATTTCTTTGAAAAGATGACTGGGGATGACCTGGGGAATGCTATAGAGTTCATCTGATCCATTTTTAAAATTATTGTCTGTCTGTTTGAACTTAAGGATCTCGGAAACTAAGCAATGGATTTTGATGAGACTTTCACAAATATACTGCTTGAAGCTTAGAAAGGGATCTGCACTTTGTTTTATCAAAACAAAAAAGATATACTAATTTTTAGGGAGGAACCTATGAAATTTTTTTTCTTAAATAAATTTAAATAAATATTTAGGTGGGTATCAGCATATCTTTACTATAATAAATCTCTAGAAGGGTCGTGACTGTACATTGAAAATTTCTTTGAAAAGATGACTGGGGATGACCTGGGGAATGCTTTAGAGTTCATCTGATCCATTTTTAAAATTATTGTCTGTCTGTTTGAACTTAAGGATCTCGGAAACTAAGCAATGGATTTTGATGAGACTTTCACAAATATACTGCTTGAAGCTTAGAAAGGGATCTGCACTTTGTTTTATCAAAACAAAAAATATATACTAATTTTTAGGGAGGATCCTATGAAATTTTTTTTCTTAAATAAATTTAAATAAATATTTAGGTGGGTATCAGCATATCTTTACTATAATAAATCTCTAGAAGGGTCGTGACTGTACATTGAAAATTTCTTTGAAAAGATGACTGGGGATGACCTGGGGAATGCTTTAGAGTTCATCTGATCCATTTTTAAAATTATTGTCTGTCTGTTTGAACTTAAGGATCTCGGAAACTAAGCAATGGATTTTGATGAGACTTTCACAAATATACTGCTTGAAGCTTAGAAAGGGATCTGCACTTTGTTTTATCAAAACAAAAAATATATACTAATTTTTAGGGAGGATCCTATGAAATTTTTTTTCTTAAATAAATTTAAATAAATATTTATGTGGGTATCAGCATATCTTCTATCTATCTTATAAATAAAAATGAATGTGTGTCTGTGTGTCTGTGTGTCCTTTATGGGCGTCCAAATTCAACCGATTTTTATGAAATTTTCACAGTATATTCTTGAGATCATAGGTTAAAGCATAGGCTATATTCATTTTTGGAAAAGTGGGCGGTGCCACGCCCCCAAGCTATATAAAACTACAATTCTTCATAACTCTGAACATATTTGGTCTAAATTAATGATTTTTGGATATATGCGTCCTTTGGTCAAGATTTATGTAATTTTGGAGAAGTGGGCGGTGCCACGCCCACATTTTTTGTGTTTTGTTTGTACTTCAATAATGTCCAAAGTTTATGGTCGATCTCTTTTAAACTTTCAAGATTGGTTAAGAAAATTGTTGTGTACGATTCAGGCTATATGAATTTTTGGAAAAGTAGCCAGTGCCACCCCCCCAGGCTATATAAAATTTAAATTCTTCATAACTCTGAACATATTAGGTCTAAATTAAAGATTTTTGGATATGTGTGTCCTTTAGTCAAGATGGATATAATTTGGGAAAAGTGGGCGGTCCCACGCCCACATTTTTTGTGTTTTGTTTTTACTTCAATAAGTTCAAAGTTTATGGTCGATCTTCTCTAAATTTCCAGATTGGTTCAGAAGATTGTTGTGCCACGCCCCCAGGCTATATAAAATTTAAATCATCATAACTTTGAATATTTTTGGTCTAAACTAATGATTTTTGGATATGTGTGTCCCTTGGTCAAGAATTATATAATTTGGGAAATGTGGGCCGTGCCACGCCCACATTTTTTGTATTCAGTGCTTTGTTTGTACCTCAATAATGTCCAAAGTTTATGGTCGATCTCCTCTAAATTTCCAGATTGGTTCAGAAGATTGTTGTGCCACGCCCCCAGGCTATATGAAATTTAAATCATCATAACTTTGAATATTTTTGGTCTAAACTAATGATTTTTGGATATGTGTGTCCCTTGGTCAAGAATTATATAATTTGTTAAATGTGGGCCGTGCCACGCCCACATTTTTTGTATTCAGTGCTTTGTTTGTACTTCAATAATGTCCAATGTTTATGGTTGATCTGTTTTAAACTTTTCCAATATGTTAAAATCTTCGAAGGCTACATTTGTAAATTCTTTGGAAAAGTGGGCAGTTCCAGGACCACAAGCTAAGTAATATTTCAATTCGTTATATCCCTGAATGTATTTGCTTTAGCGATATTTTAACGTTCTTAAGTCTTGATCAAAGCACTTAATTTTTTTTGTTTGTTATTGCCGTTCATACATATCCAGAGTAATATAGGTAGATATAGGATATAATTAAATAAGTACTAACTATACATCTGCTCAGCAGCGCATACTGGTTTTTGTCATACCCATTGAGTAAAAAAGATCCGTTTTTTGAGTTGGACATCCAAAAAATTTATTTGTTTATACCAAAGACTTTAAAGCCAGAAACATTGTATATCCTAAAGCACTGCAATAAATGGAATGTTAAAAGTTAAAGAAAAATATTTGAAAATGTATTTCTAGGGAAGTCACTGGTCAGGCAGAACAACGTCTGCCGGGTCTGCTAGTACTATAATAAATCTCTAGAAGGGTCGTGTCTGTACATTGAAAATTTCTTTGAAAAGATGACTGGGGATGACTTGGGGAATGCTATAGAGTTCATCTGATCCATTTTTAGAATTATCGTCTGTCTGTTTGTCTGTTTGAACTTAAGGATCTCGGAAACTAAGGAATGGATTTTGATGAGACTTTCACAAGTATACTGCTTGAAGCTTGGAAAGGGATCTGCGCTTTGTTTTATCAAACTCGGACCACAAACAAAAAAGATATACTAATTTTTAGGGAAGAACCTATGAAATTTTTTTTTAAAATAAATTTATATGAAGAAAAATTCACTTAGTTTGAGAAAAAAAACTAAGTGTGCCTTTCTAAAATTTTTGTTTACTTTTTTTTCAATGTCTGCTAAATCAAAAATCAATTGCATAGGTACACTGCCGCGCTATGTGGAAAGTAACAATGTTTGTTACGTTTTCACGCCAAAACTAATGCACCTAGCAGTATGAAACTTTGTACACATATTCTCTGTGACCTGGAAGGATTCATGGAGGTGATATTTGTTTGATAAATTAATCGATATCAAAGTTATCGGCGAAAATAAGGTTGCCCTAAAACCTCAAAACTTTCCTACAATTTGAGTATCAACCGAAAGAGGAAGTCCCCTTTTTTCATTTAAACTTCGATATAATTCGATAAATTTATCGATAACTTAATTATGCGTCAGAAAATCCAAAAATCTTAAAATTTCCCTGCAATATGGATATCAAATGAAAGGGGAGGTCCAAAGGTTTCATTTATACTTCGATATATTTCGATACATTTTTCCATAGCTGAGTTATCGGTCAAAATATGATTGCACAAAAACCTTAAAAATGGCCTACAATATGGGTATCAAACGAAAGGGGAAGGCCCCAGGTTTCATTTGTACTTCAATATTTTTCGATAAGTTGATCGATAACTGAGTCATCGGTCAAAATGCGATTGCCCGAAAACCTTAATATTACCCTACAATATGGGTATCAAATGAATGGGGATGGTCCCGGGTTTCATTTTTACTTCGATATATATCAATAAATTTATCGTTAATTTAGTTATCGGTGAGAATGTGATTGCCCTAAAACCTTAAAATTTACCTACAATATGGTATCAAATCAACTTTTGAATTTCGATTCATCCTGACACAATTTGTCAAAATTGAATTCTTGAAAGGCCCCCTAACGTTACCAGCGAATACGGCAAAAGAAAATTTTTGAAAACCGGTTTTTAATACTCTTTTCTCGAAATATTCGAATTTGGTAAATTCTTCAGTAGGCAATAATCTTATAAATAAAAATGAATGTGTGTCTGTGTGTCTGTGTGTCCTTTATGGGCGTCCAAAGTACTCAACCGATTTTTATGAAATTTTCACAGTATATTCTTGAGATCATGGGTTAAAGCATAGGCTATATTAATTTGTGGAAAAGTGGGCGGTGCCACGCCCCCAGGCTATATAAAGCTACAATTCTTCATAACTCTGAACATATTTGGTCTAAATTAATGATTTTTGGATATGTGTGTCCTTTGGTCAAGATTTATGTAATTTTTGAAAAGTGGGCGGTGCCACGCCCACATTTTTTGTGTATTGTTTGTACTTCAATAATGTCCAAAGTTTATGGTCGATCTCTTTTAAACTTTCAAGATTGGTTCAGAAGATTGTTGTGGACGATTTAGGCTATATCAATTTTTGGAACAGTAGGCGGTGCCACGCCCCCAGGCTATATAAAATTTAAATTCTTCATAACTCTGAACATATTGGGTCTAAATTAAGGATTTTTGGATATGTGTGTCCTTTAGTCAAGATGTATATAATTTTGGAAAAGTGGGCGGTGCCACGCCCACATTTTTTGTGTTTTGTTTGTACTTCAATAACGTCCAAAGTTTATGGTCGATCTCTTTTAAACTTTCAAGATTGGTTAAGAAAATTGTTGTGTACGATTCAGGCTATATGAATTTTTGGAAAAGTAGCCAGTGCCACCCCCCCAGGCTATATAAAATTTAAATTCTTCATAACTCTGAACATATTAGGTCTAAATTAAAGATTTTTGGATATGTGTGTCCTTTAGTCAAGATGGATATAATTTGGGAAAAGTGGGCGGTCCCACGCCCACATTTTTTGTGTTTTGTTTTTACTTCAATAAGTTCAAAGTTTATGGTCGATCTTCTCTAAATTTCCAGATTGGCTCAGAAGATTGTTGTGCCACGCCCACCAGGCTATATAAAATTTAAATCATCATAACTTTGAATATTTTTGGTCTAAACTAATGATTTTTGGATATGTGTGGCCCTTGGTCAAGAATTATATAATTTGGGAAATGTGGGCCGTGCCACGCCCACATTTTTTGTATTCAGTGCTTTGTTTGTACCTCAATAATGTCCAAAGTTTATGGTCGATCTTCTCTAAATTTCCAGATTGGTTCAGAAGATTGTTGTGCCACGCCCCCAGGCTATATAAAATTTAAATCATCATAACTTTGAATATTTTTGGTCTAAACTAATGATTTTTGGATATGTGTGTCCCTTGGTCAAGAATTATATAATTTGGGAAATGTGGGCCGTGCCACGCCCACATTTTTTGTATTCAGTGCTTTATTTGTACTTCAATAATGTCCAATGTTTATGGTTGATCTGTTTTAAACTTTTCCAATACGTTAAAATCTTCGTTGGGTACGACATACATAGGCTACATTTGTAAATTCTTTGGAAAAGTGGGCAGTTCCAGGACCACAAGCTAAGTAATATTTCAATTCGTTATATCCCTGAATGTATTTGCTTTAGTGACATTTTAACGTTCTTAAGTCTTGATCAAAGCACTTAATTTTTTTTGTTTGTTATTGCCGTTCATACATATCCAGAGTATTATAGGTAGATATAGGATATAATTAAATAAGTACTAACTATACATCTGCTCAGCAGCGCATACTGGTTTTTGTCATACCCATTGAGTAAAAAAGATCCGTTTTTTGAGTTGGACATCCAAAAAATTTATTTGTTTATACCAAAGACTTTAAAGCCAGAAACATTGTATATCCTAAAGCACTGCAATAAATGGAATGTTAAAAGTTAAAGAAAAATATTTGAAAATGTATTTCTAGGGAAGTCACTGGTCAGGCAGAACAACGTCTGCCGGGTCTGCTATTATTATATAAATATGAAATCTTAAAGTATATTATTGATTTTGAAAGGCCCACTAACTACTTACACCCCGAGCAACGCCGGGTACCCTGCTAGTCTTTAATAAAACTCTAGAAAAGTCGTGTCTGTGCATTGAAAATTTCTTTGAAAAGATGACTGGGGATGACCTGGGGAATGCTATAGAGTTCATCTGATACATTTTTAAAATTATTGTCTGTCTGCTTTTCTGTTTGAACTTAAGTATCTCGGAAACTAAGAAATGGATTTTAATTAGACTTTCACAAATATACTGCTTGAAGTCTAGAAAGGGATCTGCAGTTTGTTTTATTAAAATCGGACCACAAACAAAAAAGATATACTAATTTTTAGGGAGGAAACTATGCAATTTTTTTCTTAAATAAATTTAAATAAATATTTACATAAATATGTGGGTATCAGCATATCTATACTATAATAAATCTCTAGAAAAGTCATGTCTGTACATGGAAAATTTCTTTGAAAAGATGACTGGGGATGACCTGGGGAATGCTATAGAGTTCATCTGATCCATTTTTAAAATTATTGTATGTCTGTTTGTCTGTTTGAACTTAAGGATCTCGGAAGCTAAAAATGGATTTTGATGAGACTTTCACAAATATACTGCTTGAAGCTTAGAAAGGGATCTGCACTTTGTTTTATTAAAATCGGACCACAAACAAAAAAGATATACTAATTTTAGGGGGGGAACCTATGAAATTTTTTTTCTTAAATAAATTTAAATAAATATTTACATATCGACCTATCCTAATAGAAAAGACGTATCTCAAAAAAAAATTTATAAAAGACGTACTTCGTTGATTTTTTTATAAAGGCCGTATTTCAAAATTTTTTTTATAAAGGACGTATCTCAGCGAAATTATTATGAAGGCCGTATCTCAGGATCTTGGTTAAAAGGGGAATAACTTGATTTTTTTGCAAATTGAGCTTTTTAATGTATAAAATAGCGCGAAAAATTTGCATTTTTGTGATGCCAAAATTATGTTAAACCGTTTTTGCACTCAAAAAGTATAAGCGAAATTAAATATTCCCTTCTGCGAGTTATAAAAAATTTTCCATCGAAAAAAGTCGTATTTCAGCGATTTTATTGATAAAGTCGTTTCTCTGGAAGTTGATTAAAATGTTTTGGGAAAAGTAAGTTACTCTTCAATCTATGGCGAGAAATGTTGTTATTTTCATCCAATAAATTCTCTTCTGTCAATGAAAACTAGTCTCTCTAATAGTCTTGTCACGGTGTTATGTACTTACATATACAAGATCTCCGAAACGGTTCGGTCGATTTCCACGA
Organism: Sphenella marginata; assembly: GCA_951509765.1. Lineage (NCBI taxonomy): Eukaryota > Metazoa > Arthropoda > Insecta > Diptera > Tephritidae > Sphenella > Sphenella marginata. The sequence continues at coordinate 28,291,731 of OX608078.1, forward strand.
AATTTTGAAAGAATAGTTGATGGGTATGAGAATAGATTTTGAACTATACTTCATATCCCCAGGTGGTTAAAGTCTTGAAACCCGATTTAAACTGGATGTGACCCCAGAAGGTGTTTGTATTATATGGATATCAAATGAAAAGTGTTGTTGAGGGCTTTAGGAAGGAGTGGTCTATAGTCCCTCCTTTATAGGACTATAGACCACTCCTTCTTAATGCCGTTTCCGAGATATGAAAATAAAGACCAAATGGGGCCGTAGATGTTGTTTGTATGACGATAAACGATAATTTTATAATTCGAACTGACTTTTAAAGAAGTGCACAACTGACTATCACCCCTCCCACTTTTCCTCTCCCGCTTCCTTTTCCTTCAAGTGAAGTCAGAAGTGAGCTTTTATTTGATACCCACATTGAAAAGCAACTTCTAGGTCACCTCTGGGCGACCTCTTGGTCGATATCTTAGGATTCCGCAAAATTTTCCTAATTTTTTCTCTCATAAAAGCTATCAACTGACCATAAAAAACAGGGTAGGAAAAGGGTTAGTGAAATCGGCCAATCTGTTCACGCGTGAAATCCGAACCAAGGGAAATAGGGTTCAATTTTTATATACAGATATAGACAAGCACCTCGAGTACTCAAATAAACCTGAAAACCGCTCCTTTTGGAAGCTCTCGTCAACACCTTTCACTTGATAGCCATATCCTATAGACATTCTGGGTCATCCTGATCCAAATTTTGATCAAAATCTCCAACCGTTCAGGCCACATCCGTTAAACAACGGTAATAGGCATTGATTAAAACCTTTATTTTTATATATGTAGAAGTAAAATTATTCTTTAGCACATTATTTTTATGAAAATTAATCAAGTTTTGAGATTCAAGTCCTTAACGAATTGTGGAAAGGGATTTAATGTTTAAATCGCTCCTGTAAAAATCTAATTTTTCTAGTTACAACCCTTTTAAGCGAGTTTCTGAGATACGACCTTATTAATAACATCGCCGAGATACGTCTTTTATAAAAAAAATTTTGAAATACGGCCTTTATAAAAAAATCGACGAAATACGTCTTTTATAAATTTTTTTTTGAGATACGTCTTTTCTATTAGGATAGGTCGATATGTATGTGGGTATCAGCATATCTATACTATAATAAATCTCTAGAAAAGTCGTGTCTGTACATTGATAATTTCTTTACAAAGATATGATCCATTTTTAAAACTATTGTCTGTCTGTTTGAACCTAAGGATCTCGGAAACTAAGCAATGGATTTTGATGAGACTTTCACAAATATACTGCTTGCAGCTTAGAAAGGGACCTGCACATTGTTTTATCAAAATCCGACCACGAACAAAAAATATATACTAATTTTTAGGGAGGAACCTATGAAATTTTTTTTCTCAAATAAATTTAAATAAATATGTGGATATCAGCATATCTATCTATCTTTACTATAATAAATCTCTAGAAAAGTCGTGTCTGTACATTGAAAATTTCTTTGAAAAGATGACTGGGGATGACCTGGGGAATGCTATAGAGTTCATCTGATCCATTCTTAAAATTATTGTGTGTCTGTTTGAACCTAAGGATCTCGGAAACTAAGAAATGGATTTTGATAAGACTTTCACAAATATACTGCTTGAAGCTTAGAAAGGGATCTGCACTTTGCTTTATGAAAATCGGACCTCAAACAAAAAAGATATACTAATTTTTAAGGAAGGAACCTATTAAACTTTTTTTCTTAAATAAATTTAAAAAAAATATGTGGGTATCAGCAAATCTATCTATACTATAATAAATCTCTAGAAAAGTCGTGTCTGTCATTGTAAATTTCTTTGAAAAGATGACTGGGGATGACCTGGGGAATGCTATAGAGTTCATCTGATCCATTTTTAAAATTATTGTCTGTCTGCTTGTCTGTTTGAACTTAAGTATCTCGGAAACTAAGAAATGGATTTTGATGAGACTTTTACAAATATACTGCTTGAAGCTTAGAAAGGGATCTGCACTTTGCTTTATGAAAATCGGACCACAAACAAAGAGATATACTAATTTTAGGGAGGAACCTATGAAACTTGTTTTCTTAAATAAATTTAAAAAAAATATGTGGGTATCAGCAAATTTATCTATACTATAATAAATCTCTAGAAAAGTCGTGTCTGTCATTGAAAATTTCTTTGAAAAGATGACTGGGGAATGCAATAGAGTTCATCTGATCCATTTTTTAAATTATTGTCTGTCTGCTTGTCTGTTTGAACTTAAGTATCTCGGAAACTAAGACATGGATTTTGATGAGACTTTCACAAATATACTGCTTGAAGCTTAGAAAGGGATCTGCACTTTGCTTTATGAAAATCGGACCACAAACAAAGAGATATGCTAATTTTTAGGGAGGAACCTATTAAACTTTTTTTCTTAAATAAATTTAAAAAAAATATGTGGGTATCAGCAAATCTATCTATACTATAATAAATCTCTAGAAAAGTCGTGTCTGTCATTGTAAATTTCTTTGAAAAGATGACTGGGGATGACCTGGGGAATGCTATAGAGTTCATCTGATCCATTTTTAAAATTATTGTCTGTCTGCTTGTCTGTTTGAACTTAAGTATCTCGGAAACTAAGAAATGGATTTTGATGAGACTTTTACAAATATACTGCTTGAAGCTTAGAAAGGGATCTGCACTTTGCTTTATGAAAATCGGACCACAAACAAAGAGATATACTAATTTTAGGGAGGAACCTATGAAACTTGTTTTCTTAAATAAATTTAAAAAAAATATGTGGGTATCAGCAAATTTATCTATACTATAATAAATCTCTAGAAAAGTCGTGTCTGTCATTGAAAATTTCTTTGAAAAGATGACTGGGGAATGCAATAGAGTTCATCTGATCCATTTTTTAAATTATTGTCTGTCTGCTTGTCTGTTTGAACTTAAGTATCTCGGAAACTAAGACATGGATTTTGATGAGACTTTCACAAATATACTGCTTGAAGCTTAGAAAGGGATCTGCACTTTGCTTTATGAAAATCGGACCACAAACAAAGAGATATGCTAATTTTTAGGGAGGAACCTATGAAACTTGTTTTCTTAAATAAATTTTAAAAAAATATGTGGGTATCAGCAAATCTATCTATACTATAATAAATCTCTAGAAAAGTCGTGCTTTTATTGAAAATTTCTTTGAAAAGATGACTGGGGATGACCTGGGGAATGCTATAGAGTTCATCTGATCCATTTTTAAAATTATTGTCTGTCTGCTTGTCTGTTTGAACTTAAGTATCTCGGAAACTAAGAAATGGATTTTGATGAGACTTTCACAAATATACTGCTTGAAGCTTAGAAAGGGATCTGCACTTTTCTTTATGAAAATCGGACCACAAACAAAGAGATATACTAAGTTTAGGGAGGAACCTATGAAACTTGTTTTCTTAAATAAATTTTAAAAAAATATGTGGGTATCAGCAAATCTATCTATACTATAATAAATCTCTAGAAAAGTCGTGCTTTTATTGAAAATTTCTTTGAAAAGATGACTGGGGATGACCTGGGGAATGCTATAGAGTTCATCTGATCCATTTTTAAAATTATTGTCTGTCTGCTTGTCTGTTTGAACTTAAGTATCTCGGAAACTAAGAAATGGATTTTGATGAGACTTTCACAAATATACTGCTTGAAGCTTAGAAAGGGATCTGCACTTTTCTTTATGAAAATCGGACCACAAACAAAGAGATATACTAAGTTTAGGGAGGAACCTATGAAACTTGTTTTCTTAAATAAATTTAAAAAAAATATGTGGGTATCAGCAAATCTATCTATACTATAATAAATCTCTAGAAAGTCGTGCTTTTATTGAAAATTTCTTTGAAAAGATGACTGGGGATGACCTGGGGAATGATCCATTCTTAAAATTATTGTGTGTCTGTTTGAACCTAAGGATCTCGAAACTAAGAAATGGATTTTGATGAGACTTTCACAAATATACTGCTTGAAGCTTAGAAAGGGTTCTGCAGTTTGTTTTATTAAAATCGGACCACAAACAAAAAAGATATACTAATTTTTAGGGAGGAAACTATGCAATTTTTTTCTTAAATAAATTTAAATAAATATTTACATAAATATGTGGGTATCAGCATATCTATACTATAATAAATCTCTAGAAAAGTCATGTCTGTACATGGAAAATTTCTTTGAAAAGATGACTGGGGATGACCTGGGGAATGCTATAGAGTTCATCTGATCCATTTTTAAAATTATTGTATGTCTGTTTGTCTGTTTGAACTTAAGTATCTCGGAAACTAAGAAATGGATTTTGATGAGACTTTCACAAATATACTGCTTGAAGCTTAGAAAGGGATCTGCACTTTGTTTTATTAAAATCGGACCACAAACAAAAAAGATATACTAATTTTTAGGGAGGAACCTATGAAATTTTTTTTCTTAAATAAATTTAAATAAATATTTACATATGTATGTGGGTATCAGCATATCTATACTATAATAAATCTCTAGAAAAGTCGTGTCTGTACATTGATAATTTCTTTACAAAGATATGATCCATTTTTAAAATTATTGTCTGTCTGTTTGAACCTAAGGAATCTAAGCAATGGATTTTGATGAGACTTTCACAAATATACTGCTTGCAGCTTAGAAAGGGACCTGCACATTGTTTTATCAAAATCCGACCACGAACAAAAAATATATACTAATTTTTAGGGAGGAACCTATGCAATTTTTTTTCTCAAATAAATTTAAATAAATATGTGGGTATCAGCAAATCTATACTATAATAAATCTCTAGAAAAGTCGTGTCTGTACATTGATAATTTCTGTACAAAGATGACTGGGGATGACCTGGGGAATGCTGTAGAGTTCATCTGATCCATTTTTAAAATTATTGTCTGTCTGTTTGTCTGTTTGAACCTAAGGATCTCGGAAACTAAGACATGGATTTTGATGAGACTTTCACAAATATACTGCTTGCAGCTTAGAAAGGGACCTGCACTTTGTTTTATCAAAATCCGACCACAAACAAAAAATATATACTAATTTTTAGGGAGGAACCTATGACATTTTTTTTCTTAAATAAATTTAAAAAAAATATGTGGGTATCAGCAAATCTATCTATACTATAATAAATCTCTAGAATGGTCGTGTCTGTCATTGAAAATTTCTTTGAAAAGATGACTGGGGATGACCTGGGGAATGCTATAGAGTTCATCTGATCCATTCTTAAAATTATTGTGTGTCTGTTTGAACCTAAGGATCTCGGAAACTAAGAAATGGATTTTGATAAGACTTTCACAAATATACTGCTTGAAGCTTAGGAAGGGATCTGCACTTTGCTTTATGAAAATCGGACCTCAAACAAAAAAGATATACTAATTTTTAAGGAAGGAACCTATTAAACTTTTTTTCTTAAATAAATTTAAAAAAAATATGTGGGTATCAGCAAATCTATCTATACTATAATAAATCTCTAGAAAAGTCGTGTCTGTCATTGAAAATTTCTTTGAAAAGATGACTGGGGATGACCTGGGGAATGCTATAGAGTTCATCTGATCCATTCTTAAATTATTGTGTGTCTGTTTGAACCTAAGGATCTCGGAAACTAAGAAATGGATTTTGATGAGACTTTCACAAATATAGGTACTGCTTGAAGCTTAGAAAGGGATCTGCACTTTGCTTTATGAAAATCGGACCTCAAACAAAAAAGATATACTAATTTTTAAGGAAGGAACCTATGAAATTTTTTTTCTTAAAGAAATTTAAAAAAAATATGTGGGTATCAGCATATCTATCTATACTATAATAAATCTCTAGAAAAGTCGTGTCTGTCATTGAAAATTTCTTTGAAAAGATGACTGGGGATGAGCTGGCGAATGCTATAGAGTTCATCTGATCCATTTTTAAAATTATTGTCTGTCTGCTTGTCTGTTTGAACTTAAGTATCTCGGAAACTAAGACATGGATTTTGATGAGACTTTCACAAATATACTGCTTGAAGCTTAGAAAGGGATCTGCACTTTGCTTTATGAAAATCGGACCACAAACAAAGAGATATACTAATTTTTAGGGAGGAACCTATGAAACTTGTTTTCTTAAATAAATTTAAAAAAAATATGTGGGTATCAGCAAATCTATCTATACTATAATAAATCTCTAGAAAAGTCGTGCTTTTATTGAAAATTTCTTTGAAAAGATGACTGGGGATGACCTGGGGAATGCTATAGAGTTCATCTGATCCATTTTTAAAATTATTGTCTGTCTGCTTGTCTGTTTAAACTTAAGTATCTCGGAAACTAAGAAATGGATTTTGATGAGACTTTCACAAATATACCGCTTGAAGCTTAGAAAGGGATCTGCACTTTGCTTTATGAAAATCGGACCTCAAACAATATATGTGGGTATCAGCATATCTATCTTTACTATAATAAATCTCTAGAAAAGTCGTGTCTGTCATTGAAAATTTCTTTGAAAAGATGACTGGGGATGACCTGGGGAATGCTATAGAGTTCATCTGATCCATTCTTAAAATTATTGTGTGTCTGTTTGAACCTAAGGATCTCGGAAACTAAGAAATGGATTTTGATAAGACTTTCACAAATATACTGCTTGAAGCTTAGAAAGGGATCTGCACTTTGCTTTATGAAAATCGGACCTCAAACAAAAAAGATATACTAATTTTTAAGGAAGGAACCTATTAAACTTTTTTTCTTAAATAAATTTAAAAGAAATATGTGGGTATCAGCAAATCTATCTATACTATAATAAATCTCTAGAAAAGTCGTGTCTGTCATTGAAAATTTCTTTGAAAAGATGACTGGGGATGACCTGGGGAATGCTATAGAGTTCATCTGATCCATTTTTAAAATTATTGTCTGTCTGCTTGTCTGTTTGAACTTAAGTATCTCGGAAACTAAGAAATGGATTTTGATGAGACTTTTACAAATATACTGCTTGAAGCTTAGAAAGGGATCTGCACTTTGCTTTATGAAAATCGGACCACAAACAAAGAGATATACTAATTTTAGGGAGGAACCTATGAAACTTGTTTTCTTAAATAAATTTAAAAAAAATATGTGGGTATCAGCAAATTTATCTATACTATAATAAATCTCTAGAAAAGTCGTGTCTGTCATTGAAAATTTCTTTGAAAAGATGACTGGGGAATGCTATAGAGTTCATCTGATCCATTTTTTAAATTATTGTCTGTCTGCTTGTCTGTTTGAACTTAAGTATCTCGGAAACTAAGACATGGATTTTGATGAGACTTTCACAAATATACTGCTTGAAGCTTAGAAAGGGACCTTCACATTGTTTTATCAAAATCCGACCACGAACAAAAAATATATACTAATTTTTAGGGAGGAACCTATGAAATTTTTTTTCTTAAATAAATTTAAAAAAAATATGTGGGTATCAGCAAATTTATCTATACTATAATAAATCTCTAGAAAAGTCGTGCTTTTATTGAAAATTTCTTTGAAAAGATGACTGGGGATGACCTGGGGAATGCTATAGAGTTCATCTGATCCATTTTTAAAATTATTGTCTGTCTGCTTGTCTGTTTGAACTTAAGTATCTCGGAAACTAAGAAATGGATTTTGATGAGACTTTAACAAATATACTGCTTGAAGCTTAGAAAGGGATCTGCACTTTTCTTTATGAAAATCGGACCACAAACAAAGAGATATACTAATTTTAGGGAGGAACCTATGAAACTTGTTTTCTTAAATAAATTTAAAAAAAATATGTGGGTATCAGCAAATCTATCTATACTATAATAAATCTCTAGAAAGTCGTGCTTTTATTGAAAATTTCTTTGAAAAGATGACTGGGGATGACCTGGGGAATGCTATAGAGTTCATCTGATCCATTCTTAAAATTATTGTGTGTCTGCTTGAACCTAAGGATCTCGAAACTAAGAAATGGATTTTGATGAGACTTTCACAAATATACTGCTTGAAGCTTAGAAAGGGTTCTGCAGTTTGTTTTATTAATATCGGACCACAAACAAAAAAGATATACTAATTTTTAGGGAGGAAACTATGCAATTTTTTTCTTAAATAAATTTAAATAAATATTTACATAAATATGTGGGTATCAGCATATCTATACTATAATAAATCTCTAGAAAAGTCATGTCTGTACATGGAAAATTTCTTTGAAAAGATGACTGGGGATGACCTGGGGAATGCTATAGAGTTCATCTGATCCATTTTTAAAATTATTGTATGTCTGTTTGTCTGTTTGAACTTAAGGATCTCGGAAGCTAAAAATGGATTTTGATGAGACTTTCACAAATATACTGCTTGAAGCTTAGAAAGGGATCTGCACTTTGTTTTATTAAAATCGGACCACAAACAAAAAAGATATACTAATTTTTAGGGAGGAACCTATGAAATTTTTTTTCTTAAATAAATTTAAATAAATATTTACATATGTATGTGGGTATCAGCATATCTATACTATAATAAATCTCTAGAAAAGTCGTGTCTGTACATTGATAATTTCTTTACAAAGATATGATCCATTTTTAAAATTATTGTCTGTCTGTTTGAACCTAAGGATCTCGGAATCTAAGCAATGGATTTTGATGAGACTTTCACAAATATACTGCTTGCAGCTTAGAAAGGGACCTGCACATTGTTTATCAAAATCCGACCACGAACAAAAAATATATACTAATTTTTAGGGAGGAACCTATGAAATTTTTTTTCTCAAATAAATTTAAATAAATATGTGGGTATCAGCAAATCTATACTATAATAAATCTCTAGAAAAGTCGTGTCTGTACATTGATAATTTCTTTACAAAGATGACTGGGGATGACCTGGGGAATGCTGTAGAGTTCATCTGATCCATTTTTAAAATTATTGTCTGTCTGTTTGTCTGTTTGAACCTAAGGATCTCGGAAACTAAGACATGGATTTTGATGAGACTTTCACAAATATACTGCTTGCAGCTTAGAAAGGGACCTGCACTTTGTTTTATCAAAATCCGACCACAAACAAAAAATATATACTAATTTTTAGGGAGGAACCTATGACATTTTTTTTCTTAAATAAATTTAAAAAAAATATGTGGGTATCAGCAAATCTATCTATACTATAATAAATCTCTAGAAAAGTCGTGTCTGTCATTGAAAATTTCTTTGAAAAGATGACTGGGGATGACCTGGGGAATGCTATAGAGTTCATCTGATCCATTCTTAAAATTATTGTGTGTCTGTTTGAACCTAAGGATCTCGGAAACTAAGAAATGGATTTTGATAAGACTTTCACAAATATACTGCTTGAAGCTTAGAAAGGGATCTGCACTTTGCTTTATGAAAATCGGACCTCAAACAAAAAAGATATACTAATTTTTAAGGAAGGAACCTATTAAACTTTTTTTCTTAAATAAATTTAAAAAAAATATGTGGGTATCAGCAAATCTATCTATACTATAATAAATCTCTAGAAAAGTCGTGTCTGTCATTGAAAATTTCTTTGAAAAGATGACTGGGGATGACCTGGGGAATGCTATAGAGTTCATCTGATCCATTCTTAAAATTATTGTGTGTCTGTTTGAACCTAAGGATCTCGGAAACTAAGAAATGGATTTTGATGAGACTTTCACAAATATAGGTACTGCTTGAAGCTTAGAAAGGGATCTGCACTTTGCTTTATGAAAATCGGACCTCAAACAAAAAAGATATACTAATTTTTAAGGAAGGAACCTATGAAATTTTTTTTCTTAAATAAATTTAAAAAAAATATGTGGGTATCAGCATATCTATCTATACTATAATAAATCTCTAGAAAAGTCGTGTCTGTCATTGAAAATTTCTTTGAAAAGATGACTGGGGATGAGCTGGCGAATGCTATAGAGTTCATCTGATCCATTTTTAAAATTATTGTCTGTCTGCTTGTCTGTTTGAACTTAAGTATCTCGGAAACTAAGACATGGATTTTGATGAGACTTTCACAAATATACTGCTTGAAGCTTAGAAAGGGATCTGCACTTTGCTTTATGAAAATCGGACCACAAACAAAGAGATATACTAATTTTTAGGGAGGAACCTATGAAACTTGTTTTCTTAAATAAATTTAAAAAAAATATGTGGGTATCAGCAAATCTATCTATACTATAATAAATCTCTAGAAAAGTCGTGCTTTTATTGAAAATTTCTTTGAAAAGATGACTGGGGATGACCTGGGGAATGCTATAGAGTTCATCTGATCCATTTTTAAAATTATTGTCTGTCTGCTTGTCTGTTTAAACTTAAGTATCTCGGAAACTAAGAAATGGATTTTGATGAGACTTTCACAAATATACCGCTTGAAGCTTAGAAAGGGATCTGCACTTTGCTTTATGAAAATCGGACCTCAAACAATATATGTGGGTATCAGCATATCTATCTTTACTATAATAAATCTCTAGAAAAGTCGTGTCTGTCATTGAAAATTTCTTTGAAAAGATGACTGGCGATGACCTGGGGAATGCTATAGAGTTCATCTGATCCACTTTTAAAATTATTGTCTGTCTGTTTGAACTTAAGGATCTCGTAAGCTAAAAATGGATTTTGACGAGACTTTCACAAATATACTGTTTGAAGCTTAGAAAGGGATCTGCACTTTGTTTTATCAAAATCGGACCACAAACAAAAAAGATATACTAATTTTTAGGGAGGAACCTACGAAATTTTTTTCTTAAATAAATTTAATTAATATTTACATAGAATGTGGGTATCAGCATATCTTTAATAAAACTCTATAAAAGTCGTGTCTGTACATTGAAAATTTCTTTACAAAGATGACTGGGGATGACCTGGGGAATGCTATAGAGTTCATCTGATCCATTTTTAAAATTATTGTCTGTCTGCTTGTCTGTTTGAACTTAAGTATCTCGGAAACTAAGAAATGGATTTTGATGAGACTTTCACAAATATACTGCTTGAAGCTTAGAAAGGGATCTGCACTTTGCTTTATCAAAATCGGACCACAAACAAAAAAGATATACTAATTTTTAGGGAGGAACCTATGAAATTTTTTTCTTAAATAAATTTAAATAAATATTTTCATATGTATGTGGGTATCAGCATATCTATACTATAATAAATCTCTAGAAAAGTCGTGTCTGTACATTGAAAATTTCTTTACAAAGATGACTGGGGATGACCTGGGGAATGCTGTAGAGCTCATCTGATCCATTTTTAAAATTATTGTCTGTCTGTTTGTCTGTTTGAACCTAAGGATCTCGGAAACTAAGACATGGATTTTGATGAGACTTTCACAAATATACTGCTTGCAGCTTAGAAAGGGACCTGCACTTTGTTTTATCAAAATCCGACCACAAACAAAAAATATATACTAATTTTTAGGGAGGAACCTATGACATTTTTTTCTTAAATAAATTTTAAAAAAATATGTGGGTATCAGCAAATCTATCTATACTATAATAAATCTCTAGAAAAGTCGTGTCTGTCATTGAAAATTTCTTTGAAAAGATGACTGGGGATGACCTGGGGAATGCTATAGAGTTCATCTGATCCATTCTTAAAATTAGTGTGTGTCTGTTTGAACCTAAGGATCTCGGAAACTAAGAAATGGATTTTGATGAGACTTTCACAAATATACTGCTTGAAGCTTAGAAAGGGATCTGCACTTTGCTTTATGAAAATCGGACCTCAAACAATATATGTGGGTATCAGCATATCTATCTTTACTATAATAAATCTCTAGAAAAGTCGTGTCTGTCATTGAAAATTTCTTTGAAAAGATGACTGGCGATGACCTGGGGAATGCTATAGAGTTCATCTGATCCATTTTTAAAATTATTGTCTGTCTGCTTGTCTGTTTGAACTTAAGGATCTCGTAAGCTAAAAATGGATTTTGACGAGACTTTCACAAATATACTGTTTGAAGCTTAGAAAGGGATCTGCACTTTGTTTTATCAAAATCGGACCACAAACAAAAAAGATATACTAATTTTTAGGGAGGAACCTACGAAATTTTTTTCTTAAATAAATTTAATTAATATTTACATAGTATGTGGGTATCAGCATATCTTTAATAAAACTCTATAAAAGTCGTGTCTGTACATTGAAAATTTCTTTACAAAGATGACTGGGGATGACCTGGGGAATGCTATAGAGTTCATCTGATCCATTTTTAAAATTATTGTCTGTCTGCTTGTCTGTTTGAACTTAAGTATCTCGGAAACTAAGAAATGGATTTTGATGAGACTTTCACATATATACTGCTTGAAGCTTAGAAAGGGATCTGCACTTTGCTTTATCAAAAGCGGACCACAAACAAAAAAGATATACTAATTTTTAGGGAGGAACCTATGAAATTTTTTTCTTAAATAAATTTAAATAAATATTTTCATATGTATGTGGGTATCAGCATATCTATACTATAATAAATCTCTAGAAAAGTCGTGTCTGTACATTGAAAATTTCTTTACAAAGATGACTGGGGATGACCTGGGGAATGCTGTAGAGTTCATCTGATCCATTTTTAAAATTATTGTCTGTCTGTTTGTCTGTTTGAACCTAAGGATCTCGGAAACTAAAACATGGATTTTGATGAGACTTTCACAAATATACTGCTTGCAGCTTAGAAAGGGACCTGCACTTTGTTTTATCAAAATCCGACCACAAACAAAAAATATATACTAATTTTTAGGGAGGAACCTATGACATTTTTTTCTTAAATAAATTTTAAAAAAATATGTGGGTATCAGCAAATCTATCTATACTATAATAAATCTCTAGAAAAGTCGTGTCTGTCATTGAAAATTTCTTTGAAAAGATGACTGGGGATGACCTGGGGAATGCTATAGAGTTCATCTGATCCATTCTTAAAATTAGTGTGTGTCTGTTTGAACCTAAGGATCTCGGAAACTAAGAAATGGATTTTGATGAGACTTTCACAAATATACTGCTTGAAGCTTAGAAAGGGATCTGCACTTTGCTTTATGAAAATCGGACCTCAAACAAAAAAGATATACTAATTTTTAAGGAAGGAACCTATTAAACTTTTTTCTTAAATAAATTTAAAAAAAATATGTGGGTATCAGCAAATCTATCTATACTATAATAAATCTCTGGAAAAGTCGTGTCTGTCATTGAAAATTTCTTTGAAAAGATGACTGGGGATGACCTGGGGAATGCTATAGAGTTCATCTGATCCATTCTTAAAATTAGTGTGTGTCTGTTTGAACCTAAGGATCTCGGAAACTAAGAAATGGATTTTGATGAGACTTTCACAAATATACTGCTTGAAGCTTAGAAAGGGATCTGCACTTTGCTTTATGAAAATCGGACCTCAAACAAAAAAGATATACTAATTTTTAAGGAAGGAACCTATTAAACTTTTTTTCTTAAATAAATTTAAAAAAAATATGTGGGTATCAGCAAATCTATCTATACTATAATAAATCTCTAGAAAAGTCGTGTCTGTCATTGAAAATTTCTTTGAAAAGATGACTGGGGATGACCTGGGGAATGCTATAGAGTTCATCTGATCCATTTTTAAAATTATTGTCTGTCTGCTTGTCTGTTTGAACTTAAGTATCTCGGAAACTAAGAAATGGATTTTGATGAGACTTTCACAAATATACTGCTTGAAGCTTAGAAAGGGATCTGCACTTTGCTTTATGAAAATCGGACCTCAAACAAAAAAGATATACTAATTTCTAAGGAAGGAACCTATTAAACTTTTTTTCTTAAATAAATTTAAAAAAAATATGTGGGTATCAGCAAATCTATCTATACTATAATAAATCTCTAGAAAAGTCGTGTCTGTCATTGAAAATTTCTTTGAAAAGATGACTGGGGATGACCTGGGGAATGCTATAGAGTTCATCTGATCCAGTTTTAAAATTATTGTCTGTCTGCTTGTCTGTTTGAACTTAAGTATCTCGGAAACTAAGAAATGGATTTTGATGAGACTTTCACAAATATACTGCTTGAAGCTTAGAAAGGGATCTGCACTTTGCTTTATGAAAATCGGACCACAAACAAAGAGATATACTAATTTTTAGGGAGGAACCTATGAAACTTGTTTTCTTAAATAAATTTAAAAAAAATATGTGGGTATCAGCAAATCTATCTATACTATAATAAATCTCTAGAAAAGTCGTGCTTTTATTGAAAATTTCTTTGAAAAGATGACTGGGGATGACCTGGGGAATGCCATAGAGTTCATCTGATCCATTTTTAAAATTATTGTCTGTCTGTTTGAACGTAAGGATCTCGTAAGCTAAAAATGGATTTTGACGAGACTTTCACAAATATACTGTTTGAAGCTTAGAAAGGCATCTGCACTTTGTTTTATCAAAATCGGACCACAAACAAAAAAGATATACTAATTTTTAGGGAGGAACCTACGAAATTTTTTTCTTAAATAAATTTAATTAATATTTACATAGTATGTGGGTATCAGCATATCTTTAATAAAACTCTATAAAAACTTAAGTATCTCGGAAACTAAGAAATGGATTTTGATGAGACTTTCACAAATATACTGCTTGAAGCTTAGAAAGGGATCTGCACTTTGCTTTATGAAAATCGGACCTCAAACAATATATGTGGGTATCAGCATATCTATCTATACTATAATAAATCTCTAGAAAAGTCGTGTCTGTCATTGAAAATTTCTTTGAAAAGATGACTGGCGATGACCTGGGGAATGCTATAGAGTTCATCTGATCCATTTTTAAAATTATTGTCTGTCTGTTTGAACGTAAGGATCTCGTAAGCTAAAAATGGATTTTGACGAGCATATCTTTAATAAAACTCTATAAAAACTTAAGTATCTCGGAAACTAAGAAATGGATTTTGATGAGACTTTCACAAATATACTGCTTGAAGCTTAGAAAGGGATCTGCACTTTGTTTTATTAAAATCGGACCACAAACAAAAAAGATATACTAATTTTTAGGGAGGAACCTTTGAAATTTTTTTTCTTAAATAAATTTAAATAAATATTTACATATGTATGTGGGTATCAGCATATCTATCTTATAAATAAAAATGAATCCCTACAAACCACATACCGGTTACCAATGTAGCTAAATAGTGGGTTTCATTAATTTCTCATATGGTCTATAAAGTGGCTATTTTTGTTCAGGCGGCGTGAAGATTTTAACCATATGTGTGACTTCGCATCTCCCTTGCACTTATCGAATTCTCCCATTAACAAAAACTATAGCTGTTCTTTTCAATACTTCCAGTCTTAAAAAATTTCCATTTCCAAAACCAGTTAATGTTTTGGTTAACACCTAGTTGGAAATAGTTGTTCAAATGGTTTTTGTTTTGGCTAAATAGTGGGCCGAAATATTCGTTCAGTTGGTTTTTATTTTGGCTAACATATGGTGAATATTATCTGTTGAATTGGTTATCAAAGTGGCTAAAATATGGTTAATATTATTAGCTGAATTGGTTAATGAAATACCAGTTGAAGTGGTTATTGTCAAATGGAGATACCTACACATTTTTTCCAAATAAAATGCACAAAAATGCATTATTTTTAGTATATATTGGTAAATTTTATTGAATTTTTTTTTAATACATGGTAATAAATCATATTACAGCTAAATTGTCCAATACTTTACAAATTTTAATAGTTTTTTTTGAAGAAGTAAGGTAAAAACAAATATTTACATTTCTAATGTACTAAATAAATTATAATTAACGTAATAAACTATAAATAGTCCTTTAGTTTAGCTATCGCAATTAATATAAAAACATTTTGTAATTTTTCTATTTAAACGGTATGATTCGATTAATAATAAGCCTAGGATTTGTTTACATTGTTACACACGGTAGGCAGGAAGCATCGATAGGTTGCACAAAAATGTCGACGAAAACTGCATGCAGGGTTGTATTTGTGGATGTTTATAGGTTCAAAATCCGTTGGAATAAAATCCGATCTGATCCTTTTCAAAAATTATGCATATTTTTATATTTCATATCGGGAATTTTTTTGGAAAGAATACCAAAAGTGTAATATCGTTTTAATTTGTATTATCGTTTGCAATTATAAAGAATTTTACGTAAGTTTCTTGCCGATTTTAATCGTTTCCAAGGTACACCACGTGGAGGCAACTTACTTTGTACCTCTTTTTTGGTTTTTTTGTTCTTTTTTTAAATTTTTTTTTTTTTTTTTTTAATATTTTAAAATTTTTTTTTTTTTAAGTTTTTAAGATGATTTTTAGATTTATGAGTTATATATGCTGATATGAAAATGTAACCACAGCTTTCTTTAAGCGATTTATATAAGATGGTTCATCTAAAAAATTTATTTTAAACCTATCCCAAAATGTATTGAACACACTAAGAACTGACTCTCCAGCTTGCTCGGACCATAAACCTAGGCCATCATTATTCAAGAATATAATTGCTTCTTCCAAATGCTCAAGAACAATATGAATTTTGAGGGTTTGAGAAATTTCGGTACTTTTTAAGGCTTCACGGAGTTCTTTTAAGTTTTTGTTCAAGTCAGTAAGATCATTTTGGCAGCAAAGCACTTTTCAACAATTTTATTCATAGCTTTAAATGCCGCAATATAAGGCTGTAAACGTAATGGTCCTACAAGCTCGTAAATGTCAGGATCCTGCAATTTATCAGCCGCTTTAAGTAGTTTTCGACATTGATTGCCTTCAAAAATATCTCCTTGATAGCTTTTATGAGATATACCTAATTTATTCGGCCACAATAAAGCTCTATTTTTTCCAATTTCCTTAATTTTAACAATGCCGTCCCAGAAAAGATGGTTGACAAACCCTTGTAATAGGTGTAGTTCAGGAGGAACACACTTCTGAAGTACGTACAAATTATCATCTTCAGTAGTACCGTTTTCAATAAATAAAGGGTGATGAACTGTACTGCGACATTCTTTAGATTTTTTTTGTCTTGACCCAAGCTTTTGAATTTAAAGTAGTCATCCTTTAAATGTTTGTAAGTTTTTAAACCAAGATTTTTACCATCACTGCTTGTATCACTTTCCTTAGTAATAAGGGCAAGGGTAGAAAGTAGGGATGGCCAAAAAAGATCGGTGTTTAAAAAAACCGGTTTTTTCTATTCGCGGTTTCGGTTTTTTCGATCTTTTTATCGCAACTGTCTTTAATCGATCTTTTTTCAAAAAAACCGAAAACCGAACTATCGACTTCTATTCCATTGAATTGTAAATATTAAATTATTTTTCGCGATAAGTGATGGCCCCGCATCTAAAAAAAGCCCACTTTGGCACTATTTTGATGAAAAAGGGAATAAAGAAGTTTTATGCAAGCTGTGTGGGGCGGTAGTAAAACTGGGAGGTGGCACGTCCAACTTAAAAGGACACCTCCAGCGCAATCATGCCGGTTGGGATAGAAATTATTTACCTTGTAACACCAACAAGAGCTCCGATGATGTGTTGTGATGATTCTAATTCGAATGAAGAAGTCAGAACTGTTGATAGGCAGCCACCAACTCCAGACAAGTTTTTGAAAACATCTTTACTGTGCCTTTTTTGAATTCAAGCACCCACATTTATATGTATTAGTACAAAAAAGTATTAACTTTTTCAGAATTTTGCTCTTTTAAAAATTTGATTTAACTGTATTAACTTGAACTGAAAAATAAGGTAATACTTTCCACCTCCAGTCCACCCAAGTGTTAATACACGTCCAAAAATCTAGGTAGAGGTATCAATAGACGCGTCTTCACCTCCGTAACAATAATCTGGAGGGGAAAATCCGATATTTTTAGAATTTTGCGAGATATTTGCAGTTAAAGTTCACAATTTTTCTGTCATTTTCATGTGGTTGTTGTAATCACATTACCCTGTGAGTAAAAAGTGGTACGCGGAAGGACATCACCGAGGCGGTAGCCACGGCTATGGCACACACCCGGAGTTGGAATGGCGTAGCCCAGGGATATTTTTTGAAGGCGGCCGAAGGCCGCCTACGCAGAAAGGTGTTCTGCACATAAAAAACGTGGATCGGGCCCCGAATTGGGGATCTGACCCGGGTCAATTTTCGGGTTTTCACTAATAACTTTTCACAGAAACAAAATATTGCTTTTCCCCCTTCGGATTATTGTTACGGAGGTCAAGACGCGTCTTTTGATACCTCTCTCAAGATTTTTGGACGTGTATTAACACTTGACGTTGGATGGAAAGTATTACCAAAAATAAATATTTGTTGAATTAGAACTTCTTGAGTTCTTTTAAAAATTTAGAGGGAAGAACCCTATACTAAGTATCTACATTGCTGTATTTCTATAAATTTTCTTTTCGAAGTTTAAAATTGTGCCGGTTTTTCGAAAAACCGGTTTTTTCGTGTCCGGTTTTAAAAGCGGTTTAAAACCGGAATAAAAAACCGCGATTAATCACAAACCGGTTTTTTTTCAACTTTGGCCATCCCTAGTAGAAAGACGTTGCAGTTTGCTGCCCATTGACCAATAGAACCAGCTTTAAATCTCCAAGAAATTTAAAGGGTATCTCATTGAGTTTTATCAACTCAAACAATATTTTTAAATTATCATAGGTCTCTTTAATTTGAGGCACTATGCCTAATAAAAACAGTTTAAACACACTAGTCGATTTGCGTTCATTTGCCATACTTCCACCAGTAGAGTAAGTTGAAATGTTTTTACATTTATTTGAGTCGTTTTCTGGAATTGATATTGAAAGAGAGATTTTGAAGAAATTTTTCTTTTCAAAAGTTGAGTTACTATTTGGTTCTGCTGTTTTTCCGGTAACTGTTCTACTATACCTAAAACGTTTTCACGAGCACCAGAAGTAGATGGGCCTTTGCAGGAATGTGATTTGCTTTACCTGTTTCTTGAAAACAACTTTTACATAGTTCAGTAGAAGTTCTCGGTTTGGTTTTCTTTGGCTCATATTTAGGAAGTTTCTTTTTTTGTTGCGAAGTATCATCAAAACAATTGTTCACGTCAATATTTGAAGAGAAATCCCTAATTTGACCTCTACCCTTTTTTATTTTTTTATGAACCTTAACTTGTGCTGTTAGGCAGATATAACAATTACAACCCATCGTTCTGGTTTCTTTTGATAATTTAAGATCCTCGTAATTGGGCATTGTTGGACGAGGTCTTTTGAACATATCATTTCCATATTCATTTATAGTTAGTCGGCAAGAGCTACATAAACTTTTTGGGAATTTACTATTATAAATATTAAATTCATCATTGAAATGCTTTTTTATAACTTCAATATGTTTTTCAGACAGCAAGAAATGATGAGAAGGTTTATTATGGAAAATGATTTTTTTCCCTTTTGTGCGATTTTCTTCATGATCGCATTTATTCACTCGACTATTCATCATATTAGTAACTCTCCCTAATGCTCTAAATCAATGAGATTTTTAAAACCAGAAAATATATGTGGCAGGCTTACGAACACAATTGACTTTAGCTTTCCACTTCCAAAAAATTTTTTAATTCAATAGTTTTCTAAACTTTTGTTTCATGGCCTACTATCAAGTATTTGTAACCTCTCTCATAGTAAGTAGATATAAGTTTCACTTAGATTTCATGGCCACATATTAACTCTGTACAACCTTTTCTGACAAGTAAGTTTTACTACAGTGCGCGCCACTCTAACTAAGCATCATACTATGGCTCCAAATTTGAATACGTATCCGACATATATAAATAATTTGGCTTGGACACTGTTACATTAATTGTATAGACTTAACAGTTTTATTGTGCCGATATGAAATATAAAAATATGCATAACTTTTGAAAAGGATCAGATCGGATTTTAATTCCAACGGATTTTGAACCTATAAACATCCACAAATACAACCCTGCATGCAGTTTTCGTCGACATTTTTGTGCAACCTATCGATGCTTCCTGCCTACCGTGTACAGTTAATGAAACTTGTTTTAGAGCTTAATAAAGTAATTTATAATATATTAAAAATAATATCAACTAAAAGAAATACGGTTTATTAATCCTAATTACGAGGTTTCACATATAATAAAGAAGCGATATGTCTTCAGTAGGTCGATTCTGTAACTTTTTTAACACCAGGTATTAGCGTTAACTTCGCTTAATACCTTTTTAACGCTTTTCCCTATTCGCTAACTTTTAACCACACCAAAAGTGTTAGCTAACCCTTTTACTGTGGTTAGTTATCGCGAATTAATTTCGTGGTGTTTAAAATTACTTATTATAGAAAATAAGTTATCCGAAAACCGCACGTTGTAGTCCGAAAGCTTATCAAGTGCGCTATTGCGACATGAACGAATATACCACAAATAGCAGGTAGCTGTATTTTAGTGTTAAGGAAATTACAGAATCGCACTTGCGTTAAGAGCAAATGCCGAAACTCGGCGAGTGGTTAAAAGTTACAGAATCGAGCTACAGGTTACAAGGATCTTTTATCAACTAAGTTTTGTATAACAACTTTTCTTAGCTTAAGGTTTAACTATAAAAAGGAAAAGGATGCAGTCCCAAAAAGCATATTTTCTTTCCTTTTACAAAAACCGCCTGCTTAACAGGTTACGTCTTAAGGATAAAAACTTAATTGCTATATATTTTATAATTAGGAGTTTCTGCAAAATCATCTGTAAAGAGAACATAACATATTATAGCTCGAAAAAAAGTTTCGTATAAATACATACGTATTTACCGAAGACTCTCAACCTAATAGTTCCGCTTTCTTCCATCTATGTGAGTAGGTCCAAGGGTTCCGCTAAGGAAATTACCCGTCGTGATTCGTGTTCTAATATAAATAATATTTTTGCGAATTAGTTAAAAAAATATTGAAATATTAACGGTAATACTAAACGATTAAAAACAAATTCTAAAAAATCCATAGCGAAACAAGCGAAAAAATAGCTCATAAGCAAACGAAGAGAAATAAAAGCTTTTTTCGTACAACTTTTGATTGCAATCGAAATTTTATTTTCCGCTTTCGGACTATTGACATCGAGGTCAACGTATTTTGATACATTTAAAAGGAGATTGAGCTGCCTTCAACTAATGCCAGCGCAATAGCTGCATTCACTTTTAATTCATTTAATTGTACTGAAACACCGGGTTTTACACTTTTACCACCGGAGTTGCTGCAGCGTAAACTCAACTTTATGGTGGTTCAGCAGAAGCAGATTAATGCACAATTACCAGGGTAATTCATTCTACAAAAGGTTCGGAATCACATTAATACCATATTTTTTAGGAACTACCAAATATGCATATCGTTTGAGTTACTAACAGAACTTGCAAATTCATTGTTAAACAACATCATTTTTGAGATCGTTAAGGGGCTCATGGAAATACAAAATGTTACGGAAAAACGTTTGTTAACACTACGTAAACAAGCTGAAACTGACTTTCAATTAGAAATCCAGGAATGGCGAAGTAAAATAACTGATCCAGAGGAGATGAGTCATATTATACAGCTTATTCAAATGAAACATGCAAAGAAGATGCGGGAGGCGGATATGAAATTGATTTCTTTGCTGGATCAACAACAATTGTAAAAAATGTTATGTTATGCCAAAAGATATCAATACATATACTTTTATTCAAATGTATTAAATTATGCAACTGCTAAAACACACCAAAAAATAAAGAGAAAGGTATCAAAAGACGCGTTTTGTTACCTCTGCCTAAGAGGTAGCTGTGAGTGGCCGTTTGAGGTGTTGGCGCCGGTGGGCGTGAGCGAAAGTGGGCATTACACAATATTTGCTGGGGGGGAGTTAAGAGTGCTAGTGACAGGGACTAGAACAGCTAGATCGACGTTGGCCACTGTATGCATTGGGGTGTGCACAGCAAGTAGCCCCGAAAGTTTAGAAGAAACTGGCAGGTTTGTGTTCGGAGGGATGTAGCCAGGAGCAACTGGATTTGTGCAGCCATCCGCTTTCGGATTATTAATATCGAGGGCAAAACGCATATTTTTCGGAGTTTCTTTTTGTTTGAAGCGTAGCCTTAGGCAACCTATGCAAAAAAGTGTTCAGCGGTATCGAAAATGGGTCGGTTTTATTGGAAAAATCAGTGCAGTAAAAATGACCTGTCCGAAAAAAATGCATATTTCACTGCAATAAACACATTATGCATATGCATTGCGTATAGCAATTCCGATAGTTTTGAAGTAATACGTACATATGTAGATGTCCATATGGCATAACCATAATGTAACGGGAGCTGACACAGGAGTTAAATGGCTCTGTGCTAAGGGCCTGCCTGTGCATCTTTAGATGCCTAGTCAACATTTCATTGAGCTTTTCAGTTCCGAGCATATTTGCCTCACTAGCCAGGTGGTGTTCAGGTGACATAATGATACATCCCGTAGCAGTTTTGAGTGTTATATTTTGGCAGGCCTGTAACCTCCAGTGTATGCATGGCAGGTGTTGTGGAAAAGGGGTAGTGACGACGTTGGAGATTCCACATAGCTGTGCAGTGTTAGTACCGCTAGTCACTTTCACAAATTTAGGGATACAAAGTGCTAGGGACACATAAGGGGAGATTAATATAAAATATTTTCATGGTAAATGAATAACTTACCTGAATCTTTGTTGCCAATTGCTTTTGTTGATTTATATTTATGTAGTTTGAATATATTTAGATCTTATTGTAATTACATTTACGTACTTTTAAGTGTTATTCGCGATTTTTAAATTTTTTTCTTTTGTTTGTTACTTATGGGCACATCTTTTGATAAAACTTAGAGCAATTTTTTTTTGGTAACCTAAGGTTAACAAAATCATTCCAAAATTTTGGAAATATGGGAATCTAAAAATGCACATGTGTTGGTATTTTTGGAAAATGTGGTTACCCTGCAAAAAGCATTGGTCCTATAACACAAAATTAGTGGTATATAGATAGCTAGAAAAATCTAGTTTTTATCTAGACCAATATGACTAGTTGTGCGCATGTAGTTTTGCTTTGCCGAATTGAAGAAATATATTCACTTGTTATGTTAATGAGCACAAAAATTGTGTATAGACCAAACGGTCTATCTTTGGTCTGGACTGTACACGGCATAAATGGTAGAATGGTAGACCAAGCCTAGGACATCTTCTTCTTCTTTAAATGGCCATCTAACCGCCTGAGCGATTTTGACCGTCCAACATAGCTCGCCAGTCATTTCTTCTTTGCGCCAACTGGCGCCAATTGGAGACCCCACGAGATCGCAGGTCGGTCTCCACTTGGTCCTTCCATCGGAGTGGTGGTCTTCCTCTTCCTCTGCTTCCACCGGCGGGTGCCGATAAGTATACCTTCTGGGCTGGAGCGTCTTCGTTCATTCGCACGACGTGGCCTAGCCAGCGAAGCCGCTGTGTTTTAATGCGCTGTACTATGTCGACGTCTGCGTAAAGCTCATACAACTCATCATTAAATCTTCTTCGGTACTCGCCGTCGCCAACGCGTAGAGGCCCATAAATCTTTCGCAGAACTTTTCTCTCGAATACTCCCAATGCAGCCTCGTCAGATGTTGTTAGTGTCCACGCCTCTGCACCATATAGCAGGACGGGAGCGATGAGTGACTTGTAGAGTGTGATTTTCGTGCGTCGAGAGAGGACTTTACTTTTCAATTGCCTACTCAGTCCAAAGTAGCATTTATTTGCAAGAGCAATTCTTCGTTGGATTTCTAGGCTGGCATTATTGTTGGAGTTTATGCTAGATCCAAGGTAAACGAAGTCCTTCACTATTTCGAACTTTTTGGTGCCAGCAGTGGCGTGGGTGCCAAGGCGCGAATGCGCTGACTCTTTGCTTGATGACAGCATGTACTTCGTTTTGCCTTCGTTCACCACCAAACCCATTTTTTCCGCTTCTTTTTCTAGTTTGGAGTACGCAGAGGTTACGGCACGGTTGTTAAGGCCGATAATGTCAATGTCGTCAGCATATGCTAACAGTTGCACGCCTAGGACATGCTCCGTGTAAATTCGTCCTATGGTTTTACATGAGATTGGTCTAGACTTGGTCCGGTAGTATGTCAACGAAAGACTGTATTTTATACAGTCTTAGACCAGACTCACTTTTTGCAGGGTAGCGGCGGTTTGCAGGGAATGTGTGTCTGTGTGTCCTTTATGGGCGTCCAAAGTACTCAACCGATTTTTATGAAATTTTCACAGTATATTCTTGAGATCATGGGTTAAAGCATAGGCTATATTAATTTTTGGTGGGTGGTGCCACGCCCCCATTCTATATAAAACTACAATTCTTCATAACTCTGAACATATTTGGTCTAAATTAATGATTTTTGGATATGTGTGTCCTTTGGTCAAGATTTATGTAATTTTGGAAAAGTGGGCGGTGCCACGCCCACATTTTTTGTGTTTTGTTTGTACTTCAATAATGTCCAAAGTTTATGGTCGATCTCTTTTAAACTTTCAAGATTGGTTCAGAAGATTGTTGTGGACGATTTAGGCTATATCAATTTTTGGAAAAGTAGGCGGTGCCACGCCCCCAGGCTATATAAAATTTAAATTCTTCATAACCCTGAACATATTGGGTCTAACTTAAGGATTTTTGGATATGTGTGTCCTTTGGTCATGATTTATGTAATTTTGGAAAAGTGGGCGGTGCCACGCCCACATTTTTTGTGTTTTGTTTGTACTTCAATAATGTCCAAAGTTTATGGTCGATCTCTTTTAAACTTTCAAGATTGGTTCAGAAGATTGTTGTGGACGATTTAGGCTATATCAATTTTTGGAAAAATAGGCGGTGCCACGCCCCCAGGCTATATAAAATTTAAATCATCATAACTTTGAATATTTTTGGTCTAAACTAATGATTTTTGGATATGTGTGTCCCTTGGTCAAGAATTATATAATTTGGGAAATGTGGGCCGTGCCACGCCCACATTTTTTGTATTCAGTGCTTTGTTTGTACCTCAATAATGTCCAAAGTTTATGGTCGATCTTCTCTAAATTTCCAGATTGGTTCAGAAGATTGTTGTGCCACGCCCCCAGGCTATATAAAATTTAAATCATCATAACTTTGAATATTTTTGGTCTAAACTAATGATTTTTGGATATGTGTGTCCCTTGGTCAAGAATTATATAATTTGGGAAATGTGGGCCGTGCCACGCCCACATTTTTTGTATCCAGTGCTTTGTTTGTACTTCAATAATGTCCAATGTTTATGGTTGATCTGTTTTAAACTTTTCCAATACGTTAAAATCTTCGTTGGGTACGACATACATAGGCTACATTTGTAAATTCTTTGGAAAAGTGGGCAGTTCCAGGACCACAAGCTAAGTAATATTTCAATTCGTTATATCCCTGAATGTATTTGCTTTAGTGATATTTTAACGTTCTTAAGTCTTGATCAAAGCACTTAATTTTTTTTGTTTGTTATTGCCGTTCATACATATCCAGAGTATTATAGGTAGATATAAGATATAATTAAATAAGTACTAACTATACATCTGCTCAGCAGCGCATACTGGTTTTTGTCATACCCATTGAGTAAAAAAGATCCGTTTTTTGAGTTGGACATCCAAAAAATTTATTTGTTTATACCAAAGACTTTAAAGCCAGAAACATTGTATATCCTAAAGCACTGCAATAAATGGAATGTTAAAAGTTAAAGAAAAATTTTTGAAAATGTATTTCTAGGGAAGTCACTGGTCAGGCAGAACAACGTCTGCCGGGTCTGCTAGTACTATAATAAATCTCTAGAAAAGTCGTGTCTGTACATTGATAATTTCTTTGCAAAGATGACTGGGGATGACCTGGGGAATGCTGTAGAGTTCATCTGTGCCAATTTTAAAATTATTGTCTGTCTGTTTGTCTGTCTGAACCTAAGGATCTCGGAAACTAAGCAATGGATTTTGATGAAACTTTCACAAATATACTGCTTGCAGCTTAGAAAGGGACCTGCACATTGTTTTATCAAAATCCGACCACAAACAAAAAATATATACTAATTTTTAGGGAGGAACCTATGAAATTTTTTTCTTAAATAAATTTAAATAAATATTTACATATGTATGTGGGTATCAGCATATCTATACTATAATAAATCTCTAGAAAAGTCGTGCCTGTACATTGAAAATTTCTTTGAAAAGATGACTGGGGATGACCTGGGGAATGCTATAGAGTTCATTTGATCCATTTTTAAAATTATTGTCTGTCTGTTTGTCTGTTTGAACTTAAGGATCTGGGAAACTAAGGAATGGATTTTGATGGGACTTTCACAAATATACTGCTTGAAGCTTAGAAAGGGATCTGCACTTTGTTTTATCAAAATCGGACCACAAACAAAAAAGATATATGTACTAATTTTTAGGGAGGAACCTATGAAATTTTTTTCTTACATAAATTTAAATAAATATTTACATATGTATGTGGGTATCAGCATATCTATACTATAATAAATCTCTAGAAAAGTCGTGTCTGTACATTGAAAATTTCTTTACAAAGATCACTGGGGATGAGCTGGGGAATGCTGTAGAGTTCATCTGATCCATTTTTAAAAT
The DNA here is from genome assembly GCA_951509765.1 of Sphenella marginata. NCBI lineage: Eukaryota > Metazoa > Arthropoda > Insecta > Diptera > Tephritidae > Sphenella > Sphenella marginata. The sequence goes on from OX608078.1 coordinate 28,318,159, forward strand.
TATTGTCTGTCTGTTTGTCTGTTTGAACCTAAGGATCTCGGAAACTAAGACATGGATTTTGATGAGACTTTCACAAATATACTGCTTGCAGCTTAGAAAGGGACCTGCTATTTGTTTTATCAAAATCTGACCACAAACAAAAAATATATACTAATGTTTAGGGAGGAACCTATGAAATTTTTTTTCTCAAATAAATTTAAATAAATATGTGGGTATCAGCATATCTATCTATCTTTACTATAATAAATCTCTAGAAAAGGCGGGTCTGTACATTGAAAATTTCTTTACAAAGATGACTGGGGATGACCTGGGGAATGCTGTAGAGTTCATCTGATCCATTTTTAAAATTATTGTCAAACAAAAAGATATACTCATTTTTAGGGAGGAACCTATGAAATTTTTTTTCTTAAATAAATTTAAAAAAAATATGTGGGTATCAGCATATCTATACTATAATAAATCTCTAGAAAAGTCGTGTCTGTACATTGAAAATTTCTTTACAAAGATGACTGGGGATGACCTGGGGAATGCTGTAGAGTTCATCTGATCCATTTTTAAAATTATTGTCTGTCTGCTTGTCTGTTTGAACTTAAGGATCTCGGAAACTAAGAAATGGATTTTGATGAGACTTTCACAACTATACTGCTTGAAGCTTAGAAAGGGATCTGCTTTATGAAAATCGGACCACAAACAAAGAGATATACTAATTTTTAGGGAGGAACCTGTGAAACTTTTTTTCTTAAATAACTTTAAAAAAAATATGTGGGTATCAGCAAATCTATCTATACTATAATAAATCTCTAGAAAAGTCGTGTCTGTCATTGAAAATTTCTTTGAAAAGATGACTGGGTGTTGAAAATGCAACTCTGTCGGCAATTCACATATTCTCGCAACCCTGTTTTTAGTTTTTTGTAACACTGAAACATACAACATTGATCCAATGTTCTTTTTTTGCTTTCTGTTTTTCTTGAATAAACATCATTTTTGTATTTTACTATTAAAGAACTTTCTAGAAGCGTTTTTTTACTTGATTTCTTAACTGCGCATTACAAAAGGTAACGATATTCGGAGTAACAAAAGAAACATCCAACAGGTTATGGGCCCAGGTGCAAAATTCCTGGAGATCAAGTTAAAAGTAATTGTGTATTACGAACTGCGAAGTAATTGCGTGTTACTATGAGTTCATCGCTTTTTAATATCGAAAAATTGGACGAATCTAATTACGAGACGTGGTGCCTGCAAATGCAAAGTGTGCTCGTGCATCAGGAGTTATGGTCTGTTACGTGCGGAGAAACTCCATGTCCAGATGAAGGTGCTGAACAGAAAAATATTTTATTGTGGAATAATAATAATAATAGTATTGAGGAAATGCACTGCGACCTTAGAGATCTATTGTGCCCTCATAACCTCATAGCACCTTATCCAGGCCGATCCGCTTCAGGAAGTCCAGAATGGAGATCGGCTTTAAGTCGGGCAGGCGCCTGCACTCAAGTGTAGTAGATCCTAAGTGTCTCTGTCTGCTTCTCGACACAGCATCACAACTACACAATATGTGCTCCGCTGTTTCATCCTCAGTATCGCAGAACCGGCACAGGCTAGACGATTTAATGCCCAGCCTGTGCAGATGGGCGTTTAGCCTGCAGTGTCCTGTAAGTATCCCTGTGATGATCCTTAGGTTGTTCTTGGATAGGGTTATTAATTGCTTATACCGCTTTGAATTATAGTTCCCTATCATGGCCTTTGCCTGGCGCAGTCCAGCTGTCTGCTGCCAGTGACGTTCCCTCATACTACACTCCTCATTTCTCAGCACCTCTTTTATAGTGTGGGACCCTATAGCCAGAAATGGCTCCGGACCAATGGGTGTCGTTGCTGCCGCTTCCCTTGCCAGCCGATCCGCCCGTTCGTTGCCATCCACGCCGACGTGACCCGGAACCCAGGCCAGTCGGACGTTATTGCACGACGCCAGGCGGTTTATCCTCTCTACACACTCCAAAACCAAAAGTGATTTGATTTCGAAGGAGGATAGGGCTTTCAGGGCAGCTTGGCTATCACTAAGTATGGTGATATTCTCATTTGTGTATCCACGTTGCAGGTTTATGTCTGCGCACATGCTTATAGCCGCTAGCTCAGCCTGGAATATGCTGGGGTGTGTTCCAAGTGGTACCACGAGTTCTGTGCGGGGGCCAAATATGCCCGCGCCAATTCCCTCTGGGGTTTTTGAGCCGTCGGTGTACCATACGATAGCCCGATATTTTTGGCCACGTGGCTTTGTTCCCCAGTTCCAATTTGAACGTCCTGTCCAACATGATCACCTTAGCTATGTCGTCTCGTGGAAGCTGGCAGATAGGAAGCTGTTCTCTCAACTTCTCCGCTCCCATAGACGAGATGACCTTACCTCTACCAAATCCGTCCTTTGCTATATTTAGCAAGGTACGCTTGGCTGCCTGCTCTACCACAACGTGCAGTGGGCTCAGGTCCAGTAGCACCTCCATTGCCGCCGTGGGGCAGGTGCGCATTGCTCCCGTAATGCATACGCAGGCCTAGACGCTGGATTTTCGCCAGCGCTTTCTGCACCGTGCTTCGACCTGATCTGGAAGCCCAGGCTACTGCCCCGTACGCTATTATCGGTCTGACGATCATCATGTACATCCATCTCAGCAGCGCTGGGGTGCATCCATCCATTATCGCCTTCGTTGCTTTCATAGTTGTGTTTGCCACATGTGTCCTCCATAGAAGTTTGGAGTCGAATGTGACTCCCAAATATTTAACCTCGGAGGCTAGCTCTAGTTGCTCTCCCCCTAGGGTGATTGTCCGCATTCCCGGGAGTGATCTTCTCCTTGTGAATGGGATGATGGCAGTTTTGCCGGGGTTGATGCTCAGACCGGCCCCGACACACCATCTCCTTGTTAAGTTTAACCCTCTTTGTATGATATCACAGAGCGTGTCCTCGAACTTCCCTCTGGCGATGATCACTATGTCATCCGCGTACCCTTGGCAGCGAATGCCATTGTCCGTCAGGAGCTGGAGAAGCTCGTCCACTACTATGCTCCACAGAAGGGGTGACAGTACTCCTCCCTGTGGGCAACCTTTCGTTGTTCTCACCCGAACTGTGTCTGCTCCGATCTCGGTCTCCGCTATCCTAGTTCGAAGCAGTGCATCTATCCATCTTGTGATAGTCAGTGAGACTCCTCTGTTTCCCAGTGCCCGACTCACATTCGCATGCGAGGTGTTGTCGAAGGCCCCCTCAATGTCCAGGAATGCACATACTACTGATTCTCCTTGCTCGAACGCGTTCCCTATTTCCGTGGTCAGCTGGTATAGGGCCGTGTCTGTTGACCTTCCAGCCCTATATGCGTGTTGGCCCACGTGTAGAGGTCTTTGCTTCAAAGTGTTCGATCTTATCTCTTGATCTATGATCTTTTCCATCGTCTTTAACACGAAGGAGGTCAAGCTGATTGGTCTAAAGGACTTCGCCACCGAGTAGTCCTTTTTACCTGCTTTTGGTATAAATACAACCTTTGCCCGCCTCCATATGTTTGGTATGTAGGCAAGGGCCAAGCTGTCCCTCATTATCCCTGTCAGATGTGGGATGAGTTGCTCTCCGTGTTGGAGGAAAGCCGGGTATATCCCGTCTACCCCCGGCGACTTAAACTGCTCGAAGGATGCTATTGCCCATCTGACTGCATTCTTACTGAAAAGAGACTTCGCAAGGTTCCAGTCTTGGGCAGATGGTCTCGTCTGACTGACCTCGTCGTCAGCAAGGTCCGTCGATGCATCCGGAAAATGAGCAGCTAACAATGCCATAGCTCTTTCTTCCTCGGTTCCGGTGAAGCTCCCGTCTGGGAGTTTCAGCGCCATCCTAGTCTCCCTTTGCACCATAGCCAGAGCTTTGTGAAGTCTGGCCGCCTCCGGGGTGGAGCTTATCTCTTCACAGAAGGTCCTGAAGCTTGCCCTCTTTGACCTCCTTATCTCTTTATTGTACTCAGTTAGGAGAGTTTTGTACTCTTCCCATTGACCAGTGCGCCTCGCCTTGTTGAACAGCTTGCGCACTTTGCTCCTCATTACCGCTAGTTCCCTTGTCCACCAAGGAGTCTTGTGTTTCGGCCTTTTGGATTCCCGGCAACTAGAGCTGAAAGCGTCCAATATGACGCTGTTGACCCTGTGCTCCAGTGCCAGGCGCGATGCCCCCCTTCCCGAACCTCCTAACGCGTCTAGATTCAGGTCTAAGGTGCTACTGAAGTTATCCCAGTCTGTTTTCCTGGGGTTCCTACGCAAGATTGTCTCCTCAGTCTCAGCACTGACAACAAACTGTATGATGCGATGATCTGAAAGGGAGGGTTCCGGCGAAACTCTCCAGTTCGAGATCATGACATCAGCCAGGCTGTTGCCAATGGTGATGTCAAGGACCTCCTCTCGTACCCGTGTTACAAAGGTGGGTGTATTCCCCACATTATATACGCTAAGGTCGCCACTTATTAAAAACTCTAAAAGGTACTCACCCCTATGGTTAGTATCCGAGCTGCCCCACAGCTCATTGTGAGCGTTTGCGTCGCATCCAATGATTAGTGGTAGTCTTGCCCTCTTACAATGGTCTGCCAAGTTCCTGACGCTCTCCGGCGGGAAATTTGGATCGTCACTCGCTAGGTATGCTGCAGCGAAGACCATGCTCGTCATGCAGCCCTTAACCTCCAGCGTCACTTGCACCGCCACCAGATTCAAATATTCTGTAAGACAGAAGTAATTAATAGAGTTCCTTAGAACTACGCATGCTCTTGGTCTCTCTTGAGAGAGATCCCATATTACCTTGTTTCTGCCCTCTTTCAGTCCTCTTATCTGGCCGTTTACAACCCACGGCTCTTGTATTAGTGCGATGCCCAGATTGTCCTCCGCGAACTTCAACGCAAGCGTAGCTGATGCTGCTTTAGCGTGGTGGAGGTTGATCTGGGCCACCGCCGTTCCTCTCGGGGTGATCATTGGACCGGCCCCATCGGCTCATCCAGGTCGGACAGCCGAACCTCCTCTTCCTCTTCTCTAATATCTAGGCTGTGGAAGTCCATGCCCTCCAGCAGCTCTTGTGTGTTGGGGCCCGCAGAGGTCTCTCCCGGAATGCTCGCGGCCACGGCCACTGAGCTGGATGAGCTCCCTGCAGGTACGACTACGATGTCATCATCTGTTACTCGCTCCCTGGGCGAGTGTCCTCCGTCCCTTCGCTCCTCCGTGTTGGAGCTCTCGGTGGGATTATCTACCTTGTGTTTTTTATTGTGGAAAGCCAAAAATGATAAGGCAAAAGCAACAATCATTTTAAGCATTACACCTATGCAAATAAGTCATATAAAAACCAGCAAAACAGCGAGTGAAGCATGGAAAAGTCTAGAAGCTGTGCATCGACCAAAAGGGCCGGTAAGAAAAGTGACATTGTTCAAGCAATTACTTGCAACGCGAATGTCAGATGGTGAGTGTGTCCAGCAATACGTCTGCAAGTTCACCTCAATTGCAGAAAAGCTAGCAGAAATTGGCGTGTGTCTCCAAGACGATTTGTTCGTAATAATGCTGCTTGCAAGTCTTCCTAAATCTTTCGAGGGTTTAGTGGTCGCCCTAGAATCGCGCGATGAACTTCCTAAACTCAATGTTGTTAAAATAAAATTAATAGAAGAGGGCGAAAGGCGTAAAACAAGTGACACATTGTGTAATGTTGATAATAATGTGCAAGCGTTTGTAGCGCAAGAAGTTTCAAATACAAGGAATAAGTTTTCTTCAAATGCAAAAACACATGAGAAAACAAACGCAGCAGTCAAAATGAAGCAAATAAAAACAAATAATATTTTTCAAGGAAATCAACGGATGACGTAATGAAATGGCATGAACGTTTTGGACACATGAATTTCGCAAGTTTACGTGAGCTAAGTAGTAAACAAATGGTGCATGGATTTAACATAAACATACCAACAGATGTTAAATGTGCTTTGTGTATGTCCAGCAAATGCAGTCAACGTCCGTATAGCAGTTCGCGAAATTCAGCAGCAGATGTATTAGGAGTTGTTCATACCGATGTATGCGGCCCTATCAGCGCAGCATCAATTGGCGGTGCGAAATATTTTTTGACCTTTACGGATGACAAAACTAGATATGTTGTAGTTTATTTTATTAAACATAAAGACGAAGTCTTTGATAAGTTCAAAGAATTTAAAGCGATGGCAGAGCGCCAAACAGGTCAAAACTGAAAGTCCTAAGAAGTGACAATGGGACAGAATTTGTAAACAAGCGCTTTAAACAAATGGTATATTGCGACAATTGACCGTACCATATACGCCACAACAAAATGGTGTAGCGGAGAGGCTTAACAGAACGCTCATTGAAATAGCAAGGTGCATGTTGCTTAGTGCGAATGTTAAAGAGTCATTGTGGGCAGAGGCAGTTGCGACGGCGACGTATTTGAGAAATCGTTCACCAACGAAATCGTTAGGAATAGTGACGCCGTACGACACATGGTTTGGTCGTAAACCAACAGTATCACATTTACGTACATTTGGAACATATGCAGTAGCTCTTGATAAATGTCAACGTGGTAAGTTCAAACCAAGGGGAAAAGAGTATACCATGGTAGGTTACTCAGATACAGCAAAGGCGTACAGATTGTATGATCGCGAATCGAAACGTTTGATTGTAAGCAGAGATGTGTATTTTATAGAGAAACAAAATACATATAAACAAAACAATGAGTTAGTACATGCAAATGCAAATGAGAATAGCGCACGAATCTTATAAATAAAAATGAATGTGTGTCTGTGTGTCTGTGTGTCTGTGTGTCCTTTATGGGCGTCCAAAGTACTCAACCGATTTTTATGAAATTTTCACAGTATATTCTTGAGATCATGGGTTAAAGCATAGGCTATATTAATTTTTGGAAAAGTGGGCGGTGCCACGCCCCCAGGCTATATAAAACTACAATTCTTCACAACTCTGAACATATTTGGTCTAAATTAATGATTTTTGGATATGTGTGTCCTTTGGTCAAGATTTATGTAATTTTGGAAAAGTGGGCGGTGCCACGCCCACATTTTTTGTGTTTTGTTTGTACTTCAATAATGTCCAAAGTTTATGGTCGATCTCTTTTAAACTTTCAAGATTGGTTAAGAAAATTGTTGTGTACGATTCAGGCTATATGAATTTTTGGAAAAGTAGCCAGTGCCACGCCCCCAGGCTATATAAAATTTAAATTCTTCATAACTCTGAACATATTAGGTCTAAATTAAAGATTTTTGGATATGTGTGTCCTTTAGTCAAGATGGATATAATTTGGGAAAAGTGGGCGGTCCCACGCCCACATTTTTTGTGTTTTGTTTTTACTTCAATAAGTTAAAAGTTTATGGTCGATCTTCTCTAAATTTCCAGATTGGTTCAGAAGATTGTTGTGCCACGCCCCCAGGCTATATAAAATTTAAATCATCATAACTTTGAATATTTTTGGTCTAAACTAATGATTTTTGGATATGTGTGTCCCTTGGTCAAGAATTATATAATTAGGGAAATGTGGGCCGTGCCACGCCCACATTTTTTGTATTCAGTGCTTTGTTTGTACCTCAATAATGTCCAAAGTTTATGGTCGATCTTCTCTAAATTTCCAGATTGGTTCAGAAGATTGTTGTGCCACGCCCCCAGGCTATATAAAATTTAAATCATCATAACTTTGAATATTTTTGGTCTAAACTAATGATTTTTGGATATGTGTGTCCCTTGGTCAAGAATTATATAATTTGGGAAATGTGGGCCGTGCCCACTGCTGCTCAGCAGCGCATACTGGTTTTTGTCATACCCATTGAGTAAAAAAGATCCGTTTTTTGAGTTGGACATCCAAAAAATTTATTTGTTTATACCAAAGACTTTAAAGCCAGAAACATTGTATATCCTAAAGCACTGCAATAAATGGAATGTTAAAAGTTAAAGAAAAATATTTGAAAATGTATTTCTAGGGAAGTCACTGGTCAGGCAGAAGAACGTCTGTCGGGTCTGCTAGTCGTAGATAAAAATGTAAATGAAATTTGTATTAATATTTTAAATAATGCACAAACAGATTTGAATGAAACAGGTAATGTTGAACATGATAATGATATTGTTGTTACACGTTCAGACAGAAGCGATGATGATGATTTTGAATCGGCAGAAGAAGAGCCAGCTAGAATAATTCGTTCAGGTAGTCGTGGTAGACCTAAAAAGGCATATAATTATTTAAGCTTAATGAAAAATGAAAACGTTAAAGTACCTGATACCGTAAACGAAGCTATGGCAAGTGAGTTGCAGAATATTGGTATAGCGCAATGCAAGACGAATATGAGTCGTTAATTAAAAACAAAACATGGGAATTAGTTGAGTTTCCTGAAGGGCAAAAATTAGTACGTAATAAATGGGTATTTTCTTTAAAGCAAAATAAAGAAGGTGACATAGAACGTTTTAAAGCTAGATTGGTAGCGAAGGGTTGTTCGCAAGTTTATGGCGTCAACTACACAGAGACATTTTCACCTCTGGTTCGTTATAGTACAATCCGAATGATATTTGCTATTGCGGCAGAATATGGTTTACATCTTCATCAAATGGATGTATCTACCGCGTATTTGAATAGCGAATTAAATGAAGATATATTCATGCCACAACCCGAGATGTTTGTAGACATACGTTACCCTAACCATTGTTTGAAGTTGAAGAAGGCCCTATATGGACTTAAACAGTCGGGACGAAATTGGAATATGAAGCTTGATTCTGTATTAAAGCAAATCGGTTTCAAACAATGTGAGAGCGAACCGTGTGTATATGTTAATAATCATAATAGCAGTGTATGTGGATGATTTGTTGATCGCATGCAGTGACTTGAATTATATGCAACGAGTTAAAAGTATGATTGCGAAAAGGTTTGAGGTGGTGGATAAGGGTCAAGTCCAACACTTTTTGAGCATAGAGGTTGAAAGAGATGGCAAAACTGGGGCAATTCTTGTCAGCCAAAAACGGCATATCGGAAAATTACTACGTGAACATGGTATGCAAGATTGTCGATCTATTTCTATACCTTTGGACCCTGGGCATGGAGTTGATTGCAATGATGAAACATGCAAGAAGACAGATCAGGTAAAATATCAATCACTTATTGGGTCGCTAATCTATTTAGCTGTGTGCACGCGACCGGACATTTTACACTCAGTGTGTAAGCTTGCTCAAAGAAACACCGATCCACATGTAGAACATTTAGCGGCAGCGAAGCGTATATTGAACACGACGCAAGACAAACAATTGAATTACTACAGAACTGGAAAACCAATCGAATGCTTTGTGGATGCCGATTGGGGTGGCGACGTAAGTGATCGTAGGTCATATACAGGATACGCTATAATTTTGGCTGGAGCAGTTTTTTCTTACGAATCCAAGAAGCAGTCAACAGTAGCACTTAGTAGTATCGAGGCCGAGTACATGGCGATGACATGTGTTGTTAAAGAAGCCGTGTATTTAAAGCAGTTGTTGAACGAAATGGAACTTAATTGTCCTAAAGCTATGGCCGTTAATGGGGACAACTTAAGTGCCATGAATCTGGTGAAAAACCCAATGTACCATTCGAGGACGAAACATATTGATATCAGATATCACTTCATCAGAGATGTATATAAAGCCGGCGAAATCGAACTAAATTATTGTAGCAGCACAAATATGATAGCAGATGTACCAACGAAGAATTTGGCTAAACCTACACAGGAGAAGTTTGTAAAAATGTTATGTTTAAATTAAAATGAAATTTTGTAATATTTGTTTTGCTTGAATATGTTCATTGAGGAAGAGTGTTGAAAATGCAACTCTGTCGGCAATTCACATATTCTCGCAACCCTGTTTTTTAGTTTTTTGTAACACTGAAACATACAACATTGATCCAATGTTATTTTTTTCCTTTCTGTTTTTCTTGAATAAACATCATTTTTGTATTCTACTATTAAAGAACTTTCTAGAAGCGTTCTTTTACTTGATTTCTTAACTGCGCATTACAAAAGGTAACGATATTCGGAGTAACAAAAGAAACATCCCACACTGGGGATGTCCTGGGAAATACTTTAGAGTTCATCTGATCCATTTTTAAAATCATTGTCTGTCTGTTTGAACTTAAGGATCTCGGAAGCTAAAAATGGATTTTGATGAGACTTTCACAAATATACTGTTTGAAGCTTAGAAAGGGATCTGCACTTTGTTTTATCAAAATCGGACCACAAACAAAAAAGATATACTAATTTTTAGGGAGGAACCTACTAAATTTTTTTCTTAAATAAATTTAATTAATATTTACATATGTGGGTATCAGCATATCTTTAATAAAACTCTAGAAAAGTCGTGTCTGTACATTGAAAATTTCTTTACAAAGATGACTGGGGATGACCTGGGGAATGCCATAGAGTTCATCTGATCCATTCTTAAAATTATTGTGTGTCTGTTTGAACCTAAGGATCTCGGAAACTAAGAAATGGAATTTGATGAGACTTTCACAAATATCCTGCTTGAAGCTTAGAAAGGGATCTGCACTTTGCTTTATCAAAATCGGACCTCAACCAAAAAGGATATACTAATTTTTAGGGAGGAACCTATGAAATTTTTTTTCTTAAATAAATTTAAAAATATATGTGGGTATCAGCATATCTATCTATACTATAATAAATCTCTAGAAAAGTCGTGTCTGTCATTGAAAATTTCTTTGAAAAGATGACTGGGGATGACCTGGGGAATGCTGTAGAGTTCATCTGATCCATTTTTAAAATTATTGTCTGTCTGTTTGAACCTAAGGATCTCGGAAACTAAGACATGGATTTTGATGAGACTTTCACAAATATACTGCTTGCAGCTTAGAAAGGGACCTGCACATTGTTTTATCAAAATCCGAGCACAAACAAAAAATATATACTAATTTTTAGGGAGGAACCTATGAAATTTTTTTTCTCAAATAAATTTAAATAAATATGTGGGTATCAGCATATCTATCTATCTTTACTATAATAAATCTCTAGAAAAGTCGTGTCTGTACATTGAAAATTTCTTTGAAAAGATGACTGGGGATGACCTGGGGAATGCTATAGAGTTCATTTGATTCATTTTTAAAATTATTGTCTGTCTGTTTGTCTGTTTGAACTTAAGGATCTCGGAAACTAAACAATGGATTTTGATGAGACTTTCACAAATATACTGCTTGAAGCTTAGAAAGGGATCTGCACCTTGTTTTATCAAAATCGGACCACAAACAAAAAAGATATACTAATTTTTAGGGAGGAACCTATGAAATTTTTTTCTTAAATAAATTTAAATAAATATTTACATATGTATGTGGATATCAGCATATCGAGGTATTTCCCAAAATATGGACCAGGTGTGACCCCAGACGGGTTTTCTACAATATGGGTATCAAATAAAAGGTATTGATGAGTATTTAAAAAAGACGTGATTTTCAAGACCCTATGCGACCCGTTTTCCGAGATATCTACCAAAATGTGGACCAGGGGTGACCTTAGAAGGATTTTATACGATATGGGTGTCGAATAAAAGGTGTTGATGAGTGTTTAAAAAAGAGGTGATTTTCAGGACCCTATGCTACCCCGCTTACGAGATATCTAAAAATTAGGACCAGGGGTGACCCTGGTATAATATAAAAATAAGTCGGAAAGCAGGAAAATAATGGAAGTCATTTTTCACATACATCGCCATTAATTTTATGTGATATTTTTTCTTATGCGCACGTTCTTTCAAACGCAAATTTAAAACCGGTATTGTGTTCACTGTGAAATTGAAAAATGTATAGTAACTCATCAATTGAGAACGGCTGGACCGATTTCACAAATTTTTTTTTATTGTATTTGTTTGTGCCCCGAGAAGGTTCTTCAGAAAGAAAAAGTAAAAAAAGTTTCTGGAATCCTGAGATATTGACCAAAATGTGGACCAGGGGTGACCCCGAATGTATTTTAACAATATGCGTAGATATCAAATTAAAGGTGTTGATGAGAGTTTTCACAAGGAGGTTCATCTGCGAACCCGTTTCCAAGAAATTGACCATTAGGTGGACCAAGGCTGACCCAAGAATAAGGTCATATAATATATCTATCATATCAAAAGTGTTGATGACTGTGTCCGCTTAGAGTGAATTTTAGATTCATCTGAATTCAAGGAAAAAATTATTATACAAAAGCTTTTTCATAGAGCTGTTTGCCTTATCTATTTATAAAAATGAATCCCTATTTCCCTTGGTCATCGCATCACGCCTGAATGGATAAACTAATTACAAAAGTTAAATTAGGTTATGTCGATTTGCTATTCTTTTTTCAATTCACTTCGCAGTTTTGGTAAGTTTGAATATATGTATTAACTGCCGGTAATTCTTTCATTTAGGTGTCACCTCCTAAAAAAATTGAATGCATGTCGTGAAATAAAAAAATTAAGAATATTCGACGATTTAATAAAATGCTTTAGTGAACATCTAAGAAAGACGAAAATTTAAAACATTCATTAATGATATCTTAATAAATGGTAAAAAATTTAGATCAAATCAAAACTGTAGGGAAATTCACCACATTTACCAAAATTCAAATAACTAAATTTATAGATTGAAATACACTATGGCTGGGTATGAAAGATAGTTCGAGCAAATTGTGCTACGCAATAAGGTAAGATACATATGTATAAGTGAAATACGCCCTAATTTTTGGCAGGACAACGTCTGCCGGGTCTGCTAGTACTATAATAAATCTCTAGAAAAGTCGTGTCTGTACATTGAAAATTTCTTCACAGAGATGACTGGGGATGACCTGGGGATGCTATAGAGTTCATCTGATCCATTTTTAAAATTATTGTCTGTCTGTTTGTCTGTTTATCTGTTTGTCTGTTTGTCTGTTTGAACTTAAGGATGTCGAAAACTAAGAAATGAATTTTGATGAGACTTTCACAAATATACTGCTTGAAGCTTAGAAAGGGATCTGCACTTTGCTTTATCAAAATCGGACTACAAACAAAAAGATATACTCATTTTTAGGGAGGAACCTATGAAATTTTTTTTCTTAAATAAATTTAAAAAATATATGTGGGTATCAGCATATCTATCTATACTATAATAAATCTCTAGAAAAGTCGTGTCTGTACATTGAAAATTTCTTTACAAAGATGACTGGGGATGCTATAGAGTTCATCTGATTATTTTTAAAATTATTGTCTGTCTGTTTGTCTGTTTGTCTGTTTGAACTTAAGGATCTCGGAAACAAAGAAATGGATTTTGATGAGATTTTCACAAATATACTGATTGAAGCTTAGAAAGGGATCTGCACTTTGATTTATCAAAATCGGACCACAAACAAAAAAGAAATTTTTTTCTTAAATAAATTTAAATAAATATTTACATATGTATGTATGTGGATATCAGCATATCTATACTATAATAAATCTCTAGAAAAGTCGTGTCTGTACATTGAAAATTTCTTTACAAAGATGACTGGGGATGACGTGGGGATGCTATAGAGTTCATCTGATCCATTTTTAAAATTATTGTCTGTCTGTTTGTCTGTTTGTCTGTTTGTCTGTTTCAACTTAAGGATCTCGGAAACTAAGGAATGGATTTCGATGAGACTTTCACAAATATACGGTCGGTAATTTAGATGCATCCTAAAATCCCGAAAAACGGAAGTGTTTACAATGAAATGTAAATTGTTTTGTGGAAAACGCACTGAAAATTTTATTTGCTTCCAATTTTGTTCGATATGGCATCATTCTATGTGACCATTATATATATTACTAGCAGACCCGGCAGACGTTGTCCTGCCAAAAATTAGGGCGTATTTCATTTATACATATGTATCTTACCTTATTGCGTAGCACAATTTGCTCGACCTATCTTTCATACCCAGCCATAGTGTATTTCAATCTATAAATTTAGTTATTTGAACTTTGGTAAATGTGGTGAATTTCCCTACAGTTTTGATTTGATCTAAATTTTTTACCATTTATTAAGATATCATTAATGAATGTTTTAAATTTTCGTCTTTCTTAGATGTTCACTAAAGCATCTTATTAAATCGTCGAAAATTCTTAATTTTTTTATTTCACGACATGCATTCAATTTTTTTAGGAGGTGACACCTAAATGAAAGAACTACCGTCAGTTAATATATTCAAACTTACCAAAACTGCGAACTGAATTGAAAAAAGAATAGCAAATCGACATAACCTAATTTAACTTTTGTAATTAGTTTATCCATTCAGGCGTGATGCGATGGCCAAGGGAAATAGGGATTCATTTTTATAAATAGATAAGGCAAACAGCTCTATGAAAAAGCTTTTGTATAATAATTTTTTTCTTGAATTCAGATGAATCTGAAATTCACTCTAAGCGGACACAGTCATCAACACTTTTGATATGATAGCTATATTATACGACCTTATTCTTGGGTCAGCCTTGGTCCACCTAATGGTCAATATCTTGGAAACGGGTTCGCAGATGAACCTGAAAATTGTTCTTTGTGAAAACTCTTATCAACACCTTTAATTTGACACGCATATTGTTAAAATACATTTGGGGTCACCCGTGGTCCACATTTCGGTCAATATCTCAGGATTCCAGAAACTTTTTTTACTTTTTCTTTCTGAAGAACCTTCTCGGGGCACAAACAAATACAATAAAAAAAATTTGTGAAATCGGTCCAGCCGTTCTCAATTGATGAGTTACTATACATTTTTCAATTTCACAGTGAACACAATACCGGTTTTAAATTTGCGTTTGAAAGAACGTGCGCATAAGAAAAAATGTCACAGAAAACTAATGGCGATGTATGTGAAAAATGACTTCCATTATTTTCCTGCTTTCCGACTTATTTTTATATTATACCAGGGTCACCCCTGGTCCTCATTTTTAGATATCTCGTAAGCGGGGTAGCATAGGGTCCTGAAAATCACCTATTTTTTAAACACTCATCAACACCTTTTATTCGACACCCATATTGTAGAAAACCCGTCTGGGGTCACACCTGGTCCATATGTTACCGCCGCATGTATGCATGTGTATCGACTGGGATGGGTTGAGGATACGGTCCCTCAGCGCTTTCCCTGAGCAGTGGACTTATCGTGGACCCGGGTACGCTTGCCTTTCAGCACAAACTAGCTCGTCGGAATGGGGTGGGTTTCGTTGGCCCACAGTCCACGCAATTGACGCAACAAAAAAAAATCGTACCCTTATGTGACATCGGAGTAATCACTCCACCCTCGTAGTACCTGGCCAGCCACTGGCATTATGTAATCATTCCCCCCTCTTCTTTCTTCTCTCCTCTCACCTCTTCCCTATCTGTCCTTGTCCGTCCCCTTCGTTCCCCCCCTTGTCCCTGTATCGGTTTGCCTCTTCTACTTTGAGACCGGCCAATCCGTCCCTCCTCAACCTTCGCCAGCCTAGGCCTATGTGGCTGACCCCTGAAACAAAAAAAACTTCTTCATTCATGAGTCATTCCCCTCACTCATCCCCCCCCCCCCTTCCCTCTGTGGTCCAGTCCGTCTGTCCACGCTTCGCGAAGAAATTTGACCATCACACACTCACTTCAACTTTCAACAATTCATTTCATGTTTATTTAATTACTAAAATCAACATTATATTGTTTCGCAGCACAATGGACATTTGCCCTTTCCGTGGTCGATAGACCAGTTATTAATCTCTAAACTACTTCTGTTCAAAATATATGTCGTCTTATAAACTTTCCTTATTCAATTATCCATCACTATTTATTCATTTATTTATTCTTTTTTTTTGAAAGGCGAAAACCACAACTACACTTACAACTCTTCAACAATAACGAGTAAAATGATATGATGTGATAATGTTGCTACCAATATTGTGGTTTGATGCTCGCGCCTCAGGTTCGATGGGCTAAGTCAGGGCAACAATGCCTACTCACTCCACCTCTTCCTGCAATATTGTATGTGACTTTATATCCACCTACACGCACAAGCATATACACTCCGACGAGTGTTTACATTCACATTTTATGTTTAGGGCGTCAAATTCAATTCAATTGGAGAGATACTATTCAACAGGTGGAAATGAGTGATCAAAATATCTAACGCTACGGCCTTGGCACTCAGCATATGAGGAGTGATACCTTCTGATAGGGCTCTCGGTGTCCCTGGCTAACGAATACAACTGGTTACCCTATACGCTGTTCACCCAAGGCGCCTTGGTTCTGAGCTAACAGGGTGGGCGATTAAGTGTGCCCTCGAACTATTATACACTCGTATCAATCAAATTGGCACTCCCCGTACACCTTGCGCTCACAATGGTTATATGTGTATACTTGTTACTTAACTAAACCTACGATAGCTATATATATCATACATGCGCCGGCGAAAGACTAGGGCGGGTTGGTTCGTATCATTTGCAAATGCAGTGATTGCTCCCCAACAACAACAACAATGAATCGTCCGTATTAAGTGGATCTTGGCATCCCTCTCGTGAGCGAGCTACTTTTGCCAGACGCCCGCGCCGTTCGCTGACGCACTCTCTTAAGCAATGAACTATTAAATATACGTATTATATAAATTGTTTCCAATCTGCTCTGGAACAGCCACAGCATGTGCATGTGTACATGCACGCTAGCTAGCCGGTGGATCGTACCTCCGAACGACTGCTGTGTTTAGACTGCGCTGTCAGCAGCAATTCAATGGCTCTTCTTATACTCTCACGCGTCTCTAAGCACTGCAGCAACAGAGCCGCTACACATGTGGTAAATGGATTGGTGGATACCTGTATTGGTTGGTGGCCGCACTTTCGCTTACTAATGATTCTAACACGGACCGTTGATAACCAATCGATGGGGGTTTTCCTCAGCGGGATCGAGTGTACGCTACTGCGTGATTCCGCAGCGCAGAGAGGAGTTCTCTCCACGCGGTGTTAATGCTAACCAAAATCACTCACCCGAACAATTCCTTATGTCACATGTAAACTTGAATCTACGCCTGTATTTATTGCCAATGGCGCGTGATTAGTGAGCTGGCTGATACCCCGTCGATGTTATCGTGTCCCCAACTTCGGGACCGACTTGGTCAACCCGATCTTACTGCCGTGCAGTGGCTTATCTCCTCTCCTATCCCTTAATTCCACCGCAATCTTTCGCTCTTCTACCGTAGTGTACTGCGTGATATTGTGGCTGTGTCTTGCGTGTACCTGTCATGGAGATTTATTGATCCAAATCTCATTCCCAACATACTAAGTTAAACATTATCCTTACCTTGTATGCCTCTTTTTGTTTTTTTCTTTGTTCCCCCTTTTTTTGATGCTGTTCGGTCGGCTGCTCGTACGAAAAGACCGGAAGTCAGTCAACGCGAAGTCAGCTGCGCTCGCTACTTGTGACAAGGCAGGGTTATTTGCCTTGTCAACTTAGCAAGGTTGTATGTGCTGACGGACCGGTCCGTAACTGAGGGTCCGTTCGCACTTTTCGTAACAGGGCGAGTTAAGCGACGAATCTAGATAAGTTGATGAACTCGAAAGACGAAAAGATAACACGCAACGTTTTATAGATGTGGGGCTCGAACCCACTTTAGACTCTGATGTCTTTGTCGTGGAACACTCCCATAGACCTTCCGCTCATGCCAGTCAGCTCATAAAGGCACTGGCCAACACGTCGCGTGACAACCGCTTTGGTAAACTTTGAGGCCAATTTAGCATTAAACCCTCGGGTGGCGTCGCTCTGCCGGAAGCTCCTCCGATACACCACTTGCCCCACTGCATACGATATAGGCCGGGCCCGGGTGTTGTACGCCCTCTTCCCCTTCTCATACGCGAGTTTCAAACTGTTCGCGATCTTGTCTCTAAGCAGCTTCAGGCGTATGTCTCGTGGATCCACCTGCAGGTCCGCCTCCCCAACCGCTTCTAGTTTACGTAATATCCCGTATGTGTCAGCATGCTGTACCATGGACTGACCGAAGACTGCTCTGTACGGCTCCACCTGGATTGCCTCATGTACTGCGCTACGAATGGCAAACGCTGCTTTTGAGAGATGGATGTCCCACGACTTTTGATCAGCCTCCTCAATGTAAGACCTGATGATAGCTAGCAAGGATCGGTTTATCCTTTCGGAGGCATTCGCCTGTGGTGAATAGACTGCTGTACGGATATGCTGGACTCCATAATCCTGGAGGAATCTGCCAAAAGCCTCTGACGTGAATTGCCGCCCGTTGTCCGAATGGATCGTTTCCGGCACACCGAAGATGTGGAACACATCGCGTTCTAGATATCGGATTACATCCTTCGCGGTAGCATTTCTCATTGGTCTAACAAGGACGAACTTCGAGTAGTGATCAAGAACCACGAAAATATACGCGTTCCCATCACGAGACCTGGGGTAGGGACCGCAGAAGTCGATGTACAACCTCTGAAAGACCCTCTCCGTTTCGGTGCGTCGTCCCATCGGTGGCCGCATTGTGACATTGGTAGCCTTAGCACACTTGCATACTTCACAGTTTCTAACGAATTCTGCAACAGCCGTGACCATCCCCGGCCAATAGTACCTGGCGCGAAGTCGTTCGACGGTCTTATGTATGCCTCCATGTCCAGCCGCCACGCTGCCATGCAACTTCCGAAGCAAATCCTCTCTCAACCCTTCGGGTACCCACACTCTCCACGCGGAATCCTCCGTCACACCCTGTCCTCGAAACCTTGCACGTTTGAATATTACTCCCTCTTGTATCTTGACATCCGGCAGTCTGTCCGCCACAACCTCGACCGCCTCTCTTAATCTATTGTAGCCGTCTGATCTAAACTCTGGACTGTCCAACGATATCTCCGTCTGCAAGCTGCTCAGCGCGTCCATGTGTACGCGACTCAACGCGTCGGGGACTACGTTTTTTATTTATTTATTTATTTTTGTTTAAGGAAAATAGTCTAGATTACAATGTATGTACTTACAGACTACTTGAAAATGTACTTAAAACTAGAGACCTTAGCAATACCATCAAAAACTTACAACGCTCAACAAAGATTTGAAGGCAGTCTTAGGCAAAGAAAAATCAATGGCTAAAGAATTTGAAATAGTGTTGAACTCCTTCATTGCTCTTGAGATGGGAGCGTTAGAGGCATAAATGGTCCGGGCGCAGTCAATATAAAACATATCCCAATTACGAAGTAATCTTGGGGGAGTATGGAGAAAAATTTTCTCGAGTAGACATGGTGAATCAATGACACCGTTAATAATGTCATAGACAAAAGTGAGCGAAAGAATGGTTCTCCTACTTCGAAGTGATTGGAGACTAATGAGTGCACATCTGGCATTGTAAGAGGGAATCGGCTCAGAAAAGTTCAGAGACCTCAAGCCGAACCATAAAAAGATTTTTTGGACTCGCTCAAGCCTTTTGATATGGCATTCATGATAAGGCCTCCAAATAAAACAAGCATATTCCAGCTTAGAGCGAACAAGAGACGTAAACAACAACTTAAGAGTATAAGGGTCTGAAAAATCAGAGCTAAAACGTCGAATAAAAGCCAAAACCGAGTAGGACTTAGCAATTAAAGAGGTAATATGAGTGGTAAACGAAAAATGCGAATCGAAAACTACGCCTAAGTCAGAAATCTCAGTACGTGTGGATAGGCGAGATCCACCAATATAATATGAAGTAGGAATTGTGCAACGAGACTTAGAAAAGGTTACGTGAAAGCATTTACCAATATTTAAAGGCAAATTATTTTTACGACACCAATCAGCAACATTGTTAAGATCAGACTGAATGTTTTCTGAATCAGAAGGAGTAGATACAGCTGTAAACACCTTCAGATCATAAAGCAGAAAGTTTGAATGATTAAAGCAGCCAGAAATGTCATTAATAAAAATTACGAAGAGCAGTGGTCCCAAGATGCTACCTTGCGGTACACCAGAGGAAGCAATGAAAGGCTTGGAGTGAGAGTTGTCAACAACAACTACGCATTCACGTGAGTGCAGGTAGGACTTAATCCAAGACAAAAATATAGAATGAAAGCCCAGCCTGGCAAGTTTGAAAATAAGGATTGAATGACTAACTTTGTCAAACGCTTTGGAGAAATCCGTATAAACCGTATCAACTTGAACACGATTGTTGAAAGCTGTCAGACAAAATTCGGAGAAAATAGCTAAATTAGAAACAGTGGATCTACCAGGCACGAAACCATGCTGACTAAGACTAATTAATTGCTTGACAGCAAAACTCATTTTTTGTTTTACAACATACTCAAAAAGTTTAGAAATAGTAGACAATTTAGCAATAGGTCTATAGTTGGCAACATTGTTTTTATTACCAC
The DNA here is from genome assembly GCA_951509765.1 of Sphenella marginata. Taxonomy (NCBI): domain Eukaryota; kingdom Metazoa; phylum Arthropoda; class Insecta; order Diptera; family Tephritidae; genus Sphenella; species Sphenella marginata. The sequence goes on from OX608078.1 coordinate 28,338,457, forward strand.
TTTTAAAAATGGGCGAGATGAAAGTCAACTTCCAGGCATCAATGAACTCACCACACTCGAGAGATTTGTTAAAGATTAGAAGGAGCGGGGTGGCTAAGTCCATACAGTTTTTAAAAAGATAAGACGATAAGCCGTCAATATCTGTCTGGGAGGACGATTTGAGATTCTGGATTCCATCGACAATATCATCCAGAGAAAGAGTAAGAGCACCAAAGTTGATGGGAGAGTCCACCAGAGGGGAGGACTCAGGAACACTAACCGGCTGAGTATCAAAATTAAGGTGAAAAAAATCTGCAAAAAGATCGGCAGACTCCATATGTGAAGAAGTATGAAGCCCATTATAAAAAACTGATGAAGGAATGCTCGAGGTAGATTTCTTGGATTTCACATAATTCCAAAAAGCCTTAGGATTATCTTTGATACAGGATTCAAAGTTTCGAACGAAGTTACTGCGCAGTCTCTTACTCAAGGCTTTAAATTTCTTATTGTAACGGATGTACTTGATTTTGTGCATCAAAGACTTTGTGGTCTTAAATTTTTTAAAAAACCTGTTCCTCAAATTCTTTAGCCGCTTGAGCCCAGTAGTATACCAGGGGATTTTGTAACACATTTTCTTCTGTGAGATCATTTCCAGAAAAGAGAGCTTCCCAATCAATTAAGGATACTTTTCGAGAAACTATGTCAAAGTTCGCGCGTCGAAATAGGAAGCTAGGAACAGCATTATCTGAAGCGATGCTTTCAAAGTTATAAAATTCAATATCCAAGACAAGCGGGATATGGTGAATTCCAGAACTCGACAATGGACCAAGACATTCCGATAGGGAATAATTGATGTTATCATTAATAAAAATGAGATCAAGTGTTCTTGATAACTGATTAGCGAAACTATTAATCTGGAAAAGATTCACACTTAAGAGATAGTCAGTAAAGTAAACTTCAGAGGAACTGGTAACATTTTTAGGAAGTAGAGCAAAGTTATTGTTAACATACGACCATTCGATATTTGGTAAGTTAAAGTCGCCTAATATACAAAAGTTACTACCATCCTGAGTGTGTAATAAACTAACAATATTGTCAACATGCTTTTTATATACGAAATCCATACTGGATGGAGGAATATACGAAGCGCACAGAAACAAATTGGAACTGCCTTGAACAGATACGCAAAGCTGGTCGATCAACGAATCCGAATCAGACAGGTCCACAAGCGATGACCGAAATTGGCGACGAACAGCAATTAAGACTCCACCACCTCTAGAAAGTCCAGTTTTGGAATAGTCACGATCTTTACGGTAAACATTGTATAAATTTGGATCAAAGTATTCGCCATCCAGAAAATTAGAATTGAGCCATGTTTCAATTAACACGAAGATATCATATTCCAAGTGCGAGCTCATATCAAAAAGCAAGTTGGATTTAGTCCTGAGGCCAGAGACATTTTGAAAATAAATTCTCAGATGCCTAGATATGTTATTGTCAGGCAATACTAATTGCTAAGCATCGCCACCGCGTTGTCCAACTTTCCGACGGTTTTTAAAGAGCTTAATTTTCACATTGGCCGGCCAGATCATAGGATTTAAAACTTTATCCACGAAAGCAGCCGATACACCGAGCTTGAAGTTTATACGCGTCATATCCTTAATGTCAGCCTCCTTTTTGACCAAAGGAAAACAAACTAGATCCTGATCACTAATGTCTGCGTTTTTGGAAACGAAAGAGACAAGACCAGCGGCAGTAACACTAGGCTTGAAGGAAGATACGTGAAACCATTTCCGAGAGCTAACAACATCAAGCTCAGTGTTCTCACTAACGCCGATTATCAAATTAGACGAGCGTGTCTTATTTTGTAGATTAACGCTTAACGAAGATTTAGGTGAGATTAAGGCATCATTGGTTTTCCCAGTGTCCACCTGTTCCTTATTAATTCGTTTATAATTTTTGCGTCTTTTACGTTGAACATTAGACCACTGTGCAGACGAGAGCGAGTTATTGTCGGCACCGGACAGCACAGGTATTGGCATCACAGAAAAATATTGAATTCCATTGTTATTGGTATTAATAGATGAAGAAATATTATTATTGCTAGCAACAGCAGATGAAGCAGCAGCACAAGAGATAGCAGAGCTGTTGTAGGTAGCAGCGGCAGATGCCTATGATAGAGAACCAGTAGGTAAAGTACGAGTTTGTGTTGTTGACGGCGATAAAAAAGTAGATCAGAACTAGCAGCGGCAGAGGCAGCCGAGAGAGCTACAGCATTAGAGGTTACGCCGACAGCAGCAGAGGGCAGAGAGCCATTTGATAACGTAGTAGCTATAGTACGCGTGTTTGAAACAGAGATACCGGCAGAACAAGCAGTCAAACTGGTTGAGTTTTCACTCGTGCCGATTACAGTACGATTGTTGTACCAAAAGCTGTTTTTGGTTTGTAGTTCCTTCACATCAGAAGCAAGAGAAGAAATAGCAGAAAGCAACTCATGAAAACAAAGCTTCTCTTCTAATGAGCGAATCTCGGCTTTTAACGAGTTAGACTGGACAGTGAGAGTTTGGCACTCAGCACGCAAAGAGTTTACGATATCAACCAAGCGTGAGTATTCAATTTTAAGAGCACTGATTTCCACTGGCGCCAAATCTAAAGCACGTAATTGCTTAGAAGATTCGTGAGATGACGAGGTAGGAGTATGCGAAAGCACAGAACTGTCTGAAAGTTCAAGATCATAGGTAGAGGGTGGCGAGCGTAGGGAGCTTCGCCGAGCAGCAACACACCTGTCACATATGAATTGCTTGCCGGTTTCTCTTAAACACTCCAGATCAGCTGGAAGAATATTGACACAAGCCATATGAAAAAGATCATTGCACTTTGCGCATTGCACTGTTTTATGCGATCTCTCCGTCTTATTTGCACAGACACACGGCTTTTTAGAGAGCAAGACCAGCAAAACAACAATAATAAGTTAATGTCACTTTTAGCATAATTTGATTTGGCAAATTTTCATTAATATGGCCGAAGTTTGGCCAGCAGAATATTTATGTTTTATAGAGTCACTATCTCACATAGAAACAAATTTCACTATAAGTAGCAAAAAGTTCCTTATATATTTTTATTAATTACACTTGAGTCAGCAAGTGGATGAAAAATTTAAGATAAATTAACATTATTAAGATGGAGGATGGGTCCGCGTGTAGAAGTCCACGTAAGTGGGGAAAGTTTCTGATCGCCATTCACTTGGGAATGGCCAGAGCGATTCTTTTGCATGCGGTCCAAGCAGCTCACTACTTCCGGGCGCTTGCGTCCAAGTATCCTCTGGGTAGCCACCGAACACCCGTTTGGTGGTGAGCTAAACGTGAGAAGGCGACAACCTGGCAAGGCCACTCCGACATAATCGGTTTAAGGGCTTATCAGGGGTTTACAAGCAGCGTCTGATCACCTAGTGGTGCGGCTGTAAGCGGGCGTCTGTCTTGGATCAAGCGGCTCGCTATATAAACGTGCACTTAAATTACAACCTCCCGTGGAACGGGTTGTGCGTTGGGTTTGGGACCCACCACATAAAACAACGTACCAATGAAATTCAAAAAAGCCTCGGATATGAGAACCCCCTTTTTAGATGACGACACACGCAAACGAAACAAGGACTACGATTTAAGGGCATGCACCTGGAATGTCCGGTCCCTCAATGGGGAAGGTGCCGCTGCCCGGTTGGTTGAGGCCCTGAGGAAGGCTAAAGCTGACATCACCGCCATACAGGAGATGCGATGGACGGGGCAAGGTAATATGAACAAACCACCTTGCAACATTTACTGGAGTGGGCATGTCGACAAGCGCAGATTTGGCGTGGGATTTGTGGTGGGAGAGAGACTCCGTAATCGAGTACTGTCGTTCACACCCGTGAATGAGCGTCTCGCTACAATCCGCGTAAAAGTACGATTCTTTAACATCTCGTTTATCTGCGCCCACGCTCCGACGGAAGAGAAAGACGACGTGGAAAAGGATGCATTCTACGAGCGCCTGGAGGAAACTTACGAGCGCTGCCCCCGTCATGACATCAAAGTCGTGCTTGGTGACTTTAACGCCAGGGTGGGCAAAGAGGGTGTATTTGGACCCACAGTCGGGAAGTTCAGCCTGCACGACCAGACTTCGCCAAATGGATACAGGCTGATCGACTTCGCCGGTGCCCGAAACATGGTCATTGCCAGCACCAGGTTTATGCACAAGAAGATCCATCAGGCTACATGGCTGTCTCCCGATCGAAGAACGCGAAACCAGATCGACCACATTGTGATAGACGGACGGCATGCTTCTAGCGTTTTAGATGTTCGCACAATAAGAGGTCCAAACATCGACTCCGATCACTACCTAGTAGCAGCTAAGATTCGTACCCGCCTCTGTACGACAAAACAGGTGCAACAGAAAACGCAAGGAAAGCTGGACGTCGAAAAGCTGCAATCGCAACAGACCGCCAATGATTTTGCAGACCGACTCTCACACCTGCTCTCTGAGAGCACAATTCAACCCAGTGGAATGCATGAGCAGTGGGAGCACATCACAGGAGCACTCCGTACCGCAGCCGAAGAAGTAATTGGATTCCGGCGAACGAGAAGAAACAACTGGTACGATGATGAAGAGTGCCGAGCTGCAACGAAAAGAAAGAACGAAGCCTACAAGGCAACGCTAAGATCGAGTGCAACAAGGAGTGTGTGTGAACACTACCGCGAGTTGAAAAGGGAAGCGAGGCGACTTTTCCGGGCAAAAAAAAGAGAGGCAGAAAAGCGTGAAATCAATGAGCTTGAGATGCTAGCCAATGGGAATAATGCCCGAAAATTCTATCAAAAAATTCGACGAATGACGGAAGGTTTCAAGCCCGGGGCAAATTCCTGTAAGAACGAGAACGGCGACCTGGTGACTGATGTTCAGAGAATACTAGAGATATGGAGGGATCACTTCTCTGCCCTTTTAAATGGAGAAATTGAGCAAGAAACCAGAGAAGAGCTCGAACCCGAACCCACAATCGAAGACGACGAAATTGACGTCCCAGAACCCGACTATAATGAGGTGCGAATAGCAATATCCCGGTTAAAAAACAATAAAGCAGCTGGCGCTGATGGTTTGCCTGCTGAGCTATTCAAGCATGGCGGCGAGGAGCTGGTAAGGCGTATGCACCAGCTTCTGTGCAGAATATGGTCGGATGAATGCATGCCCGAAGATTGGAATCTAAGTGTTCTTTGCCCAATCCACAAAAAAGGTGATCCTGCAATCTGCACCAACTACCGCGGAATCAGCCTTTTGAATATCGCATATAAGGTCTTGTCAAGCGTATTGTGCGAACGATTGAAGCCTGACGTGAACAGACTGATTGGACCTTATCAGTGTGGCTTCAGACCTGGAAAATCTACCATCGACCAGATTTTTACAATACGTCAAATCCTGGAGAAAACCCGTGAGAAAAGAATCGACACACACCACCTCTTTGTTGATTTTAAAGCCGCTTTCGATAGCACGAAAAGGAGCTGCCTATATGCCGCTATGTCTGAATTTGGTTTCCCCGCAAAACTTATACGGCTTTGCAAAATGACATTGAGCAACACCACCAGCTCAGTCAGAATTGGGAAGGACCTCTCCGAGCCGTTTGAAACTAAACGAGGTTTCAGACAAGGTGACCCCCTATCGTGCGATTTCTTTAATTTGATGTTGGAGAAAATAATACAATCTGCAGAACTCAACCGCGCTGGAACAATATTCTATAAAAGCGTGCAACTGTTAGCATATGCTGACGACATTGACATTATCGGCCTTAACAACCGTGCCGTAACCTCTGCGTACTCCAAACTAGAAAAAGAAGCGGAAAAAATGGGTTTGGTGGTGAACGAAGGCAAAACGAAGTACATGCTGTCATCAAGCAAAGAGTCAGCGCATTCGCGCCTTGGCACCCACGCCACTGCTGGCACCAAAAAGTTCGAAATAGTGAAGGACTTCGTTTACCTTGGATCCAGCATAAACTCCAACAATAATGCCAGCCTAGAAATCCAACGAAGAATTGCTCTTGCAAATAAATGCTACTTTGGACTGAGTAGGCAATTGAAAAGTAAAGTCCTCTCTCGACGCACGAAAATCACACTCTACAAGTCACTCATCGCTCCCGTCCTGCTATATGGTGCAGAGGCGTGGACACTAACAACATCTGACGAGGCCGCATTGGGAGTATTCGAGAGAAAAGTTCTGCGAAAGATTTATGGGCCTCTACGCGTTGGCGACGGCGAGTACCGAAGAAGATTTAATGATGAGTTGTATGAGCTTTACGCAGACGTCGACATAGTACAGCGCATTAAAACACAGCGGCTTCGCTGGCTAGGCCACGTCGTGCGAATGAACGAAGACGCTCCAGCCCAGAAGGTATACTTATCGGCACCCGCCGGTGGAAGCAGAGGAAGAGGAAGACCACCACTCCGATGGAAGGACCAAGTGGAGACCGACCTGCGATCTCGTGGGGTCTCCAATTGGCGCCAGTTGGCGCAAAGAAGAAATGACTGGCGAGCTATGTTGGACGGTCAAAATCGCTCAGGCGGTTAGATGGCCATTTAAAGAAGAAGAACATTATTAAGAGAGCGGTCAAAAAACACGTCCGAGTTCTCCGAGAATACTTTTGCGCACCTCTGCGATGCACGATGTCGAAGTCGAATCCTTGGAGCTTAATGCTCCAGCGCGCCAGACGTCCCGACAAATCGCGTTGATTCATGAGCCACTTGAGACTCATATGGTCCGTTATTATCGTAAATCGAGTTCCATCAATGTATGGCCGAAACTTTTGTACACTGACCACTGCTGCCAGACACTCCAGTTCCGTGATCGTGTAGTTTCGTTGAGCCCCATTCAGCTTTTGAGAAACGTACGATATTGTTCGCTCATTGCCTTCATCGTCGACCTGGACCAGTACACCTCCGATACCAGTAGTAGACGCGTCGCACTGCACAGAGAAGTGCGTCGTGAAGTCCGGATTGACCAACACCTTAGGAGACACCAGTACGCGCTTCAGAGCATCAAAAGCTGCCACGGCTTCCTCCGTCATGTAAAAGTCTTTCCTCTTCTTTAGACAATCGGTCAATGGTGACGTGATTGTCGCAAAATTCGGCACAAATCTTCGGTACCACCCTGTTAACCCCAAGAATCTCCGAAGCTGCTTTATGGTTTTCGGTACCGGAAACTGCACCATCGCTTCGAGCTTGGCCGGATCCGTTCGCAGCTCTCCTTGACCGATAATGAACCCGAGATACGCGATTTCCTTTTGACAAAACTTTGATTTCTGTACGTTGATGGTCAATCCGGCTTTCGCGAGTTTCGAAGTCCGGCGAGCAAACCAAAAGATCATCAATATAGATGAAAACATTATCCCTTAGTTTGGATGGAATGACCCGATCCATTAGGCGACATAACCTTTGGCTCGCATTGCACAACCCGAAGGGCATGACCCGGAAGTGGTAAAGCGGGCGACCCGGAACGGTAAACGCCGTTTTCTCGCGTGAACCCACTTCCAGCGGAATCTGCCAGAACGCGTCTTTCAGATCCAGCCCCGTGATGAAGAATGTATCCTTGAGCCGGCTGAGTATCCCTTCGACATGTTGAGTGGGGTACGCGTCCTTCTTCGTCCTCTCATTCAGCTTCCTCATGTCCACGCATAGTCTGTTCTTTCCTGGCTTTTGCACCAGTACTATGGGTGAGCTCCACGCGCTATCACTTTCCTCGATGACCCCAAGCTCTAGCATTCTATCTATCTCCTCGTATGCACATTTCTGCTTTACTGGCGACAAGGGATAGTACCGCTGCTTTATGGGCACCGTTTCATTATATACCTCTATGACGTGCTCCATCAGATGTGTCTTCCCTAGTCCCAGTTTGGCCGAACACGGAAACAAACCTTTGACGTGATCCAGCCTACTCTTTTGTTCTGGAGACAGCTCCACCCCGTCGAAATCTGGGATGCTCACCTCCGAAATCGATGCTGGCATCAGATTGAACCTGTCCCAAAAATCTATGCCTAAATAAAGTTTTTGTTTCAGACTGGGAACTATATATAAAGTCAAATCAACCGTAGTCCCTCTCCATTGAACCCGTGCCTTCATCTTTCCTATAATAGCTTGCATTTTCCCATCTGCCGTTCGTAGTCCTTCGTCCATGGATTCCACATTATCCGAGCACATCAGTTTAACCGCCTCTCCGCCAACACAACTCATCGATGCTCCGCTGTCCAAGAGACCCGTCATCTTGATCCCATTAACGATGACCTCCGTGTACGGCCTCTGGTCTACCTCGCTCCGGATAATGGTTGCCTCCACTGCTCGTCTTGTCTGTCTTTTCTCTTTGGTCTTGCTCCGCAACTGCTCAATTTTCCGTCTGTTCCTCTCATCAGATTTGTCGTTTCCTCCCTGTTCACCTTTGTGCCCGAAGATTCTTCTTCTCACCTCGAGGTAGTGTGCTTTCCTCTCCTCCCATGTCTTGCGTACCGAAGTCCTGGCCTCTGGCTTCGGAATTGTCGTATTTGGTAATATTGTTAAAATCCTTGTTTGTGATCCGGGGATGTCTGGTTCTGACGGCTTTTCCCGGTTTCGCCGCCACCCGTCTGGTTTCCCTGTTTACATCTGTCACACAGCACAAAACTCGCCCGCATCTCGTTGCATTTGAAACATGCCATGTCATGGAATCGTGAATTGCACCTTCCATCTCCCTCGGAGGTCAGTTTTGTGGCCGTTGGACCGGTTCTCGACTCCCCAAACGCCTGCTTTGGCTCGTTCCGGTTAAACGGCTTGTGGCCTCTGCCCTCGAATGCTTCCACCGAAACCTCCTCCTTGATATCATCTGGTTCCTCGAATCGCGCTTCCACCTCATCCACCAATTTCTTTCTGGGAAACTTCTGCTCCTGCTCCTTGAGATGCTTCTCAGCTCGTCTGCATTCTTCTTTTAGTTGCTGTAGTGTCTCTATTCTACACCCAAAAATCAGGTTTTTTATTCGATACTTCAAATTTCGTCTCATCAGATTAACTAAGCTGGATTCGGGCATCTTGGTTTTCATCGTGAACGCCATGCCCTTAATGCTGGCATAAAACTCATCGAATGTCTCGGCGAACTCCTGCTTACGCTCATTTAATGCCTGCCTGATCTCTTCGTCACAATCGGCCTTCCTAAACTGGCTCAAGAGCGCCTGAGCTCCGGAAACCCTATATTCTGCCCATCTGCATGCTCTTCCATGAACAGCCAGAACCAATCCTGAGCTGCCCCCTCCAACAATAAATGAAAATTGGCATAAAGATCCTGTGCAGAGATGTTGTGGCGTTTTTGTAAAGTCTCCACCCGGAATAAAAATCTCTCAATGGGTATGGACTTCGAGTTGCCCGCATACCTCAAACCCCAATCCTTAATTATTTTAAATTTCAATTTGTCGGTTCTCCCGACATCGTTATTTGTTCTGGGTGACGCGGAAAATAACTGGCGACAGGGGTGTGGCCTTGACTCCGTCTCCGAACCATCCTCATGTTGCTCCTCACAAGCACGCTCCCCAAGCGTCTGTGTTCCCGATCTCGAAGCATTTTTCGTCTCGTCACCAACATTAGCTTCCTCCACGGCTGAAACCCTCTCCCCCAAGCTACGTACATCCTTTCGGACCTTCAACATTGATTCATGGACGGCTTCCGCGGTGGTTCGATTGACGTCGAGCTGGTACTGGAAGAACATCGCCTCGAACTTCTGCAAGAGCTCGCCACTTGCCTTATCCAGCAGGGATACTTCTGGTGATGGAATCTCGCCCAAGGGTATATATCGCTGACCTGTGCGTGAGACTCCCGGTGCTTGACCGACTCCCTCGACCTCTGCTTCTAATCCCCCCGTGGCCTCGTCCTGGCCAATTCCGACGATCTCGTTTTCATCACCGCCTGCCACTGGAGTTCTGCCTTCTTTCTCCATTTGTCCCTTCTTACCGTTACGCAGCCCGCTTCTTCGTGAACCCTTCCTTGGCATTGTGTCTGGCGGATACCACCAAAAATCAAAAAAAAATTCTCGAACTGCAAACCGTGTGCTTGTTAACTTGAAGTTAACGTAAATTGTGTGTACAAAAGAAAATATATACGTAAGAAAAAAAATTGTATTGCAACAGATAGGATATCACCCATCTAGAGTGCCACCCTATTTAATTCTACTGTCGCGCCGCAATATTTGACGCTCAGAAATTTACAAGTAGCTTCAATCCTGATGTTTTCTTCAAATACCAGTGTACCGATTTGACACAACCTGCTCATCCAGGCCTAGGGTAAGACTACCTCAAGCTCAGTGTGCATCGGACCCATACTCTGAACCGTAGCCACTCACCCCTACCTGAACTTCTCCCCGCTTACGTTAAACTGTTTTAACCAAAACCTGATGACACCGCCCCAATCACAAATGGAACTACCTGAAATGTTTGTTCAACAACCGAACTGTATCACTGTAGCCGCCCCAATTGACCAGACCGAACGCCATCTGTTTTCACCCCTTATAACGTGGATATCCCTTCGAATATTCAGCTGGATATAAGATCGCCAAACTGAGCTACGTCGGAATCCCTTCCCCCAGAACCTAATAATGACTACATTGTATGCCAGAGAATTTTCGCCAAAAAAAACATTTATTAATATATGTATGAAGAACCCACTTCGTGGGCCCCACGTTGGGCGCCATTTTTGTTACCGCCGCATGTATGCATGTGTATCGACTGGGATGGGTTGAGGATACGGTCCCTCAGCGCTCTCCCTCAGCAGTGGACTTATCGTGGACCCGGGTACGCTTGCCTTTCAGCACAAACTAGCTCGTCGGAATGGGGTGGGTTTCGTTGGCCCACAGTCCACGCAATTGCCCCAACAAAAAAAAATCGTACCCTTATGTGACTTCGGAGTAATCACTCCACCCTCGTAGTACCTGGCCAGCCACTGGCATTATGTAATCATTCCCCCCTCTTCTTTCTTCTCTCCTCTCACCTCTTCCCTAACTGTCCTTGTCCGTCCCCTTCGTTCCCCCCCTTGTCCCTGTATCGGTTTGCCTCTTCTACTTTGAGACCGGCCAATCCGTCCCTCCTCAACCTTCGCCAGCCTAGGCCTATGTGGCTGACCCCTGAAACAAAAAAAAACTTCTTCATTCATGAGTCATTCCCCTCACTCATCCCCCCCCCCCTTCCCTCTGTGGTCCAGTCCGTCTGTCCACGCTTCGCGAAGAAATTTGACCATCACACACTCACTTCAACTTTCAACAATTCATTTCATGTTTATTTAATTACTAAAATCAACATTATATTGTTTCGCAGCACAATGGACATTTGCCCTTTCCGTGGTCGATAGACCAGTTATTAATCTCTAAACTACTTCTATTCAAAATATATGTCGTCTTATAAACTTTCCTTATTCAATTATCCATCACTATTTATTCATTTATTTATTCTTTTTTTTTGAAAGGCGAAAACCACAACTACACTTACAACTCTTCAACAATAACGAGTAAAATGATATGATGTGATAATGTTGCTACCAATATTGTGGTTTGATGCTCGCGCCTCAGGTTCGATGGGCTAAGTCAGGGCTGCTTCAAACGTGCAGCTGTTTGCCCGCCAACATATATGAAGCTACAATGGTGGGCGATTAAGTGTGCCCTCGAACTATTATACATTCGTATCAATCAAATTGGCACTCCCCGTACACCTTGCGCTCACAATGGTTATATGTGTATACTTGTTACTTAACTAAACCTACGATAGCTATATATATCATACATGCGCCGGCGAAAGACTAGGGCGGGTTGGTTCGTATCATTTGCAAATGCAGTGATTGCTCCCCAACAACAACAACAATGAATCGTCCGTATTAAGTGGATCTTGGCATCCCTCTCGTGAGCGAGCTACTTTTGCCAGACGCCCGCGCCGTTTGCTGACACACTCTCTTAAGCAATGAACTATTAAATATACGTATTATATAAATTGTTTCCAATCTGCTCTGGAACAGCCACAGCATGTGCATGTGTACATGCACGCGCGCTAGCCGGTGGCTCGTACCTCCGAACGACTGCTGTGTTTAGACTGCGCTGTCAGCAGCAATTCAATGGCTCTTCTTATACTCTCACGCGTCTCTAAGCACTGCAGCAACAGAGCCGCTACACATGTGGTAAATGGATTGGTGGATACCTGTATTGGTTGGTGGCCGCACTTTCGCTTACTAATGATTCTAACACGGACCGTTGATAACCAATCGATGGGGGTTTTCCTCAGCGGGATCGAATGTACGCTACTGCGTGATTCCGCAGCGCAGAGAGGAGTTCTCTCCACGCGGTGTTAATGCTAACCAAAATCACTCACCCGAACAATTCCTTATGTCACATGTAAACTTGAATCTACGCCTGTATTTATTGCCAATGGATGGTACTCGTTATTCGCTCTTGCTTGCGAAGGCGCGTGATTAGTGAGCTGGCTGATACCCCGTCGATGTTATCGTGTCCCCAACTTCGGGACCGACTTGGTCTACCCGATCTTACTGCCGTGCAATGGCTTATCTCCTCTCCTATCCCTTAATTCCGCCGCAATCTTTCGCTCTTCTACCGTAGTGTACTGCGTGATATTGTGGCTGTGTCTTGCGTGTACCTGTCATGGAGATTTATTGATCCAAATCTCATTCCCAACATACCAAGTTAAACATTATCCTTACCTTGTATGCCTCTTTTTGTTTTTTTCTTTGTTCCCCCTTTTTTTGATGCTGTTCGGTCGGCTGCTCGTACGAAAATACCGGAAGTCAGTCAACGCGAAGTCAGCTGCGCTCGCTACTTGTGACAAGGCAGGGTTATTTGCCTTGTCAACTTAGCAAGGTTGTATGTGCTGACGGACCGGTCCGTAACTGAGGGTCCGTTCGCACTTTTCATAACACATATTTTGGGAAATACCTCGAATACGGGGTCTTATATGGGACTAATAACTACACCATGTTCAAGCGCTCGTCAACACCTTTCATTTGATACCCATATCGTACAAACGCTTTCTGGAGTCACCCCTGGTCCACATTTGGGTCAATATCTCGGAAACGGGACCCCATATGGGACTCAAAACCACTCCATGTTAGAACACTCATCAATAGCTTTCATTTGATACCCATATCGTACAAACACTTTCTGGAGTCACCCCTGGCCCACATTTGGGTCAATATCTCGGAAACGGGACCCCATATGGGACTCAAAACCACTCCATGTTAGAACACTCATCAATACCTTCGCCTTTCGTTTGATACCAATTTTGTGCGAATATTCCAAAGTTTACCCGAAACCACATTTTGACCGATAACTCTGTTATCGATAAATATATCGAAATGAACCAAAGTCCAAATGAAAGCTGTGATCTTCCCCTTTCGTTTGATACCAATTTTGTGCGAATACTTCAAATTTTACGGAAAACAACATTTTGGCCGATAACTCTATTATCGATAAATTTATCGAAATTTCATGATGCCTGTTACCTATTCTACACTCCTAAGAAGCTGTCTGCCAAATTTCGTAATGATCGGGCCATTTGTTCAGACGATAAAGAACCACAAACATCCTCAGTCACTCACAAACTTACGTTTTTATATATTAGTAAGATTAGTAATTTAAGGCAAACAGCTCTATGAAAAAGCTTTTGTATGATAATTTTTTTCCTGAATTCAGATGAATCTAAAATTCACTCTAAGCGGACACAGTCATCAACACTTTTGATATGATAGCTATGTATATTATAGACGATAAAGAACCACAAGCATCCTCAGTCACTCACAAACTTACGTTTTTATATATTAGTAAGATTAGTAAGATAAGGCAAACAGCTCTATGAAAAAGCTTTTGTATGATAATTTTTTTCCTGAATTCAGATGAATCTAAAATTCACTCTAAGCGGACACAGTCATCAACACTTTTGATATGATAGCTATGTATATTATATGAGCTTATTCTTGGGTCAGCCTTGGTCCACCTAATGGTCAATATCTTGGAAACGGGTTCGCAGATGAACCTGAAAATTGTTCTTTGTGAAAACTCTCATCAACACCTTTAATTTGATATGCATATTGTTAAAATACATTTGGGGTCACCCCTGGTCCACATTTCGGTCAATATCTCAGGATTCCAGAAACTTTTTTTACTTTTTCTTTCTGAAGAACCTTCTCGGGGCACAAACAAATACAATAAAATAAATTTGTGAAATCGGTCCAGCCGTTCTCAATTGATGAGTTACTATACATTTTTCAATTTCACAGTGAACACAATACCGGTTTTAAATTTGCGTTTGAAAGAACGTGCGCATAAGAAAAAATGTCACATAAAATTAATGGCGATGTATGTGAAAAATGACTTCCATTATTTTCCTGCTTTCCGACTTATTTTTATATTATACCAGGGTCACCCCTGGTCCTCATTTTTAGATATCTCGTAAGCGGGGTAGCATAGGGTCCTGAAAATCACCTCTTTTTTAAACACTCATCAACACCTTTTATTCGACACCCATATCGTATAAAATCCTTCTAAGGTCACCCCTGGTCCACATTTTGGTAGATATCTCGGAAAACGGGTCGCATAGGTTCTTGAAAATCACCTCTTTTTTTTAAATACTCATCAATACCTTTTATTTGATACCCATATTGTAGAAAACCCGTCTGGGGTCACACCTGGTCCATATTTTGGGAAATACCTCGAATACGGGGTCTTATATGGGACTAATAACTACGCCATGTTCAAGCGCTCGTCAACACCTTTCATTTGATACCCATATCGTACAAACGCTTTCTTGAGTCACCCCTGGTCCACATTTGGGTCAATATCTCGGAAACGGGACCCCATATTGGACTCAAAACCACTCCATGTTAGAACACTCATCAATAGCTTTCATTTGATACCCATATCGTACAAACACTTTCTGGAGTCACCCCTGGCCCACATTTGGGTCAATATCTCGGAAACGGGACCCCATATGGGACTCAAAACCACTCCATGTTAGAACACTCATCAATACCTTCGGCTTTCGTTTGATACCAATTTTGTGCGAATATTCCAAAGTTTACCCGAAACCACATTTTGACCGATAACTCTGTTATCGATAAATATATCGAAATGAACCAAAGTCCAAATGAAAGCTGTGATCTTCCCCTTTCGTTTGATACCAATTTTGTGCGAATACTTCAAATTTTACGGAAAACAACATTTTGGCCGATAACTCTATTATCGATAAATTTATCGAAATTTCATGATGCCTGTTACCTATTCTACACTCTTAAGAAGCTGTCTGCCAAATTTCGTAATAATCGGGCCATTTGTTCAGACGATAAAGAACCACAAACATCCTCAGTTACTCACAAACTTACGTTTTTATATATTAGTAAGATTCATATATGTATGTAATACTTCTATATTGCGGGTGGGATAGGCTCGTAATGTGTTTTGAAAACGAAATCAAAACGAGACAGACTACATCAATTTTTGAGCTTGTAGTAGTATAAATGTAAACTTGTAAATTGTCAAATCGACTGAAAATTCAAATAATTACAGGGGCGGTTCAAGTACAAAAGGGGCCAAGAAAACAGCAAACTAAATGAAAGTGGCCTATGAGAACATTTGAGAAGCTCTGCATGTTTGGGTAATCTGGTTTGGAAAATGTGTTTATTAGCTTTTTAAAAAATTGGAATTTACATATGTACTTACGCATGAAGATGTTCTTCTTTATCTGTATTTTTTTTGCACACAAAGCATAGCCTCACCATCATATATTTTGGTTTATAAATATTTTTTGCTTGTAAAATTTTTTAAATAATTTCTTCAACGTGTAAATATAAACGATTTTTCTATGAAGGCTTGATCCGCCCATGTATTTTTTAAAGTGAAGTTGTCATTTTAGGTACATTCAATTATCGGATCTCTCTTTCTATTTTTTATATTTCTGCACTCTGATATGGGGGAATGTACTATGTGCTTTCCAGCAATATAGGAGTATTACATATATGGTAAGATTAGTAAGATAAGGCAAACAGCTCTATGAAAAAGCTTTTGTATGATAATTTTTTTCCTGAATTCAGATGAATCTAAAATTCACTCTAAGCGGACACAGTCATCAACACTTTTGATATGATAGCTATGTATATTATATGAGCTTATTCTTGGGTCAGCCTTGGTCCACCTAATGGTCAATATCTTGGAAACGGGTTCGCAGATGAACCTGAAAACTGTTCCTTGTGAAAACTCTCATCAACACCTTTAATTTGATACGCATATTGTTAAAATACATTCGGGGTCACCCCTGGTCCACATTTCGGTCAATATCTCAGGATTCCAGAAACTTTTTTAACTTTTTCTTTCTGAAGAACCTTCTCGGGGCACAAACAAATAAATAAAAAAATAATTGGAATCAGTCCAGCCGTTCTCAATTGATGAGTTACTATACATTTTTCAATTTCACAGTGAACACAATACCGGTTTTAATTTTGCGTTTGAAAGACCGTGCGCATAAGAAAAAATGTCACATAAAATTAAGTGCGATGTATGTGAAAAATGACTTCCATTATTTTCCGACTTATTTTTATATTATACCAGGGTCACCCCTGGTACTCATTTTTGGATATATCGTAAGCGGGGTAGCATAGGGTCCTGAAAATCACCTCTTTTTTAAACACTCATCAACACCTTTTATTCGACACCCATATCGTATAAACACCTTCTAAGGTCACCCCTGGTCTTCATTTTGGTAGATAACTCGGAAAACGGGTCGCATAGGGTCTTGAAAATCACCTCTTTTTTAAATACTCATCAATACCTTTTATTTGATACCCATATTGTAGAAAACCCGTCTGGGGTCACACCTGGTCCATATTTTGGGAAATACCTCGAATACGGGGTCTTATATGGGACTAATAACTACACCATGTTCAAGCGCTCGTCAACACCTTTCATTTGATACCCATATCGTACAAACGCTTTCTGGAGTCACCCCTGGACCACATTTGGGTCAATATCTCGGAAACGGGACCCCATATGGGACTCAAAACCACTCCATGTTAGAACACTCATCAATAGCTTTCATTTGATACCCATATCGTACAAACACTTTCTGGAGTCACCCCTGGTCCACATTTTGTGGAATATCTCCAAAACCTTCCCGGTTTCTTATATGTACTTTTTTTGGCCATAAACCATGTCGGGCTCAATCAAAAACTACGTGCAAAATTTCGTTTAATTCGGTCCTATCGTTCTGGAGTTATAGCGTCAGCAAGGAAAATAGGCTCCATTTTTATATATAGACTAGCAGACCCGGCAGACGTTGTTCTGCCTGACCAGTGACTTCCCTAGAAATACATTTTCAAATATTTTTCTTTAACTTTTAACATTCCATTTATTGCAGTGTTTTAGGATATACAATGTTTCTGGCTTTAAAGTCTTTGGTATAAACAAATAAATTTTTTGGATGTCCAACTCAAAAAACGGATCTTTTGAACTCAATGGGTATGACAAAAACCATTATGCGCTGCTGAGCAGATGTATAGTTAGTACTTATTTAATTATATCTTATATCTACCTATAATACTCTGGATATGTATGAACGGCAATAACAAACAAAAAAAATTAAGTGCTTTGATTGAGATTTAAGAACGTTAAAATGTCACTAAAGCAAATACATTCAGGGATATAACGAATTGAAATATTACTTAGCTTGTGGTCCTGGAACTGCCCACTTTTCCAAAGAATTTACAAATGTAGCCTATGTATGTCGTACCCAACGAAGATTTTAACGTATTGGAAAAGCTTAAAACAGATCAACCATAAACTTTGTACATTATTGAAGTACAAACAAAGCACTGAATACAAAAAATGTGGGCGTGGCACGGCCTAAATCGTCCACAACAATCTTCTGAACCAATCTTGAAAGTTTAAAAGAGATCGACTATAAACTTTGGACATTATTGAAGTACAAACAAAACACAAAAAATGTGGGCGTGGCACCGCCCACTTTTCCCAAATTATATCCATCTTGACTAAAGGACACACATATCCAAAAATCCTTAATTTAGACCCAATATGTTCAGAGTTATGAAGAATTTAAATTTTATATAGCCTGGGGGCGTGGCACCGCCTACTTTTCCAAAAATTGATATAGCCTAAATCGTCCACAACAATCTTCTGAACCAATCTTGAAAGTTTAAAAGAGATCGACTATAAACTTTGGACATTATTGAAGTACAAACAAAACACAAAAAATGTGGGCGTGGCACCGCCCACTTTTCCCAAATTATATCCATATTGACTAAAGGACACACATATCCAAAAATCTTTAATTTAGACCTAATATGTTCAGAGTTATGAAGAATTTAAATTTTATATAGCCTGGGGGCGTGGCACCGCCTACTTTTCCAAAAATTGATATAGCCTAAATCATCCACAACAATCTTCTGAACCAATCTTGAAAGTTTAAAAGAGATCGACTATAAACTTTGGACATTATTGAATTACAAACAAAACACAAAAAATGTGGGCGTGGCACCGCCCACTTTTCCCAAATTATATCCATATTGACTAAAGGACACACATATCCAAAAATCCTTAATTTAGACCCAATATGTTCAGAGTTATGAAGAATTTAAATTTTATATAGCCTGGGGGCGTGGCACCGCCTACTTTTCCAAAAATTGATATAGCCTAAATCATCCACAACAATCTTCTGAACCAATCTTGAAAGTTTAAAAGAGATCGACTATAAACTTTGGACATTATTGAATTACAAACAAAACACAAAAAATGTGGGCGTGGCACCGCCCACTTTTCCCAAATTATATCCATCTTGACTAAAGGACACACATATCCAAAAATCTTTAATTTAGACCTAATATGTTCAGAGTTATGAAGAATTTAAATTTTATATAGCCTGGGGGCGTGGCACTGGCTACTTTTCCAAAAATTCATATAGCCTGAATCGTACACAACAATTTTCTTAACCAATCTTGAAAGTTTAAAAGAGATCGACCATAAACTTTGGACATTATTGAAGTACAAACAAAACACAAAAAATGTGGGCGTGGCACCGCCCACTTTTCCAAAATTACATAAATCTTGACCAAAGGACACACATATCCAAAAATCATTAATTTAGACCAAATATGTTCAGAGTTATGAAGAATTGTAGTTTTATATAGCCTGGGGGCGTGGCACCGCCCACGTTTCCAAAAATTAATATAGCCTATGCTTTAACCCATGATCTCAAGAATATACTGTGAAAATTTCATAAAAATCGGTTGAGTACTTTGGACGCCCATAAAGGACACACAGACACACAGACACACATTCATTTTTATTTATAAGATTTATTTAGTTCTATCCTATTCTATTTAGACTGTCCTTAAACATTCCTCTACACACTGACCACTTAACGCCACTATTATGATTTTATGAAAATCCTTTAATACTCCGGATATGTATTAATGGCAATAACAAACAAAAAAAATTAAGTGCATTCATTAAGATGTAAGAACCTAACAATTTCGCTAACGAAAATAAATTCAGGGATATAACGAATTGAAATATTACTTAGCTTTTGGGCTTGGAACTGCCCAGTTTTCTAAAAAAATTACAAATATAGCCTAGGTATGTCATACCCAACGAAGATTTTAACGTATTGGAAAAGTTTAAAACAGATCAACCATAAACTTTGGACATTATTGAAGTACAAACAAAACACAAAAAATGTAGTCGTGGCACAGCCCACTTTTCCAAAATTACATAATTCTTGACCCATCTTCCCTATTTCTTTTCTTATACTGTTTTTATAATTATTTCTTTTTTATATTTTCCACTTATAATATTTTATTGTACACTTTTAGTTGAATAAGTATAGTTAAAATATCAATTTATTAAAGATGTCATAATGTTAAAAATGGTACAATTGTTAAAATGTTAAAAATGTTAGTTAGTTAGTTGTACGATAAAAGATCTCATTATCTTAATGTACTAATAACAGTTTCTTAAATAAATACAAATACAAATACAAATATCCAAAAATCATTAATTTAGACCATAATTTTGAAAATCACATAAATTAACATAACTTGAGTAAAAATGTAGATCTTTTTATTAAATTTGTTATGCGGGTTACTTTTTGGCCAAGGTAGGTTGCTATTGAAAATGGACGAAATCGGATAATAACCACGCCCCCTTTTACGATATCGATAATTTTGAAAATCACATAAATTAACATAACTTGAGTAAAAATGTAGATCTTTTTATTAAATTTTTTTATGCGGGTTACTTTTTGGCCAAGGTAGGTTGCTATTGAAAATAAACGAAATCGGATGATAACCACGCCCCCTTTTTCGATATAGTAAATTTCAAATAAGATTCTAGGGCCTATATCATTGCCAAGTTGTGGTATTTGTATCTCGTTCTGAAAACTAACGCCGGGTATTTCATGTTCGGTTCACCCGAACATAGACTTCCTTACTTGCTATTTATAAGATTGTTATTTTTACCGATTACCGAAGAAGATTTAATGACGCCGACGATGACCATTGAAAGAAGAACAATGAGTTGGTTAGAGGCACTGCAATAGGTGGGCAAGGAGACAGAGTTTTAGAGAGGGTGAAGCTGTTTACGCCATCGGAAATTCAGGGTCTCCCCCAAAGCTTGACTTTAGCAGCTACTGTAAAATACATGCACACTGTAAATAAAAACAGGATATGGCTTGGTAAAAGAAGCGACTGGGCAGCTAATAGACTTTAGCTTAGAGTTCTTTATTTGCATTCGCATTTGTTTTTATAACATTACTAGCAGACCCGGCAGACGTTGTTCTGCCTGACCAGTGACTTCCCTAGAAATACATTTTCAAATATTTTTCTTTAACTTTTAACATTCCATTTATTGCAGTGCTTTAGGATATACAATGTTTCTGGCTTTAAAGTCTTTGGTATAAACAAATAAATTTTTTGGATGTCCAACTCAAAAAACGGATCTTTTTTACTCAATGGGTATGACAAAAACCAGGATGCGCTGCTGAGCAGATGTATAGTTAGTACTTATTTAATTATATCCTACTAGCAGATCCGGCAGACGTTGTTCTGCCTGACCAGTGACTTCCCTAGAAATACATTTTCAAATATTTTTCTTTAACTTTTAACATTCCATTTATTGCAGTGCTTTAGGATATACAATGTTTCTGGCTTTAAAGTCTTTGGTATAAACAAATAAATTTTTTGGATGTCCAACTCAAAAAACGGATCTTTTTTACTCAATGGGTATGACAAAAACCAGTATGCGCTGCTGAGCAGATGTATAGTTAGTACTTATTTAATTATATCCTATATCTACCTATAATACTCTGGATATGTATGAACGGCAATAACAAACAAAAAAAATTAAGTGCTTTGATCAAGACTTAAGAACGTTAAAATGTCACTAAAGCAAATACATTCAGGGATATAACGAATTGAAATATTACTTAGCTTGTGGTCCTGGAACTGCCCACTTTTCCAAAGAATTTACAAATGTAGCCTATGTATGTCGTACCCAACGAAGATTTTAACGTATTGGAAAAGTTTAAATGTGCACGGCCCACATTTCCCAAATTATATAATTCTTGACCAAGGGAAACACATATCCAAAAATCATTAGTTTAGACCAAAAATATTTAAAGTTATGATGATTTAAATTTTATATAGCCTGGGGGCGTGGCACAACAATCTTCTGAACCAATCTGGAAATTTAGAGAAGATCGACCATAAACTTTGGACATTATTGAGGTACAAACAAAGCACTGAATACAAAAAATGTGGACGTGGCACGGCCCACATTTCCCAAATTATATAATTCTTGACCAAGGGACACACATATCCAAAAATCATTAGTTTAGACCAAAAATATTTAAAGTTATGATGATTTAAATTTTATATAGCCTGGGGGCGTGGCACAACAATCTTCTGAACCAATCTGGAAATTTAGAGAAGATCGACCATAAACTTTGAACTTATTGAAGTAAAAACAAAACACAAAAAATGTGGGCGTAGCACCGCCCACTTTTCCAAAATTACATAAATCTTGACCAAAGGACACACATATCCAAAAATCATTAATTTAGACCAAATATGTTCAGAGTTATGAAGAATTGTAGTTTTATATAGCCTGGGGGCGTGGTACCGCCCACTTTTCTAAAAATTAATATAGCCTATGCTTTAACCCATGATCTCAAGAATATACTGTGAAAATTTCATAAAAATCGGTTGAGTACTTTGGACGCCCATAAAGGACACACAGACACACAGACACACAGACACACATTCATTTTTATTTATAAGACTAGCAGACGTTGTTCTGCCTGACCAGTGACTTCCCTAGAAATACATTTTCAAATATTTTTCTTTAACTTTTAACATTCCATTTATTGCAGTGCTTTAGGATATACAATGTTTCTGGCTTTAAAGTCTTTGGTATAAACAAATAAATTTTTTGGATGTCCAACTCAAAAAACGGATCTTTTTTACTCAATGGGTATGACAAAAACCAGTATGCGCTGCTGTGCAGATGTATAGTTAGTACTTATTTAATTATATCCTATATCTACCCATAATACTCTGGATATGAATGAACGGCAATAACAAACAAAAAAAATTAAGTGCTTTGATCAAGACTTAAGAACGTTAAAATGTCACTAACGCAAATACATTCAGGGATATAACGAATTGAAATATTACTTAGCTTGTGGTCCTGGAACTGCCCACTTTTCCAAAGAATTTACAAATGTAGCCTATGTATGTCGTACCCAACGAAGATTTTAACGTATTGGAAAAGTTTAAATGTGGCACGGCCCACATTTCCCAAATTATATAATTCTTGACCAAGGGACACACATATCCAAAAATCATTAGTTTAGACCAAAAATATTCAAAGTTATGATGATTTAAATTTTATATAGCCTGGGGGCGTGGCACAACAATCTTCTGAACCAGTCTGGAAATTTAGAGAACATCGACCATAAACTTTGGACATTATTGAGGTACAAACAAAGCACTGAATACAAAAAATGTGGACGTGGCACGGCCCACATTTCCCAAATTATATAATTCTTGACTAAAGGACACACATATCCAAAAATCTTTAATTTAGATCTAATATGTTCAGAGTTATGAAGAATTTAAATTTTATATAGCCTGGGGGCGTGGCACTGGCTACTTTTCCAAAAATTCATATAGCCTGAATCGTACACAACAATTTTCTTAACCAATCTTGAAAGTTTAAAAGAGATCGACCATAAACTTTGGACATTATTGAAGTACAAACAAAACACAAAAAATTTGGGCGTGGCACCGCCCACTTTTCCAAAATTATATACATCTTGACTAAAGGACACACATATCCAAAAACCCTTAATTTAGACCCAATATGTTCAGAGTTATGAAGAACTTAAATTTTATATAGCCTGGGGGCGTGGCATCGCCTACTTTTCCAAAAATGGATATAGCCTTAATCGTCCACAACAATCTTCTGAACCAATCTTGAAAGTTTAAAAGAGATCGACCATAAACTTTGGACATTATTGAAGTACAAACAAAACACAAAAAATTTGGGCGTGGCACCGCCCACTTTTCCAAAATTACATAAATGTTGACCAAAGGACACACATATCCAAAAATCATTAATTTAGACCAAATATGTTCAGAGTTATGAAGAATTGTAGTTTTATATAGCATGGGGGCGTGGCACCGCCCTTTTTTCCAAAAATTAATATAGCCTATGCTTTAACCCATGATCTCAAGAATATACTGTGAAAATTTCATAAAAATCGGTTGAGTACTTTGGACGCCCATAAAGGACACACAGACACACATTCATTTTTATTTATAAGATAAGTCTAACTATGTTGTTGGTATATGTCCATGAAATTTAATTTTGTTTATTGAAATATTGACGGAATATGAAAGGAGTGGTGGGTCGATGGTGGACTTTCAAACATTACTAAGTACCGTTTTTGCCATCTCTTATTAATGATTACTGGTCTTTAATGGACGGATTTGATTTTGGTTAGTTGTCAAATTACCCGTCTTTAGAGTAAACCAGCTTTTATGAAGGCGACTCTCAATAACTCAACTATAAATAATTATTTTCAGCAATAAAAATGTCTCCAACATTTATGCCTCTAGGCATTATGTACTGGAGAAAAATGCGAACAGAAGATTTAGTAAGTTAAACTGATTTAAGGTGGTCGAATTTCGACCACGGGATATACTAGTAACTTATTAAATCCTATGTTCACCACTACCATCAGCGACATCTACAACCCAGTAGATAAAGTCTCTGATTCACAATGGCGTTGTAGTGCAAATTGATTTTTGTGTGCATTCACAATGATTTATTTAAACAAATTAATTTGTATAAAATACGCTTAAACAAAAGCACTGATGTAATTAATATATAGTTTCGCATGTAGAGGTAACCCACACCTCTAAAATGATACCTTACTTATTAATATTGGTTTGAAATGAGAGTAGAAAGTTAGGAGAAAATACAAAAAGACCTTACAGAAATGATATATATGATATGTATATATACATTTAATTTAGATACACATCCATAGTATAAATGTGCATGTTCAAAAAGATCATGTTTCAAGTAGTACAGAAACCATTTGAAATTACATTTTTAATGTTGTTTTACGGCTTGAATATGTTTTTTTATGGCGTAATATCCTCAGCAACATTCTTCACCGTGTAATTTTGCTATCGGCTATATTTAGAAATATTTTGTTGGAAAGGTAGCAATACTATAAGGAAAGAATTTTTGCGATTTTATTTATCAGGAAGGTGATTTAAAGCAATACTTACAGTTGTTACACCATTTCTCACGCCTCAACACAGTACTAACATGTCTACCATGATTGCGATTGTATCGCAGGCGCCAAGTTATCGAAATTTTTTTTCATCGCATATACCCTACTAACCATGGCTATCCACTTTTTATGAATTTCTTATCGATTTC
Source organism: Sphenella marginata (assembly GCA_951509765.1). Taxonomy (NCBI): domain Eukaryota; kingdom Metazoa; phylum Arthropoda; class Insecta; order Diptera; family Tephritidae; genus Sphenella; species Sphenella marginata. The sequence continues at coordinate 28,363,465 of OX608078.1, forward strand.
CAAAACCATCTCTATTGTTTTCTCCTTCATACCAACACCATCGCATATTTATGGAATATATTTCCCAAACAAAAAACGTTCTCTTTTTTCGCTATTGCAATTCTCATGAGAGCGAATGAAATAGAAACATTTTAATAATTGCGAACAAAAGGAATTTTAACAGCTGATTCCATAAATTAAATTTTCTGTCAAAACCAATTAAAATTTTTTTTGGTGCTTGGACAAAAATGTATATTTCATTGAAAAGCAATGTAAGTACAATAACTTTAAGCCTTTTTGATAAAAAATAGTAATATTTATAATGCCTTGTATGTTTTCACAGGTGCATCTTCGGTATGGACTGCTGTTTAGTGGAAAATTGAAAGCTTTTGGGGCTCTTTGCGGTCGTCCCACAAGAACGCAAAATTTAGCCGTGGAATTTTAAGGTACGAAGAGTGAATTAAGTTTAGTTTGCCTGACCAAGATCAGGACATGGCTATGATGTCACCATAATATACAAATGTTCATGCGCTTGTGCATTTGTTTACTATGGTTGTGGCCAAAGTGAGTGTAATATAGTTTACCGTGCCCGCTAGAAGAGGTTCTTTGCCTAATATCACACGTTTACAAATTCAGATCAACTTTTGGATTTGAGTAGATAAGAGCGATTCTTAACTATGTTTGATATGCTCAATTCGAATCTGCATTCAGTTTTTCAAGATTGATTCTAGTTTCCGAGATCCCGCATGATAGCACCATTGCGCTGTTAAAGCAGCTTTTAAATCGTGGCACTGTTTTATAAGTAAGTAAAAATGGCAGAATGTTCATAAAAGTATGAACACATAACTACGCCGCTCTAAAATAAGTAAATTTATACAGTCCACTAGAATTTAAGATAATATTGTCATACATACATACTTACAAAACAAACAGGATAAGGTACCTAAACCTATCACACATACACACACATATGTACACACATACAGTCCACTTGAGGAAAGATAAATATAAGCAACCCTCATACAAAAAAGATGGTTTCTTAATATTCAAGCAATGCTCTTGAACAAACAAGCAATAGAATCAATAGAACAATAGAACATTAGGAACGTTTGGGAACATTAGAACGTTTAGGAACATAGTTTTAAGATTTAGTACATAAGCAAATGTAAACTAGTTTAAGACTCAGAATTAAAATATATTCTAAACCTTCACCACCGTTATCTTATAAATAAAAATGAATGTGTGTCTGTGTGTCTGCGTGTCTGTGTGTCTGTGTGTCCTTTATGGGCGTCCAAAGTACTCAACCGATTTTTATGAAATGTTCACAGTATATTCTTGGGATCATGGGTTAAAGCATAGGCTATATTAATTTTTGGAAAAGTGGGCGGTGCCACGCCCCCAGGCTATATAAAACTACAACTCTTCATAACTCTGAACATATTTGGTCTAAATTAATGATTTTTGGATATGTGTGTCCTTTGGTCAAGATTTATGTAATTTTGGAAAAGTGGGCGGTGCCACGCCCACATTTTTTGTGTTTTGTTTGTACTTCAATAATGTCCAAAGTTTATGGTCGATCTCTTTTAAACTTTCAAGATTGGTTCAGAAGATTGTTGTGTACGATTTAGGCTATATCAATTTTTGGAAAAGTAGGCGGTGCCACGCCCCCCGGCTATATAAAATTTAAATTCTTCATAGCTCTGAACACATTTGGTCTAAATTAATGATTTCTGGATATGTGTGTCCTTTAGTCAAGATTTATGTAATTTTGGAAAAGTGGGCGGTGCCACGACCACATTTTTTGTGTTTTGTTTGTACTTCAATAATGTCCAAAGTTTATGGTCGATCTCTTTTAAACTTTCAAGATTGGTTAAGAAAATTGTTGTGTACGATTTAGGCTATATGAATTTTTGGAAAAGTAGGCGGTGCCACGCCCCCAGGCTATATAAAATGTAAATTCTTCATAGCTCTGAACATATTTGGTCTAAATTAATGATTTCTGGATATGTGTGTCCTTTGGTCAAGATTTATGTAATTTTGGAAAAGTGGGCGGTGCCACGCCCACATTTTTTGTGTTTTGTTTGTACTTCAATAATGTCCAAAGTTTATGGTCGATCTCTTTTAAACTTTCAAGATTGGTTTAGAAGATTGTTGTGTACGATTTAGGCTATATCAATTTTTGGAAAAGTAGGCGGTGCCACGCCCCCAGGCTATATAAAATTTAAATTCTTCATAGCTCTGAACATATTTGGTCTAAATTAATGATTTCTGGATATGTGTGTCCTGTAGTCAAGATTTGTGTAATTTTGGAAAAGTGGGCGGTGACACGCCCACATTTTTTGTGTTTTGTTTGTACTTCAATAATGTCCAAAGTTTATGGTCGATCTCTTTTAAACTTTCAAGATTGGTTAAGAAAATTGTTTTGTACGATTCAGGCTATATCAATTTTTGGAAAAGTAGCCAGTGCCACGCTCCCAGGCTATATAAAATTTAAATTCTTCATAACTCTGAACATATTTGGTCTAAATTAAAGATTTTTGGGTATGTGTGTCCTTTAGTCAAGATGTATATAGTTTTGGAAAAGTGGGCGGTGCCACGCCCACATTTTTTGTGTTTTGTTTGTACTTCAATAATGTCCAAAGTTTATGGTCGATCTCTTTTAAACTTTCAAGATTGGTTCAGAAGATTGTTGTGTACGAAAAGTAGGCGGTGCCACGCTCCCAGGCTATATAAAATTTAAATTCTTCATAACTCTGAACATATTGGGTCTAAATTAAAGATTTTTGGATATGTGTATCCTTTAGTCAAGATGTATATAATTTTGGAAAAGTGGGCGGTGCCACGCCCACATGTTTTGTGTTTTGTTTGTACTTCAATAAGTTCAAAGTTTATGGTCGATTTTCTCTAAATTTCCAGATTGGTTCAGAAGATTGTTGTGTACGATTCAGGCTATATAAAATTTAAATCATTATAACTTTGAATATTTTTGGTCTAAACTAATGATTTTTGGATATGTGTGTCCCTTGGTCAAAAATTATACAATTTGGGAAATGTGGGCGTGGCACCTGTTGATCTGTTTTAAACCTTTCCAATACGTTAAAATCTTCGTTGGGTACGACATATGTACATAGGCTACATTTGTAAATTCTTTGGAAAAGTGGGCAGTTCCAAGACCACAAGCTAAGTAATATTTCAATTCGTTATATCCCTGAATGTATTTGCTTTAGTGACATTTTAACGTTCTTAAATCTTAATCAACGCACTTAATTTTTTTTGTTTGTTATTGCCGTTCATACATATCCAGAGTATTATAGGTAGATATTGGATATAATTAAATAAGTACTAACATCTGCTCAGCAGCGCATAATGGTTTTTGTCATACCCATTGAGTTCAAAAGATCCGTTTTTGAGTTGGACATCCAAAAAATTTATTTGTTTATACCAAAGCCACAAACATTGTATATCCTAAAGCACTGCAATAAATGGAATGTTAAAAGTTAAAGAAAAATATTTGAAAATGTATTTCTAGGGAATTCACTGGTCAGGCAGAACAACGTCTGCCGGGTCTGCTAGTATAAAAATAAAAATGAAAAGTAGATCCAAAGTGTTTTTGTTACGTTTGTGGTGGTTATATGATTTAAAAAAGTGGTTAAATAATAATAAATGCGCTCAAAGATGCGTATCTGAACTACTTTGGTTTCAGAGTAGCAGACACTCATAAGCAGGGGGGGCACGACCACATAGACACGTTTGCAGAAATGCGAGTGTGTTAGTAAGCACGATCACGCATCGACCACGGAAGCAAATTGAATTATTAAAGTCAGGTTCATAGGTGACGTATCGGTAACCTTATAAAACAGCTGATTCGACCACCCTATGAGAAACAATGTAATCGATTATTGGTGCTACTATCTGTAACGTAACCTTACCGACCAAATGCATGTTGGTTTTTCTCTTACGTTAAGGATACGACTACAGCGATACGACTACTGGACCAATGAACCGGCCTTAATTCAGTTTGATTTTAGCGCTTGCAAAGGTAAGACGTACCACGCGCAGTTGCTATCAGACTAACAACAACAACGTCAGACAGTGGACGTTCGTACAATACGGACATGTTTATGGTCGAATGGGAAATGGATTTTTTTGTTTGTTTTAAACGCTACAAGTAAGCCGCAATGCTTGATTTGCTGAAAAGTATTGAATTACGTCAGCAAGCAAAGCTTAAGTAGGCATTTCGCTTCACAAGACAGAGAAGTAAATACCCTGAGTGCCAAGGGCGGATTTAGGGGTGGGGCACGGGGGCACGTGCCCCCCCCCAGACGGGTTTCTTTGTACTGTTAATACTCCATCACAGAGCATTTTTAGTCGAAAAAGACTACAAATAATTGAATTTAGCAACATTTTCGGAATCGTGCCCCCCAGACGGTATATTTGTACACTAGGTATGGAAATTCCATTAAATAGATGAGGAATCACTGAATTTTCGAAATCTATTGCATATTGGTTCAGATATATATAAAACTGTGTGTAACGCAAACATCAAACTACCTACATATTTTGATTATTCGTTTGGTTTGTACTGTGTGGATGCCTTGGTGCATGTGTAGGTACCCACCAAAAATTTCATTTCTTTTAGTTAGAAACCTTACATCGCTTGATTATACGGCTTACATAATTTAACCCTATTCATCAAAAATTAAATGGGTTTATAAAGCTTTTTACAATGACATTTTCATACAAATTTTGAATCATAACAGCTTATTAAAGTATATATGTATAATATATAATATATATGTATATATATGTATAAGAGGTTTAGGCTACGTTCAATAACTCCATTTAAAAGGGGATTTTTTTTGTTAATTCATATTGTTGTTGTCAATAAACTCGAGTTTATGGCTCAACGTGAACGTAATATAAGGCCTTAAATTTGTAACGAATTCCGTTGTATGCATAATTACTTATAATATACATTTTTTTCTTTACTTATGTCATTAAGTAAGTCTTAAATGAAGATTAATTAAAAGAATCTCTCTCTGTGAGACAACCTTACGCATAAGGCCTGATAGAACATGTAAGTTAGGCAATATTATAAAAAGAAAAGTGAATATAATGAACTTATTATAAGAATTGTTGTAAGGCCATAGAGGAACTATGATAAACTTATTATAATGTGATGCAGCCGTATACCTTATTCCTTATAATCCCTTATACGAATTTTTTGTGGGTATTGGCAATATTTGTTAACGGCTCATGCGACATCTGACTGAAACAACAACGGTTTGTGTATGAGGTTTGCTAAGTTTGCCCACAAGAACCCTTAAGGTTTTAAATTGCTACTATTTTTGCAATGCTGTTAAAATTTCAAATTCGAGTCTACGCGACCTCCGCACGATGGGACATTTTGGAAAAACTTGCCTCAATTATTATTATTATTATTAACTTGCCTCAAAGTCAAATTTTTAGGGAACTTTTTAGAATCCATTTTCATACAAAGTTTTTCGAGCGTAAAACGCAGCATAATTTTGGCAAATGGTCAAAAACGAGTTGTCAAAGTTTAGTTGTGAAGTTTTTTGCAAAATTAATTTTTTTTTTTTGGATTTCTGTAGTTTACTATGAATAACACTACTTTATAAGGTTCCTCATATGTAGACATATACATATGAAAGGCTGGGGTAGTTAAATGAAAAACGTATATTTAAAGTAAAAGTGTAAAAAAATATTGTATCTACAGTAAAAGTCAGACAAATTGCTTTTTTCATTTAAAGTCGGAAATATGGTTGGAAAAATAAAACATATCTGTTACTTTTAATGAAAAAACGATTACCCTGACTTTTACTGTACAATCTTTATTTATGTGATTGTATCAAACATTTTATAAGGTTTGCTTCACTTGCATTAAACATATTTTTTACTTTTACTCCCAACCTTTCATACATATACATATAGGTATTTCGACTCATTTATTAACCTTAATTTTAGTTACATATCTCCCATTTTGTAAAGCATACAAAGTTTTACTGCCACGCCTATTTCCGAGGGGTTGATCATCGCGAAATCGTTTGAGCAAATATTCATAGCAATAGCTATAACACTCTACTGAAAAAAAAATTCCAAACGACAATTTTTTGGCACCATGCATAATGCTTAACATAAATCTACTCTTTTGATTTTCGAAAAATTTATTTTTGAGACAAGTTTTATTAAGAATTCCCATAGTGCGATGCATAAAAATTCATATGAATTTGTACCGCAACGCCTACTACCTTTGTGCCGCAGGAGTGCTTTATTTTCTTATTTTATTGCGCTACAAGTTAACAAAAGTGATTAATTATTCGATTGGTCAAATAGTCCATGAAAAGTTGTGAAAAGTGATTATTGTTAGTGCTATCGTGTTTAAGTGATTTTGTTAAAAAAATGGGTGCCAGAAAAAGACAACAAAACTTAAGCGCGTTCTTCCATCCGAAGAAGCAAAGGTGTAGTGATGTACTTCCTGATAAAGTGAGCGGTGTCCAATTACATTCCGCGGAGCCGGCGAGTACATCAGTGGCAACAGCCTCAACGAGCAACGCACTACAGGAACGGGATATAGGTGAGTAGTGTAATCCTTGTGGGTTTAGAAATTTTGTTTAGTTAAAAGTTGGATTGTATGGGAGGTACCACGCCCCTTCTTGGTTAACCACGAGTTTTATGGGTGAGAATGGTGCTGTCATCCTATAACTTTATACCAATTCTTATGTTCCTAATTTAAGCATTTTTAAAGAACAAATTGAGAAATTCCAAAACGGTTTGAAAATTTTAAAAGCTAATAAAATTTTCTGTAAGCCATGCATACAAAACTTTTCGCTAGGCCCTGTGGCTCGAAGATAATGAGCAATCAACACGGATTTTTACCTTTTTTTGAAAAATGTAAAAAATGTGTATTTTGCAGGAAAGGATATCGAAAACTTTTAATTTTGTTCCAGATATTTTTTTTCTCTGTAAGCTCTGTTTTATTACAAAACAAATGAGCTTTCATCCAAGAAAATCGATGGATTATTACAAAAGCTATTAATGGTTTTGGAATTGCTCAATTTATTCCTGAGCTATACATGATTAGGTGGAGCTAGGGTCGGCGCATAGGCGCAGATAAATGTTTGTTGAAAAACCTCGCCTTGATGCGGATCGCAGCGAGATGCTCGTCCACAGGGGTGAACGCTAGTAGTCTTACACCACGCGATTTGCTGTGTGTCTGGCCACTGTAGTATACGTCACAAGGTTCGATCGTCGTCTTTCCTTGTCCCGTCCAACGTATTACACATTTATATAGCGAGCCGCTTGATCCAAGTCAGACGCCCGCTTACAACCGCACCTCCTGGTGTACAGACGCTGCGAAAAAGACCTCGGTGAGCCCTTAAACCAAATACGTCAGAGTGGCCCCACCGGGGCTCCCTCTCTTTCTGACGCGAGCCTAGGAAGCCCACGTTGCCCAGAGTGTACGAAAGAGGATGCAAGAGTCGGGATTGAGCAAGGTCACTCAGCAACCACACCCAAATTATTTTTTTTGTTTGGCCGAGTCTAATGAACACGATATTAAAATAATGTGTTTTTGAAGCCTTAATGGCCTTTTTTGCGATCTTAGTATAAGCCGTTAGATAAAACTTTAACTAAAAATCGGCACAGATTACCGTTATCACATGCTATTTTAGGTTGAAACGCACCATTGTACTATATGCCAAGATTTACCTTTCTCTCCTTTTTATAAATTACGTACAATTTTGCTGCATTGTCTAATCCATTTATGATTTTAGGTTCTCTACTCGGCAGGCAAGGCGGGCTTTCTGATGAGGAACGGTACCAGTGGTTGAAGTATACCTGGCAACCTACTGCAGAATTTAAGTTTCCACTGAAGAGAGAGGGAAAAAAGAACCGGTCTTTTCAAAAAAGCTGGTTAAGGGACCATGAATGGCTAGCATATAGTAAAATTGCTGGCGGCGGATTATGCAAAGTGTGTGTGCTCTTTGGTCGACGTGAAGCGGGTACAAATGATGTGAAGCTAGGAAGACTGGTGTCGGAACCACTAGTAAAATATAAAAAGGCAATTGAGACGATCGCACACCATGAGAACGCGAATTACCACAAAGCGAACATGGTAGCATCCCAAAATTTTTTGATGGTGATGAAGGGAAAATCGTTAGATATAGTTCACCAAATGAGATCCCAGGAAAGGGAAATAATCGAAAATAATCGTAAAGAACTGATTCCCATTATAAAGACAGTGATATTTTGTGGTAGGCAAAACATACCTTTGAGAGGTCACAGAGATGACGGCGAATTAGACTTGCAAAGCTCTTCTAAACATGGGGAAGGAAACTTTAGAGCTTTGCTCAAATTTCGAATCGATGCTGGGGATGGAATACTTAAGGAACATATAAGACATAGCGCTAAAACTGCTTCGTATATAAGTAAGTCAACACAAAATGACTTAATTGAATGCTGTGGCGAGTTGATCAGCAATAAAATAGTGACCGAAATTAAAAAATCCAAATATTTTACCATTATGGCTGATGAGACCACAGATGTTTCCGTTTGTGAACAGTTATCAATTAGTATTCGCTATTTCGATGTGGATGAAATCGAAATAAAGGAAGATTTTCTTATGTTCATTGAAGTTGTCGAAACCACTGGTGCAAGCATTGCACAAACTATTCTGAATGCATTAGAAAAGCATGACCTTGACATTGAAATGTGCCGTGGTCAAGTTTATGATGGAGGAGCAAACATGAGCAGCAAACTAAAAGGTGTTCCGGCACGTATATTAAATGTTCAGCCCTTAGCCTTTTTTACCCACTGCGCAAGCCACCGGCTTAACTTGGTTATTAGCTCAGCCTGCACCGTACCCAGTGTAAGAAATGCAGTAGGGGTTATAGCAAGTACTGCCACTTTCTTCCGTGAATCGGCCAAACGAATACATCTTCTTAGAGAAGAAATACAATCTAATCTGCCACAAGACAAACAAAATATGTTAAAAAAAATGTGTGAGACAAGATGGGTTGAGAGGCATGAAGCGGTTTTGACCTTTATGGACGTGTTGCCATGTCTCCCTCCAATATTACAAAAAATGGCTGATCAGCAATATGGGAGCAGAACAAATTCTGTACTGCCATTTTCTTTGCTGCAATCCATAACTTCGTCAGAATTCCTAATAAGCTTGGTGATCCTATCAGATATTTTAGGAATAACCCTGTCCTTATCTCGATCGCTTCAAGCCAAAGATATTGACATACTTTCTGCAGTTCAGCTTATTACTACGACCACAGCAAGTTTGCAGAGGCAGAGTGAATCTAGCAATGACACATTTAAAAAACTGTTCGACCAGGCTGAGGCCATTGCAAATGAACTTGGTACAGAAATCACAGTCCGTAGAACCACCGGTCGTCAAATCAATCGATCAAACATTCAGACTGAATCAGTTGAAGAATATTACCGACTTTCAGTTTATATTCCATTTCTAGACTTCATGTTGAGTGAAATGTCAACCAGGTTCCCTAGCGCTCCTCTACAAAGAATCGGACAGTTGCAAAAGTTGCTGTCGCATAAGTTTAACGACGAAGATTTAGATAATGTTTTGCAAGGTGCTGAAGTTTATAAAGAAGTTCTTCCTTGTTTTTTAGCTTTAAAGGGAGAGCTAAAAATTTGGCAACAGATGACTGAAAATATACCAGAAACTCCAGCAGATGCCTACAAACGAGCCACGATGCTGCCAAATATTAGAACCATTTGTCAATTGCTGTGCACGTTTCGAGTGACAACCAGCACTGCCGAGCGATCTTTTTCTACCTTACGCCGATTAAAATCATATCTTTGAAACAGCATGACAGAAGAGCGTTTGAATGGATTGGCTTTAATGCATATCCATGGAGATATTGCGGCACAAATGGAGGCTGATGAAGTTTTGGACGTTTTCACCAGGAAACACAGAAGAAAACTGTCTTTATTAAACATGTAATCATGGATGGAATATAATAAAACTGCTATTACTAAACAGAAATGCTGTTTTTTATTATTTTGACTTTGATGTAAGTTCTTAATATCCGTGTACTTGTGAAGATAAAATAAGCATATTTCAGTTGTTGATTTTTTTGCATGTTGGGCGTTCGTGCCCCCCCAAAAAAAACCCTGGATCCGCCCTTGCTGAGTGCTGATGAAAAATTAAAATGAGCTCCTCCAAGTGATCATCAGTGTGAAGTTAATATGAAACATTTCGAGCTCATCTGATAACTTCATTTTTAACAAAATTTATAAAGGGTTTAGTTTTATTTAAATCATGAAATCTTTGCTCATAACATTTTTGACATCTTTAAAGGATTGGAAATATTGACAGATCTTGTTTTGTATCTGAAGTCAGTAACACATCTAAAGCTGCGGTATAGTCAAAAATAAATGGCTTGTTTCTTGGAGTAGGTACATTAAATTCCAATGTAAACGTCATACAAGAATGCAATACTTAATACAAAATTTGAAAATGATAAATGATTTATAAAATCCTGAGTTTCAGTGACAAAAAATTAAATTCTTCCCTTAATTTTAAGAGAAAATACACGAAACTTTCTAGGCTTGGCCCACCTTGAAACTTTTGGTGAAAATTTCAAGACCCTAGCTCAACAGGCAGTTGGTTTAAAATCGAATGCAAAAATCCGCGGACAGATACGACGAAAGCGACCTAATAAGAACATTTTAAAAACGGGTTTTGATTTCGGGATTAATACTCAAAAAACAAAAACTCTTTATTTTATATTTAAAATCGGTTGAGCCGTTACGGAGATCGTAAGGGACTCACGAACACAAATTCATTTTTATATATAGACTAGCAGACCCGGCAGACGTTGTTCTGTCCTACCCGTGACTTAATATAGCCTAAATCGTACACAACAATTTTCTGAACCAATCTGGAAAGTTTAAAAGAGATCCACCAAAAAATTTGGACATTATTGAAGTGCAAGCAAAACACAAAAAATGTGGGCGTGGTACCGCCCACTTTTCCCAAATTATATAAATCTTGACCAAGGGACACACATATCCAAAAATCATTAGTTTAGACGAAATATGTTCATAGTTATGATAATTTTAATTTTATATAGCCTGGGGGCCTGGCACCGCCCACTTTTGCAAAAATTAATATAGCCTAAATCGCACACAACAATCTACTGAACCAATCTGGAAAGTTTAAAAGAGATATATAATTCCCAACGGATTACCCACCATATCCCGCCCGACCGGCGCGAGGGGCGCATCTGCATGACGCGCGGATTGTTCTTTCGTGCCGAGTCTTTGAAAGGCTTTGGTTTGTTAATCGTCGAGATCTAAAACTGCTCAGCTACAGAGAAAATCTCATCAGCTAAGTAAGGTAGATAAAAAGTAGATGACACAATTAATAAATAATCAGTTGACAGCGAATAATTATTGTAAAGAATAAAGATAAGAATCAAAGGATATGAAAGCAAATTGTTGCTATGTATTTAGGATAGGAAGAATTGACTTTTTTATGCTGGATAGTGAGTCTGAAATATCAAACGTACCAGAATGAGAGTTATAATCTTGACACAAACAACGAAAGGGCTCATTTAATTCAAAATTAGTTCTGCACTGTTTCAAGATAAGTGGTTTAAAATGTCTTGATGGACGAGAAGGTACATTGAAGTTCACTTCGCTCAAAAGAAACGGGCTTGTGATTGAACCATTTAGTAATTTAATCATGAAAACAATTCCAAGCATTTCCCTCCGACTAGAAAGGCTGTGAAGGTTAATTAGTTTTAAGCGACTCGTATATGATGGCAAATTATACAAGGGATCCCAGTGAAGGTCTCTTAAGGCAAATAGTAAAAATTCTCTTTGAACTGAACGCCTCTAGCTTTATTGACTGTTACGTTAATGTGGTAGTTAAAACTGAGTTTGTAGTCCATAGTAACCCCAAAGTCATACATTTGCTCAAGACTATAATTTTTAATTGTATAGGAAGCTGGCTGTGAAATTCCTCTCGAAAAACGCATGTATTTACATTTCTTTAGATTAAGCGGCATATAATTTAAATCGCACCAAGTAACTAGTGTATTAAGATCTGATTGAAGCTTATCGCTATCTTCGAATGATGCGAATAACATGAAAAGCTTTACATCGTCGGCATACATTAACATTTTCGAAAATTCTATTACTGTAGAAATATCAATTATAAACAACAAGAACAGAATCGGGCCAAGATGGCTTCCTTGAGGAACTCCTGAGGAGACATAAATAACATCGGATTCACAATTTTTAAACACTACTTTTTGTGTTCTGTCGCTAAGGTAAGAAGAGATCCAGCGATTGAGACCCGGCGGAAATCCAACTGATCCAGTTTATGAGTTAGTTCTCTATAGAAGCATTGCTTCCGCTTTTATGAAGCTTTAGAAGAAACGACTCTTTCCATGCTGTTGGAAAAACACCACACTTTAGTGACAGATTGAACAAATTGGTAAGGGGTTTGTAAATATTATTAGGGCACTTCTTCAAGAAGCATGTAGGAATCCTATCAGGACCGCATTTAAAAGATTCCTTCAATGTTTTCAGATAAATAAGAACAACATTGGCGTATATAGTTGGACAATTAATAAAATTGCTCCCATGTAGCTGATAGGGATAATTTAGAAAGTCAGAATTGGCGACGGCAGAATAGTTAGAAATGAAAGAGAAGTGATATCTTGATTATCGCTAGATAAAATGTCTTTATATTTCATGGCTGAGGGAAATCCCACTACTTTTCGTTTAGAATTTACGTAATCATAAACTGTCTTAGGATTGCGAATAATGTCTCTTTTTGTTTTAGAGATATATGCTTTATAGCACTTTTTATTCAAGTCGATGAACCTCTCACGTAGAACAGAACACAACAAGAAATGTTTGTTTAAACCCGATTTCTTGAATAATTTGAAAGAACGCGTTTTTCTATTTTTCAGCATCATAAGCTCTTTAGTAAACCAAGCTTGCGTTGGATGATCATACATATGTTAATTTACGTTTAGGAACAAACTTCTCAAAGTAGTAAATAGTTAGATTAAAATGCAAAACGTTTGAATCGATATCGCCACAAAAGCTCAGGCCAAGTTAATTTAGACAGTTCTCTATTTAATTTCTTATAGTTGGCTTTTGAGAAGTTAAAATCAAAGCTACTACTCGAGCAGCATTTTGTACATTGGCCATTACTTATGGTTTCGTGAAATATTTCCATAGAAGGGTGGTAGACGTCTTCTGGTTCCAGGGTTTGTTTATTTGTTGACTTTGGGGGGGCGTTTTTGGACGTTGCCCGAACGACCGTGTCAGAAATTGGAGATGCCAAATCAATAAGTTCAATGGCTGGAGGCAGGTTCGGCGCCATTGAAGTAGAAGGCAGATCATCCGTACGTCTGCGCTTGTTTACGCGATTCTCTTCGCGATTGTCAGGGCATTCCAAGTTAGGCGAACTATCTAGAGGTTTTAAGGTTTTGAAAATATTTTCGTACTTTTTGAACTTTTCAGTAAGCAAAGAAAAATCTTTGCTGATTTCAGACAACCCGTTTCTAGTGTGCATGAAAGTTTAGCATAAGTGAACTTCCGTCGATCAACATTCAGTACAGGACCAGCGCAGGCCTTTTCCGACGTTAATTAAGTCCGCTATTCTTCCAGTTAACCCGGCGCATTTTGCGTGGATAACTCCATCGCACAGCCAGCATGCTACAATGCGTTCGGACTCGCTTTTTATTTGACAGTTTTCAAACATACACGGCATTTTTAAAAAAGTAATTAAAGCACTTTATAAAAAATAACGAGATAAGAAATTTAGTTTTATCAAAATAAAAGACAAATTTAATTTATCAAATGAAAAGAAAAACAACCCTGACAGTTTGAAACGCACAGGATTTAGCGACCAGTTTTAGACACACAACAACAATTGCAATGTAAAGTACGAGCCTTTCGAATGCAACAAATAAATTATGCAAAAAACTCGGCACACACAAATTCATTACAATGATTTAGATAACTAATCACAATTCAAAGATTTAAGCAATTTTTCACAGCAAGTAGTGAAGCACATTAAGTATTAAACTCTTTTAGCTTTAAATGTAACTTTTAATATTTAAAATATCAAGTAGTTATTTAATTATTAAAGAAAAATACAGAGCAAATAAAAAACACAACTACACAGCTTGACGTTTGCGATAAACTGACAATAAACTTTGGCCATTATTGAAGTACAAACATAACACAAAAAATGTGGGCGTGGCACCGCCAGCTTTTCAGAAATTATATAAGTCTTGACTAAAGGACACACATATCAAGAAATCTTTAACATAGACCCAATGTGCTAATAGTTATGTAAATTTAAATTTTATATAGATTGGGCCGTGGCACCGACCACTTTTCCTAAAACTAATATAGCGTATATCGTACACAACTGTCTTCTGAACCAATCTGGAAAATTTAACAGAGATCGACCATAAACTTTGGCCATTTTTGAAGTGCAAACAAAACACAAATAAATAAAAAATAGAATAATAAAATATTTTTAATTTAAAATGTTTTTAAAATGAACTAAAAACTGCAAAATAATTTCTCCTCTGCCTACATAGATTTTCCACCACGTAGAGCTTGTCCTGAACGATTGATATGCATAAAAACATTTGGCGCTTGCTATATCGTGAAAAGATGATCTTTTTTAGGAAAGTTCATATCGGTAGTAAGATTTTTAGAAACTTATGTGAAAAATCTATGTAGGCAGAGGAGAAATTATTTTGCAGTTTTTAGTTCATTTTAAAAACATTTTAAATTAAAAATATTTTTTTATTCTATTTTTTATTTTATGCTTTTTAGTTGTGAGTTTGTAAAAATGATAGCATGACGTTCGTTAGTTATTCATGGGCGCCATCTGCACATTATTAGATTATAGCATATGCTTGATAATTAATCTTCGGCGCTACTAATGTGCAGATGGCGCTGAAGATTAAGTAACGAACGTCATGCTATAATCCACTACTTCCTATAATATCTGTGGCAGTAAGACTAAACGACTAAACTCAAGATAAGACGATAAATGGGATTTATGAAATTAAGCAATATTTTTGATTTTTTTTTTTCGTATAATGCATTGTTAGCGAAGCCTGAACGATGATGAAAATTGCAAAACCCCAGCTCAACTTTTTTTTGTTATATGGTGTGGGGGCACAAAACTAAACGATGATGAAAATTTCAAGATTCTACTCCAACGGGAAGTTCGTTGAAAAACGAATTAATCGACACCGAAAACAGACCTTCGCATTTCTTAAATAGAGCGACTCACGCGCCACCTAGCGGGTCTAATTTTTTTTGAGCATTTGGAAATTGATTAAGTAACACACACTTAAAATATGAGCCAATTCTCAGCCCCACAACAGGCAGTTGCTTTAAAATCGAATGTCCGCGGATTTTTGCATTCGATTTTAAACCAACTGCCTGTTGAGCTTGGCTCTTGAAATTTTCACCATAGTTCAGGTCCCGATGACAATGCAATATTATGAAAAAAAATTACGATAGGTGGCGCGTGGGTCGCTATATTTCCAAAATTCGCATTTATGGTCCGATTTGGATGAAATTCGGAACATGTATTACTACGATGAAAAGAAATATTTTGGAAAAAAAAAATTCCACTAGGTGTTGCTGAGATCGCGGTAATAAAAACTCAAAGTCGTAATTATGGACGTGTGTGTTACTTAATCAATTTCCAAATGCTCAAAAAAAAATTAGACCCTCTAGGTGGCGCGTGAGTCGCTCTATTTAAGAAATGCGAAGGTCTGTTTTCGGTGTCGATTAATTCGTTTTTCAACGAACTTCCTGTTGAGGTAGAATCTTGAAATTTTCATCATCGTTTAGTTTTGTGCTTTGGATTTTGAACTAACTTGCAGTTGAACTGGGGTTTTGCAATTTTCATCATCGTTCAGGCTTCGCTAACAATGCATTATACGAAAAAAAAAAATCAAAAATATTGCTTAATTTCATAAATCCCATTTATCGTCCTATCTTGAGTTTAGTCGTTTAGTCTTATTGCCACAGATATTATGGGAAGTAGTGGATTATAGCATGACGTTCGTTAGTTAATCTTCAGCGCCATCTGCACATTAGTAGCGCCGAAGATTAACTCTCAAGCATCATGCTATAATCTAATAATGTGCAGAAAGTTCATATCGGTAGTAAGATTTTTAGAAACTTATGTGAACCATCTATAGCGTGCCCCAATGTTTTTATGCATATCAATCGTGCCATGTACTGTAATGCCTATGAGAATTCCCACTAATAAATGTTCAGGACAAGCTCTACGTGGTGAAAAATCTATGTAGGCAGAGGAGAAATTATTTTGCAGTTTTTAGTTCATTTTAAAAACATTTTAAATTAAAAAGATTTTTTAATTCTATTTTTATTTCTATCATATATGCTATCGTTAATAAATAATTTAAATAAAGAGATCCAATCAGAACAAAGCTGTTTGTTATATTTGTTGATGATTTTAAGTAATCTTACTAATCACAGGCAATGTTGATTACAAAAAATGTTTCCAATCATACATATACAAACTGACAAAATTTTTATAGGATCAAAGCCGAAATATTTTTATTTAAAACAAATCTAACACTTGCGAAAAAACAAAATTAAATTAAAGATAGTAGGTACCCTGATAAAAAAGTGGATAGAACATATGGCGCGCTATCCAGAAATGAAGATAAACAAGTAAGGAAGTCTAAGTTCGGGTGAACCGAACATTAAATACCCAGCGTTAGTTTTCAGAACGAGATACAAATACCATGACTTGGCAATGATATAGGGCCTAGAATCTTATTTGAATATCTCAAGTTTTACTCAACTTATGTTAATTTTTGTGATTTCGATATCGAAAAAGTGGGCGTGGTTATCATCCGATTTCGAAAATTTTTACAGCAGCTCACCTTGGCCAGAAAGTAGCCTGCATAACAAATTTATGAGATTTTCAAAATTTTCGATATTGAAAAAGGGGGCGTGGTTATAATTCGATTTCGTCCATTTTCAATAGCAGCCTACCTTGGCCAGAAAGTAACCAATACACCAAATTCCATGCAAATATCTCAGTGTTTACGCAAGTTATGTCAACTTATGTGATTTTCGAAATTTTCGATATCGAAAAAGGGGGCGTGGTTATCATCCGATTTCACCCAATTTCAATAGCAACCTACCTTGGCCAGAAAGTAACCTGCATGCAAAATTTCATGCAAATATCTAAAGTTTTACTCAAGTTATCGTGTACACGGATAGACAGACGGCAGATGGACGGACGGGCATGCCTTAATCAATTCCTCTTTTCAACCTAAGAACTTTCATATATGGAACTCTATATCTAACTACATTATTTTGCGCCGTTACATAGTACCGTTTTGTGGACAAAATTATAATACCCTTGTACTAGTACTAGTACGCTGGGTATAAAAAGTGGATAGTTTTCTATGGGCCACGTGCAGATATTATCCACATTTCCCATGTACATTTCGTGTACGAGTGACCTTTTATCACCCTCGCACTCATTAAGAAAAGCCATAAGAAAAAACACATCTGCGCTCCTCTAACTAAAAAATTTCCCAAAACAGCACAGCAAAGGCTGCATACTTTTAGGCGCTTCCCGTTTTGTTGCCCCGCCTAAAACCTTTCAAAGCATCCAAGAAATGTCCAATAAATTTGCAAAAACTGACTTTTCGTTATTTTTTATTTACTGAGTCAAAGATATGTACACTCAAATCATTGCATATCCCTACCAACCAAAAGCAGATAAAAAATGGATAAAACATAGGTCGCGCTATCCACAAATGAAAATTAAAAAGTGGATAGTTTTCTATGGGCCGCGTGCAGATATTATCCACATTCCCCATGTAAATTTCGTGTACGTGTGACCTTGCATCACCATCGCACTCATTAAGAAATTCCATAAGAAAATACATAGCTGCGCCGTTCTAACTATAAAAATTTCCCAAAACAAAGGGTTGCATTTTCATAGAGTTGCCAGATCTGAAACCTGTTATGCCTAAAAAATACCCCAAAAATATGGAAACGGCCCAAAAAATCCAAATAATTTCAAAACAATTTCTTTTTTATAAAATATGTTTTAATGAAAATATATACTTTAATTTTAATAAATATAATACAAAATTTACTTAAAGTTATTATAGACATAAATATATGTAATTAAATACATGCTGTTTTATTTGTTGCAAAAATTATTTAGCGATTTAAACGAAATTAGCACCAAAAGAAAGGTAATTTAATAACCTTTCTTTTGATGCTAAACAACTATACAATTACAAAATAAATCTTTAAGAAAAATGTAACTTTGTTACAACTTGAAAAAAATCCATGGATTTTGTTCATATTACACATATGTGTTTACAAAATTGATAAAAGTTACAATAAATTATTTTGCGATGTAAACGCAAAGGTATTAAATTACCTTTCTTTTGATGCTAAACAACTATACAATTACAAAATAAATGTTTATGAAACATTTAACTTTGTTACAACTTCAAAAAAGTCGATGGATTTTATTTTACACATATGTGTTTACAAAATTGATAAAAGTTAGGTACAATAAATTATTTTGCGATTTAAACGCAATTAGCATCAAAAGAAAGGTAATTTAATAACCTTTCTTTTGATGCTAAACAACTATACAATTACAAAATAAATCTTTAAGAAAAATGTAACTTTGTTACAACTTGAAAAAAATCCATGGATTTTGTTCATATTACACATATGTGTTTACAAAATTGATAAAAGTTGCAATAAATTATTTTGCGATTTAAACGCAATTATTATTATTATTAAATTACCTTTTGATGCCAAACAACTATACAATTACAAAATAAATCTTTAAGAAAAATGTAACTTTGTTACAACTTGAAAAAAATCCATGGATTTTGTCGGTATTACACATATGTGTTTACAAAATTGATAAAATTTACAATAAATTATTTAGCGATTTCAACAAAATTAGCATCCAATGAAAGGTAATTTAATAACCTTTCTTTTGATGCTAAACAACTATACAATTACAAAATAAATGTTTACAAAATTGATAAAAGTTACAATAAATTATTTTGCGATTTAAGCGCAATTACCATCAAATGAAAGGTAATTTAATAATAACTAAACAACTATACAATTGTAAACTAAACGTTTAAGAAAAATTCAACTTCTCAATGTCTTATTATATTATTAAATACAACCAGCCGCAGACTTTCCACTTCCAAAAAATACATATGTATGTACCTGTAAAATATGAATAAATAGTTAAAATCTGAAGGATGATAAAAAGTTATTTCTAACATACCGTTAAAGTTGACATTATTCCTGTCAGTTATGGAAATCCTACTTTCGTTGCTGCATAGTGTGCTAAAATAAAAATTAAAAAATTATTCTCGCTCCCATTTTACGATTTTATGGTTTTTACAGCACATTTATAAAAAAAAACACCTGCATTTATT
Organism: Sphenella marginata; assembly: GCA_951509765.1. Taxonomy (NCBI): domain Eukaryota; kingdom Metazoa; phylum Arthropoda; class Insecta; order Diptera; family Tephritidae; genus Sphenella; species Sphenella marginata. The sequence continues at coordinate 28,382,970 of OX608078.1, forward strand.
TGGTGCTTTAGTTTTGTCGCATAACCTTTGGCCACAACCAAGCTATGCAAATGCTCAAGCTCATTAACATATGTCACCGTAATATACCCCTGGACACTGTTCTCAACTCACTTTGGCAACAACCATATTAAACAAATGTACAAGCGCTGGTACAATTGCATATTATGGTGACACCCCAATTTACCCCTGATCTTGGCCATTTACACTTCCCTGAAATCGCTTGGGCACCAACCATTGTATACAAATGGGCATGCGCATGAACATCTTGGCCAGTCACACTACACTATATTCATTTTACGTACCTCAAATTCGACGCCTAAATGTGCGTTCGTGTGGGCCGACCGCAAGTAACCCCAAAGTCATTAAATTATCCGCGGAACAGCAGTCCATAACGAAGATGCACCTGTGAAAACATGCAATGCATTATAAATACTAATATTTTTTATCAAAAAGGCTTAAAATTATTGTACTTACCTTGCTTTTCAATGAAATATATATTTTTGACCAAACACCAATAAAAAATTTAAATTGATTTTGACAGAAAATTTAATTTATGGAATAAGCTGTTAAAATTCCTTTTGTTCGCAATTATTAAAATGTTTCTATTTCATTCGCTCTCATGGGCATTGCAATAGCAAAAAACAAGTAAGGAAAGGGCTGTCTTCGGCTGTGCCGAAGGCTTCATACCTTTCATGAATACGCATAACTTTTTTAAGTGTCCGATCCTTACTTACAATTGGTTCAAACTCTTCAAAACTCTTAATTTGAAAATACATGGCCCAAACCAGAGTTATCGGAGCAATCGATTATATGGGAGCTATATGTTATGCTAGTCCGATCTGTATGATTTTCACTACACACATCACATATGTAATAAGTACCAAACCTGCAAAATTTTACGTTCCTAGCTTCTTAACTGCAAAATCTATAGGTACCCCAAAACCCATTTATCGAAACTATCGATTATATGGGAGCTATATGTTTGGTTGGTCCGATTTGAGTCATTTTCACTACACATGTTACTTATACAATATGTACGAAAAGTGCAAAATTTTGCGGTCCTAGCTTTTTAATTACAAGATTTATAGACCAAAACCCGTTTATCGGAACAATCGATTGTATGGGAGCTATGCTTTGTATCGGTCCGATCTGGCTGGTTCCGACAAATGATTAATCCCATGCAAAATGGCGGCCCTATACCAAATTTCATCGAGATAGGTCTAAAATTGAGGGACTAGTTTGCGTTCAAACAGACAGACGGACAGACGGACGGACATGGCTAAATCAACTCAGCTTATCATCCTGATCATTTCGGTATACTTAATGGTGGGTCTATCTCTTCTTCTTCTCATACTTACAAACATCGGACCAAAGTTATAATACCATTTCATGTTCATGAAAGGTATAAAGAGAACGATTTTTGTTTGGGAAATATATTCCATAAATATGCGTTTGTGTTGGTATGAAGGAGAAAAAAATAGAGATGGTTTTGGCAATCGATAAGAATTTCATAAAAAGTGGATAGCAATGGTTGGTAGGGATAATATTTATGTACATACATACATATGGGTCATTATTTTACAAATCGTACGGATTTGGAGAAAAAAAAATTTTCACTTTTTTAAAAGTCACCAAATTTATTTCTGGCAATCTTTTCGTAATTTGAGTTAACACCTATATCAGGATTTTGTCGAAAAAAATTTTCTTTCAGAGATATGCATGTTTTTAAATACGACGGTTAAGCAAATTTAAGCAAACTTGTCCACATTCAAAATTCTATAACTTTGGTTGTAGTAGTCGTATCTTACTAATTTTTGTCTTATTTTGAAGGTAACAATATTTACTTTATAACTGCATTTAAGAAATATTAAATTTTACACAATCAAATTTTTTTTCTTCTAAGTAAATTTTCTTTTAACAATTATTAAAAACATGTCCAAAAAATATTTTTGAAAAAATATATATAATATTCGCTGAACTTTCATCTAAAAGAAAAAATTTTTTCCAGGATGGAGACTTTTGTAGTTAAAGAGTTATTAAATTATTTCTGACGTGACATCGAGGCACATACGCGTGTCTGCGTATGCATGTTAGTTAACTGCAATATACATACATACATTTGTTAGGTAGGTAGTAGAGGCTGCATGAAGCCATTCTCATGTGCAGCGGTGGGCACCACTACAAAAAAATGTACAGCACCTCTTGTGCTTGTATGAGTGTGCTTTTGAGAGGACAGTGGGGCCAACTGCGATTTTCACGAGTAACTATTTTGTTTTAGTTTCCATTTTGGGTTGGTTTTAGATTATATTTTGCTTTTTTTTTATTAAGTTTTCAAAATAAAGCATATATTTTTTTTTTTATTTAAAAATATTAGTTCAGGTTTATATTTTTTTCATATTGTTTTGATTTGTTTTTTGTAACAAGAATATACAATTTTTTATTCCAAAGCAATAGTTAGCTTTTTTTTTGAAAGTATACTCTTTCTTTGTTCAAAAGTAACAGGCTATCTTTTTAATTCTTTTATATTTTTTTATTTGCAAGTAAGTAAGTTTGCTAGAGAAATTAAGCATTGTGGCTTTTAGAACTACCTATATAAAAGAAAAATAACTTCAATTTCCCACCCACTTTCAAACATCATACAACTTTCATCAATATAAAACAAAGTTGCCCACTGTGTAACGAATAGGCAGAAACCTGTTTCTTGTACTCTTGAAATTGAATTGAGCGCATTTCATTCTCACCGCTTTTGTATACGTACACACGATTTTACTCTCGCAGCTCTATAGAGCTGCTCTGCCGACCATTGCTCATGTGAATACATGTGAATGTGAAAATAAATAAACGTGCTTTATTCTTTTAGTGATTTCATAAATTTTTATTGACAAATATAATAGGGCTGCAGACACATTTGTAATTCAAGTAAAATACATCAAATACAAAATATTTTTTAATTTATGTACATTATTTAAATTTATATTTCATAAAAATTATTTCATAACTAGAACTTCAATTGAATGTTCATCCAAAGAAAAGTGCTTTGCTCTTACTCTTCCTTCTGCAACTGGAATCATGCAGTGGTATGTCAGAGTCCCTTTCACTGCTACAGCTTTTTTAAATCTATCTTCAGGGTTCTTTTCTTCTTCGTAGTACTCCTCGTTTTGCACATATTTAAATGAAATATTAGTTATGGCCCCTTTTGCCCAATCATATAATTCTTTGGGCGTTTGAATTGGATTATTCACTCTCTGAAGACTTGCTCTAGCAGCCAATCTTTTCAAAGTCCCTCCCAAGCCGTCGCATGCATTTTTTCCATGTGAAGTGGGGAAAAAGTGCCACTCCGCAGTCAAACCAAAATCTTTTTGATGATGGGTAAGATTAACAAAATTCTTTTTGTTTTTATATTGAGCACTTGCCCCATCAGAGAAATATGTAATTTTGGAAATATTTTCGAAGTGATGTTTAACATATTCCACTAAGTATTTTTGAAATAAATGCACGGCAATTGTGTTGTGATGTAAGCAGTCAGAAATGACAACAAAGCTTTTCATACGAGTTTCTCCGCTTGAGTGCCTGTAGTAAATGGCAAATGGATGAATTGTTGCCTGATTGTTATTCCAATGAATTCCTTGAGCAGCATCTTGTACGACAAAAGCATAGTTTTCGGAAAAATCACAGATAACGATGCATTCATCTTCTGTTAAGGATTCTTTTTTGCCGTTTATAAACTCGTTTTGCCTTTTAACTAGATATGAATGCAACAATAAATTTTGCAAACCGGACTCCAATTTTTGTAAGTATTCATTAATTGGGGATATCATTAGTTGCAAAGTGGTTCTATCGACGTTAACCCATTGTCTGTAGGTTGTATCTTCAATGAAGTTATCTTCCAAAATTGTTCTTATTTCGTCGATCAAATTTGTTGCACCGGGGCACTGGGAACATTCTCCGAAATAACAATTTGTTGATGCTTCAAGACATATCATACGTTGTAAACAATCCTGATAGCTTTTTATTGGGTGCATAGACTCAGCAGTCAGATGCTTGATGTTAGGTCCCTCTATTAATAATTTGACGTTTTCATGTATAGTGCAAACACATACTGAATGGGTACCACTTGAACCGACTAAAACACAATGTTTTGGTCGCAAGGTTGCAAACTTTGAAAAACTGCACTTAACGTTAGGGTACTTTTCCTTAAAAAGTTGATACATCTCGCGTAAGTTTATTAACAATAGCCTCTTTTGCATGTGAATGCGTTCATTATTAATTTTTACGGAGAGGAAGTCTTTTTTTCCGGGCATCACTCGACTATTTTCATCGACCTCATAAAATTGCGTTATCAAATCAACAACCTCTTTTTCTAATGGCGGATGACTCTTAGGGTTCGCTTCTGCCAAAATTCCTTTTTCTTCAGCAATTTTCTTAACAACAGTTATCATATGAACTGTAGCAGTAGGAAAATGATACAGAATTTTTCGAAAAGGCCAATCTTTACAAATAAGGTAAATGTCCATAATTTCGTGGTACTAAGGAATTTTCTGACTTTCTACCTCTCTTGCGTAAAAACGGATGAAGGAAAACTAAAAAAGTAAATTTTTCCCATTGAGTTGATCTATTAAGATAGCTTTCCATTTAATTTCAAACAAAACTAACAAATGTTTTATTTTATATAAATAAAAATGTGTGAGTACCTCAAATGTCCCTAATTTCGTGGCAAAAATTTTCTGATGTACCTAACTTCGTGGTAAAGTGTCCCTAATTTCGTGGTATTTGGTTAAACTCTAATTTTATGGAAAATGAAAGTTATTTTAAACGCAAATTCCTAAAATTTATTAATTAAAATTTATGTTCAAAAATTTCAAATTTTAAATAATTTTTTTATTGTTATTGTATTTATGAAAAGAAAGCGTTTTAAGACCAAGTAAGTATTAATTTGTTTAGTACTTAGTAATCAATTGATTAGACGGATTTTTTAATTGTTAATGATTACTTCAATTGGTTTTTGAGAAAAGGCAATTAGTAATTGATTGCGATTGAAAAAATCAAAAAAAAACCAATAAAAAAAAATTTATTTAACTGATGTAATTTGTTACTTTTCTCAAAATTTCTTTTATTTATTATTACTAAAAATGTTTTTTTTTAATTTTGTGTTTTTTTGGTCTTTTAAGTTTTTTTATTTTTAAACAAAATAAATAATTAAAAAAAAATAGTTTTAAAACAAAAATAAACAATAAAAAAAATTAGTTCAATAATTGATGTAGCTTATTATTTTTTATTATTTCAAAAAATGTGTTTTTTTTTAATTTTTTTGGTATATTTTTCATTTATTTGTATTTTTTTAATTTTTATTTTTTTTAAATTTAATTTGGTTTTTTATTCTTTTTTTTTAATTTTTTGGTTTCTTGTTAACAATGTATCTAAATGCGCAGTATACCACGAAATTAGGGGCATGCGATAAAATTGATGTAGGTAATTTCGTGGTATCGCTTTAAGCGGTAATATGAGTTTTATATTTAAATTTTTTTGTTTATTATCGCTATTCATTCATAACAAAAGCAAAAAAGTATAAATCTTGACATATTTTTTTAAATTAAATCAAAATTTATTGAATAAACAAAAGTTCTATAATGCCATTATTTCGTTAAAATGTTGTGCTTCGCAGAGCTTTTCGATTAAAATATTGACGAATGGGTTAATAAAAGTGTACCACGAAATTACGTCAAAATCTTCCTCAGGGGTCTATTTAATAATTAAAATACTTAAAATAATAGGGTATCCTATGAAATGTGAAAGAAAATAAGGAAAACATAAAGTATTATATTCCCACGAAATTAGGTACATCACAAAAAACATGTGTCCCTAAATTCGTGGTATTTAAATATTAAATAAAATGTAAATGAAAAGTTATTGAAATAAGTTTTGCAGTACTAAAAACGTTTAAGAAATGTTAAATAAAACCAAAAAAATTATCATCAAAAAAAATAATTTAAAGATACAATTTTTACAGGCTTAACAAAATCTACTGGTCTCCTTAACAGTTTCCTTGAGAGGCCTCCCTACAAAAGGCTCATTTTATGAGCTTCCAACTTTATAATGCTTGTTATTTAATAGGTTTAATTTTGAAAAATTTGCAAAATATCCATTATTACACCTGAAAAGTTAATCTTTATTATGAAATTTTCAGTTTTAAAAAAAACTCGCCAAATTCCTTGTTTGAAAGAAAATATCGAAATACCACGAAATAACGTACTACCACGAAATTATGGACATTTACCTTAGTCAAAATTTTTAGTTGTTTTGCTCGATCACTAGTGGCAGTAAATGCGTCTTTTAGAGTTTGCAATATTTCGTTCCCATCATTTTCCTCGAAGCAAACATTGTCATTGTTAGGAATGCCAAAAATTTTTCCTGAAATTGCTTCAGAAACTTTTTGCATTTTTTCTGCCGAATAGTGTTTTTGATGAATCTTTTTTTTCAGGATTGGTGAAACTCCGATAATTTCTAAGCCTCTGTTAATAAAATTAGTCGCCTCACACATTGCTTCTCTGTCTTTCCCAAATGATACAGATGTAGAATATTGTGGATCATAGTTCACGTTGCTATCAGTTTCAGTAAGCGCTTCATTGAATTGAATATCATCTGATTCTTTCCTCTAGAAAAACGAATAAAATTTATGATAAGTACCTAATATTTCACGTATTTAATAAGATACAAGTTAAAATATAGAAAACAATATATGCACATACATTAGGGCAGTAGCCAATGTCTTAACGATGAGTACCATAAATATTTTATTGTTTCTAAATTTTTATATTCAATTTTTATACGTAATCAATGTATGTATATACAAACCTTATTATCTTCCTTGACTTTAGTTAGCTTAAGCCGGCATGAGTTGCAAATTCGTTGTTCCATCGCTTCTTTCAATATAGGAATATTTAATGTCAATAAATGGGTTTCTGTTACCGTTCTGAGAGAGCAATTTTTTGTATTTGGGTGCGGAGACAAATTAAATGGATTAAAGCATCGTAATTTTGGAAATATTTTACTCTGTACAGGCTTCGGCATTTTTCTAATCCTATTTATCCAATTTAGAAAATATACTAGCAGTTCTTTTAAAACTCGCAAAAAAATTAATTGTGGTGCTGGTGATACTTCAATGTAATTCTACTTTGGAATGATCTTCTTTCAGTTAAAATCTCTATTTATATATTCCGCACTTTTATTTATTTTTTTGTAACGCATACATGCATTTTATAAGTATGTAATTAGACTAAAAAATAGATAATGGATTTTTGCTAAAACAAGGCGTGCCTCTACCAACATTCGTTAGCGATAAATCCGCGGCATACATACATACTTAAGGATCCTTAATTATGGGAAACTACCACATGAATTGCGAATGCTTACCATTGTTTCGGATCGCTGACTTGGGTTGTCTAATGTAAATAAATTTATGCACGCATGCGGATTTATTAAGAATTTGTATGCATTTAAGGTAAATGCAGTTTAGAGCTTTCCGCACAATAAGTGACCTTCAGCCTAGGATGTATCCATGTATTATACAAGTTGATGGTGATTAGGCATAACGGCGCAACATATGTGTATATATTTGTAAGCCTTTTGGAAATTTTGTTCGAAAACAGGTAGGCACTGCAAACTAAAATACTTAACTATAGTTCATTAATCATGTCTCATTGTGTATTCACATGAGAATGGCTTCATGCAGCCTCTACTACCTATCTAACAAATGTATGTATGTATATTGCAGTTAACTAACATGCATACGCAGGCACGCGTATGTGCCTCGATGTCGCGTCAGAAATAATTTAATAACTTTTTAACTACAAAAGTCTCCATCCTGGAAAAAATTTATTCTTTTAGATGAAAGTTCAGCGCATATTATATATATTTTTTCAAAAATAGTTTTTGGACATGTTTTTAATAATTGTTAAAAGAAAATTTACTTAAAAGAAAAAAAATTTGATTGTGTAAAATTTAATATTTCTTAAATGCAGTTATAAAGTAAATATTGTTACCTTCAAAATAAGACAAAAATTAGTAAGATACGACTAGTACAACCAAAGTTATAGAATTTTGAATGTGGACAAGTTTGCTTAAATTTGCTTAACTGTCGTATTTAAAAACTTGCATATCTCTGAAAGAAAATTTTTTTCGACGAAATCCTGATATAGGTGTTAACTAATTTCGTGGAAACAAGTTTAAAAAAAAGTTTGAGCTAAATCAAAATTATGAAATCCTAAAAGGTGTCCGATTTGTAAAATAATGACCCATATATACACTACACTAAATTTGAAAACTGGTTTTAGTCCTTTTGTTTGTTTGTAAATGGCGACTGGTAAACACCACAGCTTTTATTCACCGCTGATGAGTTTTCTCCGTTGAGCAGATACAAAGAATCACCCGTGTTCCCTTCTGTTATGCAGTTACAGGTCGTGCTTTTGCCCAGCACAGGGTATCCGTTCGTATAATCTATATCTATATATTAATAGGCTAACACTCTCCCCATAGTAATTTTCGCAACCCAACTTCATATAGTATTTATAGATAGATCCCTATAAAAGTTATATTGCCATCTTGGTATGGACTATTTCTACTGTTTCGCGAAAAAAAATTTTGAAAATTATGCTTTGTTTATTTGTTATTAAACAAAAAAGAAGCCTCTACAAACTTTCCGGAACTCTCCAACTATTTTGTAATCTCCAACAGCACAACATATATAAAAGCTTTTACCAAAAGCCAAAACTACAATATGTAACTGTTTCGATGTACGATAGATGGACCCGTGCGCGCCTTGCGTAAAGAATTTCACCACTACCCTTAGCGACATCTGCAACCCAGTAAATAAAGTCTCTGATTCACAACCGAAATGTTATACATGATACAGCAGTGATAAAGGTGCCGGCTCTGATGCGTGCGTTTACAGGTTCAAAAGCACGGGTTCGGGGCAGGTTAAGGTTTTTTTTTTATAAATTATATTTGCCTTGAAACATATAGTAACATATGAAAACCTTTTATCATAATATTTTTTTTTTTAATTTATTGAAGATTGGCCAGAAAAATATTACCAATTGTCTCATTTAGAGCAAAGCTGTCCTGCAATTAGTATACATTTATACCCATTTTGGTATAAAAAGGATATAATTAGTGCCTTCATAGGACATGCTAGAACAAATGTAGTAGTCTACTACAATAAAATAATGGAAAATTATATTTTCTAAGCAGAAAATGTATTTTTCATACTAAGAATGAAGTTAGTTATATAGAATAAAATATTTTGATAGCAACACCAGAAGAGGAATTTTCAAAAATAGAAGAGAAAAAAGAAAAATGTCAAAATCCATGCAAAGAAATGTAAAGCAGGAGTTATTACCTTTCAAATGTTGTTGAAAATAATCTGTAGCCTTACTACAAGCCGAAATCTAATCACTTCAGTTGGTGCATGTTTTCATTACCTTATGGAAAATTTCAGCAGTATCTATATATTAATAGGCTAACACTCTCCCCATAGTAATTTTCGCAACCCAACTTCATATAGTATTTATAGATAGATCCCTATAAAAGTTATATTGCCATCTTGGTATGGACTATTTCTACTGTCTCGCGAAAAAAAATTTTGAAAATTATGCTTTGTTTATTTGTTATTAAACAAAAAAGAAGCCTACAAACTTTCCGGAACTCTCCAACTATTTTGTAATCTCCAACAGCACAACATATATAAAAGCTTTTACCAAAAGCCAAAACTACAATATGTAACTGTTTCGATGTACTATAGATGGACCGGTGCGCGCCTTCCGTAAAGAATTTCACCACTACACTTAGCGACATCTGCAACCCAGTAAATAAAGTCTCTGATTCACAGCAGAAATGTTATACATGATACAGCAGTGATAAAGGTGCCGGCTCTGATGCGTGCGTATACAGGTTCAAAAGCACGGGTTCGGGGCAGGTTAAGGTTTTTTTTTTTTTTATAAATTAAATTTGCCTTGAAACATATAACATATGAAAACCTTTTGTCATAAAATTTTTTTTTTTAAATTTATTGAAGATTGGCCAGAAAAATATTACCAACTGTCTCATTTAAAGCAAAGCTGGAAGTAGACGCTGGAAAGTATAAGTAGTTGCTGGCGTCATTTTAAATAATTTTCCTTGCTTTAAAAGAATTAAAAAAAGAAAGAACAATTCCCATTTTTGTCTTCACCGAGAGTCCCGAGAATCGAAGTCAGGTGTCCTGCAAGTAGTATACATTTATACCCATTTTGGTATAAAAATTGTACAATTAGTGTCTTCATAGGACATGCTCGAACAAATGTGACCAATTTATTCCATTTAAAAGAGACTAAACATGATCCAACTATGGAACGTCGTCGCATGAGACAGCTGATTAAAAAGTTTTTTTCTTTAATTTTGACATTATGCCCATTTTTCAGTGTAATTTTGACAGTACGCACACAAAGTACAACAACAACATACATTACACAAATTACGTACGCACGGATGTATGTCACCATGCGATCACCTGTTTATTGCATCATGAGACTAAAAAAGTAGTAGTCTACTACAATAAAATATTGGAAAAGCATATTTTCTAAGCAGAAAATGTATTTTTCATACTAAGAATGAAGTTAGTTATATAGAATAAAATATTTTCATAGCAACACCAGAAGATGAATTTTCAAAAATAGAAGAGAAAAAAGAAAAATATCAAAATCCATGCAAAGAAATGTAAAGCAGGAGTTATTAGCTTTCAAATGTTGTTGCAAATAATCTGTAGCCTTACTACAAGCCGAAATCTAATCACTTCAGTTGGTGCATGTTTTCATTACCTTATGAAAAATTTCAGCAGTATCTATATATTAATAGGCTAACACTCTCCCCATAGTAATTTTCGCAACCCAACTTCATATGGTATTTATAGATAGATCCCTATAAAAGTTATATTGCCATCTTGGTATGGACTATTTCTACTGTCTCGCGAAAAAAAATTTGGAAAACTATGCTTTGTTTATTTGTTATTAAAGAAAAAAGAAGCCTACAAACTTTCCGGAACTCTCCAACTATTTTGTAATCTCCAACAGCACAACATATATAAAAGCTTTTACCAAAAGCCAAAACTACAATATGTAACTGTTTCGATGTACGATAGATGGACCCGTGCGCGCCTTGCGTAAAGAATTTCACCACTACCCTTAGCGACATCTGCAACCCAGTAAATAAAGTCTCTGATTCACAACAGAAATGTTATACATGACACAGCAGTGGTAAAGGTGCCGGCTCTGATGCGTGCGTTTACAGGTTCAAAAGCACGGGTTCGGGGCAGGTTAAGGTTTTTTTTTTTATAAATTATATTTGCCTTGAAACATATAGTAACATATGAAAACCTTTTATCATAATATTTTTTTTTTAATTTATTGAAGATTGGCCAGAAAAATATTACCAATTGTCTCATTTAGAGCAAAGCTGTCCTGCAATTAGTATACATTTATACCCATTTTGGTATAAAAAGGATATAATTAGTGACTTCATAGGACATGCTAGAACAAATGTAGTAGTCTACTACAATAAAATAATGGAAAATTATATTTTCTAAGCAGAAAATGTATTTTTCATAATAAGAATGAAGTTAGTTATATAGAATAAAATATTTTGATAGCAACACCAGAAGAGGAATTTTCAAAAATAGAAGAGAAAAAAGAAAAATGTCAAAATCCATGCAAAGAAAGCAGGAGTTATTACCTTTCAAATGTTGTTGAAAATAATCTGTAGCCTTACTACAAGCCGAAATCTAATCACTTCAGTTGGTGCATGTTTTCATTACCTTATGGAAAATTTCAGCAGTATCTATATATTAATAGGCTAACACTCTCCCCATAGTAATTTTCGCAACCCAACTTCATATAGTATTTATAGATAGATCCCTATAAAAGTTATATTGCCATCTTGGTATGGACTATTTCTACTGTTTCGCGAAAAAAAATTTTGAAAATTATGCTTTGTTTATTTGTTATTAAACAAAAAAGAAGCCTACAAACTTTCCGGAACTCTCCAACTATTTTGTAATCTCCAACAGCATCTCCAAAACTACAATATGTAACTGTTTCGATGTACTATAGATGGACCCGTGCGCACCTTCCGTAAAGAATTTCACCACTACACTTAGCGACATCTGCAACCCAGTAAATAAAGTCTCTGATTCACAGCAGAAATGTTATACATGATACAGCAGTGATAAAGGTGCCGCCTCTGATGCGTGCGTATACAGGTTCAAAAGCACGGGTTCGGGGCAGGTTAAGGTTTTTTTTTTTTTTATAAATTAAATTTGCCTTGAAACATATAACATATGAAAGCCTTTTGTCATAATATTTTTTTTTTTAAATTTATTGAAGATTGGCCAGAAAAATATTACCAACTGTCTCATTTAAAGCAAAGCTGGAAGTAGACGCTGGAAAGTATAAGTAGTTGCTGGCGTCATTTTAAATAATTTTCCTTGCTTTAAAAGAATTAAAAAAAGAAAGAACAATTCCCATTTTTGTCTTCACCGAGAGTCCCGAGAATCGAAGTCAGGTGTCCTGCAAGTAGTATATATTTATACCCATTTTGGTATAAAAATTGTACAATTAGTGTCTTCATAGGACATGCTCGAACAAATGTGACCAATTTATTCCATTTAAAAGAGACTAAACATGATCCAACTATGGAAGGTCGTCGCATGAGACAGCTGATTAAAAAGTTTTTTTCTTTAATTTTAACATTATGCCCATTTTTCAGTCTAATTTTGACAGTACGCACACAAAGTACAACAACAAAATACATTACACAAATTACGTACGCACGGATGTATGTCACCATGCGATCACCTGTTTATTGCATCATGAGACTAAAAAAGTAGTAGTCTACTACAATAAAATATTGGAAAAGCATATTTTCTAAGCAGAAAATGTATTTTTCATACTAAGAATGAAGTTAGTTATATAGAATAAAATATTTTTATAGCAACACCAGAAGAGGAATTTTCAAAAATACAAGAGAAAAAAGAAAAATATCAAAATCCATGCAAAGAAATGCAAATCAGGAGTTATTAGCTTTCAAATGTTGTTGCAAATAATCTGTAGCCTTACTACAAGCCGAAATCTAATCACTTCAATTGGTGCATGTTTTCATTACCTTATGAAAAATTTCAGCAGTATCTATATATTAATAGGCTAACACTCTGCCCATAGTAATTTTCGCAACCCAACTTCATATAGTATTTATAGATAGATCCCTATAAAAGTTATATTGCCATCTTGGTATGGACTATTTCTACTGTCTCGCGAAAAAAAATTTTGGAAATTATGCTTTGTTTATTTGTTATTAAACAAAAAAGAAGCCTACAAACTTTCCAAAACTCTCCAGCTATTTTGTAATCTCCAACAGCACAACATATATAAAAGCTTTTACCAAAGCTACAGTATCTGACTGTTTCATTGTACGCTAGATGGACGCGCGCCTTGCGCAAGAATTTCACCACTACCCTCAGCGACATCTACAACCCAGTAGATAAAGTCTCTGATTCACAACAGAAATGATATACATAATACAGCAGTGGCGCAGGTGGTAAGGGTGCCGGCTCTGATGCGTGCGTTAACACGATCAAGCACGGGTTCGGGGCAGGTTAAGTTTTGTTTTTTTATAAATTAAATTTGCCTTGAAACATATAACATATGAAAACCTTTTATCATAATATTTTTTTTTTTAATTTATTGAAGATTGGCCAGAAGAATATTACCAATTGTCTCATTTAGAGCAAAGCTGGAAGTAGACGCTGGAAAGTATAAGTAGTTGCTGGCGTCATTTTAAATAATTTTCCTTGCTTTAAAAGAATTAAAAAAAAGAAAGAACAATTCCCATTTTTGTCTTCACCGAGAATCCCGATTCACCGAGAATCCCGAGAATCGAAGTCAGGTGTCCTGCAAGTAGTATACATTTATACCCATTTTGGTATAAAAATTGTACAATTAGTGTCTTCATAGGACATGCTCGAACAAATGTGACCAATTTATTCCATTTAAAAGAGACTAAACATGATCCAACTATGGAAGGTCGTCGCATGAGACAGCTGATTAAAAAGTTTTTTTCTTTAATTTTGACATTATGCCCATTTTTCAGTGTAATTTTGACAGTACGCACACAAAGTACAACAACAAAATACATTACACAAATTACGTACGCACGGATGTATGTCACCATGCGATCACCTGTTTATTGCATCATGAGACTAAAAAAGTAGTAGTCTACTACAATAAAATATTGGAAAAGCATATTTTCTAAGCAGAAAATGTATTTTTCATACTAAGAATGAAGTTAGTTATATAGAATAAAATATTTTCATAGCAACACCAGAAGATGAATTTTCAAAAATAGAAGAGAAAAAAGAAAAATATCAAAATCCATGCAAAGAAATGTAAAGCAGGAGTTATTAGCTTTCAAATGTTGTTGCAAATAATCTGTAGCCTTACTACAAGCCGAAATCTAATCACTTCAGTTGGTGCATGTTTTCATTACCTTATGAAAAATTTCAGCAGTATCTATATATTAATAGGCTAACACTCTCCCCATAGTAATTTTCGCAACCCAACTTCATATGGTATTTATAGATAGATCCCTATAAAAGTTATATTGCCATCTTGGTATGGACTATTTCTACTGTCTCGCGAAAAAAAATTTTGAAAACTATGCTTTGTTTATTTGTTATTAAAGAAAAAAGAAGCCTACAAACTTTCCGGAACTCTCCAACTATTTTGTAATCTCCAACAGCACAACATATATAAAAGCTTTTACCAAAAGCCAAAACTACAATATGTAACTGTTTCGATGTACGATAGATGGACCCGTGCGCGCCTTGCGTAAAGAATTTCACCACTACCCTTAGCGACATCTGCAACCCAGTAAATAAAGTCTCTGATTCACAACAGAAATGTTATACATGACACAGCAGTGGTAAAGGTGCCGGCTCTGATGCGTGCGTTTACAGGTTCAAAAGCACGGGTTCGGGGCAGGTTAAGGTTTTTTTTTTTATAAATTATATTTGCCTTGAAACATATAGTAACATATGAAAACCTTTTATCATAATATTTTTTTTTTTAATTTATTGAAGATTGGCCAGAAAAATATTACCAATTGTCTCATTTAGAGCAAAGCTGTCCTGCAATTAGTATACATTTATACCCATTTTGGTATAAAAAGGATATAATTAGTGCCTTCATAGGACATGCTAGAACAAATGTAGTAGTCTACTACAATAAAATAATGGAAAATTATATTTTCTAAGCAGAAAATGTATTTTTCATACTAAGAATGAAGTTAGTTATATAGAATAAAATATTTTGATAGCAACACCAGAAGAGGAATTTTCAAAAATAGAAGAGAAAAAAGAAAAATGTCAAAATCCATGCAAAGAAATGTAAAGCAGGAGTTATTACCTTTCAAATGTTGTTGAAAATAATCTGTAGCCTTACTACAAGCCGAAATCTAATCACTTCAATTGGTGCATGTTTCCATTACCTTATGAAAAATTTCAGCAGTATCTATATATTAATAGGCTAACACTCTGCCCATAGTAATTTTCGCAACCCAACTTCATATAGTATTTATAGATAGATCCCTATAAAAGTTATATTGCCATCTTGGTATGGACTATTTCTACTGTCTCGCGAAAAAAAATTTTGGAAATTATGCTTTGTTTATTTGTTATTAAACAAAAAAGAAGC
Source organism: Sphenella marginata (assembly GCA_951509765.1). Classification (NCBI taxonomy): domain Eukaryota; kingdom Metazoa; phylum Arthropoda; class Insecta; order Diptera; family Tephritidae; genus Sphenella; species Sphenella marginata. Next base: position 28,398,740 of record OX608078.1, read on the forward strand.
CTACAAACTTTCCAAAACTCTCCAGCTATTTTGTTATCTCCAACAGCACAACATATATAAAAGCTTTTACCAAAGCTACAGTATCTGACTGTTTCATTGTACGCTAGATGGACGCGCGCCTTGCGCAAGAATTTCACCACTACCCTCAGCGACATCTACAACCCAGTAGATAAAGTCTCTGATTCACAACAGAAATGATATACATGATACAGCAGTGGCAGTTGTCTTCACCGAGAATCCCGAAAATCGAAGTCATGTGTCCTGCAAGTAGTATACATTTATACCCATTTTGGTATAAAAATTGTACAATTAGTGTCTTCATAGGACGTGCTCGAACAAATGTGACCAATTTATTCCATTTAAAAGAGACTAAACATGATCCAACTATGGAAGGTCGTCGCATGAGACAGCTGATTAAAAAGTTTTTTTCTTTAATTTTGACATTATGCCCATTTTTCAGTGTAATTTTGACAGTACGCACACAAAGTACAACAACAAAATACATTACACAAATTACGTACGCACGGATGTATGTCACCATGCGATCACCTGTTTATTGCATCATGAGACTAAAAAAGTAGTAGTCTACTACAATAAAATATTGGAAAAGCATATTTTCTAAGCAGAAAATGTATTTTTCATACTAAGAATGAAGTTAGTTATATAGAATAAAATATTTTCATAGCAACACCAGAAGAGGAATTTTCAAAAATAGAAGAGAAAAAAGAAAAATATCAAAATCCATGCAAAGAAATGTAAAGCAGGAGTTATTAGCTTTCAAATGTTGTTGCAAATAATTTGTAGCCTTACTACAAGCCGAAATCTAATCACTTCAGTTGGTGCATGTTTTCATTACCTTATGAAAAATTTCAGCAGTATCTATATATTAATAGGCTAACACTCTCCCCATAGTAATTTTCGCAACCCAACTTCATATGGTATTTATAGATAGATCCCTATAAAAGTTATATTGCCATCTTGGTATGGACTATTTCTACTGTCTCGCGAAAAAAAATTTGGAAAACTATGCTTTGTTTATTTGTTATTAAAGAAAAAAGAAGCCTACAAACTTTCCGGAACTCTCCAACTATTTTGTAATCTCCAACAGCACAACATATATAAAAGCTTTTACCAAAAGCCAAAACTACAATATGTAACTGTTTCGATGTACGATAGATGGACCCGTGCGCGCCTTGCGTAAAGAATTTCACCACTACCCTTAGCGACATCTGCAACCCAGTAAATAAAGTCTCTGATTCACAACAGAAATGTTATACATGACACAGCAGTGGTAAAGGTGCCGGCTCTGATGCGTGCGTTTACAGGTTCAAAAGCACGGGTTCGGGGCAGGTTAAGGTTTTTTTTTTATAAATTATATTTGCCTTGAAACATATAGTAACATATGAAAACCTTTTATCATAATATTTTTTTTTTTAATTTATTGAAGATTGGCCAGAAAAATATTACCAATTGTCTCATTTAGAGCAAAGCTGTCCTGCAATTAGTATACATTTATACCCATTTTGTTATAAAAAGGGTACAATTAGTGCCTTCATAGGACATGCTCGAACAAATGTGACCAATTTATTCCATTATTATAAAAAAGTAGTAGTCTACTACAATAAAATATTGGAAAAGTATATTTTCTAAGCAGAAAATGTATTTTTCATACTAAGAATGAAGTTAGTTATATAGAATAAAATATTTTGATAGCAACACCAGAAGAGGAATTTTCAAAAATAGAAGAGAAAAAAGAAAAATGTCAAAATCCATGCAAAGAAATGTAAAGCAGGAGTTATTACCTTTCAAATGTTGTTCAAAATAATCTGTAGCCTTACTACAAGCCGAAATCTAATCACTTCAGTTGGTGCATGTTTTCATTACCTTATGAAAAATTTCTGCAGTATCTATATATTAATAGGCTAACACTCTCCCCATAGTAATTTTCGCAACCCAACTTCATATAGTATTTATAGACAGATCCCTATAAAAGTTATATTGCCATCTTGGTATGGACTATTTCTACTGTCTCGTAAAAAAAAAATTTTGAAAATTATGCTTTGTTTATTTGTTATTAAACAAAAAAGAAGCCTACAAACTTTCCGGAACTCTCCAACTATTTTGTAATCTCCAACAGCACAACATATATAAAAGCTTTTACCAAAAGCCAAAACTACAATATGTAACTGTTTCGATGTACGATAGATGGACCCGTGCGTGCCTTGCGTAAAGAATTTCACCACTACCCTTAGCGACATCTGCAACCCAGTAAATAAAGTCTCTGATTCACAACAGAAATGTTATACATGATACAGCAGTGGTAAAGGTGCCGCCTCTGATGCGTGCGTATACAGGTTCAAAAGCACGGGTTCGGGGCAGGTTAAGGTTTTTTTTTTTTTTATAAATTAAATTTGCCTTGAAACATATAACATATGAAAGCCTTTTGTCATAATATTTTTTTTTTTAAATTTATTGAAGATTGGCCAGAAAAATATTACCAACTGTCTCATTTAAAGCAAAGCTGGAAGTAGACGCTGGAAAGTATAAGTAGTTGCTGGCGTCATTTTAAATAATTTTCCTTGCTTTAAAAGAATTAAAAAAAGAAAGAACAATTCCCATTTTTGTCTTCACCGAGAGTCCCGAGAATCGAAGTCAGGTGTCCTGCAAGTAGTATATATTTATACCCATTTTGGTATAAAAATTGTACAATTAGTGTCTTCATAGGACATGCTCGAACAAATGTGACCAATTTATTCCATTTAAAAGAGACTAAACATGATCCAACTATGGAAGGTCGTCGCATGAGACAGCTGATTAAAAAGTTTTTTTCTTTAATTTTAACATTATGCCCATTTTTCAGTCTAATTTTGACAGTACGCACACAAAGTACAACAACAAAATACATTACACAAATTACGTACGCACGGATGTATGTCACCATGCGATCACCTGTTTATTGCATCATGAGACTAAAAAAGTAGTAGTCTACTACAATAAAATATTGGAAAAGCATATTTTCTAAGCAGAAAATGTATTTTTCATACTAAGAATGAAGTTAGTTATATAGAATAAAATATTTTTATAGCAACACCAGAAGAGGAATTTTCAAAAATACAAGAGAAAAAAGAAAAATATCAAAATCCATGCAAAGAAATGCAAATCAGGAGTTATTAGCTTTCAAATGTTGTTGCAAATAATCTGTAGCCTTACTACAAGCCGAAATCTAATCACTTCAATTGGTGCATGTTTTCATTACCTTATGAAAAATTTCAGCAGTATCTATATATTAATAGGCTAACACTCTGCCCATAGTAATTTTCGCAACCCAACTTCATATAGTATTTATAGATAGATCCCTATAAAAGTTATATTGCCATCTTGGTATGGACTATTTCTACTGTCTCGCGAAAAAAAATTTTGGAAATTATGCTTTGTTTATTTGTTATTAAACAAAAAAGAAGCCTACAAACTTTCCAAAACTCTCCAGCTATTTTGTAATCTCCAACAGCACAACATATATAAAAGCTTTTACCAAAGCTACAGTATCTGACTGTTTCATTGTACGCTAGATGGACGCGCGCCTTGCGCAAGAATTTCACCACTACCCTCAGCGACATCTACAACCCAGTAGATAAAGTCTCTGATTCACAACAGAAATGATATACATAATACAGCAGTGGCGCAGGTGGTAAGGGTGCCGGCTCTGATGCGTGCGTTAACACGATCAAGCACGGGTTCGGGGCAGGTTAAGTTTTGTTTTTTTATAAATTAAATTTGCCTTGAAACATATAACATATGAAAACCTTTTATCATAATATTTTTTTTTTTAATTTATTGAAGATTGGCCAGAAGAATATTACCAATTGTCTCATTTAGAGCAAAGCTGGAAGTAGACGCTGGAAAGTATAAGTAGTTGCTGGCGTCATTTTAAATAATTTTCCTTGCTTTAAAAGAATTAAAAAAAAGAAAGAACAATTCCCATTTTTGTCTTCACCGAGAATCCCGATTCACCGAGAATCCCGAGAATCGAAGTCAGGTGTCCTGCAAGTAGTATACATTTATACCCATTTTGGTATAAAAATTGTACAATTAGTGTCTTCATAGGACATGCTCGAACAAATGTGACCAATTTATTCCATTTAAAAGAGACTAAACATGATCCAACTATGGAAGGTCGTCGCATGAGACAGCTGATTAAAAAGTTTTTTTCTTTAATTTTGACATTATGCCCATTTTTCAGTGTAATTTTGACAGTACGCACACAAAGTACAACAACAAAATACATTACACAAATTACGTACGCACGGATGTATGTCACCATGCGATCACCTGTTTATTGCATCATGAGACTAAAAAAGTAGTAGTCTACTACAATAAAATATTGGAAAAGCATATTTTCTAAGCAGAAAATGTATTTTTCATACTAAGAATGAAGTTAGTTATATAGAATAAAATATTTTCATAGCAACACCAGAAGATGAATTTTCAAAAATAGAAGAGAAAAAAGAAAAATATCAAAATCCATGCAAAGAAATGTAAAGCAGGAGTTATTAGCTTTCAAATGTTGTTGCAAATAATCTGTAGCCTTACTACAAGCCGAAATCTAATCACTTCAGTTGGTGCATGTTTTCATTACCTTATGAAAAATTTCAGCAGTATCTATATATTAATAGGCTAACACTCTCCCCATAGTAATTTTCGCAACCCAACTTCATATGGTATTTATAGATAGATCCCTATAAAAGTTATATTGCCATCTTGGTATGGACTATTTCTACTGTCTCGCGAAAAAAAATTTTGAAAACTATGCTTTGTTTATTTGTTATTAAAGAAAAAAGAAGCCTACAAACTTTCCGGAACTCTCCAACTATTTTGTAATCTCCAACAGCACAACATATATAAAAGCTTTTACCAAAAGCCAAAACTACAATATGTAACTGTTTCGATGTACGATAGATGGACCCGTGCGCGCCTTGCGTAAAGAATTTCACCACTACCCTTAGCGACATCTGCAACCCAGTAAATAAAGTCTCTGATTCACAACAGAAATGTTATACATGACACAGCAGTGGTAAAGGTGCCGGCTCTGATGCGTGCGTTTACAGGTTCAAAAGCACGGGTTCGGGGCAGGTTAAGGTTTTTTTTTTTATAAATTATATTTGCCTTGAAACATATAGTAACATATGAAAACCTTTTATCATAATATTTTTTTTTTTAATTTATTGAAGATTGGCCAGAAAAATATTACCAATTGTCTCATTTAGAGCAAAGCTGTCCTGCAATTAGTATACATTTATACCCATTTTGGTATAAAAAGGATATAATTAGTGCCTTCATAGGACATGCTAGAACAAATGTAGTAGTCTACTACAATAAAATAATGGAAAATTATATTTTCTAAGCAGAAAATGTATTTTTCATACTAAGAATGAAGTTAGTTATATAGAATAAAATATTTTGATAGCAACACCAGAAGAGGAATTTTCAAAAATAGAAGAGAAAAAAGAAAAATGTCAAAATCCATGCAAAGAAATGTAAAGCAGGAGTTATTACCTTTCAAATGTTGTTGAAAATAATCTGTAGCCTTACTACAAGCCGAAATCTAATCACTTCAATTGGTGCATGTTTCCATTACCTTATGAAAAATTTCAGCAGTATCTATATATTAATAGGCTAACACTCTGCCCATAGTAATTTTCGCAACCCAACTTCATATAGTATTTATAGATAGATCCCTATAAAAGTTATATTGCCATCTTGGTATGGACTATTTCTACTGTCTCGCGAAAAAAAATTTTGGAAATTATGCTTTGTTTATTTGTTATTAAACAAAAAAGAAGCCTACAAACTTTCCAAAACTCTCCAGCTATTTTGTTATCTCCAACAGCACAACATATATAAAAGCTTTTACCAAAGCTACAGTATCTGACTGTTTCATTGTACGCTAGATGGACGCGCGCCTTGCGCAAGAATTTCACCACTACCCTCAGCGACATCTACAACCCAGTAGATAAAGTCTCTGATTCACAACAGAAATGATATACATGATACAGCAGTGGCAGTTGTCTTCACCGAGAATCCCGAAAATCGAAGTCATGTGTCCTGCAAGTAGTATACATTTATACCCATTTTGGTATAAAAATTGTACAATTAGTGTCTTCATAGGACGTGCTCGAACAAATGTGACCAATTTATTCCATTTAAAAGAGACTAAACATGATCCAACTATGGAAGGTCGTCGCATGAGACAGCTGATTAAAAAGTTTTTTTCTTTAATTTTGACATTATGCCCATTTTTCAGTGTAATTTTGACAGTACGCACACAAAGTACAACAACAAAATACATTACACAAATTACGTACGCACGGATGTATGTCACCATGCGATCACCTGTTTATTGCATCATGAGACTAAAAAAGTAGTAGTCTACTACAATAAAATATTGGAAAAGCATATTTTCTAAGCAGAAAATGTATTTTTCATACTAAGAATGAAGTTAGTTATATAGAATAAAATATTTTCATAGCAACACCAGAAGAGGAATTTTCAAAAATAGAAGAGAAAAAAGAAAAATATCAAAATCCATGCAAAGAAATGTAAAGCAGGAGTTATTAGCTTTCAAATGTTGTTGCAAATAATTTGTAGCCTTACTACAAGCCGAAATCTAATCACTTCAGTTGGTGCATGTTTTCATTACCTTATGAAAAATTTCAGCAGTATCTATATATTAATAGGCTAACACTCTCCCCATAGTAATTTTCGCAACCCAACTTCATATGGTATTTATAGATAGATCCCTATAAAAGTTATATTGCCATCTTGGTATGGACTATTTCTACTGTCTCGCGAAAAAAAATTTGGAAAACTATGCTTTGTTTATTTGTTATTAAAGAAAAAAGAAGCCTACAAACTTTCCGGAACTCTCCAACTATTTTGTAATCTCCAACAGCACAACATATATAAAAGCTTTTACCAAAAGCCAAAACTACAATATGTAACTGTTTCGATGTACGATAGATGGACCCGTGCGCGCCTTGCGTAAAGAATTTCACCACTACCCTTAGCGACATCTGCAACCCAGTAAATAAAGTCTCTGATTCACAACAGAAATGTTATACATGACACAGCAGTGGTAAAGGTGCCGGCTCTGATGCGTGCGTTTACAGGTTCAAAAGCACGGGTTCGGGGCAGGTTAAGGTTTTTTGTTTATAAATTATATTTGCCTTGAAACATATAGTAACATATGAAAACCTTTTATCATAATATTTTTTTTTTTAATTTATTGAAGATTGGCCAGAAAAATATTACCAATTGTCTCATTTAGAGCAAAGCTGTCCTGCAATTAGTATACATTTATACCCATTTTGTTATAAAAAGGGTACAATTAGTGCCTTCATAGGACATGCTCGAACAAATGTGACCAATTTATTCCATTATTATAAAAAAGTAGTAGTCTACTACAATAAAATATTGGAAAAGTATATTTTCTAAGCAGAAAATGTATTTTTCATACTAAGAATGAAGTTAGTTATATAGAATAAAATATTTTGATAGCAACACCAGAAGAGGAATTTTCAAAAATAGAAGAGAAAAAAGAAAAATGTCAAAATCCATGCAAAGAAATGTAAAGCAGGAGTTATTACCTTTCAAATGTTGTTCAAAATAATCTGTAGCCTTACTACAAGCCGAAATCTAATCACTTCAGTTGGTGCATGTTTTCATTACCTTATGAAAAATTTCTGCAGTATCTATATATTAATAGGCTAACACTCTCCCCATAGTAATTTTCGCAACCCAACTTCATATAGTATTTATAGACAGATCCCTATAAAAGTTATATTGCCATCTTGGTATGGACTATTTCTACTGTCTCGTAAAAAAAAAATTTTGAAAATTATGCTTTGTTTATTTGTTATTAAACAAAAAAGAAGCCTACAAACTTTCCGGAACTCTCCAACTATTTTGTAATCTCCAACAGCACAACATATATAAAAGCTTTTACCAAAAGCCAAAACTACAATATGTAACTGTTTCGATGTACGATAGATGGACCCGTGCGTGCCTTGCGTAAAGAATTTCACCACTACCCTTAGCGACATCTGCAACCCAGTAAATAAAGTCTCTGATTCACAACAGAAATGTTATACATGATACAGCAGTGGTAAAGGTGCCGGCTCTGATGCGTGCGTTTACAGGTTCAAAAGCACGGGTTCGGGGCAGGTTAAGGTTTTTTTTTTTATAAATTATATTTGCCTTGAAACATATAGTAACATATGAAAACCTTTTATCATAATATTTTTTTTTTAAATTTATTGAAGATTGACCAGAAAAATATTACCAATTGTCTCATTTAGAGCAAAGCTGTCCTGCAATTAGTATACATTTATACCCATTTTGGTATAAAATGGATAGAATTAGTGCCTTCATAGGACATGCTAGAACAAATGTGACCAATTTATTCCATTTTTATAAAAAAGTAGTAGTCTACTACAATAAAATATTGGAAAAGTATATTTTCTAAGCAGAAAATGTATTTTTCATACCAAGAATGAAGTTAGTTATATAGAATAAAATAATTTGATAGCAACACCAGAAGAGGAATTTTCAAAAATAGAAGAGAAAAAAGAAAAATGTCAAAATCCATGCAAAGAAATGTAAAGCAGGAGTTATTACCTTTCAAATGTTGTTGAAAATAATCTGTAGCCTTACTACAAGCCGAAATCTAATCACTTCAGTTGGTGCATGTTTTCATTACCTTATGAAAAATTTCAGCAGTATCTATATATTAATAGGCTAACACTCTCCCCATAGTAATTTTCGCAACCCAACTTCATATAGTATTTATAGATAGATCCCTATAAAAGTTATCTTGCCATCTTGGTATGGACTATTTCTACTGTCTCGCGAAAAAAAATTTTGAAAATTATGCTTTCTTTATTTGTTTCTAAACAATAAAGAAGCCTCTACAAACTTTCCGGAACTCTCCAACTATTTTCTCTAATAATCTCCAACAGCACAACATATATAAAAGCTTTTACCAAAAGCCAAAACTACAATATGTAACTGTTTCGATGTACGATAGATGGACCCGTGCGCGCCTTGCGTAAAAAATTTCACCACTACCCTTAGCGACATCTGCAACCTAGTAAATAAAGTCTCTGATTCACAACAGAAATGTTATACATGATACAGCAGTGGTAAAGGTGCCGGCTCTGATGCGTGCGTTTACAGGTTCAAAAGCACGGGTTCGGGGCAGGTTAAGGTTTTTTTTTTTATAAATTATATTTGCCTTGAAACATATAGTAACATATGAAAACCTTTTATCATAATATATTTTTTTTTAATTTATTGAAGATTGGCCAGAAAAATATTACCAATTGTCTCATTTAGAGCAAAGCTGTCCTGCAATTAGTATACATTTATACCCATTTTGGTATAAAAAGGATACAATTAGTGCCTTCATAGGACATGCTAGAACAAATGTGACCAATTTATTCCATTATTATAAAAAAGTAGTAGTGTACTACAATAAAATATTGGAAAAGTATATTTTCTAAGCAGAAAATGTATTTTTCATACTAAGAATGAAGTTAGTTATATAGAATAAAATATTTTGATAGCAACACCAGAAGAGGAATTTTCAAAAATAGAAGAGAAAAAAGAAAAATGTCAAAATCCATGCAAAGAAATGTAAAGCAGGAGTTATTACCTTTCAAATGTTGTTGAAAATAATCTGTAGCCTTACTACAAGCCGAAATCTAATCACTTCAGTTGGTGCATGTTTTCATTACCTTATGAAAAATTTCTGCAGTATCTATATATTAATAGGCTAACACTCTCCCCATAGTAATTTTCGCAACCCAACTTCATATAGTATTTATAGATAGATCCCTATAAAAGTTATATTGCCATCTTAGTATGGACTATTTCTACTGTCTCGCGAAAAAAAATTTTGAAAATTATGCTTTGTTTATTTGTTATTAAACAAAAAAGAAGCCTACAAACTTTCCGGAACTCTCCAACTATTTTGTAATCTCCAACAGCACAACATATATAAAAGCTTTTACCAAAAGCAAAAACTACAATGAGTAACTGTTTTGATGTACGATAGATGGACCCGTGCGCGCCTTGCGTAAAGAATTTCACCACTACCCTTAGCGACATCTGCAACCCAGTAAATAAAGTCTCTGATTCACAACAGAAATGTTATACATGATACAGCAGTGGTAAAGGTGCCGGCTCTGATGCGTGCGTTTACAGGTTCAAAAGCACGGGTTCGGGGCAGGTTAAGGTTTTTTTTTTATAAATTATATTTGCCTTGAAACATATAGTAACATATGAAAACCTTTTATCATAATATTTTTTTTTTTAATTTATTGAAGATTGGCCAGAAAAATATTACCAATTGTCTCATTTAGAGCAAAGCTGTCCTGCAATTAGTATACATTTATACCCATTTTGGTATAAAAAGGGTACAATTAGTGCCTTCATAAGACATGCTCGAACAAATGTGACCAATTTATTCCATTATTATAAAAAAGTAGTAGTCTACTACAATAAAATATTGGAAAAGTATATTTTCTAAGCAGAAAATGTATTTTTCATACTAAGAATGAAGTTAGTTATATAGAATAAAATATTTTGATAGCAACACCAGAAGAGGAATTTTCAAAAATAGAAGAGAAAAAAGAAAAATGTCAAAATCCATGCAAAGAAATGTAAAGCAGGAGTTATTACCTTTCAAATGTTGTTGAAAATAATCTGTAGCCTTACTACAAGCCGAAATCTAATCACTTCAGTTGGTGCATGTTTTCATTACCTTATGAAAAATTTCAGCAGTATCTATATATTAATAGGCTAACACTCTCCCCATAGTAATTTTCGCAACCCAACTTCATATAGTATTTATAGACAGATCCCTATAAAAGTTATATTGCCATCTTGGTATGGACTATTTCTACTGTCTCGCGAAAAAAAATTTTGAAAATTATGCTTTGTTTATTTGTTATTAAACAAAAAAGAAGCCTACAAACTTTCCGGAACTCTCCAACTATTTCGTAATCTCCAACAGCCAAAACTACAATATGTAACTGTTTTGATGTACGATAGATGGACCCGTGCGCGCCTTGCGTAAAGAATTTCACCACTACCCTCAGCGACATCTACGACCCAGTAGATAAAGTCTCTGATTCACAACAGAAATGATATACATGATACAGCAGTGGCGCAGGTGGAAAGGGTGCCGGCTCTGATGCGTGCGTTTACAGGTTCAAGAGCACGGGTTCGGGGCAGGTTAAGTTTTTTTTTTTATAAATTAAATTAATTTATTGAAGATTGGCCAGAACAATATTACCAATTGTCTCATTTAGAGCAAAGCTGTAAGTAGACGCTGGAAAGTAGAAGTAGTTGCTGGCGTCATTTTAAATAATTTTCCTTGCTTTAAAGGAATTAAAAAAAAAAACAATTCCCTATTTTGTCTTCACCGAGAATCCCGATTCACCGAGAATCCCGAGAATCGAAGTCAGGTGTCCTGCAAGTAGTATACATTTATACCCATTTTGGTATAAAAATTGTACAATTATACACGCTCACGCATATGGGCAATCCTGTAAGCTCAAAGATTTTAAAACATACATACATTCATATATGTACATACTTATGAGGGGAAGCCATGCGATTATAAACGTTACCGAAAAATTGAGAAATCGTCATTCTCTCTGCCGAAAATTTCTGCGCATTTGGTTTCTTCTACTCGGTGCGTGAAACACTTGCTCAAATTTTCAAATTTTTTGCCCTCATTCCTTTTACTAACCATAGATAAATAGATTTGAGACTCTTCGTTTCGAGAGAGCGCTGTCAAAATGCACATTTTTTATAACATTTGTCATTGGTGCCACTCCGTGAAAGTGGAGTAAAACTGAGTAATGGTATTTTCATCATATATTTTTGGAATTTTAAAGGTTTTGCTTTTAATTGGACTTTTGAAGGGGTAAATAAATTTTTCGAAACTTATATTATAAAAAATATGACAAATTAACGTATCTGCAGGCATAAATAAACAAAAATATATGTACCTACAAATGAAGTTTAAATGCATCATATAACACCGCCATGAGTTGATAATGAAATATTGAATTTATTGGTAAATATGGATTGATAGGATCAAAAGCACTATAAAAACCGTTGTTGAGTGCATGGGGGCTGGTCCTTTACTTAAAATTTCTGAAGTTCTTCTAACAAAATCAATAACATAAGGCCAAGTAAAAAATGTACTTAAGGTTTTTTGTTGATAAATTTTGACTGGCTTATAGTATTGACCTTCCGCCTGCATATTATTATCAGGGACACCGAACCGCATGTTTTGATGTAGCACTCAACATTTTTCATAACTTCTACCCTTTGACCCCAAAGCTAAAGAGTTCCCGACTGTTTCGGTACATTTTTTCGAAAATAAGTATTTTATTTCAAAGTTTTATTTTCAGAGGAGCTGAAGAAAATTTAAATTGGTCGAATTTCGACCACGGGCGATACTAGTATATATTAATAGGCTAACATTTTTTCCATACAATCAATTGCCAGAGTGTATCTCATAAAAAAATGCATAACTCCAATTATTATATATTTTGATATGTTTTCATGGGCCAGGAGCTTTGCATAGGCATATTATATTTAACAAAAAATGCTTCATTAATTTGTAATAATTCATCAAAGTTTTCACCAAAACCCAAAGCTATTAAGTACAGTATCTGACTGTTTTGTTGTACATACAGCAGTGGCGCAGGTGGTGAGTGTGCCGGCTATGATGCGTGCGTTCGTAGGTTCAAGGACGTGTTCAGGGCAGGTTAAGTTTTTTTTTTTACTAAATTGAATTTGCCTTGAAATATACGAAAACTTTTTATTATATTTTTTTTTTAAATTTATTATATTTGTAATCCAATATTTTTCTGTTTATTATGTTTATGACATCTATCTTGGAGTGAAAAACCCAAATTTTTTGAAAAAACATAAAAAATTATTCCAATTTATCAATATTTATCAATTTATATTTTTTAAGAAATATATCATATTTAATATGGAAAAAGTAAAAAACAATGTTTGTAGCTTCTTCAATTTTATATTCACGAAATAGTTTGAAATTGCGTTAATTTTCCTAAAGACATCAACTATTTTCTTCCGAAAAATTTTTATTTGTAAAAGAGTCGACATATAACCCAATATTTCAATATTTTTCTGTTTATGACATCTATCTTCGAGTGAAAAAACCAATTTTTTTGAAAAAAAAAAGCTAAAAAATTATTTCAATTTATCAATATATATTTTTTTAGAAATATGTATATCATATTTAATATACAAAAAGTAAAAACGCAGTTTGTAGCTTCTTCAATTTTATATTCACGAAATAGTTTGAAATTGCGTTAATTTTCCTAAAGACATCAACTATTTTCTTCCTAAAAATTTTTATTTGGAAAAGAGTCGACATATAACCCAATATTTCAATATTTTTCTGTTTATGACATCTATTTTCGAGTGAAAAAACCAAATTTTTTGAAAAAAAGCACAAAAATTATTTCAATTTATCAATATATATTTTTTAAGAAATATATCATATTTAATATACAAAAAGTAAAAACACAGTTTGTAGCTTCTTCAATTTTATATTCATGAAATAGTTTGAAATCGCGTTAATTTTCCTAAAGACATCAACTATTTTCTTCCTAAAAATTTTAATTTGTAAAAGAGTCGACATATAACCGGAATCCTGACATATTTAGGCTAATTGGGGCAGTTAAGATATGTGTTTTCAATTTTTCGAGTTGAATTTGACGAAAGAAACCAGAAAACCATCATATGTGTAAGTTGTAATATTCTCCCGCTAAACGGACTTCAAAAAATCCACAACTAAAGGAAAAATTGAGAAAACAGTCTGTATCACCAAAAAAAAAAAAACACAATTTGGAAACCGGCTAATATTAAGAAGTTAACGGAATCTCAAAATGAACTTTCATTCGTTTCAATCCATATGGCCAATTTTGTTCGATATGGCATCATTCTATGTAACCATTATATATATTACAAGTCTAACTATGTTGTTGGTGTATGTCCATGAAATCTAATTTTGTTTATTGAAATATTGACGGAATATGAAAGGAGTGGTGGGTCTGATGGTGGACTTTCAAACATTACTAAGTACCGTTTTTGCCATCTCCTATTAATGATTACTGGTCTTTAATGGACGGATTTTTTTTGGTTAGTTGTCAAATTACCCGTCTTTAGAGTAAACCAGCTTATATGAAAGCGACTCTCAATAACTCAACTATAAATAATTATTTTCAGCAATAAAAATGTCTCCAATATTTATGCATCTAGGCATTAGGTACTGGAGAAAAATGCGAACAGAGGATTTAATAAGTTAAACTAATTTAAGGTGGTCGAATTTCGACCACGGGATATACTAGTCTTAATAAAAAGGCTAGTTATATGGTTCCGCTTCCACTCGTAGTTATATAGAAAGTCTTGCCTTATTTACTCATGGTCAGGTCTGTGGCTGCTGAGCTATCAGTCAATATTGCTCTAACTTTACCCGAGCCAGAGCCAGCGACGTTTCCCATTAGATGGAGCTTAACGATGGTGTGTACATGTCGATGAATTCGCAGCTCGCCTTTGATTGGCCGTACTAAGCTTCCCTGCTGCAAATGCAATTAACATCGTAGTTGCGCTATGTGGAAAGGTTGAGTTTTTTTTACTAATATTAATATTATTAATAATTTCAGCTTCGTATGGTGGTACTTACCAGGAATCATGATTTAATAACTAGAGGTTAGCTCTGTAGTGACAGATTTTGACAATTGGCGCCATCTTGCTCCCTGAAAAATTGTAATTTACATTTTGGGTTGCCTTTTATAAAATTATTTTAAAATAGCAGCTAAAAATGTATTATATTACAAAAATTTTTAAATTTTTGGTTTCAGAAAATGTATTCATTTACGCTATTATTTAGATCGACTTTTGGGAGATCTAATAATGTACGTTTAAAACGTGATTTCCGTTATTTAGCAACTGCTGTGATTCGATTTCTGTTATTTTTGATAAAACTTGGTTACTATTATCCAGCTTTGATAATCAGTTTTGGCTTAGATTACATATAAAGAAACAGTTTTAAGTCAACTTCTGTGCCAACTGTGAGTGAACAAATAGGTGCCAATCTCATCTCATTAAAGCTTTTCACTTTCTTAAACACTTGGTAGAGTAAGTCAGGTTGTCTTTATGTCCTAAAAAGAATTCAGTTCGTCCTTATTATTAAAAAACTCCGCCCTCTAGTCTGAAGTATAAATGTGCAATTATTCTTAATTTAGGCTGCAGCTAAAGTCCCAAACCAGAGTACAGCTTCAAAAAACTAAGTACTCAATCTGTACATTTTTATTATCAAAATGTTAGAGGTCTAAATTCAAAACTAACCCAACTTTACTTAAAGGCTCTTAGCTGTAACTTTAAAATTATTTGCCTTACTGAAACCTGGCTTAAGCCGAATATTTATAACGCCGAAATCTTGCCTAATAATTATCAAGTATTCAGATGCGATCGTAAGAACAGAGGAGGGGGGTGGTGTCCTGATTGCAGTTCACTCGTCAATCCCTTCTGAGGAAGTTAATGTACCTGTCATTGATTCAATTGAATTTAAGTGCGCCCGTATACAGCTTGATAGAGCTTACATATACATAGCGCTCAGCTATATTCCTCCTGTTTCTGACAGTTCTGTCTATTTGCAGCATGTCTCCCTTTTTAAAACGGTGAATCAAATGATGAAACTTTCTGATTCGATTGTCATTTTGGGTGACTTTAATTTACCACATGTATCGTGGAGTATCTTGGACCAAAACATTGTGCCAGTTTCAACCAAAGCAGTATTTAATGAATTCCTAGATGAAATGTCAGATCTTTGTCTTAATCAATTAAATATTGTCCCTAACAAGTTCGGGAGGGTCTTGGATCTTGCATTTGTTGATGATTCATCTAAGTTCTGTTTAAATCGATGTGATCCTCTGGTTGTACCGGAAGACGTTTACCATCCTTCACTTCAGATCGTTTACGAAATCATAACTGATGTAGAAGGTTATTACAGTAAGCCCCATGAGCCAAGTTTTCACTTTCGATTTGATTTCTCTAAAGCGAGCTTTAAAGCATTAAATAATGAGTTATCTAAACTATCTTGGCCTGAATATTGTGGCAATATTGAGCTTGACGTTTTACATTTTAATAATACCATTTATAACCTTTTTGAAAAGCACGTACCTAAACGTAAATCTTTCTACAGTGAACCAATACAAGCTTGGTTTACTAAAGAGCTAAAAGTTTTAAAAAATAAAAAGAACCGTTCTTTCAAGTTATACAAGAAGTCCGGTTTAAACAAAGATTACTTATAGTACTCCAATCTACGTCTGAAATATTTTGAACTAAATAAAAAATGTTACGCAGCTTATATATGCAAGGTTAAAAAGAATATTATTTACAACCCGAAGTCATTCTATGATTTCGTAAACTTTAAACGTAATGTAACAGGTTTTCCGTCCGCCATGAAATACCAAGACTGTATATCCAGTGATAATCAAGATATCGCAAATTCCTTTGCACAATTTTTTAAATCCAATTATTCTTCCGAAGCCCTTTCGCAATTTTATGAATATCCGTACCAATTGCATGCAAACAACTTTATCAACACTCTCATCATATCTCCCGAAGACGTTCTGGTCTTTCTGAAAACCTTAAAAGTATCAACTAAAAGCGGTCCGGATATGATCCCTTCATGTTTTCTTAAAAAATGTGCAAGCTACATTTACCAGCCCTTAGCTGTTCTCTTCAATCTGTCTTTAAAATGTGGCGTTTTCCCCGCTGCTTGGAAAGAATCCTTTCTAATACCACTTTATAAGAGTGGGAGTAGATCGTCTATTGAGAATTATCGTGGCATAGCAAAGCTATCCGCCATTCCTAAAGTATTCGAAGCAATTGTTACTAATCAGCTTACAGTTCCTATTTCCACATTGATTGCAGGTTGCCAGCACGGCTTTTGCAAGGGAAAATCAACAAGTACTAACCTTCTTGAATTTACAACTCATGTCTCAGTTGGTTTAAGAGAAAATATGCATACTGATGCAATATACACAGATTTCAGTAAAGCTTTCGACAAAGTATGTCATTCGTTACTCGTTCACAAACTTGATCTTCTTATCTTCGATTCAGGTCTCAAAGAGTGGTCTTCAAGAATGTGCTAACGAATGTCATTGACGTGTCTTCTGGAGTTCCTCAAGGTAGTCATCTTGGCCCGATTTTGTTCTTGCTGTTCATTAATGATATATCTAGTACTATAAAGTTTTCAAAAATCTTGATGTACGCGGACGATGTAAAGATTTTTAAGTCCTACGCGTTGATCGAAGAAAGAGATTTACTACAATCGGACCTTGATAATCTGGTTACTTGGTGCGACTTAAATTATATGCCGCTTAATCTTAAAAAATGTAAATATGTCTTACTCAATCAACAATCAAATTCTGGAAGAAGTGCATGACTTTGTGGACTTGGGAGTTACGATGGATTGTAAACTTAGCTTCAATCTTCATATTAATGTAACTGTAAATAAATCTAGAGGTGTTCTCTCTTTCGTTAAGCGATGGTCTAAAGAATTTGGTGACCCTTACGTGACTAAAGCCCTTTTTACAACATTAGTAAGACCAATTTTAGAGTATGGCTTAATTATTTGGAATCCAAGATACCAGGTCCACATAGATCGAATTAAATCGGTTCAAAAACAGTTCTTACTTTTCGCCCTAAGACATCTTCCATGGAATTCTTCTTATCACCTGCCTCCCTACACTAATCGCTTAAAACTCATTGACCTTCCTACCCTTGCTAGTCGCAGAGAAATGCTAGGAACAATATTTATGATCAAATTATTAAACGGGTCAGTATCTAGCCCATTCTTGTTAGGCGAAGTTATCTTTAAAATTCCTTCTCGGCCATCAAGATATTTCAAACCTCTACTTCTGAAACAGTGTAGAACCAATTTTGAGTTAAATGAACCCTTCCGTTGTTTGTGTGAAAATTATAACACTCACTCCAGCACATTTGATGTTACAGACTCCCTTCAATCAATACTTTGCTCTCTTAATCAATAACAACAATAATGTTAACATTTTTTTCTATTTTTATTTACGAAATTCTTTGAATACTTCATGTTCTTTGTTCTTATGTTACTTAGCTGATGACTTTTCTCTGTAGCTGAGCAGTTTTAGATCTCAACACTTAACAAACCCCCGCCTCTCAACAACTCGGCAATATATATAAAAAAAAAAGGCCGTGCGTTATGCGGATGCGCCCCTCGTGTCGGTTGGGCGGGATGGTGGGTTATTCCGTTGGGCATTATTATTATTATTATTATAAGTTTAGTGTATTAACCATTGAAGGCTCTTTGACCGAAACCACAATATTTAGCAATCCATGTTAACCGAATGAGCCGAAAATTGTCTTGCCAACATTTTTATATTAGCTGATTTATACTTCTGGAAAGAGCTAAAAGATGCGTACATATTTTGATTGTAGATACGTATGTGCATATATCTTTATTTTAAGTTTTGTTGGAGCAGTGACCCATTTTTATTGTTTTTAAAATGTTTTTATTAGGTCGCTTTCGTCGTATCGCATTCGATTTTAAACCAACTGCCTGTTGAGCTAGGGTCTTGAAATTTTCACCATAGTTCAGGTCCCGATGACAATGCAATATTATGAAAAAAAAATTACGATAGGTGGCGCGTGGGTCGCTATATTTCCAAAATTCGTATTTATGGTCCGATTTGGATGAAATTCGGAACATGTATTACTACGATGAAAAGAAATATTTCGGAAAAAAAAATCCACTAGGTGGGGCTGAGATCGCGGTAATAAAAACTCAAAATCGTAATTATGGACCGATTTGGCTCATATTTTACGTGTGTGTTACTTAATCAATTTCCAAATGCTCAAAAAAAAATTAGACCCGCTAGGTGGCGCGTGAGTCGCTCTATTTAAGAAATGCGAAGGTCTGTTTTCGGTATCGATTAATTCGTTTTTCAACGAACTTCCCGTTGAGGTAGAATCTTGAAATTTTCATCATCGTTTAGTTTTGTGCCCCCACACCATATAACAAAAAAAAAATTCCGATAGGTGGCGCACGGGTAAAGATATTTGAAAAGTTTCATTTCCAGAGATTTTGCTTTGGATTTTGAACTAACTTGCAGTTGAACTGGGGTTTTGCAATTTTCATCATCGTTCAGGCTTCGCTAACAATGCATTATACGAAAAAAAAAATTAAAAATATTGCTTAATTTCATAAATCCCATTTATCGTCCTATCTTGAGTTTAGTCGTTTAGTCTTATTGCCACAGATATTATAGGAAGTAGTGGATTATAGCATGACGTTCGTTAGTTTATCTTCAGCGCCATCTGCACATAAGTAGCGCCGAAGATTAACTATCAAGCATATGCTATAATCTAATAATGTGCAGATGGCGCCGATGATTAACTAAAGAACGTCATGCTATCATTTTTACAAACACAACTAAAAAGCATAAAATAAAAAATAGAATAAAAAAATATTTTTAATTGAAAATGTTTTTAAAATGAACTAAAACTGCAAAATAATTTCTCCTCTGCCTACATAGATTTTTCACCACGTAGAGCTTGTCCTGAACATTTATTAGTGGGAATTCTCATAGGCATTACAGTACTTGGCAAGATTGAAATGTATAAAAACATTAGCGCACGCTATAGATGGTTCACATAAGTTTCTAAAAATCTTACTACCAATATGAACTTTCCTAAAAAAGATCATCTTTTCACGATATAGCAAGCGCCAAATGTTTTTATGCATATCAATATCATATTTTAACATTTGGAAATTGATTAAGTAACACACACGTAAAATATGAGCCAAATCGGTCCATAATTACGATTTTGAGTTTTTATTACCGCGATCTCAGCTGGTAAATTGGAAATAGTGTCAATTGGCATGAGTCATGCCTATTACGGTATCCGACGGATGCTTTGCGGAGGGAGTGCGGATCGATTCGCGTGAAAACAGTTGCGGATTTAACCTTTAAAATAAAAAAAACGGCATTGTCAAGATATTTTCTTCTATTTCTTGTTTTGAATAAGCTAGTAGATTTAAAGGAAATCGATAAAGTTGATTTTTTAAAGTTTTCTAACTCAGATCCGCAACTGATTTTTCGCGAATCGATCCGCACTCCCCGCGAATGGCATCCGTCGGATATGGTAATAGGCATGACTATTGCGCTTTCGAAATGGAATTAGTGTCAACAAGAAAATGGAAAATAAGTCATTGACACTATTTCCAAACTGAAATGGAAATAGTGTCAAAAGTGCTAAAAACGGGTCTACCACATTATCCCCAAAGGAAAAATCCCTAAAATCAGAATTCCCAACACGAAATCCCCATTTTATGTGTGAAATAAATTCAAATTATGTATTGGATAGGTAATTATGCGGTGGGGTGCAATGAAGCCATACGCAATAACGCCATATGGCTTTATTTCTCAAACCAAATGGAAATAAGGCCATATGGCGATATTACCGAAAATTCTCTCAAATAAGTAATAAAGCCATAATATGGAATTACGGAGGTAAAACTTAAAATAAATGGCAAGCAAGGCGGTATCGCGCCGGGCCGCAACGCGCGGCATACTTGAAAGGAAGAACTTGATTCCTATACATTGTTGTGAGTAATATTTTATACTATCTCAAAAAACTGTGTTTTGGAAAAGGCGCCAATTTGGTGGCGCGAACTAACGTCAGTGGAATTATCGTCAGTGACGTTAATTCGCACCCAAAAACCGAATTAATGTCAGTGACATTAAGACGCATGACCAAAAACGAATTAAAGTCAGTGCCGCTTTGGACATGCGAATTAATGTCATTGAGGCATTTGGGTTTAAGTTTCGACGAAGTAGCGCGGCAGGCTAAAATTTGACTAAGGTCAGATCCACAATTCGGGGCGTGATCCATGGTATTTATGTGCAGAACTCCTTTCCGCATTGGCGGCCTTCGGCCGCGCTTCAAAAAATAACCCTGGGCTACGCCATTCCAACTCCGGGTGTGTGCCATAGCTGTGGCTACCGCCACGGTGATGACCTTCCGCGTGCCACGTTTCCCACTTTTTCACTTTTTTGGCTCAGCCTAATGGGCCATTACAACAACCACATGAAAATGACAGAAAATTGTGAACTTTAACTGCAAATAACTTTTGAACGGTTGAAAAAAATCTCATTTCAGATTCTAAATCTAGACGTGGTAATCGTTTAGGTGGGGTGCCGAGCGCTAATACACAACCAAAAATGTTGAGATATGTATCAGGAGAACCGCTTTGGTCCCAGGAGCATGAATATAACTCCGCTGAGCCAATATTTTTAGTAGATTGTGAGATATTTGCAGTTAAAGTTCAGAATTTTCTGTCATTTTCATGTGGTTGTTGTAATCACATTACCCTGTGAGAAAAGAGTGGCACGCGGAAGGACATCACCGTGGCGGTAGCCACGGCTATGGCAACCACCCGGAGTTGGAATGGTGTAGACCTGGGTTATTTTTTTAAGCGCGGCCCAAGGCAGCCTACGAGTAAAGCTGTTCTGCACATAAAAACAGGGCTCACACCCCGAATTGGGGATCTGACCTAAGTCAATTCCAGATTAATTTTTTAAATCCAAGATTCATGATATCGCGCCGCCCATGTTTTGAGGGCCATACTGGCTTTATTTCCATTAGCAATTGGAAATAGGGCCATATGGCTTTATTTCTCAAACTTATTGGAAATAAAGCCATATGGCTTTATTGCGTATGGCTTCATTGCACCCCACCTAATTATGCTGCCTTTCATTTGAGGTACCACTGTTGTGGGCGCAAAACCGCGTATGTGCAGAATTTTAAATTTAATTTAAAAAACAACCCTGGGCTACATTATTCCAAGTCCTTCTGCGTAGTACACCATTCTGCCATGGATCCATGGATCCCGCCCATAGAGTGGCATGTTGCCACCAATCCATCGCATTCAATTTTCTAACAGCGTATGTGCAGAATTTTAAATTTAATTTAAAAAACAACCCTGGGCTACATTATTCCAAGTCCTTCTGCGTAGTACACCATTCTGCCATGGATCCATGGATCCCGCCCATAGAGTGGCATGTTGCCACCAATCCATCGCATTCAATTTTCTAACAGCGGCTTTGGTGCAGACACTGGTTCGCATCCCAGTGTCCGAAAAGGGATCTGATGATGAGCTTGGAAACTCTGAAACATGTAACCCTATCCATCGCTGTGATTTAACAATGTAATTTTTCTCCAATTATCAATTTTTCCCAAAAACTGACAATTAAAATTCAATACGAATTATTGTTTCTCTGGTTCTCGAGCTTGCAAAACTTACAAATATGTAAAACAAGAAAGACCGCAAAAACCAACAACAAAATATTAAGAACCGTAGCACGGGTTTACGTACATAAATATGTACAAACAAAAAAGTCCAGCACACACATTCGTTCGTATGACCGAAGGTCTAACAACAATGTGTGCTCACTGTTGGCAAGAACAAACAAACAAAAGGGAATTAATTGAAGTGGAGATAAGTGCATTGTGACGTCACAGGGCATCATAGCTTAGATGTTAGAATTTTCTAACAGCGGCTTTGGTGCAGACACTGGTTCGCATCCCAGTGTCCGAAAAGGGATCTGATGATGAGCTTGGAAACTCTGAACCATGTAATCATATCCATCGCTGTGATTTAACAATGTAATTTTTCTCCAATTATCAATTTTTCCCAAAAACTGACAATTAAAATTCATTACGAATTATTGTTTCTCTGGTTCTCGAGCTTGCAAAACTTACAAATATGTAAAACAAGAAAGACCGCAAAAACCAACAACAAAATATTAAGAACCGTAGCACGGGTTTACGTACATAAATATGTACAAACAAAAAAGTCCAGCACACACATTCGTTCGTATGACCAAAGGTCTAACAACAATGTGTGCTCACTGTTGGCAAGAACAAACAAACAAAAGGTAATTAATTGAAGTGGAGATAAGTGCATTGTGACGTCACAGGGCATCATAGCTTAGATGTTAGAATTTTCTAACAGCGGCTTTGGTGCAGACACTGGTTCGCATCCAGTGATGATGAGCTTGGAAACTCTGAAACATGTAATCCTATCCATCGCTGTGATTTAACAATGTAATTTTTCTCCAATTATCAATTTTTCCCAAAAACTGATAATTAAAACTCATTACGAATTATTGTTTCTCTGGTTCTCGAGCTTGCAAAACTTACAAATATGTAAAACAAGAAAGACCGCAAAAACCAACAACAAAATATTAAGAACCGTAGCACGGATTTACGTACATAAATATGTACAAACAAAAAAGTCCAGCACACATTCGTTCGTATGACCGAAGGTCTAACAACAATGTGTGCTCACTGTTGGCAAGAACAAACAAACAAAAGGGAATTAATTGAAGTGGAGATAAGTGCATTGTGACGTCACAGGGCATCATAGCTTAGATGTTAGAATTTTCTAACAGCGGCTTTGGTGCAGACACTGGTTCGCATCCCAGTGTCCGAAAAGGGATCTGATGATGAGCTTGGAAACTCTGAAACATGTAATCCTATCCATCGCTGTGATTTAACAATGTAATTTTTCTCCAATTATCAATTTTTCCCAAAAACTGACAATTAAAACTCATTACGAATTATTGTTTCTCTGGTTCTCGAGCTTGCAAAACTTACAAATATGTAAAACAAGAAAGACCGCAAAAACCAACAACAAAATATTAAGAACCGTAGCACGGGTTTACGTACATAAATATGTACAAACAAAAAATTTCAGCACACACATTCGTTCGTATGACCGAAGGTCTAACAACAATGTGTGCTCACTGTTGGCAAGAACAAACAAACAAAAGGGAATTAATTGAAGTGGAGATAAGTGCATTGTGACGTCACAGGGCATCATAGCTTAGATGTTAGAATTTTCTAACAGCGGCTTTGGTGCAGACACTGGTTCGCATCCCAGTGTCCGAAAAGGGATCTGATGATGAGCTTGGAAACTCTGAAGCATGTAATCCTATCCATCGCTGTGATTTAACAATGTAAATTTTCTCCAATTATCAATTTTTCCCAAAAACTGACAATTAAAATTCATTACGAATTATTGTTTCTCTGGTTCTCGAGCTTGCAAAACTTACAAATATGTAAAACAAGAAAGACCGCAAAAACCAACAACAAAATTGCTTTACTATAGAAAATCAATAATAGTGCACATGTCGTAAAAGGAGAAACCATAATTTTGTAAATGATCATATAATAAAAATCCATCCCTTACAACACTGAGCTGCGCAGACAACCGCTGCCTAAAATAGCAATAGTGTCAATTGACACTATTTCCATTTCCAAAAGCGCAATAGTGTCAATTAACACTATTACCAGTGACACTATTACCTGTCACCGGGAAAAATATATCAAGTATGGGTTGGTATTGGTATGGAGGAGAAAAATTTATAGATGCTCATGGAATTCGATAAGCAATGGACAAAAAGTGGATGGCAATGGTTGGTAGGGTATTTTACAGTTTTATATTGAGCTATTAAACCAATAAGAAGAAGAAGGAATAAAAGATCTTGAATTGTGAAAAATTATAACAGCTATTGAAGTTTTGTCCGGAAATGATAGCTCTATATTTGATCTGATTTTAAATATTCCAAATTTATGTGATGATAATGATAAAATCATTAGCCAGTGGACTTTACTTAAGTTAAGTGATCATTATTTGTCAAGCAACTTGGATATTAACTCGTTTTGGCAAAGAAAAGGGAGCTTGAAAAATGGATTTTGGGAGGTAATGTTGCCAGAATTGACCAATTTTATTTTTAACATACTAACATTGCCGCATAGCTCAGCAGCTGCAGAAAGAAAGTTTACTTTAGTTAGTCTTATTGAAACAAATCTTAGAAATAAGTTATAGATTAAGACAGTAAATAATATAATGGTTTGTAATGAATTAGTTAAAAATGTAATGCATTATTATAAACCTACAAACTAAAAGGTCACACCTTCCACGTAAATGAATACCTTTGCAATGTATGCGAACTTTTCATTTTTAATTTTCGCGGTAGTTTTTTAAAAATGATAGTGGAAAAAATAGTTCCTTTTAGTTTGTAGGGGGTATATCATAGCCAAATTTAAGTATGCAGCTAAAGATAGGGCTAAGGGCTATCTGTATAAAAATATATAAATAAATTTAGGTACTTTTTGGCTATGAATACATCCCTGTGATTTTAAACTTTAATATTTTATTCCTTTTTTTTATACATTTATATAGCGTAGTTAATTAAAGTTTTAAGCGTCTTGTTTTCTTATTAAAAGGAGAATAAAAGAAAAAAAGGACGTGTGGCACTCGTGGACTGCCGCGGTAAAGCTATGGCATATTATCAACGTATGCCAGGCCCGTACGCAGCTGTGGGGGTTTTGAATTTTAAAATCTTCCCCTGCGCACATACATATTTTTATGTGCGATAAAATCTATGCAATAGCTTAAAATGAAATAAACAAAAACCATTTGTCTTTTTGTAATACCAAAGAAAAAAAGTTTGGTACGCTTTTTGGTAAGGAAATATTTGTGTTAGTGGCATCACTGCTACTAAAATAGTTTGGCGAAAGCGGGGCAGCAGTTTGCATTTGAATCAAACATTATTAGATGCGAAACTTCTCGCTCTCTGAAAGCGTTCTAAAAGTGGTCATTTTTTATAACATTTTCCAGAACGGTGAAAACAAAATGTGGGCATTTTGAATAGTACCTTGGGTATTTTGAAATTTCCCAAGAACCAAGAGGTATGCAAAAAGGTGCTATCGAATTATTTTTTTGAATTTTGCTCGGAACTTATAAAATTAGACAAGATATATTGAAAATAATTGAAATAAATAATTCATAAGATAAAATTATTAATGATGTACATTTCGTAATAGAATAGAACATGTATATACATATATTTTTTTAGATCGTACTATCTCATACTTTACGTATTCTTTCTCAATCGTGCGATATTTTATTTAAGTTTATCGCAATGTTCACTTGTGATTCAATGGTTTTCCCAAATTGTTTCTGTGAGTTTTGTGCTTTCTTGCTCAATTATGCAGTTTTGCGAACTATAGTATGTGTTTCTAGTTGGCAAGACTGGCTATTTGAGGACCGAAATGAGAGAGCGGGGGAGAATTTCGTATCAAGTCATTTTTGATTTGAATTTGAAACTGCTAACATTAAATGCGGATGGTTTATTGGACGCAATGCTATATGTCCGTATGTACATATGTGTGCATGAAAAAATGAATTAATTAACAATGTTAGGTCTGAATAAGAATTAAAGTTTTTTGATTGAAATCCTTTTCACGAGCCCCAATGCATTGTGGACCAGTACAAGTGTGATATGTTATCTGTCAAACGTTTGACAGGCACATCAAAATAAAGCCTATTGTTTATATCTGAGGCACCTTAATATGGCGGCGCATCCGCTACTCCTATCTTTTAACGAATGATAGAAAGAGAGGCAGGATGAGACCAATATAGAACATAAAAATACAGGTGTTAAATTTTCTCAGAATTTTTACGTCTATGCATAAGATATCACACTTGATATGGTACACAATGCTCCAAAGTTTAATTTGTTTTAAAATATTTAAGTTAATAAAAGCAAACAATTTATATTATTTATAATTTGTTTATTTTTATACCTTTCATGAACATGAAATGGTATTATAACTTTGGTCCGATGTTTGTAAGTATGAGAAGAAGAAGAGATAGACCCACCATTAAGTATACCGAAATGATCAGGATGATAAGCTGAGTTGATTTAGCCATGTCCGTCTGTCCGTCCGTCCGTCTGTCCGTCTGTCCGTCTGTCTGTTTGAACGCAAACTAGTCCCTCAATTTTAGACCTATCTCGATGAAATTTGGTATAGGGCCGCCATTTTGCATGGGATTAATCATTTGTCGGAACCAGCCAGATCGGACCGATACAAAGCATAGCTCCCATACAATCGATTGTTCCGATAAACGGGTTTTGGTCTATAAATCTTGCAATTAAAAAGCTAGGACCGCAAAATTTTGCACTTTTCGTACATATTGTATAAGTAACATGTGTAGTGAAAATGACTCAAATCGGACCAACCAAACATATAGCTCCCATATAATCGATAGTTTCGATAAATGGGTTTTGGGCTATAGATTTTGCAGTTAAGAAGCTAGGAACGTAAAATTTTACAGGTTTGGTACTTATTACATATGTGATGTGTGCAGTGAAAATCATACAGATCGGACTAACATAACATATAGCTCCCATATAATCGATTGCTCCGATAACTCTGGTTTGGGCCATGTATTTTCAAATTAACAGTTTTGAAGAGTTTGTACCAATTGTAAGTAAGGATCGGACACTTAAAAAAGTTATGCGTATTCATGAAAGGTATGAAGCCTTCGGCACAGCCGAAGACAGCCCTTTCCTTACTTGTTTTTAGTAAATTTTGTATACCCACATAGACATTTTTAGGTAGCATATTTAAGTTAAAAACGAGTTTATTAATGCATATCGTCCAATTTCTGTATTGTATTTAACACAAATTTTCTTGCAGTGTTGCACATACATATACATATAATCCGACAAAAAAAGCTTTGCATGGATTAGTTGCTCTGCTGACGTTGTGCACCACTGGTCTATATCTGTCTCAATTCTTTTATGCTACTAGGTACGATTAAAATAAATATACGCTGTGAGCTTTCATCAGCTCATTATAAAAAATTGGTGCAAACAAACGTTGAGCATGTGACGCATTGAGAGTAAAATTGGTATGCGCTCTTTTTAATAAATGCAATACAGTAAGAACCGTGCGCTAAAACAACTTTTAGTAAAAACCAGGCTGCAACTTAAAATCAGCTTTTATTTTGGGAATACTTGTAACCATTGCATATATGAATAGGGGTGAGGAGTTTATATAATATTTTTATGGAAGCAGTCGTGACTAATTATATAGCTTCATATTTTCAAATAAATAAATTTTTTATGTCGAACACAAACCTTAAAAATAATAGGAGCTGAAACCTAGTTTTAAATTGCTTTAACTACCGGCCCAGGTCTTAGACGGTTGAAGTTATATACATTCATATGTATTTACTGTGTGGTAACCGATTTCCACAACCGTTTTCGGGCTATAAATAACAATTGACTGATTTTAAATTTTAACATACCGGTTTTGTAGTCCCTTTGATACGATCAGTTTTAAACTCATACATTTTACGCGTATCGTGCTAGAACTAAATTATACAAACTATCTACTATAGAAAACTAATATATGATAGTTGAAGCTTTAGAAAAGCTAGTGCATTACCTATAACTTAATAGTGATTTAATTTAAAGGAACAGCATGAAAACGTTTACCGTCATCGCTTTCGCATTAATTGCTTGCGTTGCAGGAGCAGAAGACCAAAAGCCTGAAGATATAAGAACATTTAAACGTCTGATACCAGCAGACGTTTTGCGAGGTAAGCATATACAACAATTGGCCAGAATTGTTCACCCTAAAAAGTTTACAACTAAACTAAATATCCATTCACCGCGTGGTTACTATACGGGTTTTTATGTAGTGAATTTATTTTTGATTCATTGATTTTATTTAATTCATTGCCTGTGATTCATTGATTACATTCATTGGGAAACCGAAGTACATTGTACAAGTTTAATAGAAGAAAAATACTTGTCATTATATCGCGACATGTCGGTTACTTAGCACGTTGTTCCACTGATATGGCTTTTTAAAGATTGTTCGGAGCTCAAAGAAATACTCATATTTTTTTATTATGGATAACTGGCGTTAGAATTGAAATCCACCATAAAAACCATTTGAGAACAATGTCGCTTGCAATGTTATTTGAGGCGACCATTCATACATGTATGTATGTATGTCTGTATGTACATATGTATGTATATACAACTCAAATGTATGTAAATATAGACCAACTTGTCTCCTAAGCAAATAGACCGCTCGTAACCAAATTTCAAACATTCACTGAATATCTTTCAGGGATGGCCATAGACTAAAAAACTTGTTAATATAACTATGGGGTGAGGCACCTCCCATACCAATGGTTTTTTGCATAGTCCATATCTCTGCAAGTATTTTGATTCATCGCAATTTGATTAATCGATTCTTCGAGAGTTGTTACGCTTAATTCGAACTTATTCCCTTTTCGACACTGACTTAAGTGCGCCAGAAACTCCACGTATTTTATAGAGTTGATCTCTTAAATGTTTGCCGTCTTGTCAGCAATCGTTGCTAATTTCTCTGGATCTGCCGATTTGTATAACACTAAAATAGATCTCACATTGTCGGTAGACGCTGGCGCCACAAGGTGGTAATCGCATCTCGGTGCATTGTTGTATCGCCATTGTTGTGCCACAAGCTTCAGAAGAAATCCAAAACCGAGTAATTAGCGCCCTCTTGATTTTATTATACTTGCTTGATTCTGGAAGGTTTTCGGCGATGTCAGCTGCTTGGCGTACTGTGTCACTGTGTCGGTGTCCAACACTGCAATGACGTTGTAGAATTTGTATACTTTGGAAATTGTGCGGTACCAGCAGCATTCCATCTATTTGTGCAAAGCAGAGTTCAGAATCGGTTGTTATGAATCGCGAAAGTTTTAGTGTACCTATTGCTCCAACCTGTTATTTTCAAGGCTATCGGAGGTACTTTGTTACCGTCCATTGTATTTTGCACTGCTTTTCCTATGCTAAATTGGAATTTAGTATCATTGCCAAAAGTAAAGTCATGTACGAAGCGGTGCGTTTGGCGCCCAAGGAAGGCAAACCAAATCCAATTGCATATTTTTGGGCTGAGACCTATTTTCCTGCCTATGTATGTGTAATGCTTTCGTTTGACGCTGAGTGACGTTTCCCTTTCAATTCAGCTGTTTGTCTAGAACTACGCCTAGGAATTTCGCCTTAGCGACTAGATTGAGCGCACGCCATTTAGCTCTGGTAGGTTCACCGATATGTTATACCGTTAAGTGTATAAGACAAGTTTAACTTTCTCGGATTTGACGCTAAGTCCGCAGCGAGCAACTCGAGATCTCCCACAAAACCACATGCATCAAATCACACATGGTATGTGGGAATTTGCCTTGTATGTCACAGCCAGATCATCAGCATATGTATCTCTTAGCAGCGAGTTAACGCCCCCTTGGTGATTGCCCCTTATGACAAATGGTGTCATACCAATAGTCCCCAGAGAATAAAGTATTTTCCTACTCTTAAGTAGTTAACCGCTCACCCAAATCAGGGACTAATTTACACCCAGATTCGTTAAGGCGATATTAACGGAATGTGGTTTTATAATATTGAAGGCTCCTTCGATCTCGAGGAAGGGCACCAAACAGTAGTCCCTGTCACCAGTAGATCTACCTTTAAGGTATGCATGTTGATAGTTAGATATGATATTGCTGTCAATTGTGCCACTGAGGAAGTTTTTAATTGTCCTCTCTAGGATTTTATGTGCGAAGGACGATAGAGGCCTACTGGTGCGCTTCTCCACAAGCACGGAATATAGTTCAGAGACAAGCAGACCTTAAAGATGTGGTATATCCAGTTAGCGGATATCTCCAAAGTATTAATTAGTTGTGCGGGAATAGTCCCGTCAAGTCCGGCAGGCTTGAAAAGCTTGACGCCCTTGACTGCCCATGTAACCCACTCCACCGAACAGGTACAGGATACGGTCCAGAATTTCCTTTTTTGAGCTGGTCCAGGTACCGTTAGGTCGCTGCAAGTAGCGTTTGTCACTTTAATAGCACTTACCTTAGTTTCGCTGTGTGTCAGAGAAGCTTCTCAACTAAGTTCTCTTCGCTTGTTTCAGGGATTTCGTTTTGGCCCTCAGTTTGTTTTTGTATTCAAGCCACTGGGCCTCGCTCGAGGATTTTGGCCGTGTTAAGCTGTTTTATACAGGATTTTCGAAGTGAGCTCAAAGCATAGGGCCAGTAATGAGGTCTACGTTTGTCGCATTATTTTAGCCCTGGACACGTCTTTTCTAAGGTATTTGACAGTGCCGACGTAAAGGTCGCATCCATGTCCTTCAGCTTCTCTACCGATGAGAGGCATTGCCAGGGTAGTTCCGGAAGACCCCCTTATAAAAAAACTCGTTATGCAATTCCCAGTTTCTGTTACGTGCGTTGCGTCTTCTAATGGGTTGTTAAGCGACAAAGTCAAAAAGAACTTCAACATAGCGATGGGCTGAGAATGAGAGATCATCGCGAACCCGCCAGCTTTTAACTAGACCATACGCGCTGGCGCTACAAATAGTGAGGTCAATGACCTCCCATCGATTGTTAGTGTTTTTAACAAAAATAAAATCAGAATTAATATCGGAACTTTTTCGATGTACTTGAGGTGCATTTGCGTCCTTTCCGATAAGAAGGTGGGCTATGCTGCAGTTGGCCCGCATCGTAGAGCATACAAATCGACGCTATCATCAGGCGCAGATAATGAACTAAAATTTTGGCCGTTGTGACGTCGATGTTGCTAATTAATTAGTTCAAACCTTACCAAGTAAGCTAAGTAATCTGACGTGGTCCGGTGTCAGATAGGCTCCGTATTAATATAGCCATGATTAACATCCTGGCTGTAAACGCCCAATGGCCAAGGCACCGCATAACACTCTGGATTGGGAGAGGGTACATCGTAGTCATCGATCTCCAGAGGAGAGGTGTAGTTACCTGTGAAACCATAGTCCCGCAGATAAGTTTACCCCGTGTTTAGCGACTACGCCATCGCACCACATTCATTTCTACCAATTTTTTCTTAATTTTTTTTTCTTTGAAATCTTATAAATAAAAATGAATGTGTGTCTGTGTGTCCTTTAAAGGCGTCCAAAGTGCTCAACCGATTTTTATGAAATTTTCACAGTATATTCTTGGGATCATGGGTTAAAGCATAGGCTATATTAATTTTTGGAAAAGTGGGCGGTGCCACGCCCCCAGGCTATATAAAACTACAATTCTTCATAACTCTGAACATATTTGGTCTAAATTAATGATTTTTGGATATGCGTGTCCTTTGGTCAAGATTTATGTAATTTTGGAAAAGTGGGTGGTGCCACGCCCACATATTTTGTGTTTTGTTTGTACTTCAATAATGTCCAAAGTTTATGGTCGATCTCTTCTAAACTTTCCAGATTGGTTCAGAAGATTGTTGTGTACGATTTAGGCTATGTTAATTTTTGGAAAAGTGGGCGGTGCCAAGCCCCCAAGCTACTTAAAATTTAAATCATCATAATTTTGAATATATTTGGTCTAAACTAATGATTTTTGATATGTGTGTCCCTTGGTCAACAATTATATAATTTGGGAAAAGTGGGCGGAGTCACGCCCACATTTTTTGTATTCAGTACGTTGTTTGTACTTCAATAACGTCCAAAGTTTATGGTTGATCTGTTTTAAACTTTTCCAATACGTTAAAATCTTCGTTGGGTACGACATATGTACAAAGGCTACAAAGTGGGCTGTTCCAAGACCACAAGCTAAGTAATATTTCAATTCGTTATATCCCTGAATGTATTTGCTTTAGTGACATTTTAACGTTCTTAAATTTTAATCAAAACACTTAATTTTTTTTGTTTGTTATTGCCGTTTATACATATCCAGAGTATTATAGGATTTCCATAAAATTATAATAGTGGCGTTAAGTGGTAGGTATAGGATATAATTAAAAAAATACTAACTATACATCTGCTCAGCAGCGCATAATGGTATTTTTCAAACCCATTGAGTTCAAAAGATCCGTTTTTTGAGTTGGACATCCAAAAAATTTATTTGTGTATACCAAAGACGTTAAAACCGGAAACATTGTATATCCTAAAGCACTGCAATAAATGGAATGTTAAAAATTAATAGAAAAATATTTGAAAATGTATTTCTAGGGAAGTCACTGGTCAGGCAGAACAATGTCTGCCGCGTCTGCTAGTCTTATAAATAAAAATGAATGTGTGTCTGTGTGTCCTTTATGGGCGTCCAAAGTACTCAACCGATTTTTATGAAATTTTCACAGTATATTCTTGAGATCATGAGTTACAGCATAGGCTATATTAATTTTTGGAAAAGTGGGCGGTGCCACGCCCCCAGGCTATATAAAACTACAATTCTGCATAACTCTGAACATATTTGGTCTAAATTAATGATTTTTGGATATGTGTGTCCTTTGGTCAAGATTTATGTAATTTTGGAAAAGTGGGCCGTGCCACGCCCACATTTTTTTTGTTTTGTTTGTATATCAATAATGTCCAAAGTTTATGGTCGATCTCTTTTAAACTTTCAAGATTGGTTAAGAAAATTGTTGTGTACGATTCAGGCTATATGAATTTTTGGAAAAGTAGCCAGTGCCACGCCTCCAGGCTATATAAAATTTAAATTCTTCATAACTCTGAACATATTAGGTCTAAATTAACGATTTTTACTCAAGTTATGTCCTTTAGTCAAGATGGATATAATTTGGGAAAAGTGGGCGGTCCCGCGCCCACATTTTTTGTGTTTTGTTTTTACTTCAATAAGTTCAAAGTTTATGGTCGATCTTCTCTAAATTTCCAGATTGGTTCAGAAGATTGTTGTGCCACGCCCCCAGGCTATATAAAATTTAAATCATCATAACTTTGAATATTTTTGGTCTAAACTAATGATTTTTAAATATGTGTGTCCCTTGGTCAAGAATTATATAATTTGGGAAATGTGGGCCGTGCCACGCCCACATTTTTTGTATTCAGTGCTTTGTTTGTACCTCAATAATGTCCAAAGTTTATGGTCGATCTTCTCTAAATTTCCAGATTGGTTCAGAAGATTGTTGTGCCACGCCCCCAGGCTATATAAAATTTAAATCATCATAACTTTGAATATTTTTGGTCTAAACTAATGATTTTTGGATATGTGTGTCCCTTGGTCAAGAATTATATAATTTGGGAAATGTGGGTCGTGCCACGCCCACATTTTTTGTATTCAGTGCTTTGTTTGTACTTCAATAATGTCCAAAGTTTATGGTTGATCTGTTTTAAACTTTTCCAATACGTTAAAATCTTCGTTGGGTACGACGTACATAGGCTACATTTGTAAATTCTTTGGAAAAGTGGGCAGTTCCAGGACCACAAGCTAAGTAATATTTCAATTCGTTATATCCCTGAATGTATTTGCTTTAGTGACATTTTAACGTTCTTAAGTCTTGATCAAAGCACTTAATTTTTTTTGTTTGTTATTGCCGTTCATACATATCCAGAGTATTATAGGTAGATATAGGATATAATTAAATAAGTACTAACTATACATCTGCTCAGCAGCGCATACTGGTTTTTGTCATACCCATTGAGTAAAAAAGATCCGTTTTTTGAGTTGGACATCCAAAAAATTTATTTGTTTATACCAAAGACTTTAAAGCCAGAAACATTGTATATCCTAAAGCACTGCAATAAATGGAATGTTAAAAGTTAAAGAAAAATATTTGAAAATGTATTTCTAGGGAAGTCACTGGTCAGGCAGAACAACGTCTGCCGGGTCTGCTAGTAATGTTATAAAAACAAATGCGAATGCAAATAAAGAACTCTAAGCTAAAGTCCATTAGCTGCCCAGTCGCTTCTTTTACCAAGCCATATCCTGTTTTATTTACAGTGTGCATGCATTTTACAGTAGCTGCTAAAGTCAAGCTTTGGGGGAGACCCTGAATTTCCGATGGCGTAAACAGCTTCACCCTCTCTAAAACTCTGTCTCCTTGCCCACCTATTGCAGTGCCTCTAACCAACTCATTGTTCTTCTTTGAATGGTCATCGTCGGCGTCATTAAATCTTCTTCGGTAATCGGTAAAAATAACAATCTTATAAATAACAAGTAAGGAAGTCTATGTTCGGGTGAAATACCCGGCGTTAGTTTTCAGAACGAGATACAAATACCACAACTTGGCAATGATATAGGCCCTAGAATCTTATTTGAAATTTACTATCTTATTTGAAAACTACTATCGTGGTTATCATCCGATTTCGTTTATTTTCAATAGCAACCTACCTTGGCCAAAAAGTAACCCGCATAACAAATTTAATAAAAAGATCTACATTTTTACTCAAGTTATGTTAATTTATGTGATTTTCAAAATTATCGATATCGTAAAAGGGGGCGTGGTTATTATCCGATTTCGTCCATTTTCAATAGCAACCTACCTTGGCCAAAAAGTAACCCGCATAACAAATTTAATAAAAAGATCTACATTTTTACTCAAGTTATGTTAATTTATGTGATTTTCAAAATTATGGTCTAAATTAATGATTTTTGGATATGTGTGTCCTTCGGTCAAGAATTATGTAATTTTGGAAAAGTGGGCTGTGCCACGACTACATTTTTTGTGTTTTGTTTGTACTTCAATAATGTCCAAAGTTTATGGTTGATCTGTTTTAAACTTTTCCAATACGTTAAAATCTTCGTTGGGTATGACATACCTAGGCTATATTTGTAGAAAACTGGGCAGTTCCAAGCCCAAAAGCTAAGTAATATTTCAATTCGTTATATCCCTGAATTTATTTTCTTTAGCGAAATTGTTACGTTCTTACATCTTAATGAATGCACTTAATTTTTTTTGTTTGTTATTGCCATTAATACATATCCGGAGTATTAAAGGATTTTCATAAAATCATAATAGTGGCGTTAAGTGGTCAGTTTGTAGAGGAATGTTTAAGGACAGTCTAAATAGAATAGGATAGAACTAAATAAATCTTATAAATAAAAATGAATGTGTGTCTCTGTGTCTGGGTGTCCTTTATGGGCGTCCAAAGTACTCAACCGATTTTTATGAAATTTTCACAGTATATTCTTGAGATCATGGGTTAAAGCATAGGCTATATTAATTTTTGGAAAAGTGGGCGGTGCCACGCCCCCAGGCTATATAAAACTACAATTCTTCATAACTCTGAACATATTTGGTCTAAATTAATGATTTTTGGATATGTGTGTCCTTTGGTCAAGATTTATGTAATTTTGGAAAATTGGGCGGTGCTACGCCCACATTTTTTGTGTTTTGTTTGTACTTCAATAATGTCCAAAGTTTATATTCGATCTCTTTTAAACTTTCAAGATTGGTTCAGAAGATTGTTGTGGACGATTTATGCTATATCAATTTTTGGAAAAGTAGGCGGTGCCACGCCCCCAGGCTATATAAAATTTAAATTCTTCATAACTCTGAACATATTGGGTCTAAATTAAGGATTTTTGGATATGTGTGTCCTTTAGTCAAGATGTATATAATTTTGGAAAAGTGGGTGGTGCCACGCCCACATTTTTTGTGTTTTGTTTGTACTTCAATAATGTCCAAAGTTTATGGTCGATCTCTTTTAAATTTTCAAGATTGGTTAAGAAAATTGTTGTGTACGATTCAGGCTATATGAATTTTTGGAAGAGTAGCCAGTGCCACGCCCCCAGGCTATATAAAATTTAAATTCTTCATAACTCTGAACATATTAGGTCTAAATTTAAGATTTTTGGATATGTGTGTCCTTTAGTCAAGATGTATATAATTTTGGAAAAGTGGGTGGTGCCACGCCCACATTTTTTGTGTTTTGTTTGTACTTCAATAATGTCCAAAGTTTATGGTCGATCTCTTTTAAATTTTCAAGATTGGTTAAGAAAATTGTTGTGTACGATTCAGGCTATATGAATTTTTGGAAGAGTAGCCAGTGCCACGCCCCCAGGCTATATAAAATTTAAATTCTTCATAACTCTGAACATATTAGGTCTAAATTTAAGATTTTTGGATATGTGTGTCCTTTAGTCAAGATGGATATAATTTGGAAAAAGTGGGCGGTCCCACGCCCACATTTTTTGTGTTTTGTTTTTACTTCAATAAGTTCAAAGTTTATGGTCGATCTTCTCTAAATTTCCAGATTGGTTCAGAAGATTGTTGTGCCACGCCCCCAGGCTATATAAAATTTAAATCATCATAACTTTGAATATTTTTGGTCTAAACTAATGATTTTTGGATATGTGTGTCCCTTGGTCAAGAATTATATAATTTGGGAAATGTGGGCCGTGCCACGCCCACATTTTTTGTATTCAGTGCTTTGTTTGTACCTCAATAATGTCCAAAGTTTATGGTCGATCTTCTCTAAATTTCCAGATTGGTTCAGAAGATTGTTGTGCCACGCCCCCAGGCTATATAAAATTTAAATCATCATAACTTTGAATATTTTTGGTCTAAACTAATGATTTTTGGATATGTGTGTCCCTTGGTCAAGAATTATATAATTTGGGAAATGTGGGTCGTGCCACGCCCACATTTTTTGTATTCAGTGCTTTGTTTGTACTTCAATAATGTCCAAAGTTTATGGTTGATCTGTTTTAAACTTTTCCAATACGTTAAAATCTTCGTTGGGTACGACGTACATAGGCTACATTTGTAAATTCTTTGGAAAAGTGGGCAGTTCCAGGACCACAAGCTAAGTAATATTTCAATTCGTTATATCCCTGAATGTATTTGCTTTAGTGACATTTTAACGTTCTTAAGTCTTGATCAAAGCACTTAATTTTTTTTGTTTGTTATTGCCGTTCATACATATCCAGAGTATTATAGGTAGATATAGGATATAATTAAATAAGTACTAACTATACATCTGCTCAGCAGCGCATACTGGTTTTGTCATACCCATTGAGTAAAAAAGATCCGTTTTTTGAGTTGGACATCCAAAAAATTTATTTGTTTATACCAAAGACTTTAAAGCCAGAAACATTGTATATCCTAAAGCACTGCAATAAATGGAATGTTAAAAGTTAAAGAAAAATATTTGAAAATGTATTTCTAGGGAAGTCACTGGTCAGGCAGAACAACGTATGTCGGGTCTGCTAGTACTAACTATACATCTGGTCAGCAGCGCATAATGGTTTTTTCATACTCATTGAGTTCAAAAGATCAGTTTTTTGAGATGGGCATCCAAAAAATGTATTTGTTTATACCAAAGATGTTAAAACCAGAAACATTGTATATCCTTAAGCACTGCAATAAATGGAATGTTAAAAATTAATTGAAAAATATTTAAAAAAGTATTTCTAGGGAAGTCACGTGTGTCTTTTATAGGCATCCAAATTAGTCGACCGATATCGATGGAATTTTCAGAGCAAACTTTCGTGTTCACTGGACAAATGACAGGGTACAGATGCTCAAACCAGCACATACGACTAGAAATTAGGGGGTGGGCTAAATTTTAAATTATAGAGGAAAAAGTTTTACCTGTAATTTAGTAATGAAATTAACTCATTTTTAATTCATTCATTTCAAGCATTACTCACCCCTATTCTGCATTTCGACTTGGATCGAAATTTTCTCCGTTTGGCAACTTTGGTATTCTGCTTTTCAATTCCGTTCAGGTCAACTTCGAAACTTACAATTCTGCCTTTTCTATGTTGCAATTTTGTTGGCTAATAGCTGCTTGTTTTTATACCTAATAGTGCTCAGGAGGAAAAGAGAAATTGATTGAGCCATGTCCGTCCGTCCGTCCGTCTGTGAACACGATAACTTGAGTAAATCCTGAGATATCTCAATGAAATTTGGTATGCAGGTTCCTTTTCACTTATCTCGGAGCGCTATTGAAAATAGGCAAAATCGGTTAAAAGCCACGCCCACTTTCTATATACACATATAATATTTTCGAAAATACAAAAAGAGTGATTATTCAGTAAATAATACACCAATAAAGATAAAATTCGGTGTGTACGTTAGCGTTTAGGCAAAAAGTAAATTTTTGAAGAAATTTTTAAAAAGGGGCGTGGCACCGCCCACTTTTGATTAAGTCAATTTTGGAAATATAATTAATCATAAATCAAAAACCGCTCAAGATAGCAAAACGAAATTGAACACACATATTTATATCAATACAGGCAATATTTCGAAAAAAAATTACCGAAATCGGGTAAGGCCACGCTTAATTTTATACAAAAGATTTTGAAAACGATCTTAGATATATTGGTTGGTTGGTTGGTTGGAGTGGCGAGTCCCAGTGACTCCAATTAGCGCTAGCGCGCCGTTTTGATACCACAGCTCGTGAACTAACCAATGAAGATTACGACAGAAAACTTGCGTGGTGGGACTCTCACCCCTCTATCCTAACTATATCCATCCCGTTGAGTCCAGAAATTTTAGAAGTTCCCCAAGCTTAACATCGTTGAGCTCAGAAAGACTCCCGAACAAAGGTTTACCCAGAAATTTTGTTCTGCTCCTGCAGTGCGCAGGACAGCCGCACAGTAGGTGCTCCACCGTCTCTTCCATCCCCGGAAGGTTGCAACTGCGGCACGTAGTATTGTGCTCCATGCCCATCCTTGCCGCGTGCGCCCCGATAGTCCAATGTCCAGTGAGGGCTGAGACTAATCTGAAAAGGTCCCTTCTGTTGTTCCTTAGAAGGGTCGAAGTTCGTGCTTCATTATACGACGGCCATAAACTCCTTGAAACTCTACAGGACTGCAAACGCTTCCATCTATCCGTAGCCTCACCACGCCAGTGCCGAGAGATCCAACCCTTGAGCAGTCCCAGCGGTGCAAGGACCTCCTGCGCTTCTGAGACGTCAAGAGCCGACCCACGCCGTGCCAGCTCATCGGCACACTCGTTTCCCTGTATGTTACGATGCCCCGGCACCCATATTAGAGAAACGGCATGTCGACTTGCCAGGTTCATGGTCCTCTCCATGCACTGACCTACGAGGCTCGAAGTGATCGTCGCTGATCCGAGAGCCCGAAGAGCCGCCTGGCTGTCCGAGAAGATAGCTATCCGATTACCTGTTATATTTGTATCCAGTAATGCCCTGCATGCTTCCTGGATAGCATAAATTTCTGATTGAAATACACTCGCAGAGTCTGGAAGATGCACTGATAAGGACACGTCTGGGAGAATTCCGAAAACCCCCGCTCCCACTCCACAATCCATTTTAGATCCGTCCGTGAAAATTGATATGTCGAAGTTTTGTGGTAGTTCCCTGTTTTCCAGTCCTTTCTGGATGGGAAAATAACCTCAAAATTTGTGTCGAAAACTGTCCTGGGACAGATGTAGTCCGTTTTGTTCTTAATATAGGGGTCGGTCATATTTAACAGAATACGGCTGTGACCGTATCCACGCTCTTTCCAGAGTCCCAACTCGCGAAGCCTGAGTGCACCATTAGATGCTATTTCCTTGATAAAGAGATCAATCGGTGGTATATTGCATATCACGTTCAGAGCCTCTGTGGGGCATGATCTAATCGCCCCTGTGATTGCGCCACAAGCTGCCCGCTGAACTTTGCTTAGCATGTTCCCAATGTAGCCCACCTCGACTGCACTCCACCACACTATTGCTCCGTAGGCTAAGATCGGTCGAATAACTGGTTTGTACATCCATGCCGTGATTTCTGGGCTCAAGCCCACTGTCTGCCTAACATTCGTTTACAGGCGTATATAGCTCCATATGCCCGTTTGACCCTGTTTTCTATGTTAAGCTTCCAGTTCAACTTAGGTGTCAAGATAACGCCTAAGTATTTCGCCCTATCAGAAAGTTGCAACTCTTGACCATAAAGAGAAGATAGATTGAAACTTGGTATTTTTTTCCTATTTGTGAATAACACTAGTTCTGTCTTTGAGGGATTGACATTAAGCCCCGCAGCCTCTGCCCATCCACTCAGCTTCCTTAGTGCTCCCTGCATGATATCGC
This sequence comes from Sphenella marginata, assembly GCA_951509765.1. Lineage (NCBI taxonomy): Eukaryota > Metazoa > Arthropoda > Insecta > Diptera > Tephritidae > Sphenella > Sphenella marginata. The sequence goes on from OX608078.1 coordinate 28,439,542, forward strand.
TAATGACGCTAGGGCACAGCCCCGATACTAGTATTACTACGTCGTCCGCGTAGGCATCCACTTTAACTCCGTTTCTGTTGAGTTGACGAAGTATACCGTCTATAACGCAAAGCCAAAGCAGTGGTGACAGCACGCCACCCTGAGGAGTTCCTCTCGACAAGTGTGCCGTCACTTCACTTGCTCCGACCTTGGCGCTTATGATTCTTGACCGCAGTGCCATCCCTATCCAGTTTACAATAGGGTCCTCGATGCCAAGGACCGATAGCGCGTCCTCTATCGCTTCCAGCCTTACATTGTTGAAGGCGCCCTCGATATCGAGGAATGCGGCCATGGTGAACTGTTTGCTCTCAAGGGACGCTTCTACCTTGTGCCCCACCTCGTGCAGGGCAGTCTCCGTTGAGCGGCCGTTGAGATATGCATGCTGAGCTGTTGACAGCCCTGAAGTATCCAATTTATTCCTGATATGGATGTCCAAAAGCCGTTCGAAGGTTTTTAAAACAAACGACGAAAGACTAATAGGTCTGAAGTCCTTGGGGTTTTCATAACCTCTCTTGCCCACCTTTGGGATGAAAACCACCCTCGTCCTCCTCCAGTTTAAAGGCACATGGATTAGCCGAATGCATGCCCTGAAGATACACGCCAGCCAGGGTATTACCAGCAGGCTGGTTTTTTGTAACATGGCTGGGAAAATACCATCCGGCCCCGCGGATTTGTACGGTGAGAAACTGTTGATTGCCCATTCAATCTTTTTGGTTGTTATAAGATCATTTATTAGACAAAGAGACGGCAGTACACCAGTGTACTCTTTACCTTCCATTTGACTAGGCCCACAGCCTGGAAAATGTGTTCCTACAAGAAGATCCACGGTTTCCGCCGAGCTGCATGTCCACGAACCGTCGTCTTTCCGTAAAAACGACGGGCAAACTTTTTCCTTTGAGAGAATTTTCCCAAGTCTCGAAGATTCCTTTGTCGATTCGATGGACGTGCAAAAGTCCTTCCAGGATCCTTCTTTTGCCTTCCGAATCGCTTTTTTATAGCATCTAAGACTATTCTTGTATGGCAGCCAGTTGCCAGTAGAACGGCTCAGGTTGAATTGTCTCCTAGACTCTCTCCTGAGTTCGAAAAGGTCTGAATTCCACCAGGGAGGATATACTTTTTTGCTAAAACTAGTTGGACAAGCTACCCTTAGAGCCGACCCCATGGCCTTCTCCAGCTTACTACTTTTAGCATCAAGCTCCTCCACTGACAGTAATTCCTGCAAAGGTTGACTACCTAACTTATTGCTCACTACTCTGACGAACCTTCGCCAGTTTGTCCTCCTTGGGTTAAGGTGAGGAATAGAGTTATCTAATTTCAAAATGATATCAAAAAGGATCATCCTGTGGTCAGAAAAGGATTGCCTCTCTGAATTCCGCCTTCTCCAGCGGACCAATACTCTCCTCATTTATGAGGAGGACGAAGGAGAGCCTGTTCCGCTGAGATGCCTCTGCCTTTATGACCACCCAGTCATCCATAGGCACCTCGCGGTTTGAGCCTGCAAATACTTTAACAGCGTCCCGCTGTCAATCTTCATGCGCGGGATCCATATCCTCGCTCTTGGTCGCTTTGGTATGTCGGCGGCTTGGATCAGCTTTACCTTTAAGCCGCCCCCAGCATCGCCTAGGTGCAGCAGGCACTTCTCCAGGAAGTCCTTTGACTGCTGGTCCTCGCATTTCACCACCCTGTGACCGCGGACAACTTCCGCCGAGTCGAAGGAGGGGAGACTACCATCTGGGTTGGCCATCAGATATATTGAATATGCAATAACTTTGCTTAAACTACCTGTATATCATTTCTATTTCACCTCTAAAGTGTTCGTGGGCAAAGAAAGTCGAATGCACAAAATTTTTGGAAAATGGGCGTGACCCCGCCCCTTTATGGCGAATTATTCCACAAAACTTTCCATGCCATAACGGCGGTAAAAATTGATTTATTGAAACGATATTGGGAGAAAGTGTTCAACATATAAAGCTGTAAAAATAGACAAAATTGGTTAATGGACACTCCCACTTTATGAACACAGTTCTGAAAAATTTCTTTGTAAAATTAAAATCGCGATATTTTCCTAATTGTATAAGTTATATAAATAATATTTTACCCACATAATAAGCTTTTTAAGCAAAACTAAACTGTAAAAAAATTTTGTGGATTTTGTTGAAGTAGGCGTGGCGCCGCCCACTTTTCAGCAAAAAAGGTCTGTTGTTTTCAAAAGCGATTGCTTGAAATTTCAAGAAGGTATTTCAATGAAAGTTAGTGAGATGCCGTCAAAAATTATGCAAATCGAATAACAAACAAGCAAGATTTACGGGAAAGTAGTTAACACCCTATTGCCTTTTTTTTTATTAATTTTTTTTATTTTCATACCTTTCATAAGCATGGGGAAAGCTATTTATATTTTGTTATTTAGTGATAATTTAATTTACCACTTACAACAGAAGTGTTTTTAATCGAAACCAATCAGTTGTCTTTATAACAACTTTTAAGGTATTAAAATAGACCTGAGTAAATTAGGATACCAAAACAGATCACTACTAGGTATTTAATGTTCGGTTACACCCGAACTTAGACTTCCTTACTAGTTTTTAATATAAAATTGTTTTCCTGAATAGAATAACATTACATTAAACAATTAAGGAAGTCTAAGTTCGGGTGAACCGAACATTAAATACCCAGCGTTAGTTTTCAGAACGAGATACAAATAGCACGACTTGGCAATGATATAGGCCCTAGAATCTTATTTTAAATTTTCTATATCAAAAAAGGGGGCGTGGTTATCATCCGATTTCGTCTATTTTCAATAACAACCTACCTTGGCCAAAAAGGAACCTGTATAACAAATTTAATGCAAAGATCTGCATTTTTACTCAAGTTATGTTAATTTATGTGATTTTCCAAATTATCGTTATCGAAAAAGGGGCGTGGTTATAATTCGATTGCGACAATTTTCAACAGTAATTTTACGCAAGTTATGTCAATTTATGTGATTTTCGATATCGAAAAAGAGGGCGTGGTTATCATCCGATTTCGACAATTTTCAACAGAAACCTACCTTTCCCAAAAAGTAACTTGTATAACAAATTTAATGCAAAGATCTACATTTTTACTCAAGTTATGTTAATTTATGTGATTTTCAAAATTTTCGATATCGAAAAAGTGGCGTGGTTATAATTCGATTGCGACAATTTTCAACAGCAGCCTATCTAGGCCAGAAAGTAATAAATACAACAAATTCCATGCAAATATCTCAGTTTTCACGCAAGTTATGTTAATTTATGTGATTTTCGAAATTTTCGATAACGAAAAAGCGGGCGTGGTTATCATCCGATTTCACCCATTTTCACTAGCAACCTACCTTGGCCAGAAAGTAACCTGTATACAAAATTTCATGCAAATATTACAATTTTTACTCAAGTTATCGTGTACACGGACGGACAGACGAACAGACGTCATTGTCGACAAGTCCTCTTCCTTGCCTCCATTTTCAGCGAAAGTTTCTGCAAATAGAATTTTAATATAAATATAACAAGTAAGGAAAGGGCTGTCTTCGGCTGTGCCAAAGGCCTTATACCTTTCATGAATACGCATATCTTTTTAGCGTGTCCGATTTTTGAAGTATCCGGGGTCGGTACGAGCTATAGACCTATTAATAATTTTTTCTGTTTTTGGGTTTCTTAATAATTTTTTGTATTAATTATTAAAAGTTTTTGTTGAATTGAACAGGAAAAATTTAGAGACAACCGCCATAGCTTTTCTTATAGATCCATTTCGGAAGTTGCTAACTTCACTCATCAGATAAATTTTGGCACGCATTGCTAACTATTGAGCTAACCATACGCTGGGTTTTTTGTCTTCTAAAGGCCCTGTTCAATCAACTTTTTACCAATTCATGAACCAACAGCGCCATCCGGCAGTGAGCTTGGATCATGATGGATTTTTTGCAAGTCTGTTTTGGTGTCACAGTTTGCCAACCATGTGCTCTTGATTTTTTGTTATTGAGATTTTACACAAACAACAAGCTTGTCACCCCTATCATGGATTTCAATTACGTTCCCGTTCTACGCTCCGCCGAAATCGAAAATTGGTATCATGCGTTTAAATTGGATTGAAAGAAGAAGAGGAAGGCTATAAGTCTTTCGAAATCAGCTGTTTGCCTTGAAATGTGTGGAATTGGAACATAACAAAGCAAAAATACACAAATTAGTGCTTTTGAATTAAATGTACAATTGTATTATTTATTAACTTAATTCCATAAATTAACTAATTACATATGTATTGAGCATTATGTAACAAATTTAGTGAAATTTTATACATAGATCAATTGATTGATTATAGCAGACGTCGGAGGACCAACAAAAAGCAACGACGTTGAAACATATTGCGTCACAGTTTAAATCCGGTAAATAATCAACTCGAGACTGGTTTCCAATGCAATTATTAGTACATAGTTTGTGCCGCAAGCAGCTTGCAGAGTGCAAAACAATATCACCACTAGCTACCTCCTTGCCACCAAGATTAAAATACATTAGTTTAGTTTCATTGCTTACAATAAGCTTATGGGAAGCAAACCATTTTCTAAGGAGGCTCACATCCTGATCTAAGTCCACGTAAATATTAAAAACATTGTTTGATCTATATGCGATCGCAAACTCATCGGCGAGTTTATATAAATCAGAAATAAAATTGGTCCAAGGACTGAACCCTGCGGGACTCCAAAATCAATTATTCTAGGTGCACTTAGATTATTGTTTACTTTCACCGTTTAACTTCTTAAATTTGGATATGATTCAAACCATTCTAGAAAATTTCCGGCTGAGTGCAATTTACTTAAAAGAATATTAGGGTCGACCATGTCAAACGCTTTTGTAATATCAACAAAAAGACTAGCACAAGCCCCCTTTCCATCCATTGTTTTATAAATAAACGAACATTAGTTAAGAAGAGCATCTTCAGATTATACTCCTCACCGGAACCCATATTGCAATGAGCTAAAAAACTTAATTTTATCCAAATATTGCAAGACTCTGCATTTAACAGTTTTTTTCAAAAACCTTAGAGATTAATGACAGAAGAGAAATAGGTCTATAGTTGTTTTTATCTATAAAGTTCACCGTCGATATCTACACCTTTTCCACGTGTACTTCAGCATGCGTAAAATTATTTTCAGAAACCGTAACATGCTTCTGAAGTACAATTTACGGTTTCTGAAGTACAATTGACTATTCTGAAATACATATTGTTATGGTCTACTTCCAACTTATAGTAATTTTTTCTTTTATTGAGTTTGATAGGTGTGACTCACTGCGGTTGGATAGGTGACAGTTTAGGTTCACCCTGCGGTTTGACATAAATCGATTTCTGGGAAGTGGCGTGATTTTTGCCGAGGTGGCAGCACCAAATGTTCCATAAAATGGAAAAAGGCACCAATAACGGAGTTTGTAATTTCCAGACAAACAAGTGGTTGGTGTGTTCTCGGTGTGGCCAGAGATAAATTTTAGGGTGAACCATGTTGCCCGAAAATGTCAACTTGAAATAAATGGGCAATTGACGTCAAGCAAATGGTGTTTAATTTCTTCGATGGCAATTAAAGTACATATGTAATTCATCAATTAGTAGGGTGGGAGACACATGGAATCCCGTCCTTATTCCTGACCTTGACTCGATGAATAACTCATCATATCGCCAAAACAAGGTGTATTAGTAATTGGTAAAAAGCATGTGTAAGGTGGGAGTTTAACCAAATTAACGTCGTCAGTAGTTATGTCTTATAGTATTATCCTTGGCAGGGTCGGATAAGGAGTTTCATGTGTCTCCTATCCTAAAACCCAGTAACGTCGGGTTCCGCGGACCACCAAGGGAACACACCAAACACAAGTTCTAGAACCTTCCTTTTTTCGCGCGCCAACGAAAGCGTGCCTTTAGGGTTCGGACTTAGTTGAAATTGTAGTAATTTCAATACTAAATGCACTTTACACAAATCTACTACGCTTTATGTTCCCATTTAATATTACCATAATATGATTTTTTTGTTGATAAGTTAAATTTTTCCCTGACTTCAAACTTTCCCGTAGAATAACTAATCATTGTTAATATTCTCTAATTTCTACTTTCGTTCCATACGTGAAAATTCACCTTTAATAAAACTAACTAAAGAACAAAATAGTAGTAAGAGTAAAAGTACTAAATTCCTTTTTTTTTTTAAAGCCTTAAAATAAAAGTGTAATCACCGAACTTTCAATTTTAAACAATTTCTACGGGTCAAATCTCTTAAAATCTGCTATCAGGAAGTAAGATCATATCTCCTACTTTAAATTTAATAACATATCGTGCTTTTTTTTGTTTCGGAAACCGGACTGTACTTTTACCAAATTTGGCAGTACAAAAAAGTATCTAAAATAGTAACAAAAGTCCGAACCCTGATGGCAACCACCAATCGTAGTGTCCCACCTGGCAACGATCACGCCATGTAGACTGGTCAACGGAACTTTTCCATTGCGCAGTCGCAGTTAGATGGAAAATTTACCCCATATCGGCGTCACCAGCATTCGACCAATTTAAAACTTAACTTGATTTCGATGTGAACGGTCGCGTTGTTTACGCCGTGGTAGAAAAATTAGTGTATATGGTGTAAGTGTGAAAATAAACTAAAGAATTTTAGTGAAAAAAAATTAAAGAGACATTGGTATAATCGTGGTGCAGTGGAAAGAAAAAAAAAAAAACTATTAGTTGTGCGCGTTGTGCATTTGTTTTATCGCACGTATATATGTGTGCACGCCAGCGGTCAAAACGCTTTGAACGCTCAAAGATTTGGAAACTGTGACGGCATAACCACAGGCAACGCAATCTTTAAAAAAATCAAAAAGCTATCAACCACTTCCAGTTCAAGAAAGATCCAGACATTAAAACGAGGAAAAAGGTAAGTAAGCTGAAATATATTTTATTTTTATACATATCTAGGTGTTTTGTTAAATTTTGAATATAGTTTTTGCAGTGCTCCACTGTTTTTCAGGCAAATCTTCCACTGCCAAGTTAATTTTCTGTAAATTCCTATTTTTCACGGAACTGCTTTTAATTTTCTGAGTATATTTAAAGTGTACATCCGCGCGTATATTTTGGAGCAGTTCCTTCGGTAGCAGCCTGAATAGCTTTTGCAGAGCTTTGGCTTAGTGTTTTTTTATAGATTAAGTTTTTTTTCGGCCATTGGGGTTTCGAATCAGGCTGTAAATATTTTATTTGGCTCCCTAGGAACCCTCGTATGAAAACAAAAACCTTACTTTCTTTCTCGTTTGTTTATTTAATTTCTTTTTCAGCTGTGGTAATCGGTCGTTTCCAATTCGTTTGATTTTTCAGGTTTTTTTTTGTTAATTTAAATTTACCTGGCTTTTCGGTTGCCAGGCGTTTTATTTAAATTTCGATTTGCTTTTAGTTTTCAGTAATTTTGAATTTGTTTCCGTTTTAATAGTTTTGTTTGAATTTTAAGTTGAGTTGAGTTGCCAGTTTCTTTTTTTTTAATTTTGAGTTTGAATTAGAATGTCAACGGTCTGTCCGTGGCATCCGGGTTTAACCGGATGTTGTTTTAAACGTTATTTTGACGCGGTTTTTGCGTTTTTCCCCGCGTTCAAAGGCATGATTAAAATTTCTCTGTTTATGGCGCAGGACGGTAAGGTTGGCAAGAGCCCACCCCAGCTGACAATGACTAGCCACAGTGCGACATCAATATCATGCCGACCGCCTTCCTTACTGCTCCATTTTGATGCGTTTTCCATAACAGATGGCGCCCAACGTGGTACCCGAGGCGCTGGCCTCGATGACTTTTCTGGTCGATTTGTGAGGTTTCACCATCTCGTATGTCCCAGGTAGGCAAGCCCAGGAGCCACCACCTGCGTTGCGACGGGATGGTGGGACTGATCAAGTTGTCCGGATGAGTCTTCGAGTTCAGTAGCTGAGGGCTTCACGCGACTTCACGTCATGCCCACCGGAAGTTTTTGCATTTCACCCGGTGAGGTAGTGCTGAACGCACTTAGTTTTTTGTAATATACATATTTTTTTTGTCCCGAGCCTGTTGTCCGATGTCGGCTTCGGGAAAAATAAATATGTCCGCTAAGTGGGGTTTAGAGTTTAGGGATTTTTTTTTTAATTTTCGTTTTGCCGAACGTGTGTTTTCTTTTGTCTTTGTTTTTTTTTGTATGCATTTTTTTTTCTCTTTTGTAGATATCTCCACTCCTCTAACCAGTCTCAGGTGGCAGCCTTCAGCAGCCCCTGCATTGCGGAAGGAGGAGTGGGGAACCGAATAACCCCCTTTTTCAACTGCACAAGTCTGGGGAAATGCGGTATCTAACCGCATCCTTTCATTGCGGCGCAGCTGAGGAGGGGTAGAACACAGATTTTCAGTTTTTTTTTGTCATTTTCGGTCTGCAGCACCCCGGCAAGTCTCAGGCGGCAGCCTTTAGCAGCCCCTGCATTGCGGTCGGGGGTGCTGGAGTCCAAAGAAGTTTAAACTTTTTCAACTGCGCAAGTCTGGGGAAATGCGGTACCTAACCGAATCCTTTCATTGCGGCGCAGCTGAAGAGGTGTTGAGTAAAATAAAATTTCAGTTTCTTTTTGTCATTTTCGGTCTACAGTGCCTCGGCAAGTCTCAGGTGGCAGCCTTTAGCAGCCCCTGCATTGCGGTCGGGAGTACTGTAGTCCAAACAAGTTTAACTTTTTCAAAATTCTCGCCATGGTACACCCACATGTTGTTGTTGTTGTTGTTGTTTTAGCAACAAAATGACTCCCCGAAGGTTTTGGGGAGTGTTGTCGAAATAACAGTCCTTGGCCGGATATGAATCCGGTACGCTTCGGTACTCCCTTGCGGTACTGCCCGACTGTCGTGGAAGCGATTTGGTATGACCACTGGAACCTTCTAGGTCATGTCATCCCTCCTTCCGAAAGAAGAGATGGGTAATGAGAGGTGAGAGGCATCATATCCGTAGATCAACCATCGGGTTGCACATCAGGGCAAGGTGTCCTTAAGACCATCCCTGCATTGCGGTAGGTGTACCTGGATATGTCCTTGTCAAATGTTTTATGTAAATTTTTTTTTCTCAAGGATACCTATGCCTTCTAATGATGGGATGTCAGCATTCCCATTGAATATTTAAATACATATACATACATTTTCCAAACAACACTTCGTATTTCATTGCTTTTGGATTTTTAAACGTATATTTACTAATCCAACTTTCTTTCAGCATACATTGTACATATATATATATATATACATTTTGTTTTTTTGTTTAAACTTTATTGGTTTACGGAAAAGTCATTACGATTAGCGACTTGATAAACGTCGACTTAATTAAACATACATTTTGTTACGCGAATCGTCGGTGTTATAGGGTAGGGAGGGTGAATTTGACTTTGTGCCTTCCAACCGCCCCTTGTAACCGAAACCAATACTTAAAAAATTTTTTTTATTGACCGATTTTTCTTAGATAGACACAGTCCTAGTAGACATGAATCAGTCAGCTGAACGCATGACTATTAGAAATTCTACGCGAGGAAGTGGGGGTAAACCTAAAGGTCAGGGTAGAGGGGCATTTCCGAAACAGCCCACAAATCGGCCTTTAGTGATGCATTCTCCAGTAGGTAGTCCGGATAGAGGAGATTCGACCGGGACAGTATTGAACCCTGCTTCCAACCATAAGATGGATAGACCGGCTAGTACTAATATCCTTGATTCGTCCATGGCCGCAGATCCTATGCATAATATTTTTGACCCTTCCACTAACGTGTTGACAGGTATACAGGAGGAAGCTGGAGTTTTGCTACAAAACTCTGTACCTCTTAACACTTTAGGTGATAGGAATACTCCGCGGAATATTGTCGAGGCCCCTCCTGAAGATTCGTGGGTGAACGTGCTACATCAGCTGTTCAGGACTTCTCAGGAGGAGATGCGTAACGAAATGAGGACGATCAGGGCGAACATGGAATTTGCTTAACGCTGCAGTAACATCGTCGCAGGGCGGTACCAGGAACACCAATAGAAAAAAAGTACTTCGGTCCATAACATACCAAGCAATTTACAAGTGTGCCTATTAACTAAGTAATAAAAAGTAGTAAGAAAATATGTTGCAACGTTTTTAAATCGGAAGCCGATTATGTGTTAGGCCTTAACAGAACTTCAATATCGTCATGCTTCAACCAAAGAAGACATACTTTTACCTGCTCTAGGAAAACGCTTATTCTTCGAATCGCTTGTATTTCTGCTTATTGAAAATCATACATACTATGGTATAGAAGTTTCGATGCAGAGTTGTGCGTGAGGCAGGAATAGTAACATTTGTATTGGAATTGCTTCTTAACATGAGTGAAGTGAATATTGGACTTCGTACATAACCACTTCTTGTAAGGAGAATATTTAATTGGCTAATAACATTTTTCGAGTGCACTTCTGCAACATTAATAGTGGTCGAATTGTACTATAATATGCACTACCCCAGCAACTTATGCCATATTGAAGTTTAGACTGTACAAGTCCATAATACATCATTTCCAATACACTGCTTGCACATAGTTTTTGAAGACGATAAAATGAGCGAACAGTTGTAGCAGGAAGCTTTCATGACAGAGATATGCAAAGACCAGCTTAAGTTGTGATCGACTATAACACCCAGATATCTAAAAGTATAGACAACTTCGACGTTGAAACATATTGCGTCACAGTTTAAATCCGGTAAATAATCAACTCGAGACTGGTTTCCAATGCAATTATTAGTACATAGTTTGTGCCGCAAGCAGCTTGCAGAGTGCAAAACAATATCACCACTAGCTACCTCCTTGCCACCAAGATTAAAATACATTAGTTTAGTTTCATTGCTTACAATAAGCTTATGGGAAGCAAACCATTTTCTAAGGAGGCTCACATCCTGATCTAAGTCCACGTAAATATTAAAAACATTGTTTGATCTATATGCGATCGCAAAGTCATCGGCGAGTTTATATAAATCAGAAATAAAATTGGTCCAAGGACTGAACCCTGCGGGACTCCAAAATCAATTATTCTAGGTGCACTTAGATTATTGTTTACTTTCACCGTTTAACTTCTTAAATTTGGATATGATTCAAACCATTCTAGAACATTTCCGGCTGAGTGCAATTTACTTAAAAGAATATTAGGGTCGACCATGTCAAACGCTTTTGTAATATCAACAAAAAGACTAGCACAAGCCCCCTTTCCATCCATTGTTTTATAAATAAACGAACATTAGTTAAGAAGAGCATCTTCAGATTATACTCCTCACCGGAACCCATATTGCAATGAGCTAAAAAACTTAATTTTATCCAAATATTGCAAGACTCTGCATTTAACAGTTTTTTTCAAAAACCTTAGAGATTAATGACAGAAGAGAAATAGGTCTATAGTTGTTTTTATCTATAAAGTTCACCGTCGATATCTACACCTTTTCCACGTGTACTTCAGCATGCGTAAAATTATTTTCAGAAACCGTAACATGCTTCTGAAGTACAATTTACGGTTTCTGAAGTACAATTGACTATTCTGAAATACATATTGTTATGGTCTACTTCCAACTTATAGTAATTTTTTCTTTTATTGAGTTTGATAGGTGTGACTCACTGCGGTTGGATAGGTGACAGTTTAGGTTCACCCTGCGGTTTGACATAAATCGATTTCTGGGAAGTGGCGTGATTTTTGCCGAGGTGGCAGCACCAAATGTTCCATAAAATGGAAAAAGGCACCAATAACGGAGTTTGTAATTTCCAGACAAACAAGTGGTTGGTGTGTTCTCGGTGTGGCCAGAGATAAATTTTAGGGTGAACCATGTTGCCCGAAAATGTCAACTTGGAATAAATGGGCAATTGACGTCAAGCAAATGGTGTTTAATTTCTTCGATGGCAATTAAAGTACATATGTAATTGATCAATTAGTAGGGTGGGAGACACATGGAATCCCGTCCTTATTCCTGACCTTGACTCGATGAATAACTCATCATATCGCCAAAACAAGTTGTATTAGTAATTGGTAAAAAGCATGTGTAAGGTGGGAGTTTAACCAAATTAACGGCGTCAGTAGTCATGTCTTATAGTATTATCCTTGGCAGGGTCGGATAAGGAGTTTCATGTGTCTCCTATCCTAAAACCCAGTAACGTCGGGTTCCGCGGACCACCAAGGGAACACACCAAACACAAGTTCTAGAACCTTCCTTTTTTCGCGCGCCAACGAAAGCGTGCCTTTAGGGTTCGGACTTAGTTGAAATTGTAGTAATTTCAATACTAAATGCACTTTACACAAATCTACTACGCTTTATGTTCCCATTTAATATTACCATAATATGATTTTTTTGTTGATAAGTTAAATTTTTCCCTGACTTCAAACTTTCCCGTAGAATAACTAATCATTGTTAATATTCTCTAATTTCTACTTTCGTTCCATACGTGAAAATTCCGACAATGACTAGCCACAGTGCGACATCAATATCATGCCGACCGCCTTCCTTACTGCTCCATTTTGATGCGTTTTCCATAACAGATGGCGCCCAACGTGGTACCCGAGGCGCTGGCCTCGATGACTTTTCTGGTCGATTTGTGAGGTTTCACCATCTCGTATGTCCCAGGTAGGCAAGCCCAGGAGCCACCACCTGCGTTGCGACGGGATGGTGGGACTGATCAAGTTGTCCGGATGAGTCTTCGAGTTCAGTAGCTGAGGGCTTCACGCGACTTCACGTCATGCCCACCGGAAGTTTTTGCATTTCACCCGGTGAGGTAGTGCTGAACGCACTTAGTTTTTTGTAATATACATATTTTTTTTGTCCCGAGCCTGTTGTCCGATGTCGGCTTCGGGAAAAATAAATATGTCCGCTAAGTGGGGTTTAGAGTTTAGGGATTTTTTTTTTTAATTTTCGTTTTGCCGAACGTGTGTTTTCTTTTGTCTTTGTTTTTTTTTGTATGCATTTTTTTTTCTCTTTTGTAGATATCTCCACTCCTCTAACCAGTCTCAGGTGGCAGCCTTCAGCAGCCCCTGCATTGCGGAAGGAGGAGTGGGGAACCGAATAACCCCCTTTTTCAACTGCACAAGTCTGGGGAAATGCGGTATCTAACCGCATCCTTTCATTGCGGCGCAGCTGAGGAGGGGTAGAACACAGATTTTCAGTTTTTTTTTTGTCATTTTCGGTCTGCAGCACCCCGGCAAGTCTCAGGCGGCAGCCTTTAGCAGCCCCTGCATTGCGGTCGGGGGTGCTGGAGTCCAAAGAAGTTTAAACTTTTTCAACTGCGCAAGTCTGGGGAAATGCGGTACCTAACCGAATCCTTTCATTGCGGCGCAGCTGAAGAGGTGTTGAGTAAAATAAATTTTCAGTTTCTTTTTGTCATTTTCGGTCTACAGTGCCTCGGCAAGTCTCAGGTGGCAGCCTTTAGCAGCCCCTGCATTGCGGTCGGGAGTACTGTAGTCCAAACAAGTTTAACTTTTTCAAAATTCTCGCCATGGTACACCCACATGTCTCAGGGCAAGGTGTCCTTAAGACCATCCCTGCATTGCGGTAGGTGTACCTGGATATGTCCTTGTCAAATGTTTTATGTAAATTTTTTTTTCTCAAGGATACCTATGCCTTCTAATGATGGGATGTCAGCATTCCCATTGAATATTTAAATACATATACATACATTTTCCAAACAACACTTCGTATTTCATTGCTTTTGGATTTTTAAACGTATATTTACTAATCCAACTTTCTTTCAGCATACATTGTACATATATATATATATATACATTTTGTTTTTTTGTTTAAACTTTATTGGTTTACGGAAAAGTCATTACGATTAGCGACTTGATAAACGTCGACTTAATTAAACATACATTTTGTTACGCGAATCGTCGGTGTTATAGGGTAGGGAGGGTGAATTTGACTTTGTGCCTTCCAACCGCCCCTTGTAACCGAAACCAATACTTAAAAAATTTTTTTTATTGACCGATTTTTCTTAGATAGACACAGTCCTAGTAGACATGAATCAGTCAGCTGAACGCATGACTATTAGAAATTCTACGCGAGGAAGTGGGGGTAAACCTAAAGGTCAGGGTAGAGGGGCATTTCCGAAACAGCCCACAAATCGGCCTTTAGTGATGCATTCTCCAGTAGGTAGTCCGGATAGAGGAGATTCGACCGGGACAGTATTGAACCCTGCTTCCAACCATAAGATGGATAGACCGGCTAGTACTAATATCCTTGATTCGTCCATGGCCGCAGATCCTATGCATAATATTTTTGACCCTTCCACTAACGTGTTGACAGGTATACAGGAGGAAGCTGGAGTTTTGCTACAAAACTCTGTACCTCTTAACACTTTAGGTGATAGGAATACTCCGCGGAATATTGTCGAGGCCCCTCCTGAAGATTCGTGGGTGAACGTGCTACATCAGCTGTTCAGGACTTCTCAGGAGGAGATGCGTAACGAAATGAGGACGATCAGGGCGAACATGGAATTTGCTTAACGCTGCAGTAACATCGTCGCAGGGCGGTACCAGGAACACCAATAGAAAAAAAGTACTTCGGTCCATAACATACCAAGCAATTTACAAGTGTGCCTATTAACTAAGTAATAAAAAGTAGTAAGAAAATATGTTGCAACGTTTTTAAATCGGAAGCCGATTATGTGTTAGGCCTTAACAGAACTTCAATATCGTCATGCTTCAACCAAAGAAGACATACTTTTACCTGCTCTAGGAAAACGCTTATTCTTCGAATCGCTTGTATTTCTGCTTATTGAAAATCATACATACTATGGTATAGAAGTTTCGATGCAGAGTTGTGCGTGAGGCAGGAATAGTAACATTTGTATTGGAATTGCTTCTTAACATGAGTGAAGTGAATATTGGACTTCGTACATAACCACTTCTTGTAAGGAGAATATTTAATTGGCTAATAACATTTTTCGAGTGCACTTCTGCAACATTAATAGTGGTCGAATTGTACTATAATATGCACTACCCCAGCAACTTATGCCATATTGAAGTTTAGACTGTACAAGTCCATAATACATCATTTCCAATACACTGCTTGCACATAGTTTTTGAAGACGATAAAATGAGCGAACAGTTGTAGCAGGAAGCTTTCATGACAGAGATATGCAAAGACCAGCTTAAGTTGTGATCGACTATAACACCCAGATATCTAAAAGTATAGACAACTTCGACGTTGAAACATATTGCGTCACAGTTTAAATCCGGTAAATAATCAACTCGAGACTGGTTTCCAATGCAATTATTAGTACATAGTTTGTGCCGCAAGCAGCTTGCAGAGTGCAAAACAATATCACCACTAGCTACCTCCTTGCCACCAAGATTAAAATACATTAGTTTAGTTTCATTGCTTACAATAAGCTTATGGGAAGCAAACCATTTTCTAAGGAGGCTCACATCCTGATCTAAGTCCACGTAAATATTAAAAACATTGTTTGATCTATATGCGATCGCAAAGTCATCGGCGAGTTTATATAAATCAGAAATAAAATTGGTCCAAGGACTGAACCCTGCGGGACTCCAAAATCAATTATTCTAGGTGCACTTAGATTATTGTTTACTTTCACCGTTTAACTTCTTAAATTTGGATATGATTCAAACCATTCTAGAACATTTCCGGCTGAGTGCAATTTACTTAAAAGAATATTAGGGTCGACCATGTCAAACGCTTTTGTAATATCAACAAAAAGACTAGCACAAGCCCCCTTTCCATCCATTGTTTTATAAATAAACGAACATTAGTTAAGAAGAGCATCTTCAGATTATACTCCTCACCGGAACCCATATTGCAATGAGCTAAAAAACTTAATTTTATCCAAATATTGCAAGACTCTGCATTTAACAGTTTTTTTCAAAAACCTTAGAGATTAATGACAGAAGAGAAATAGGTCTATAGTTGTTTTTATCTATAAAGTTCACCGTCGATATCTACACCTTTTCCACGTGTACTTCAGCATGCGTAAAATTATTTTCAGAAACCGTAACATGCTTCTGAAGTACAATTTACGGTTTCTGAAGTACAATTGACTATTCTGAAATACATATTGTTATGGTCTACTTCCAACTTATAGTAATTTTTTCTTTTATTGAGTTTGATAGGTGTGACTCACTGCGGTTGGATAGGTGACAGTTTAGGTTCACCCTGCGGTTTGACATAAATCGATTTCTGGGAAGTGGCGTGATTTTTGCCGAGGTGGCAGCACCAAATGTTCCATAAAATGGAAAAAGGCACCAATAACGGAGTTTGTAATTTCCAGACAAACAAGTGGTTGGTGTGTTCTCGGTGTGGCCAGAGATAAATTTTAGGGTGAACCATGTTGCCCGAAAATGTCAACTTGGAATAAATGGGCAATTGACGTCAAGCAAATGGTGTTTAATTTCTTCGATGGCAATTAAAGTACATATGTAATTCATCAATTAGTAGGGTGGGAGACACATGGAATCCCGTCCTTATTCCTGACCTTGACTCGATGAATAACTCATCATATCGCCAAAACAAGTTGTATTAGTAATTGGTAAAAAGCATGTGTAAGGTGGGAGTTTAACCAAATTAACGGCGTCAGTAGTCATGTCTTATAGTATTATCCTTGGCAGGGTCGGATAAGGAGTTTCATGTGTCTCCTATCCTAAAACCCAGTAACGTCGGGTTCCGCGGACCACCAAGGGAACACACCAAACACAAGTTCTAGAACCTTCCTTTTTTCGCGCGCCAACGAAAGCGTGCCTTTAGGGTTCGGACTTAGTTGAAATTGTAGTAATTTCAATACTAAATGCACTTTACACAAATCTACTACGCTTTATGTTCCCATTTAATATTACCATAATATGATTTTTTTGTTGATAAGTTAAATTTTTCCCTGACTTCAAACTTTCCCGTAGAATAACTAATCATTGTTAATATTCTCTAATTTCTACTTTCGTTCCATACGTGAAAATTCACCTTTAATAAAACTAACTAAAGAACAAAATAGTAGTAAGAGTAAAAGTACTAAATTCCTTTTTTTTTTTAAAGCCTTAAAATAAAAGTGTAATCACCAAACTTTCAATTTTAAAGAATTTCTACGGGTCAAATCTCTTAAAATCTGCTATCAGGAAGTAAGATCATATCTCCTACTTTAAATTTAATAACATATCGTGCTTTTTTTTGTTTCGGAAACCGGACTGTACTTTTACCAAATTTGGCAGTACAAAAAAGTATCTAAAATAGTAACAAAAGTCCGAACCCTGATGGCAACCACCAATCGTAGTGTCCCACCTGGCAACGGTCACGCCATGTCAGACTGGTCAACGGAACTTTTCCATTGCGCAGTCGCAGTTAGATGGAAAATTTACCCCATATCGGCGTCACCGGCATTCGACCAATTTAAACCTTAACTTGATTTCGATGTGAACGGTCGCGTTGTTTACGCCGTGGTAGAAAAATTAGTGTATATGGTGTAAGTGTGAAAATAAACTAAAGAATTTTAGTGAAAAAAAATTAAAGAGACATTGGTATAATCGTGGTGCAGTGGAAAGAAAAAAAAAAAAACTATTAGTTGTGCGCGTTGTGCATTTGTTTTATCGCACGTATATATGTGTGCACGCCAGCGGTCAAAACGCTTTGAACGCTCAAAGAATTGGAAACGAAAACTGCAACAGTCTGCAGCTGTGACGGCATAACCACAGGCAACGCAATCTTTAAAAAAATCAAAAAGCTATCAACCACTTCCAGTTCAAGAAAGATCCAGACATTAAAACGAGGAAAAAGGTAAGTAAGCTGAAATATATTTTATTTTTATACATATCTAGGTGTTTTGTTAAATTTTGAATATAGTTTTTGCAGTGCTCCACTGTTTTTCAGGCAAATCTTCCACTGCCAAGTTAATTTTCTGTAAATTCCTATTTTTCACGGAACTGCTTTTAATTTTCTGAGTATATTTAAAGTGTACATCCGCGCGTATATTTTGGAGCAGTTCCTTCGGTAGCAGCCTGAATAGCATTTGCAGAGCTTTGGCTTAGTGTTTTTTTTATAGATTAAGTTTTTTTTCGGCCATTGGGGTTTCGAATCAGGCTGTAAATATTTTATTTGGCTCCCTAGGAACCCTCGTATGAAAACAAAAACCTTACTTTCTTTCTCGTTGCAGCTACAACCACAGCAACCGGTAACAGCACAGGCTAAAATAACAGCATCGGTCATAACACCGGCAACAGCAACTCCGGCACCAACGATAACTACCAGCAGTAACAACAGCGGGGCCGACATCGTATAGGCCCCGCCTAAACCACCGCGCGCAACCATCACAACGCGCCACCATAGCAGCGCACCATCGTTGCGCGCGCTACCACCGCTCCACCACACCGCGCGCCAATATAGCAGCGCAACATCATTACGCGCGCTACCACCGCCACGCGCTACCCTTTGACGCGCCACCTTAATTGCGCAACATAGTTGCGCGCGCTACCAAGGCACGCGCCCACCTCGCACGCCACCATTGCAACAGCGCACCATCATCGAGCGCGCTACCATCGCAACGCGCCACCATTGCGAAACCATCATTGTGCGCGCTACCACAATCGCGAGTGCCGCAACAACAACAAACACCAGAATTAGCGAAAGCGGGGGCGACCTCATATACGCCCGCCGCACAAACATCAACTACCGGTGACAACAACCAGCCATACCAACCAGAGTGACAATAGCGGGGGCCGACCTGTTGTAGGCCCGCCGCACAACTACCAACAACAACAACAGTAGCGCCCCACCAACGGCCTACTGCAACAACCGGGTGAGACCTTTCTAATTTAGACCTGTTAAATGAACATTGAATAAGTTTGTTATAAAATGGGACTTTCCTAATTATTTAGAAGAGGCATAGGATTGTAGGTAAGGGGCCATCGATATTAGGTGCATCGATGGCCATGGATGAGGGTGGGCCAAGCACCGGGCGTCGCAACAACACCCGCGGCGCCCCCTTATATGTTCGGCCTTATTTTTTTTTTGATTTATTGTTTATTTAATTTCTTTTTCAGCTGTGGTAATCGGTCGTTTCCGATTCGTTTGATTTTTCAGGTTTTTTTTTGTTAATTTAAATTTACCTGGCTTTTCGGTTGCCAGGCGTTTTATTTAAATTTCGATTTGCTTTTAGTTTTCAGTAATTTTGAATTTGTTTCCGTTTTAATAGTTTTGTTTGAATTTTAAGTTGAGTTGAGTTGCCAGTTTCTTTTTTTTTTAATTTTGAGTTTGAATTAGAATGTCAACGGTCTGTCCGTGGCATCCGGGTTTAACCGGATGTTGTTTTAAACGTTATTTTGACGCGGTTTTTGCGTTTTTCCCCGCGTTCAAAGGCATGATTAAAATTTCTCTGTTTATGGCGCAGGACGGTAAGGTTGGCAAGAGCCCACCCCAGCCGACAATGACTAGCCACAGTGCGACATCAATATCATGCCGACCGCCTTCCTTACTGCTCCATTTTGATGCGTTTTCCATAACAGATGGCGCCCAACGTGGTACCCGAGGCGCTGGCCTCGATGACTTTTCTGGTCGATTTGTGAGGTTTCACCATCTCGTATGTCCCAGGTAGGCAAGCCCAGGAGCCACCACCTGCGTTGCGACGGGATGGTGGGACTGATCAAGTTGTCCGGATGAGTCTTCGAGTTCAGTAGCTGAGGGCTTCACGCGACTTCACGTCATGCCCACCGGAAGTTTTTGCATTTCACCCGGTGAGGTAGTGCTGAACGCACTTAGTTTTTTGTAATATACATATTTTTTTTGTCCCGAGCCTGTTGTCCGATGTCGGCTTCGGGAAAAATAAATATGTCCGCTAAGTGGGGTTTAGAGTTTAGGGATTTTTTTTTAATTTTCGTTTTGCCGTTTTGTGTTTTCTTTTGTCTTTGTTTTTTTTTGTATGCATTTTTTTTCTCTTTTGTAGATATCTCCACTCCTCTAACCAGTCTCAGGTGGCAGCCTTCAGCAGCCCCTGCATTGCGGAAGGAGGAGTGGGGAACCGAATAACCCCCTTTTTCAACTGCGCAAGTCTGGGGAAATGCGGTATCTAACCGCATCCTTTCATTGCGGCGCAGCTGAGGAGGGGTAGAACACAGATTTTCAGTTTTTTTTTGTCATTTTCGGTCTGCAGCACCCCGGCAAGTCTCAGGCGGCAGCCTTTAGCAGCCCCTGCATTGCGGTCGGGGGTGCTGGAGTCCAAAGAAGTTTAAACTTTTTCAACTGCGCAAGTCTGGGGAAATGCGGTACCTAACCGAATCCTTTCATTGCGGCGCAGCTGAAGAGGTGTTGAGTAAAATAAATTTTCAGTTTCTTTTTGTCATTTTCGGTCTACAGTGCCTCGGCAAGTCTCAGGTGGCAGCCTTTAGCAGCCCCTGCATTGCGGTCGGGAGTACTGTAGTCCAAACAAGTTTAACTTTTTCAAAATTCTCGCCATGGTACACCCACATGTCTCAGGGCAAGGTGTCCTTAAGACCATCCCTGCATTGCGGTAGGTGTACCTGGATATGTCCTTGTCAAATGTTTTATGTAAATTTTTTTTTCTCAAGGATACCTATGCCTTCTAATGATGGGATGTCAGCATTCCCATTGAATATTTAAATACATATACATACATTTTCCAAACAACACTTCGTATTTCATTGCTTTTGGATTTTTAAACGTATATTTACTAATCCAACTTTCTTTCAGCATACATTGTACATATATATATATATATACATTTTGTTTTTTTGTTTAAACTTTATTGGTTTACGGAAAAGTCATTACGATTAGCGACTTGATAAACGTCGACTTAATTAAACATACATTTTGTTACGCGAATCGTCGGTGTTATAGGGTAGGGAGGGTGAATTTGACTTTGTGCCTTCCAACCGCCCCTTGTAACCGAAACCAATACTTAAAAATTTTTTTTTATTGACCGATTTTTCTTAGATAGACACAGTCCTAGTAGACATGAATCAGTCAGCTGAACGCATGACTATTAGAAATTCTACGCGAGGAAGTGGGGGTAAACCTAAAGGTCAGGGTAGAGGGGCATTTCCGAAACAGCCCACAAATCGGCCTTTAGTGATGCATTCTCCAGTAGGTAGTCCGGATAGAGGAGATTCGACCGGGACAGTATTGAACCCTGCTTCCAACCATAAGATGGATAGACCGGCTAGTACTAATATCCTTGATTCGTCCATGGCCGCAGATCCTATGCATAATATTTTTGACCCTTCCACTAACGTGTTGACAGGTATACAGGAGGAAGCTGGAGTTTTGCTACAAAACTCTGTACCTCTTAACACTTTAGGTGATAGGAATACTCCGCGGAATATTGTCGAGGCCCCTCCTGAAGATTCGTGGGTGAACGTGCTACATCAGCTGTTCAGGACTTCTCAGGAGGAGATGCGTAACGAAATGAGGACGATAAGGGAGAACATGGAATTTGCTTAACGCTGCAGTAACATCGTCGCAGGGCGGTACCAGGAACACCAATAGGGAAGAAAGGAACCGGGCCCAGACCTTTGTTAGTAACCAAGCCAACATCGTTTCGAACAACATGGCGGTGAAACCACAGGAGTGGAAGGTCTCCTTCGATGGAACTCTGAGCGTAGCGGATTTTCTGTTTAAATTAGACACCTTATGTGAGCGGACTCAGTGTTCGGACGACCAGTTAATGGCAAGCTTTCATCTATTTTTGTCAGGGCGGGCCGAGGAATGGTACTGGCTGTTCACCAA
This sequence comes from Sphenella marginata, assembly GCA_951509765.1. Lineage (NCBI taxonomy): Eukaryota > Metazoa > Arthropoda > Insecta > Diptera > Tephritidae > Sphenella > Sphenella marginata. Next base: position 28,461,297 of record OX608078.1, read on the forward strand.
GCAGAACCCAAATGCAAATTATCCCTTTTTGTGTTATTCTTTGAAGCGTGAGTTTGGAACATTGAAAAGTGACCACGACATCATGATGGAGATCTCAATGCGAAAGCAGAAGCTGAGTAAGTCATACGATGTGTTCCACACTGATATAGTAGCACTCAACGCGCGTCTTCGGGAGCCAATGTCCGAAGCCCTACTGATTGACATAATAAAACGAAACGTCAACAGTAGTTTGAAGCTTATGCTGTTCAACGCAGAGGCGAGGACATTGCATGATCTACGCGATATAGCACGAAAAGGAGAACAAGTGCTGAGGGAGAGCAAGATCCTTGGAACAACTTACACCGGAAGACATGTTAATGAGGCTCGAGCGATGACACCTGATAGGAGGATGGAAGGCGAGGATTGCGAAGCTGACCCGCAGATCGAGGCGTTGGAGTATCGGCGCAATAGGAAACCGGACTATTCAGGAATCCAGTGTTGGAATTGTCAAGCCATGGGGCATTCGTATATGTATTGTGAGGAACCCAATAGGAACAATTTTTGCTTTAAGTGCGGGCATAGGGGCGTGTATACCCCAAAGTGTCCAAAGGACCATCGCCGGCAGGGAAACCAATATTCGAGCGAGAAGATGGGGGAAACTCGTTCGGTGCCATAGCCCCCATATCAGCCAGTGCCCGAGGAGTCGCCTCGAGTGCTGAAACCATCGCAAGCAGTGAGCGCCATGGAAGTGGTGAACTTTCGAGGAGTAGTGGCACTCTTGCGACGAAACAACCCAACGTTATAGTAACTTTTCCTGATAGTTCAGATAGCTCCAATAGCTCAGACTCAGATAGTCCAGGGCCGTCAGCTCAAATTTCAAAGCAAGTTCACATTTTGAAAAGTCATAGCAGAGATGTTGCTTGTCAAGCGCATTTTCCACCTAGTTTGAAACAGAGGGTTACCAGTTACGAGCTAGTTAGGTCAAGAATTTTCGAAAACAATCCAGAGTCATTTGTGTCAGATAATATTTTGAACTGTAGGAAGAGATATAACAGTCGAGTACAGGAGCGTAAACTTTTGCAAAGCACCACTTTAGTTCCACAAAGGATGAAAGGCCTCTGGTGCGAATAAAAATAGAAAACAGTTTTATAGTAGGATTACTGGACTCGGGTGCTAATGTCTCTATCCTCGGGAAGGACTGTGAAGAGTTTTTGGATTTGATTGGGCTTAAGTACAAGCCACTACAGGCTTTGGTATACACGGCGGGTGGCGCCAAGCAGAAAATACTAGGTTCTGTTTCCTTACCTGTGACTTTTAAAAATATCACCAAAACCATACGCTTTTACCTTGTTCCTTCGCTTCTTCAAGAAGCGTATTTCGGAGTTGATTTTTGGAGAGCTTTCGCGTTAGCGCCTGATATATTTCCTAGTGTAGCATGTCTAGAGATTAGCGAAGAGAAGGAACAAGAACATAATGTCCATGATTTAACAACAAAGCAGAAGGTCGAGCTGCAGAACGTAGTAGAGACGTTTCCGTCATTTGAGAAGTTAGGTCTGGGTCAAACAAAGCTAGTCGAACATCATATTGACACGGGCGACGCGGTTCCAATAAAGAGCAAGCATTTCCCTCTTTCGCCACCGAGGCAAGTCGAAGCTTTTAGTGAGATAGATAGGCTGCTCTAAATGGGGGTTATCGAGGAATCGAACTCGCCGTGGTGTAGTCCTGTGGTGTTGGTCCGGAAACCAAGGAAGGTCCGGCTTTGTATTGATTCCAGAAAAGTCAACGCGGTTACTAAAAAGGACTCATACCCGTTGCCGCATATTAATGGGCTATTGAGTAGGTCGAAGGATACCCACTTCATCAGTGGTATCGACCTGAAGGACGCGTTTTTCCAAATCAAGTTGACGGAATCATCGAAAGAAAAGACAGCGTTCGCAGTTCCGGGGAAGCCTCTCTACCACTTTAAAGTGATGCCATTTGGGTTATGCAATGGGCCGCAGACGATGAGCAGGCTGATGGACAAGGCCATTCCTTCGCGTTTACGGGAGAATGTCTTTGTCTACTTGGATGACCTGATGGTATGCAGCACTAACTTTGAGGACCATCTGAGCTTGTTGGCAGAAGTAGCAAAGTGTTTGAGGGACGCGTGAAGAAGAGCAAATTTTGTCAGAAAGAAATTCGACATTTAGAGTACTTGATAGGTAGCGGAAGCTTAAAGGTAGACCCAGGGAAGATAGAAGCAGTTAAAAGTTTTCCGATCCCGAAGTCTCCGCGGCAGGTGCGTAGGTTTGTAGGTATGGCGAATTGGTATAGGGCGTTTATTACAAATTTCGCTGATTTAGCAGGCCCTTTGACCGATTGCCTTCGAAAAAACCTAGGTCCATTCAAACTTACCCCTGAGGCAATAGAGGCTTTCGAAAAGCTGAAGGTAGCCTTGAGCTCCGCTCCTGTCCTGGCCCAACCCGATTTCTCGAAAGAATTTGTTATTCAGTGCGATGCGGGCAAAATAGGTGTGGGTGGTGTGCTGTTCCAGGTCGACGACGAGAGCGCTGAGCATCCAATAGCGTTCGTTTCAAAAAAGCTTAACAATGCTCAGCGCAATTATACGGTGACCGAACTGGAATGCCTAGTAGCCATAGTCAGTGTCAAACGCTTTCGTCCATAGATTTACGCATCGGCATACAACATATTAGATAAACTCGGCGCTCTGGCGCAAGATGAAATCCCAATAGTAGCTAGGGCTGATAAATTGTCAAATGTTCGCGAGAAAATTCGTAGAAATTTAGATGCAGCAAAAGATAGGGCAGTAAGAGTATATAACAAACGCTCTAGACTAGTGAACTATAGGGAAGGGCAGGAGGTTTCTTTTTTTATTTCGAAATGGCTTTCTTGCAAGTATACCTTTTTCCTGTTCGCTTCATTGACCGGTCTTCGAAGCGAAGCAGGTCTGTTATGGTCTACTTCCAACTTATAGTCATTTTTCTTTTATTGAGTTTGATAGGTGTGACTCACTGCGGTTGGATAGGTGACAGTTTAGGTTCACCCTGCGGTTTGACATAAATCGATAGATTCTGGGAAGTGGCGTGATTTTTGCCAAGGAGGCTTTCGAAAAGCTGAAGGTAGCCTTGAGCTCCGCTCCTATATTGGCCCAACCCGATTTCTCGAAAGAATTTGTTATTCAGTGCGATGCGGGCAAAATAGGTGTGGGTGGTGTGCTGTTCCAGGTCGACGACGAGGGCGCTGAGCATCCAATAGCGTTCGTTTCAAAAAAGCATAACAATGCTCAGCGCAATTATACGGTGACCAAACTGGAATGCCTAGCAGCCATAGTCAGTGTCAAACGCTTTTGTCCATACATTGAGGGTCTGCCATTTCGTATTATTACAGACCATTCGAGCCTCAAGTGGTTGATGACTCAAAAGGATTTAAGTGGTAGGTTGGCTAGGTGGTCGCTTCTGCTTCAAAGATATGACTTTCAAATGGAACATCGCGAGGGAACCCTGAATATTGTACCGGATGCCTTATCGCGCTTCGATGTAGATGCGCTGACCTATCCGAACACACCTCACGAAATAGATTTAGAGTCGCCTGAATTTGCAAGTGCCGAATACGTGGATCTAGACCGAACCATTTTAGATAAACTCGGCGCTCTGGCGCAAGATGAAATCCCAATAGTAGCTAGGGCTGATAAATTGTCAAATGTTCGCGAGAAAATTCGTAGAAATTTAGATGCAGCAAAAGATAGGGCAGTAAGAGTATATAACAAACGCTCTAGACTAGTGAGGAGGTTTTTAGGAAAAATTTTGCTTTGAGTAACTTTAAACAAGGCATAAACGCCAAATTCCTGCTGAAATATCTTAAGTGTCGAGTCCGTCGAAAAATAGGCAATGCGTTGTATGACTTAGAAGATCTGACGGGAAAATTGATAGGGCGTTTCCATGCTTCGGATATTCGTCCCCAATAACCAAATTTTAACATTTTTTATCTTTTTTTACCTTGCATTTCCATCTGGGCGTTTTGGCAGTCGGGGACAACTCGCCCAGTATTCCCCCCCGAGTATTGACCCAGAAGGGAGTCCGAGGTGGCAGCACCAAATGTTCCATAAACAAGGTTACGTCAGTGACGTTAATTCGCACCCCAAAAGCGAATTAATGTCAGTGACATTAAGACGCATGCCAAAAGCGAACTAAGGTCAATATTTTTAGCGAACTAACGTCATTGACATTAATTCGCATTAAGAAAGCGAACTAAAGTCAGTACATTTTGAGTTATTTTTATTTTCTGTTTTTCCGACAGGGTGAATGCTAGATTTATATTGGAACGATTTTCCGTCATCCTTTGTCAATTTTTGTTTGTTTACAAACCGGTTTCGGCGATCCGCCATCTTCAGTGTAAGAACGAAAACTTGAAAATTTTCGTCTGCGGCGCTACTTCGTCGAATCTCAAACCCAAATGCCTCAATGACATTAATTCGCATGTCCAAAGCGAACTAAAGTCAAAATATTATACGAATTCGTTTTGGGTCATGCGTCTTAATGTCACTGACATTAATTTGCTTTTTGGGTGCGAATTAACGTCACTGACGTTAGTTCGCGCCACCCTCAAATTTACGCAGATTACACTGGATCACAAATTCCAACTTTTTTTCTGCACCAGAGACGACATAGTGAAATTCCTATGTAAAATCACCTCCTAATTCCGAAAATCAAGGTTATTTTTACTTGAATGGTACCGTTTTTGAGATATTTACGATTTACCGTTATTTCAAAAAACAAAAAAGATGGCTCCACTTAATCGTGTATATCTCAAGAACAAACTGAGCTCTTCCAAAACGGTTTGAAAAATTTGAAAGCTTATAAAATTTACTATAATCAGCACTTACAACACTTTTTGCTAGGTCCTGCAGATTCAAACATATTGAACAATCATTACGGATTTTTTAAATTTTTTTTGTAAAAATATAAAAAAATTGTACTTTGCGAGGAAGCATCTCGAAAACTTTTTTGTGTTTTTGCAGATATTTTTCCCCCCTCTAAGCTCTGTTTTATTACAAAAAAAAACAAGCTATCAGTGAACAAAATCGATGAACTAATACAAAAGTTATAAGCAATAAGGAAAATGATGACCAATAACCATTTCAAAGAACTATTGTCACCAGTGGATACAGCAGCGTGGGATTCTTTTGAAAAGGTCGTTACTTCTTTTTTAGGCAAACACAAAAGTCCTTACTACGAGATGATAGTGAACGACTTAATCAAAAACTATGCGGAAATGGGTAAATAAAAAAACATATTATAATAAATTATATATTACATAAATTTACATGAGAATATATAGCCATAAATGTGAATTCATCGTCCTGTTCCGAACAAACAAGAACGGGAAAAATATAAACAAAAAATTTGTTCTGAATTGAAAGATAAATCCAGCCTAAGAAAATTATATACTAATGTGTCACTTATGTATTTATCTAATTTACTTTTTTATTTTCTTTCAGGAGTAAATATGTCTTTAAATATTCATTTCTTACACTCCCACTTAAATTTTTTCCTGCAAAATCTTGGCGACGAAAGTGACGAGCATGGCGAAAGGTTTCACCAGCAAATGAAAGTGATTGAAAGTCGGTATCAAGGATTCTGGGATGTCGCTATGATGGGCGACTACTGTTGGTTTCTCATAAGAGAAACCGATCCTAATCTAAATAAGCCTCAAAACAAGACACATAACTTTTTCAATTATAAAATAAGATCATAGTGTTAAGACAGAACCATATGTACATATGCTATTATTTGTAGGGTACTTAAGTATTAAATGGATATATTTACTTGAATGCTTATAACTTTTGTATTAGTTCATCGATTTTGTTCACTGACAGCTTTTTTTTTTGTAATAAAACAGAGCTTAGAGGGGGGAACAAATATCTGCAAAAAAACAAAAAGTTTTCGAGATGCTTCCTCGCAAAGTACAAATTTTTTTATATTTTTAAAAAAAAAATTTAAAAAATCCGTAATGATTGTTCACTATGTTTGAATCTGCAGGACCTAGCAAAAAGTGTTGTATGTACTGATTATAGTAAATTTTATGAGCTTTCAAATTTTTCAAACCGTTTTCGAATAGCTCAAGTTGTTCTTGAGATATACACGATTAAGTGGAGCCATCTTTTATGTTTTTTGAAATAACGGTAAATCGTAATTATCTCAAAAATGGTACCATTCAAGTAAAAATAACCTTGATTTTCGGAATTAGGAGGTGATTTTACATAGGAATTTCACTATGGCGTCTCTGGTGCTTTTTGGCTGTAAACTAGTGTAATTACTCATTGGAATTAGAAGCGGCTGAAAACGAAGAAACAGACCATGAATAATTAAGACCTATATCTTTCGAGAATATGCATGTTATTTTTGTTATTTTCAGATGAATCCATAAGCATTTACAACTTCTTCAAAATAATAAATTTATGAATTAAAGAATAAATTAATTTTTTGGTAGCATTCAATATTTTTTTAATAGTGGAAGAAGGCTGTTTTCAAAATTTGATGAAGCCAGCTTTTCGGTAAGTATTTTTGGCGACAATTTGGGTTTTGGATATAGGAAAAAGAGGGCGTGGACCGTTAAATTTTTTCTCAAGTTGCTTTTTTGTCCGGGTAACCATTTTGGTGAAGTACGTTTTGCACTACTTTGAAAAAAGGGGGCGTGGAATTATAACCTGCCCCCTTTTTCGATATCGAAAATTTTTAAAATCACATAAATTCACATAACTTGAGTAAAAATGTAGATCTTTGCATTAAATTTGTTATACAGGTTACTTTTTGGCCAATGTTCAATTCAACAAAAACTTTTATTAATTAATAAAAAAAATTATTAAGAAACCCAAAAACAGAAAAAATTATTAATAGGTCTATAGCTCGTACCGAACCAGTATACTTCAAAAATCGGACACTTAAAAAGATATGCGTATTCATGAAAGGTATAAGGCCTTTGGCACAGCCGAAGACAGCCCTTTCCTTACTTGTTATATTTATATTAAAATTCTATTTGCAGAAACTTTCGCTGAAAATGGAGGCAAGGAAGAGGACTTGTCGACAATGAAGCTCTTATTTTTATACCCAGCGTACTAGTACAAGGGTATTTGGTACTATGTAACGGCGAAAAATAATAGAGTTAGATATAGAGTTCCGTATATGAAAGTTCTTAGGTTGAAAAGAAGAATTGATTAAGGCATGTCCGTCCGTCCGTCCGTCTGTCCGTCCGTGTACACGATAGCTTGAGTAAAAATTTAGATATTTGCATGAAATTTTGTATACAGGTTACTTTCTGGCCAAGGTAGGTTGCTAGTGAAAATGGGCGAAATCGCATGATAACCACGCCCCCTTTTTCGATATAGAAAATTTCGAAAATCACATAAATTGACATAACTTGCGTATTAATAGGTCTATAGCTCGTACCGAACCAGGATACTTCAAATATAAAGACCGGAAACACACACCCCTATCATGCATTTCGACTTGGATCGAAATTTTCTCCGCTTGGCAACTTTGGTATCATGCGTTCCGTTTCCGTTCAGTTCAACTTCGAAACTTACAATTCTGCCTATCATGGACTTCGAGCGTAGCTCCGTTTTTCTCAGTTGCAATTTTGTTGACGGATAGCTGCTTGGTTTTTATTTTGCAAACAATATTAGATTAATTTCCGCGATTTTTTGTTAAAACTTTTAAAACATAAGTAAAACTCGTACATAAAAGTTGTAAAACGCTCGCTATATTTGGTTTTTGTGCTCTAATGAGGTTTTTTGATATGTTTGCAGGGTAATTGTTTGCGACCGGTGCCGAGTGCTAATATTTGTCCAAATTGTGGGAAGGGGTATCAAAAGACGCGTTTCGATGCCCGGAATGTGAATCCGACTCCGGAGATCTAATATTTTCAATATTTTTGGACGCGCATTAGCACCGGTTGTAAACAATTACCAAAAATTGGACTAAGATTCAAAACACCAATCTAACAATTTTAGTAACACCATTAAAACTAACCAAACGTGCACCGGCAGCCACTCCACACCACCAACACATACTCGGTAAACTCCTTTGTCAGTTCCGGGGCCGCGAATGTCTTCATCCAGCTAAAAGTACCATCTGCGGTCAGACTTAATCCTGACATGTCTAATGTTTGCTCGGCGTACGTGTGTATCTGCGTGCCTGGTTGAAGAAGCAGATTCTTCTAGCACCAACTCTATTTCAAATGCCAGCTACCTCCTACTGACGACATGGTAACATCCACCAACAGTGTCCTTTTGCTTTTTGTTGGTCCTCCGACGTCTGCTATAATCAATCAATTGATCTATGTATAAAATTTCACTAAATTTGTTACATAATGCTCAATACATATGTAATTAGTTAATTTATGGAATTAAGTTAATAAATAATACAATTGTACATTTAATTCAAAAGCACTAATTTGTGTATTTTTGCTTTGTTATGTTCCAATTCCACACATTTCAAGGCAAACAGCTGATTTCGAAAGACTTATAGCTCTTCCTCTTCTTCTTTCAATCCAATTTAAACGCATGATACCAATTTTCGATTTCGGCGGAGCGTAGAACGGGAACGTAATTGAAATCCATGATAGGAGTGACAAGGTTGTTGTTTGTGTAAAATCTCAATAACAAAAAATCAAGAGCACATGGTTGGCAAACTGTGACACCAAAACAGACTTGCAAAAAATCCATCATGATCCAAGCTCACTGCCGGATGGCGCTGTTGGTTCATGAATTGGTAAAAAGTTGATTGAACAGGGCCTTTAGAAGACAAAAAACCCAGCGTATGGTTAGCTCAATAGTTAGCAATGCGTGCCAAAATTTCTCTGATGAGTGAAGTTAGCAACTTCCGAAATGGATCTATAAGAAAAGCTATGGCGGTTGTCTCTAAATTTTTCCTGTTCAATTCAACAAAAACTTTTAATAATTAATACAAAAAATTATTAAGAAACCCAAAAACAGAAAAAATTATTAATAGGTGTATAGCTCGTACCGACCCCGGATACTTCAAAAATCGGACACGCAAAAAAGATATGCGTATTCATGAAAGGTATAAGGCCTTTGGCACAGCCGAAGACAGCCCTTTCCTTACTTGTTATATTTATATTAAAATTCTATTTGCAGAAACTTTCGCTGAAAATGGAGGCAAGGAAGAGGACTTGTCGACAATGACGTCTGTTCGTCTGTCCGTCCGTGTACACGATAACTTGAGTAAAAATTTTAATATTTGCATGAAATTTTGTATACAGGTTACTTTCTGGCCAAGGTAGGTTGCTAGTGAAAATGGGTGAAATCGGATGATAACCACGCCCGCTTTTTCGTTATCGAAAATTTCGAAAATCACATAAATTAACATAGCTTGCGTGAAAACTGAGATATTTGCATGGAATTTGTTGTATTTATTACTTTCTGGCCTAGATAGGCTGCTGTTGAAAATTGTCGCAATCGAATTATAACCACGCCACTTTTTCGATATCGAAAATTTTGAAAATCACATAAATTAACATAACTTGAGTAAAAATGTAGATCTTTGCATTAAATTTGTTATACAAGTTACTTTTTGGGAAAGGTAGGTTTCTGTTGAAAATTGTCGAAATCGGATGATAACCACGCCCTCTTTTTCGATATCGAAAATCACATAAATTGACATAACTTGCGTAAAAACTGAGATATTTGCATGGAATTTGGTGTATTTATTACTTTCTGGCCTAGGTAGGCTGCTGTTGAAAATTGTCGCAATCGAATTATAACCACGCCCCTTTTTCGATAACGATAATTTGGAAAATCACATAAATTAACATAACTTGAGTAAAAATGCAGATCTTTGCATTAAATTTGTTATACAGGTTCCTTTTTGGCCAAGGTAGGTTGTTATTGAAAATAGACGAAATCGGATGATATAGAAAATTTAAAATAAGATTCTAGGGCCTATATCATTGCCAAGTCGTGGTATTTGTATCTCGTTCTGAAAACTAACGCTGGGTATTTAATGTTCGGTTCACCCGAACTTAGACTTCCTTAATTGTTTAATGTAATGTTATTCTATTCAGGAAAACAATTTTATATTAAAAACTAGTAAGGAAGTCTAAGTTCGGGTGTAACCGAACATTAAATACCTAGTAGTGATCTGTTTTGGTATCCTAATTTACTCAGGTCTATTTTAATACCTGAAAAGTTGTTATAAAGACAACTGATTGTTTTCGATCAAAAACACTTCTGCTGTAAGTGGTAAATTAAATTATCACTAAATAACAAAATATAAATAGCTTTCCCCATGCTTATGAAAGGTATGAAAATAAAAAAAAAGGCAATAGGGTGTTAACTACTTTCCCGTAAATCTTGCTTGTTTGTTATTCGATTTGCATAATTTTTGACAGGAGTATACTACATACTATTGGGAAGCATCTCACTAACTTTCATTGAAATACCTTCTTGAAATTTCAAGCAATCGCTTTTGAAAACGGTAATTTTTTTTCGAAATATTGCCTGTATTGATATAAATATGTGTGCTTAATTTCGTTTTGCTATCTTGAGCGGTTTTTGATTTATGATTAATTATATTTCCAAAATTGACTTAATCAAAAGTGGGCGGTGCCACGCCCCTTTTTAAAAATTTCTTCAAAAATTTACTTTTTGCCTAAACGCTAACGTACACACCGAATTTTATCCTTATTGGTGTATTATTTACTGAATAATCACTCTTTTTGTATTTTCCAAAATATTATATATATAGAAAGTGGGCGTGGCTTTTAACCGATTTTGCCTATTTTCAATAGAGCTCCGAGATAAGTGAAAAGGAACCTGCATACCAAATTTCATTGAGATATCTCAGGATTTACTCAAGTTATCGTGTTCACAGACGGACGGACGGACAGACGGACGGACATGGCTCAATCAATTTCTCTTTTCCTCCTGAGCATTTTGATATATATAAGTCAATATCTATCTCGATTCGTTTAGGCCGTTACATACTACCGTTAGGCGAATGAAGTTAATATACCTTGTGTGCGAAGCACTACTAGGTATAAAATTTTTTAAATGTTTTCGATATCGAAAATTTCGAAAATCACATAATTTAACATAACTTGAGTGAAAATATTTTAAATGTATCAATAAAAAGACATATTCAAAACAAAGTAAATGTTTTAAACGCTTATTAATTTCATCAAAAATACGTGTTTTTTAAGGATTTATAAAACTTGTTTTTTAAGCATTTAGAAAACGTGTTTTTAAGCATTTAGAAAACATTTTTTAAATGTCTTTTTTACGCTTATAAAGTTGTGTCCCTTTCGATTATAAAACGCTTGCTTTGATGCGTTTTATAAATGTCACAACAACGTTTTGCAAGTGTTTTGCTTACATTTGAACGCTTATAAAACGCTTATTGTTATATAAAATTATTTGCTGGTAACTGAAAAAATTTAATTACATAAGTATTTATATAACACCTTGCCTACCATGATTGATTTTGAATAGGCCATGTCGCTTTATTAAATGTGATTAATTATTTCTTGTTTCTTTTGCTTGTCACTGCAACTAACACACATACATATTTACCATGTCTGTGTGTCCGTGTGTCCTTTATAGGTGTCCAAAGTACTTAACCGAGTTTTATGAAATTTTCACAGTATATTCTTGGGATAATGGGTTAACGCATAGGCTATATCACGCCCCCAGGCTATATACAATTTAAATTCTTCATAACTCTGAACATATTGGGTCTAAATTAATGATTTTTTATATAATTAGGGAAAAGTGGGCGATGCCACGACCACATTTTTATACCCAGCGTACTAGTACTAGTACAAGGGTATTATAACTTTGTTGGGATAACGGTTGGTTGTACAGGTATAAAGGAATCGAGATAGATATAGACTTCCATATATCAATATGATCAGGATCGAAAAAAAATTTGATTGAGCCATGTCCGTCCGTCTGTCCGTTAACACGATAACTTGAGCAAATAATGAGATATCTTCACCAAATTCGGCATGGGTACTTATTTGGGTTCAGAATAGATTGGTATTGAAAATGGGTAAAATCTGACCATAACCACGCCCCCTTTTTCGATATCGAAAATTTCGAAGAACGTATAAAACGGGTTAATTCAGTATTAGAAGCAGATACAATGATAAAATTTGCAATATGTATTGATTTCGATGTTTTAAGGCCGATTTTATCAAATTTTTTGAAAAGGGGCGTGGCACCGCCCACATATATTTGAAGAAATTTTCAAATTTTAACTCTTAATAACTTCAGAACAGTTAGTATAACGAAATTTTGTAAAGGGCATACTATTGTTGTGTTAAATTCAGATCTAGAAAATAAACGAAATCGGTTGGCGACCACGCCTACTTTTTCATAAAAGTTATATTGAAAGGAGTTGGAAATATTGAAAAGTCCATATCTAATTAACTGATACCGCTATAATAACATAATTTGGTACATACATACATACATTTTTATATTCTTTATATTATTTTTGCAAAATTTTGGAAAGTGGGAGTGGCACCGCCCACTTATGAGTCACGCTATTTTCAAATTCGACTTCTAATAACTTCAGAACGGTGTGAGATAGATTTACGAAACTAGGTACCAGGCATGTTATGTTTATGTACAGTACTATCACAGAAAATAAGAAAAATCGGTGAACGTCTACGCCCACTTTTGGACTAAAGTTCTCTCAACGAGGTTAGGAAACGGGAATATGCAATATCTGTTTAACTGATAAAGATATAATGCTAAAATTTAGTACACTCATTCACCTGATGATGTTATTAACAAAACAAAATATCAACACTTCACTATTAACAAGCCACTGTGAAAGTATCATAAAGATCTGCAATGAAAACTGAACTTCAAATAGGAACAAACAACATAATAAAATCCGTGGGCGTGCCACCACCCACTTTTTTAAAATTAGGTAAATATTGATTAATGGACACATACATCCGTATATAAAAAATTTCACAAAATACGTTAAAAGTTATGGGCATGGCACGCCTTCTTTTCCAAAGTTATATATAGGGCATGATATTACCCTTGAATAGATCGATTGAGTAGTTTTGGCTCATGTAAACGGTTAATGCTTTATAAGCAAGGGGCGTGGCCGCGCCCACCAAATTCGCTACTGTTTAGGCTGGGAATAGATTGGTTTTTAAAATGGGCGAAATCGGATGAAAACCACTCCCCCTTTTTCTGGAAACTAACGCTGGGTATTTAATGTTCGGTTCACCCGAACTTAGACCTCCTTACTTGTTTGTGTTTTGTTTGTACTTCAATAATGTCCAAAGTTTATGGTCGATCTCTTTTAAACTTTCCAGATTGGTTCAGAAGATTGTTGTGTACGATTTAGGCTATATTAATTTTTGGAAAAGTAGGCGGTGCCACGATCCCAGGTTATATAAAATTATTGTTTGTTCTTAAATAATGTCCAAAGTTTATGGTTGATCTGTTTTAAACTTTTCCAATACGTTAAAATCTTCGTTGGGTACCATACATAGACTACATTTGTACATTTTTTGGAGAAGTGGGCAGTTCCAAGACCACAAGCTAAGTAATATTTCAATTCGCTATATCCCTGAATGTATTTGCTTTAGTGAGATTTTAACGTTCTTAAATCTTAATCAAAGCACTTAATTTTTTTTGTTTGTTATTGCCATTAATACATATCCGGAGTATTAAAGGATTTTCATCAAATCATAATAGTGGCGTTACAGGAATGTTTAAGGACAGTCTAAATAGAATAGGATAGAACTAAATAAATGCTAACTATACATCTGATCAGCAGCGCATAATGGTTTTTGTCATACTCATTAAGTTCAAAAGATCCGTTTTTTGAGGTGGGCATCCATAAAATTTATTTGTTTCTACCAAAGACTTTAAATCAGAAACATTGTATGTATATCCAAAAGCACTGCAATAAATGGAATGTTAAAAATTAATAAAAAAAAATATTTGAAAATGTATTTTTAGGGAAGTCATTGGTCAGTCAGAACATAGTCAACAGTCTGCTATATCTTATAAATAAAAATGAATGTGTGTCTGTGTGTCCTTTATAGGCGGCCAAAGTATGGGATCATGGGTTAAAGCATAGGCTATATTAATTTTTGGAAAGGTGGGCGGTGCCACGCCCCCAGTCTATATAAAATTTCAATTCTTCGTATCTCTGAACATATTTGGTTTAAATTAATGATTTTTAGATATGTGTGTCCCTCGGTCAAGATTTATGTAATTTGGGTACCACGCCCACATTTATTGTGTTTTGTTTTTACTTCAATAATGTCCAAAGTTTATGGTTGATCTGTTTTAAACTTTTCCAATACGTTAAAAGCTTTGTTAGGTATGGCTATATTTGTAAATTTTTTGGAAATGTGGACACTTCCAAGCCTACAAACTAAGTTATATTTCAATTCGCTATATCCCTGAATGTATTTTCTTTAGTGAAATTTTAACGTTCTTACATGTTAATGAATGCACTTAATTTTTTGTTTGTTTGTTATTGCCATTAATACATATCCGGAGTATTAAATTATTTTCATCAAATCATAATAGTGGCGTTAAGTGGTCAGTGTGTACAGAAATGTTTAAGGACAGTCTAAATAGAATAGGATAGAACTAAATAAATGCTAACTGTACATCTGATCAGCATCGCATAATGGTTTTTGTCATACTCATTAAGTTCAAAAGATCCGTTTTTTGAGATGGGCATCCAAAAAATGTATTTGTTTCTACCAAAGACTTTAAAACCAGAAATATTGTATATCCTAAAGCACTGAAATAAATGGAATGTTAAAAATTAATTGAAAAATATTTGAAAAATTATTTCTAGGGAAGTCACGGGTAAGGCAGAACAACGTCTGCCGGGTCTGCTAGTATTAGGGTAATCCGGTTTGTGAAGAAGGTATGAAAATATGTGATACAGTGACTTCAACACACCTCCTCAAAATAAACAGAAAAGGAGCTATCAAGAAATACAGCATAAGTTTATACAAATATAAATACATCATTTACCTATATCTTTAATTAGTGCCAGACCGATTGTTCTGGGGAATGTTACAATTGTGGTCCAACATTTGTTGCATGTATTGGGGAAACCCAGTAAAACCCAATCAGACCAACTTCATTTAAATCTACTTAATGTACTTTATATGTACTTCATAAGGCAATTCAAAGTTAAAGGAAATATAATATAATGAAAGATATTATAGATATATGTATATGTAGATACATATATATACTCAAGAGAAATTAGTGTCCGGACTTCCCCCCCCCCAAAATGTGCAAGTTAGAACAATTTTTTTTTATCTGTCTGCAAATTAAAAAAAAAGTAATTTTCAGCTCATGAAATGATATTAAGTTTGTCGAACGGGTACAGGGTACAATAAGTAATTATTATTTTGTCATTTAAATTAGTGGACAAACGCATTTTTTCGTCTTTTTTTTAGGTTGGTCAACTTTGGCGCTATGCACTATGTCAGGGCCGGCCAAACAAATACTAAAACATTTGTATAAGTGTGCGTAAGTTTTGAGTGATTTGGGGACTGTGAAACTATAAAATAAAAACGAAATTTTATTATTTGATTTCGCATCAAACCATAATTTTATTTTGATTCTTAGACCTTTTATTTTGATTTGTAAACATCTTTGGAAAGGAAAACAAAGGAAAGGAAAATGAGACACATTAAGGAAGAAAATGTAAGAAAAGTAAATGTAAGGAAAGGTAAGAGAAGAATGAGAATGAAAGGAAAGGAGAGGAAAGAAAAGAATGGAAGAAGAGAGGAAAGAAAAAAAAAGAAGCAAAACGAGAAAAGAAAAGATAAAAGGAGAAAAAAAGAAAGGGAAAGGAAAGAAAAGACGTTCAGTTACTATGTTATAACAAGCCTATAGCACCCTTAGATGTTATTCAACAGAAAATCTATAGAGCGAACGAAAATGACAGATATAGCCGGTTTTATACAGGAAAACTGCAATTTCTTAAATGGCGTGGATAGTTTTTAAGATTTCA
The DNA here is from genome assembly GCA_951509765.1 of Sphenella marginata. Lineage (NCBI taxonomy): Eukaryota > Metazoa > Arthropoda > Insecta > Diptera > Tephritidae > Sphenella > Sphenella marginata. The sequence continues at coordinate 28,477,313 of OX608078.1, forward strand.
TTGGATATTTGTGGGTATTCTAAAAGTAAACACAACATTTCATATTTTTTGTATTTATTGACTTTTAACATGTTATAATATCTATATAAACAAGTAATGAAGTCTAAGTTCGGGTGAACCGAACATTAAATACCCAGCGTTAGTTTTCAGAACGAGATACAAATACCATGACTTGGCAATGATATAGGGCCTAGAATCTTATTTGAAATTTTCTATATCAAAAAAGGGGGCGTTGTTATCATCCGATTTCGCCCATCTTAAACACCAACCCTCCTTGGCCAGAAAGTAACCTGTGTACCAAATTTCATGCGAATATCTCAAGTTTTTCTCAACTTATGTTAATTTATGTGATTTTCGATATCGAAAAGTGGGCGTGGTTATCATCCGATTTCGAAAATTTTTACAGCAGCTGACCTTGGCCAGAAAGAAATATCTCAGTTTTTACGCAAGTTATGTCAATGTATGTGATTTTTGAAGTTTTCGATATAGAAAAAGGGGGCGTGGTTATCATCCGATTTCGTCCATTTTCAATAGCAACCTACTTTGACCAAAAAGTAGCCTGTATAACAAATTTAATGCAAAGATCTACATTTTTACTCAAGTTATGTTAATTTATGTGATTTTCAAAATTTTTGATATCGAAAAAGGAGGCGTGGTTATACAATACACCAAATTCCATGCAAATATCTCAGTTTTTACGCAAGTTATGTCAATTTATGTGATTTTCGATATCGAAAAAGGGGGCGTGGTTATCATCCGATTTCGCTTATTTTCAATAGCAACCTACCTTGGCCAGAAAGTAACCTGTATGCAAAATTTCATGCAAATGTCTAAATTTTTACTCAAGTTATCGTGTACACGGACGGACATGCCTTAATCAATTCCTCTTTTCAACCTAAGAACTTTCATATATGGAACTCTATATCTAACTCGATTATTTTGCGCCGTTACATAGTACCGTTATGTGGACAAAATTATAACACCCGTTTACTACTACTAGTACGCTGGGTACAAAAATAAGTTAGTACAAGGTTTCGCCAAATCAACTGGTTAATATTCAATCGAAAATTCCCAAAAAAGGGATGAATCTCTCAAACTGGCAGCACAGCCTGTAGGCAGCATTGTGAAATACGTTAGCTCAAATTCATGGTTACCACATTATGGTTTTTTTCGAGATCAACAGTGTTCCCAAAAAACGACCAAACTCCAAAACAAAACAATGTGGGTAGGAACTTAGGTTGATAATATCTACTAGATATGTATCTATCACATATTGTGATTATATTATGCAGAAAAAAAGTAATTTAATGCAAGTTAAACCAAGTAAAATACATTTTATTTCTCTGATGAGTGAAGTTAGCAACTTCCGAAATGGATCTATAAGAAAAGCTATGGCGGTTGTCTCTAAATTTTTCCTGTTCAATTCAACAAAAACTTTTAATAATTAATACAAAAAATTATTAAGAAACCCAAAAACAGAAAAAATTATTAATAGGTGTATAGCTCGTACCGACCCCGGATACTTCAAAAATCGGACACGCAAAAAAGATATGCGTATTCATGAAAGGTATAAGGCCTTTGGCACAGCCGAAGACAGCCCTTTCCTTACTTGTTATATTTATATTAAAATTCTATTTGCAGAAACTTTCGCTGAAAATGGAGGCAAGGAAGAGGACTTGTCGACAATGACGTCTGTTCGTCTGTCCGTCCGTGTACACGATAACTTGAGTAAAAATTTTAATATTTGCATGAAATTTTGTATACAGGTTACTTTCTGGCCAAGGTAGGTTGCTAGTGAAAATGGGTGAAATCGGATGATAACCACGCCCGCTTTTTCGTTATCGAAAATTTCGAAAATCACATAAATTAACATAGCTTGCGTGAAAACTGAGATATTTGCATGGAATTTGTTGTATTTATTACTTTCTGGCCTAGATAGGCTGCTGTTGAAAATTGTCGCAATCGAATTATAACCACGCCACTTTTTCGATATCGAAAATTTTGAAAATCACATAAATTAACATAACTTGAGTAAAAATGTAGATCTTTGCATTAAATTTGTTATACAAGTTACTTTTTGGGAAAGGTAGGTTTCTGTTGAAAATTGTCGAAATCGGATGATAACCACGCCCTCTTTTTCGATATCGAAAATCACATAAATTGACATAACTTGCGTAAAAACTGAGATATTTGCATGGAATTTGGTGTATTTATTACTTTCTGGCCTAGGTAGGCTGCTGTTGAAAATTGTCGCAATCGAATTATAACCACGCCCCTTTTTCGATAACGATAATTTGGAAAATCACATAAATTAACATAACTTGAGTAAAAATGCAGATCTTTGCATTAAATTTGTTATACAGGTTCCTTTTTGGCCAAGGTAGGTTGTTATTGAAAATAGACGAAATCGGATGATAACCACGCCCCCTTTTTTGATATAGAAAATTTAAAATAAGATTCTAGGGCCTATATCATTGCCAAGTCGTGGTATTTGTATCTCGTTCTGAAAACTAACGCTGGGTATTTAATGTTCGGTTCACCCGAACTTAGACTTCCTTAATTGTTTAATGTAATGTTATTCTATTCAGGAAAACAATTTTATATTAAAAACTAGTAAGGAAGTCTAAGTTCGGGTGTAACCGAACATTAAATACCTAGTAGTGATCTGTTTTGGTATCCTAATTTACTCAGGTCTATTTTAATACCTGAAAAGTTGTTATAAAGACAACTGATTGTTTTCGATCAAAAACACTTCTGCTGTAAGTGGTAAATTAAATTATCACTAAATAACAAAATATAAATAGCTTTCCCCATGCTTATGAAAGGTATGAAAATAAAAAAAAAGGCAATAGGGTGTTAACTACTTTCCCGTAAATCTTGCTTGTTTGTTATTCGATTTGCATAATTTTTGACAGGAGTATACTACATACTATTGGGAAGCATCTCACTAACTTTCATTGAAATACCTTCTTGAAATTTCAAGCAATCGCTTTTGAAAACGGTAATTTTTTTTCGAAATATTGCCTGTATTGATATAAATATGTGTGCTTAATTTCGTTTTGCTATCTTGAGCGGTTTTTGATTTATGATTAATTATATTTCCAAAATTGACTTAATCAAAAGTGGGCGGTGCCACGCCCCTTTTTAAAAATTTCTTCAAAAATTTACTTTTTGCCTAAACGCTAACGTACACACCGAATTTTATCCTTATTGGTGTATTATTTACTGAATAATCACTCTTTTTGTATTTTCCAAAATATTATATATATAGAAAGTGGGCGTGGCTTTTAACCGATTTTGCCTATTTTCAATAGAGCTCCGAGATAAGTGAAAAGGAACCTGCATACCAAATTTCATTGAGATATCTCAGGATTTACTCAAGTTATCGTGTTCACAGACGGACGGACGGACAGACGGACGGACATGGCTCAATCAATTTCTCTTTTCCTCCTGAGCATTTTGATATATATAAGTCAATATCTATCTCGATTCGTTTAGGCCGTTACATACTACCGTTAGGCGAATGAAGTTAATATACCTTGTGTGCGAAGCACTACTAGGTATAAAATTTTTTAAATGTTTTCGATATCGAAAATTTCGAAAATCACATAATTTAACATAACTTGAGTGAAAATATTTTAAATGTATCAATAAAAAGACATATTCAAAACAAAGTAAATGTTTTAAACGCTTATTAATTTCATCAAAAATACGTGTTTTTTAAGGATTTATAAAACTTGTTTTTTAAGCATTTAGAAAACGTGTTTTTAAGCATTTAGAAAACATTTTTTAAATGTCTTTTTTACGCTTATAAAGTTGTGTCCCTTTCGATTATAAAACGCTTGCTTTGATGCGTTTTATAAATGTCACAACAACGTTTTGCAAGTGTTTTGTTTACATTTGAACGCTTATAAAACGCTTATTGTTATATAAAATTATTTGCTGGTAACTGAAAAAATTTAATTACATAAGTATTTATATAACACCTTGCCTACCATGATTGATTTTGAATAGGCCATGTCGCTTTATTAAATGTGATTAATTATTTCTTGTTTCTTTTGCTTGTCACTGCAACTAACACACATACATATTTACCATGTCTGTGTGTCCGTGTGTCCTTTATAGGTGTCCAAAGTACTTAACCGAGTTTTATGAAATTTTCACAGTATATTCTTGGGATAATGGGTTAACGCATAGGCTATATCACGCCCCCAGGCTATATACAATTTAAATTCTTCATAACTCTGAACATATTGGGTCTAAATTAATGATTTTTTATATAATTAGGGAAAAGTGGGCGATGCCACGACCACATTTTTATACCCAGCGTACTAGTACTAGTACAAGGGTATTATAACTTTGTTGGGATAACGGTTGGTTGTACAGGTATAAAGGAATCGAGATAGATATAGACTTCCATATATCAATATGATCAGGATCGAAAAAAAATTTGATTGAGCCATGTCCGTCCGTCTGTCCGTTAACACGATAACTTGAGCAAATAATGAGATATCTTCACCAAATTCGGCATGGGTACTTATTTGGGTTCAGAATAGATTGGTATTGAAAATGGGTAAAATCGGACCATAACCACGCCCCCTTTTTCGATATCGAAAATTTCGAAGAACGTATAAAACGGGTTAATTCAGTATTAGAAGCAGATACAATGATAAAATTTGCAATATGTATTGATTTCGATGTTTTAAGGCCGATTTTATCAAATTTTTTGAAAAGGGGCGTGGCACCGCCCACATATATTTGAAGAAATTTTCAAATTTTAACTCTTAATAACTTCAGAACAGTTAGTATAACGAAATTTTGTAAAGGGCATACTATTGTTGTGTTAAATTCAGATCTAGAAAATAAACGAAATCGGTTGGCGACCACGCCTACTTTTTCATAAAAGTTATATTGAAAGGAGTTGGAAATATTGAAAAGTCCATATCTAATTAACTGATACCGCTATAATAACATAATTTGGTACATACATACATACATTTTTATATTCTTTATATTATTTTTGCAAAATTTTGGAAAGTGGGAGTGGCACCGCCCACTTATGAGTCACGCTATTTTCAAATTCGACTTCTAATAACTTCAGAACGGTGTGAGATAGATTTACGAAACTAGGTACCAGGCATGTTATGTTTATGTACAGTACTATCACAGAAAATAAGAAAAATCGGTGAACGTCTACGCCCACTTTTGGACTAAAGTTCTCTCAACGAGGTTAGGAAACGGGAATATGCAATATCTGTTTAACTGATAAAGATATAATGCTAAAATTTAGTACACTCATTCACCTGATGATGTTATTAACAAAACAAAATATCAACACTTCACTATTAACAAGCCACTGTGAAAGTATCATAAAGATCTGCAATGAAAACTGAACTTCAAATAGGAACAAACAACATAATAAAATCCGTGGGCGTGCCACCACCCACTTTTTTAAAATTAGGTAAATATTGATTAATGGACACATACATCCGTATATAAAAAATTTCACAAAATACGTTAAAAGTTATGGGCATGGCACGCCTTCTTTTCCAAAGTTATATATAGGGCATGATATTACCCTTGAATAGATCGATTGAGTAGTTTTGGCTCATGTAAACGGTTAATGCTTTATAAGCAAGGGGCGTGGCCGCGCCCACCAAATTCGCTACTGTTTAGGCTGGGAATAGATTGGTTTTTAAAATGGGCGAAATCGGATGAAAACCACTCCCCCTTTTTCTGGAAACTAACGCTGGGTATTTAATGTTCGGTTCACCCGAACTTAGACCTCCTTACTTGTTTGTGTTTTGTTTGTACTTCAATAATGTCCAAAGTTTATGGTCGATCTCTTTTAAACTTTCCAGATTGGTTCAGAAGATTGTTGTGTACGATTTAGGCTATATTAATTTTTGGAAAAGTAGGCGGTGCCACGATCCCAGGCTATATAAAATTATTGTTTGTTCTTAAATAATGTCCAAAGTTTATGGTTGATCTGTTTTAAACTTTTCCAATACGTTAAAATCTTCGTTGGGTACCATACATAGACTACATTTGTACATTTTTTGGAGAAGTGGGCAGTTCCAAGACCACAAGCTAAGTAATATTTCAATTCGCTATATCCCTGAATGTATTTGCTTTAGTGAGATTTTAACGTTCTTAAATCTTAATCAAAGCACTTAATTTTTTTTGTTTGTTATTGCCATTAATACATATCCGGAGTATTAAAGGATTTTCATCAAATCATAATAGTGGCGTTACAGGAATGTTTAAGGACAGTCTAAATAGAATAGGATAGAACTAAATAAATGCTAACTATACATCTGATCAGCAGCGCATAATGGTTTTTGTCATACTCATTAAGTTCAAAAGATCCGTTTTTTGAGGTGGGCATCCATAAAATTTATTTGTTTCTACCAAAGACTTTAAATCAGAAACATTGTATGTATATCCAAAAGCACTGCAATAAATGGAATGTTAAAAGTTAATAAAAAAAAATATTTGAAAATGTATTTTTAGGGAAGTCATTGGTCAGTCAGAACATAGTCAACAGTCTGCTATATCTTATAAATAAAAATGAATGTGTGTCTGTGTGTCCTTTATAGGCGGCCAAAGTATGGGATCATGGGTTAAAGCATAGGCTATATTAATTTTTGGAAAGGTGGGCGGTGCCACGCCCCCAGTCTATATAAAATTTCAATTCTTCGTATCTCTGAACATATTTGGTTTAAATTAATGATTTTTAGATATGTGTGTCCCTCGGTCAAGATTTATGTAATTTGGGTACCACGCCCACATTTATTGTGTTTTGTTTTTACTTCAATAATGTCCAAAGTTTATGGTTGATCTGTTTTAAACTTTTCCAATACGTTAAAAGCTTTGTTAGGTATGGCTATATTTGTAAATTTTTTGGAAATGTGGACACTTCCAAGCCTACAAGCTAAGTTATATTTCAATTCGCTATATCCCTGAATGTATTTTCTTTAGTGAAATTTTAACGTTCTTACATGTTAATGAATGCACTTAATTTTTTGTTTGTTTGTTATTGCCATTAATACATATCCGGAGTATTAAATTATTTTCATCAAATCATAATAGTGGCGTTAAGTGGTCAGTGTGTACAGAAATGTTTAAGGACAGTCTAAATAGAATAGGATAGAACTAAATAAATGCTAACTGTACATCTGATCAGCATCGCATAATGGTTTTTGTCATACTCATTAAGTTCAAAAGATCCGTTTTTTGAGATGGGCATCCAAAAAATGTATTTGTTTCTACCAAAGACTTTAAAACCAGAAATATTGTATATCCTAAAGCACTGAAATAAATGGAATGTTAAAAATTAATTGAAAAATATTTGAAAAATTATTTCTAGGGAAGTCACGGGTAAGGCAGAACAACGTCTGCCGGGTCTGCTAGTATTAGGGTAATCCGGTTTGTGAAGAAGGTATGAAAATATGTGATACAGTGACTTCAACACACCTCCTCAAAATAAACAGAAAAGGAGCTATCAAGAAATACAGCATAAGTTTATACAAATATAAATACATCATTTACCTATATCTTTAATTAGTGCCAGACCGATTGTTCTGGGGAATGTTACAATTGTGGTCCAACATTTGTTGCATGTATTGGGGAAACCCAGTAAAACCCAATCAGACCAACTTCATTTAAATCTACTTAATGTACTTTATATGTACTTCATAAGGCAATTCAAAGTTAAAGGAAATATAATATAATGAAAGATATTATAGATATATGTATATGTAGATACATATATATACTCAAGAGAAATTAGTGTCCGGACTTCCCCCCCCCAAAATGTGCAAGTTAGAACAATTTTTTTTTATCTGTCTGCAAATTAAAAAAAAAGTAATTTTCAGCTCATGAAATGATATTAAGTTTGTCGAACGGGTACAGGGTACAATAAGTAATTATTATTTTGTCATTTAAATTAGTGGACAAACGCATTTTTTCGTCTTTTTTTTAGGTTGGTCAACTTTGGCGCTATGCACTATGTCAGGGCCGGCCAAACAAATACTAAAACATTTGTATAAGTGTGCGTAAGTTTTGAGTGATTTGGGGACTGTGAAACTATAAAATAAAAACGAAATTTTATTATTTGATTTCGCATCAAACCATAATTTTATTTTGATTCTTAGACCTTTTATTTTGATTTGTAAACATCTTTGGAAAGGAAAACAAAGGAAAGGAAAATGAGACACATTAAGGAAGAAAATGTAAGAAAAGTAAATGTAAGGAAAGGTAAGAGAAGAATGAGAATGAAAGGAAAGGAGAGGAAAGAAAAGAAGAGGAACGAAAACAAAAGAATGGAAGAAGAGAGGAAAGAAAAAAAAAGAAGCAAAACGAGAAAAGAAAAGATAAAAGGAGAAAAAAAGAAAGGGAAAGGAAAGAAAAGACGTTCAGTTACTATGTTATAACAAGCCTATAGCACCCTTAGATGTTATTCAACAGAAAATCTATAGAGCGAACGAAAATGACAGATATAGCCGGTTTTATACAGGAAAACTGCAATTTCTTAAATGGCGTGGATAGTTTTTAAGATTTCATTGGATATTTGTGGGTATTCTAAAAGTAAACACAACATTTCATATTTTTTGTATTTATTGACTTTTAACATGTTATAATATCTATATAAACAAGTAATGAAGTCTAAGTTCGGGTGAACCGAACATTAAATACCCAGCGTTAGTTTTCAGAACGAGATACAAATACCATGACTTGGCAATGATATAGGGCCTAGAATCTTATTTGAAATTTTCTATATCAAAAAAGGGGGCGTTGTTATCATCCGATTTCGCCCATCTTAAACACCAACCCTCCTTGGCCAGAAAGTAACCTGTGTACCAAATTTCATGCGAATATCTCAAGTTTTTCTCAACTTATGTTAATTTATGTGATTTTCGATATCGAAAAGTGGGCGTGGTTATCATCCGATTTCGAAAATTTTTACAGCAGCTGACCTTGGCCAGAAAGAAATATCTCAGTTTTTACGCAAGTTATGTCAATGTATGTGATTTTTGAAGTTTTCGATATAGAAAAAGGGGGCGTGGTTATCATCCGATTTCGTCCATTTTCAATAGCAACCTACTTTGACCAAAAAGTAGCCTGTATAACAAATTTAATGCAAAGATCTACATTTTTACTCAAGTTATGTTAATTTATGTGATTTTCAAAATTTTTGATATCGAAAAAGGAGGCGTGGTTATACAATACACCAAATTCCATGCAAATATCTCAGTTTTTACGCAAGTTATGTCAATTTATGTGATTTTCGATATCGAAAAAGGGGGCGTGGTTATCATCCGATTTCGCTTATTTTCAATAGCAACCTACCTTGGCCAGAAAGTAACCTGTATGCAAAATTTCATGCAAATGTCTCAATTTTTACTCAAGTTATCGTGTACACGGACGGACATGCCTTAATCAATTCCTCTTTTCAACCTAAGAACTTTCATATATGGAACTCTATATCTAACTCGATTATTTTGCGCCGTTACATAGTACCGTTATGTGGACAAAATTATAACACCCGTTTACTACTACTAGTACGCTGGGTACAAAAATAAGTTAGTACAAGGTTTCGCCAAATCAACTGGTTAATATTCAATCGAAAATTCCCAAAAAAGGGATGAATCTCTCAAACTGGCAGCACAGCCTGTAGGCAGCATTGTGAAATACGTTAGCTCAAATTCATGGTTACCACATTATGGTTTTTTTCGAGATCAACAGTGTTCCCAAAAAACGACCAAACTCCAAAACAAAACAATGTGGGTAGGAACTTAGGTTGATAATATCTACTAGATATGTATCTATCACATATTGTGATTATATTATGCAGAAAAAAAGTAATTTAATGCAAGTTAAACCAAGTAAAATACATTTTATTACATGTGGGAAAATTGTCCCTTCGTATACTCATACAATCCTTGTTGTTGAAAAATTTTCAATATTGATAAATGCAGTACATGGGAAATGTATGTATCTATACACCCAAACTATATTAAACAAAGTAGTAGCGAACTTGACAGTTCTGTCTTTTCTGTAGCAGTTTTAATGTCAAATGAAACAAAATGTTAACCCGTTCGATTTTAAAATTTCGAATTTTTATCAGTTTGTTATTTTTATTGAAGATTTGTGGTATCTGTTTACGACTGCAACCGAGTGCTGAAACACGTCCAAAAATTGCCGGGAGAGGTATCAAGAGACGCGCCCAGTACCAATAAATAATAATCCGATTTCGAAACAATTTGTGTACCAAGATGACGGGATCGCGTTATTTTATTAAATCGTGGATTCAAGATGTAAGCCACATAAAAACTATAGACCACGGCCGTTTCGTTTGCTATATTAATATATATATGTACATATGCAAGCTTGTTCTTTGCGGTCAAGGTCTTTAACGAGGTAGACTCCAAAGTAACACTTGGTGGCAAAAGTGGGCTTATTAGATAGTTTACAAATAACTATGTATATTAATAATTTTTTGACTTTTGCAAATGCGGTTTAACTTTTTAATAAGAAAATTGTATAGGGCCCAAATATTGAACGTGGGCCAGTAAGGGTAAATATGTTGGTTTATACTTTTTTTGAAGTGGGAATTCCTGAACAAGCAAAATATTTCATTTGTCAATTCTACCTTGTTTAATTTGGCTTGTATACACCTAAGCACTATTTCGGTTATTTCTTTCGGTTTTTTGAGTTTCTCTTCGAATCTTTATGTACGTACCTATACAAATTCCCTGAGGCGTAACCATCCCCCATACAAAATTTTTAAGGCGTTTTTCATAATATTTCGAAGTGCATAACTTCGGTTAAATCAATAGTTGTCTGAGTTCAAAGTTCAGGTTTTGATAAATTTGGTTTGCGCTTGCAGTAGTAAGCAAAATAAATTTTACTTAGTCATTTCCATTTTCAAGTCAAACTAGGGACACGATATCGAATGCAAAGCATCGATTCTGTACTCATTTGAAGTATCGCTTCAAATATATCGGGTACCCGATAATATCGAAACAAAAAGACTCGATAGTCAAAATATCGATGCTAAATGTACATACATGAAAAACAAGCACTTCAATAACCGAATGGTTCGCTGCAAGCAAATTCATACGTTTTGTAAATGATTACCATAGGTTCGTATAAACTTCAATAAAATAAATAATAACATAAACTAGTATAATACTAGCAGACCCGGCAGACGTTGTTCTGCCTGACCAGTGACTTCCCTAGAAATACATTTTCAACTATTTTTCTATTAATTTTTAACATTCCATTTATTGCAGTGCTTTAGTATATGCAATGTTTCCGGTTTTAACGTATTTGGTATAAACAAATAAATTTGTTGGATGTCCAACTAAAAAACGAATCTTTTGAACTCAATGGCTATGACACAAACCATTATGCGCTGCTGAGCAGATGTGTAGTTAGTATTTATTTAATTATATCCTATATCTACCACTTAACGCCACTATTATGATTTTATGGAAATCCTATAATACTCTGGATATGTATAAACGGCAATAACAAACAAAAAAATTAAGTGCTTTGATTAAGATTTAAGAACGTTAAAATGTCACTAAAGAAAATACATTCAGGGATATAACGAATTGAAATATTACTTAGCTGTGGTCTTAGAACTGACCACTTTTCCAAAAAATTTACAAATGTATGTATGTCGTACCCCACGAAGATTTTCACGTATTGGAAAAGTTTAAAACAGATCAACCATAAACTTTGGACATTATGGAAGTACAAACAAAGTACTGAATACAAAAAATGTGGGCGTGGCACCGCCCACTTTTCCAAAATTACATAAATCTTGAAAATCCGGAAATATTTCCCAAAATTTTCCCTCACACAAACCTTCTCTTATGCTATGTTTCCACCAAACCAAACACCGTGTTTAAAAGGGTTTGGGTTATGTAGAAATGTCAAGTTTTCCACTGATAGTTTGCCGGAAAATGGGTTTACACCCACTAAACAATTTATTATGATCGTCGTTCCGATTTAGTGGGTGTAAACCCATTTTCCGGTAAACTCTCAGTAGAAAAACTTGACATTTCTACATAACCATTTCTACATAACCCAAACCCTTTTAAACACGGTGTTTGGTTTGGTGGAAACACCGCGTTACCAATTACGAAGAACTGAAAAAAAACTTGAGTCAAATCTGTCCAGCCGTTCTCATTTTTTTCCTATCATTTTTCAATTGATTAATATGAAATAAGAAATTAATAATATAATTATGTGATAATACTTACATGTACATATGTATATATTTTAATTAAATATTTTTGAGCAATGAAGCAATTGTATAAAATACGAATAACGGGGTTTCACAAAATGCGTTCACTACAAAATATGTACATACCTATATGGATTTGATTTTTACTTATCCCTCAGCAACACGAAAACGTACATATGTACATATGAATGTTAATTTTGTTTTTATTTAAAGCGTCATACATACATACATATGTATGTATGTACGAAGCGAAGTACCGCTACCGAGCGCTCGCTTAACTTAAATCGATTCATTTGGTTGACAGCGAACAAACACACAAACAGCTTTTTTTAGAAAAGGTGCTCCTATTGTTTAAACAATTTTGGTTAAATAATATATGAATCAACTATTTTTTTTGATGCAGAACGAAAGTAAATATTTCAAAGTTTAACTTCAAGTAAGTTTCATTCTAATCGGTGGATCCGTTTATGATTTGTGGCTGTGTAAACAAAAAAATTTATAGTTTTTTACCGATTTCCACTCCCCCTTGAGATATAAGGTATCCTATCTTTCAAGTTGGATCAAACTGTAGATGCTGTGCAAATTTCATTAAAATCGGTTGAGTAGTTTAGGAGCTCACCCTGATTGAACATGTGACACGTGATTTTTATATATTAAGATGAGCAAATTTGATTTTTTTAATTTGATAGATTTTACTTCAAGAAACGAAGACCAAAAGCCCCACTCTTCCTCTGTGCAATCTGCCATGAATAGTAATTTATCCAACCTCTTCCCCTTCAACCTGTTACATGTTTTTGTCATTGTTAAACCTGCCTTTGAAAATAGGCGCTCTTATGGGACAGAAGTTGCTGGTACTTTTAGATATCGTAAAGCAATTTTCGACAAATGAGGATATTTATGCTTATTTTCCTTCCAAAAACGCAAAAGGTAGCCACTTAAAGGAAGTAGTTTGCAACGAATATATTCATTGATGTTTTCGCTTTGTCGGATTGCACTTTCACTTCCTCGACCAGATGCTAAAGTTTCTATGTGATTCCAAAATTCGTTTTTGTCGGAACACAAATTCTTGGATTGCATGTGCGGCTTCTTCCCGACTGATCATATCACGTAGCCAAGACATACATAGGGAATAAGCGCAGGAATCAGAAAATGCAATATTTTTTAAGCGTGTTTCTAAAACACCCCACAAATCAAAAACATTTTATAACACCTTATATCTGTGTCTACAACAACCACATGAAAATGACAGACAATTTTCTACTTTAATTGCAAAAATCGCTTGAACGAAATAAAATATCGGATTTCCCCCTTAGGATCATTGTTACAGCGGTCAAGACGCGTCGTTTGATACCTCTCCCGCTCTTTTTGGACGTGTATTAACACTTGACGTTGGATGGATAGTATTACCTTTTTTTCAGTATAAAGGCAAAACAATATCACAATAAGTTAGTACTTCAAGTTTGTTGTAACCTTTTTGGACGTATTAAGTGCATATTGCAACAGATCAATGGCAACTCTTACTTTTCTGGCGTCTGCCTTTTCCGGCTAAATTAACTGTTATTATTTGGTTCTGATTTTCCTTCGATTCGCGTCACAAGTTAGAGAGAGACAACCAGCAGAGCGGTATTTTTGCTCTATTAGTTCCATATTTTTTAAAAAATTCGATACGATACCGGGGTCTAGATACTCGATGCCGAAAAGTATTGTTAAAAAAGCATCGAGTACAAAATATCGGTATCGAAGGGCAAAAGTATCGATATGGTATCGTATCGTATCGAAATTGTGTCCCTAAGTCAAACCGTTTTTTTTTTTTTAAACAATACTTCACCGTCCTTTGTGATTTCCACAAATTCTGCCGAAAATGCAACCTCTATCCCGGAATTTGTCATTTTGTTTACGGATAGTAAATTTTGTGGAATATTCTCGCAATACAAAACATTTTTAAGCATGATATTTGACTGCCAGTAGTTTTTCATTTGAACAGAGCGTACAAGCAGACACGTGTTTTTACAAATTTAAAACAAATCATCTAAAGTTTTGCCCCGTTTTTTGCGAACATTATCGGAATGAGACAAAAGGGAAAGAGAATGGAACAACAAAACAACAGTAACATAATTATATCTAGTAGTGCTTCGCACACAAGGTATATTAACTTCATTCGCCTAACGGTAGTATGTAACGGCATAAACGAATCGAGATAGATATTGACTTATGTATATCAAAATGTTCAGGAGGAAAAGAGAAATTGATTGAGTCCGTCCGTCCGTCTGTGAACACGATAACTTGAGTAAATCTTGAGATATCTCAATGAAATTTGATATGCAGGTTCCTTTTTACTTATCTCGGAGCGCTATTGAAAATAGGCAAAATCGGTTAAAAGCCACGCCCACTTTCTATATATATAATATTTTCGAAAATGCAAAAAGAGTGATTATTCAGTACATAATACACCTATAAGGATAAAATTTGGTGTGCACTTTAGCGTTAAGGCAAAAAATAAATTTTTTAAAAAGGGGCGTGGCACCGCCCACTTTTGATTAGTCAAATTTGGAGTGATTATTAGTCATAAATCAAAAACCGCTCAAGATAGCAAAATAAAATTCAGCACACATATTTATATTAATACAAGCAATATTTCGAAAAAAAATTATTGAAATCGGGTAAGGTCCACGCCCAATTTTATACGAAATATTTTGAAAAGGATCATAGATAGAGTTCGGCCTGAAAATCCGACATCGGCATCGGCATCGGCCACTTTTGTTGGCCGATCCTTGGCCGATTATTTACATTTTGTCATCATACGTATGAAAATCGATAGTTTTTTGATGCAAATTTATTTTTCTTGTGTCACTTCAATCACCCTGTATTAATTGTGTGTGTTTTGACGTTTCGCTTCAATTATTCTTTCTCATCTGTCGTCAGAACATGCAAATGTATGGACGTTTTAAATTTCAACTGAAATCACGCGAATTGGTGTATTGCAATTAAATGGTAAGAAATTGTTATTTAGCTGCAATTAGTTATCACAAATTTTATTTTATTAGGAAAAATGGCTCAGGTAGGTGCTATTTGGAAGTTCTTCGAAAGATACACTCGCACTGGCAGATGTACAATATGTGCAAAAGAAATATCGCTGGGTAATGAAGATAAGAAACGACAAACAACAGTAAACATTAAAGGGCATTTGGAAACAGCGCATAAAAATGAATGGAATATTTATGAGGAGGATCATCGCAAAACACTTGAGGAGTTGAAAAATAAAAAAAAAGAAGCAGGTTGCAGCAAAGTTCAGCAAACACTGCCGAGTTTACTGCAAAAGAAACAAACTCTTTCTTACTCAGCGGATCATCCAGTGACCTTGCGAATCGACAAGTCCATAATGGCTTTTATCATTGTGGGCATGCAGCCCTACAACGTAGTTGAGGGTAAGGCGTTCAAAAGGATGAATATATCAGATCCAGATGGCGAAAACAGATATTGCAAAAAAAGTGAAAAGTTCTTTCGCACATCGTTAATGCCAGCAACTTACGATAAGGTTAAAAATAAGGTTACTGATCTTATAGCGACAGCGGAGTGGTTGTGTTTCACAACCGACATTTGGAGTAATTCTACCAAATCCTGCTCCTTGCTTAGTTTTACTGCCCATTTTATAGCTGGACCCCGTAGGCTGAAAGTTATTTTAGCAGCTAGTGTTCTGGAAAGTGATCATACTGCTGATAATATTTTTACTGCTCTTAAAAACGTAATAGAGGATTATAACATTGGTTTAAAAATTCACTTGGCTGTAACCGACAATGCTCCAAATATGATCGCGGTAATAAAGCTGGGAAAAATTGACTGGCTTGGGTGTACGGCGCATACCTTGCAACTAGTTATCCACGACGCAGTTTTTAATCGGCCAAAACTTAAAGACTTAATTGCAAAATGTCCAAAGATTGTGGGACATTTTCATAGAAGTGAGCAAGCAGGTCGGTACCTCGAAAAATACCAAAATAAAGTAGGCTTGCCAAATCATTCAATAATACAAGACGCTCCTTGTAGATGGAACAGTACATATTTGATGTTCAATAGATTAGAAGAGCAAAAAGCTGCCATAAATTTATATGCGGCCGAACGGGGATCAATAGATGTTGTGACCGCACTCGAATGGTCAGTTGTTGGTAATGTTGTAACCGTACTCAAGCCATTTTATCAAGCCACACTTGATCTGTCTTATGACTCTACATGTGCATCCGTCGTAATACCATTAATTGCCATGTTTCAAATTAAATTAGAAGCCAATGATAATGACAGTGTCCAAATTTCCAAGCTAAGGGCCAAGTTAAAAATGTCTTTATCGAAGCGATTTGCTTTTATAAGGACAAATACAAATTTGCTTATTTCAACACTACTTGATCCGCGTTTTAAGCAAAAATATTTGTCAAAGGAAGAAATCCTTACATGTGAATCTCTACTAAAAAAAGAACTGAATGAGCATGATGATTCGTTGGAAACGGTGCAAGCATATCGCCCCACTAGATCTTCAAAAAATCCTCCCAGTGACAGTCTTTGGGAAGCTCATAACTCCGAGGTATTATGTTCAGATATTCCAGAGGAAAAGGGTAGCTCAAGTTTAAAAAAAGAGCTGGATATGTACCTCGTGATAGCAATATTTTTGAGTATTGGCATCAAAGCTCTTATTTCCACTTAAAAAAATATCTTTAAAATATATGTCAGCTCTAGCGACCAGCATCGCAAGTGAACAGCTTTTCAGTGCTGCAGGCCAGCTGTATAGCGATAGACGTGCTAATTTAAAGGGAGAAAACGCAAACAAACTTCTCTTCATGCATTACAACATACAATTATTTGATTTCGACTATTAATTGATTTAATTATAACTACATACATAACTATGGAAACATTTATAGATATTCCCTATACATATGTCCATTGACTGAAAAAAAATTAAATGAAATTCTATGTTCCTTTTTTGTGTTTTGTGCAATGTACATAAGTACAAATGTATATACAGTGATGTAGTATACACATTTGTTTTTACGTTTTTTTTGTTTGAATAAAATTTGTTTTTAACTTTTATTGTTATTTTTGTATTATTCGATTATTATTTTCGATACTTATTCCTTGAGCTTTGTTTATCATTCAAATGAGTTTTTAGTAATATTTTATGCAGTCCTCCATGTAACCCAAATAATCGGCATCGGCATCGGTATCGGCCGATCCTTACAATTTTTGCCGATTAATCGGCATCGGCATCGGCCTCTGAAAAAAACTGGTATCGGTCGGACTCTAATCATAGATATATTGAATATGCTATAACTTTGCTTAAACTACTTGTATATCATTTCTATTTCACCTCTAAAGTGTTCGTGGGCAAAGAAAGTCGAAAGCACAAAATTTCTGGAAAATGGGCGTGGCCCCGCCCCTTTATGGGGGATTATTCCAAAAAACTTTTCATGCCATAACTCCGGTAAAAATTGACTCATTGAAACGATATTCCGAGAAATTGTTCAACATATAAACCTAACTCTTTGCTGTAAAAATAAACAAAATTGTTGAACGGACACGCCCACTTTTTGAACACAGTTCTAAAAAATGTCTTCGTAAAATTAAAATCGCGATATTTCCTTAATTGTATAAGTTATATAAATAAGATTTTACACACATAACAAGCTTTTTAAGCAAAACAGAACTGTGTAAAAATTTTGTTGATTTTGGTGAAGTAGGCGTGGCGCCGCCCACTTTTTAGCATAAAAGGTCAGCTATTTTCAAAAGCAATTGCTTGAAATTTCAGGAAGGTATTTCAATGAATGTTAGTGAGATGCTTCCCAATAGTATATAGCATACTCCTGCCAAAAATTACGCAAATCGGATAGCAAACACGCAAAATATAGACAAGTAGTTAACACCCTACTGCCTTTTTTTAATTATTATTTTTTATTTTCATACCTTTCATGGGCATGGGGAAAGCTTTTTATATTTTGTTATTTAGTAATAGTTTAATTTACCACTTACAATAGAAATGTTTTTATCGAAAACAATCAGTTGCCTTTATAAGAAATTTTCAGGTATGTATTATAATAGACCTGAGTAAATTAGGATACCAAAACAGATCACTACTAGGTATTTAATGTTCGGTTACACCCGAACTTAGACTTCCTTACTAGTTTTTTTTTTAATTTTTATATACATTCATTTTTACCTTCGAAAGTGTTGCACATATAGGAAAACGGTATAGAAACAGATTAAAGAAATTGTAATTCTAAATTTTTGTAAATTTGTTTTATCAAAATCGGACAAGTGGTTCTCGAGTTATGATAAACTACGTTTTTGCCAAAATGTTACAACTAAGCGAAAAAACACCAAGATAAGGAAACAATTTAAAAGGTCATAAAAAAACTGACACATACAAACGCCAAACCCTTTGAGGGTTTTACTATACTGACCTAGTACCATCACCCTGACTTGGAATTTCCCACCCCCCAGACAATAATCCCAAAAATTTTCCATAGTGTTATTATTTGGTTGAAACCGCGTCGTTCTTTTCATTATTTTTATAGGTTATAGTAATCAACAGCTATTTTTCAAATAGCATACATTCTTATCATTCCAAAATAATTAAATTAATTTCTAGTTTAGTTAGTTTTCTGAACGAGATACAAATACCATGACTTGGCAATGATATAGGCCCTAGAATCTTATTTGAAATTTTCTACATCAAAAAAGGGTGGGTGGTTATCATCCGATTTTGTCCATTTTCAATAGCAAGCTACCTTGGCCAAAGAGTAACCTGTATAATAAATTTAATGCAAAGATCTACATTTTTATCGAAAAAGTGGCGTGGTTAGAATTCGATTGCGACAATTTTCAACAGCAGCCTACCTAGGCCAGAAAGTAATAAATACACCAAATTCCATGCAAATATCTCAGTTTTCACGCAAGTTATGTTAATTTATGTGATTTTCGAAATTTTCGATATCGAAAAAGGGGCGTGGTTATCATCCGATTTCACCCATTTTCACTAGCAACCTACCTTGGCCAAAAAGTAACCTGTATACAAAATTTCATGCAAATATCTAAATTTTTACTCAAGTTATCGTGTACACGGACGGACAGACGAACAGACGGACGGACGGACATGCCTTAATCAATTCTTCTTTTCAACCTAAGAAGTTTCATATACGGAACTCTATATCTAACTCGATTATTTTTCGCCGTTACATAGTACCAAAATACCCTTGTACTAGTACGCTGGGTATAAAAATTAGAGCTTCATTGTCGACAAAAAAATAAAAATCCCTAAAACTCTAAGCCCCACTTAGCGGACATATTTATTTTTTTCCGAAGCCGACATCGGACAACAGGCCCGGGACACAAAAAAATATGTATATTACAAAAAAACTAAGTGCGTTTAGCACTACCTCACCGGGTGAAATGCAAAACTTCCGTTGGACATGACGTGAAGTCTCGTGGAGCCCTCAGCTATTGAACCCGAAGACCAATCCGGACAACTTGATCAGTCCCACCATCCCGTCGCAACGCAGGTGGCGGCTCCTGGCTTGCCTACCTGGGACATACGAGATGGTGAAACCTCACAAATCGACCAGAAAAGTCATCGAGGCCAGCGCCTTGGGTACCACGTTGGGCGCCATCTGTTACGGAAACGCGAGAAAATGGAGCAGTAGGGAAGGCGGTCGGCATGATATTAAGGTCGCACTGTGGCTAGTCATTGTCGGCTGGGGTGGGCTCTTGCCAACCTTACCGTCCTGCGCCATAAGCAGAGAAAATTCGAATCATGCCTTTGAAAAGCGGGGAAAAACGCAAAAACCGCGTCAAAACAACTTTTAAAACAACATCCGGTTCAACCCGGATGCCACGGACAGACCGTTGACATTACAAAGTTCAAAAAAGAAACCCAAAATAAAACAGGCAACTAAATTCAAAAATAAATTCAAAATAAACGGGCGGAACAAAATATTCGAAATTAGCCGAGAACAAGAGTGGCAAATAAGATTCAAGTTAAAATTTAAATAAAACGTTTGGCAAAAGAAAACTGCCAGTAAATAAAAATAAACAAAAAAAACCTGAAAAATCAAAATCGAATCGGACGCGACCGATTACCAGGCCTTGAAAAAATAAAAGTACATAAACAATAAGTCAAAAGGAATTAGGCCGAACATAAAAAGGGGGGGGGGGGGGGGGAGGGGGGGAGCGATACTTCAAAATATGGAAAAATAAGTTTTAGTTGAAAAATAGATACCTATGGTACAATAAAGATATATGTACTTTATGAAATATACTTATATATTGAATATTATTTAGAAATGAAGAAGTATACCACACTACTTCTCTTTTTCTTTTTCCTTTTCAAATTACATTTTTATTTAAATTCGTGTCCTTTTAATCAACTTTTCGTTACTGTACTTTACCTTTTGTTTTATAAATTACATCTATATTAATTTTGCTTTACCCTATCTACTTTCTTTGCTTATTTATGTATTTTTGTTTTGGTTTGATTACTTTAATTTTCCATTATTATTGTTATATTATTAAGTTACTTTATTTATTATTTATTTATCGTTATGTTATTTTATTGGCGGCCTTTAATTTATTATAGTTGTAGTTTGTTTATTTATTTATTTATGTATTTGATTAGTGTATTAAAATATATTTTTAGGTATTTAGTTTATGTACTTAATTAAATTTATTTTATTTTAGGTATTTAATTTTGTTTATTTGATGAAATTTATTTTATTTTATGTATTTAAATTTTATTTTTATTTTATTTTATTTCATCTCATTTTATTTTAAGGTATTTTTAATTATATTTCATTTTATGTATTTTATTCTATCCTATTTTACCTATTGTATTTTATGTTAAGTATTTTACTTTATTCAATTGTTATTTTTCTAATTCTAGGTATTTTATTTTCATTTAAATTAATTTTGTCATATTGTGTGATTTAATTTTATTTAATTTAATTTTATTGATTTCATTTATTGAGGGTAATCACCGTTTTATTTTAGTTGTTTTATATGTGTGTATATATAGTCTTCCTATTATTTCAGTATAATTTTAAAATATATATAATTTTTTTCAAAGTTTTTCTTTCAATTACTCATACAATAAACTAATAGTACTAATATAAACTAGGATATATAATTTATAAAAAGGTATAAACTAAATTACGTATATATCAGATAGGTCTCACCCATTTGGTCGGTGGGCCACTGGTGGGGCGCTACTGTGGCTGTTGTTGTTGGTGATTGTGCGGCGGGCCTATATGACGGCGGCCCCCGCTATCGTCACTGCTGGTGGTTACGGCTGGTTGGTGTTACGTGGTATTTGTGCGGCGGGCCTATATTACGTCGGCCCTCGCTGTTGTCACTGCTGGTGGTTGCGGCTGGTTGGTGTTAGTTGGACGGCGGGCCTATATGTGGGCGGCCCCCGTTGTTGTGCTGGTGATGTTTTGATACTGGTGATGTTGTTGATGTTACCGCCGGTGTTGCAACCGGTCGCTGTTGTTGTTACCGGTGTTGTTGTTGCCGGTTGGACGGCGGGCCTATATGTGGGCGGCCCCCCTTGTTGTTGTTAGTTTAATGCGGCGGGCCTGTATTAGGGCGGCCCCCGTTATCGTCACTGTTGGTGGTTGGTGTTGTTGTGACCGGTTTCTACTGTTGTTATGGTTGTTGCCGGTGTTGTGACCGGTGCCGGTACTACTAGATCAATGCGGTGGTCCTATAAGAGGGCGGCCCCCGCTGTTGTCGTTGCTGGTGTTTGTAGCTGTTGCCTATGATGCCGGTTGTTGTATTGCGGTGGCGCGCGCTGGTGCGTTCCATGGTGGAGCGCTGCGATGGTAGCGCGAGCGATGAGGGTGCGCTGTTATGGTGGCGCGCGCGATAGTGGCACGAGATGTGGCGCGCGATAGCGGCGCGTGGCGATGGTAACGCGAACGATGAGGGTGCGCTGTTACAATGGCGCGCGCGATTGTGGAGCGGCGGTAGCGCGAGCAACGATGTTGCGCAATTAAGGTAGCGCGTCAAAGGGTAGCGCGTGCTGTTGGTAGCGCACGCAATGATGTTGAGCTGCGGGCTCGATGGAGGCGCGCGTTGGGATGGTAGCGCGTGCTGTTGTAGTGGCGCGCGATGTTGGCGCTGTTTTGGTGGTGCGTTGTCATAGTAACGTTCTGGAAAATTCTGGCTTTATTTTAAATGGGATCCTATACTGCTTTTAATTTTGTTGTCAACCGCACACACCAACGTTGTTAGTTTTGGATTATTTTTGCCGAAATTTACTACTGCCCACACCTATTCGTTGTTTTGTCTTTAAGAATTTGGCGGTTTATAAATTTCACAAAATGTAAATAATATTAATGCGCAAAAAAAAACAGTTTATTTTGTATGTTTATGGGTCGCTATTAACACTTATGTATATGTGCACTTTACTTCCGAAAAATTAAATTTCTTTTTTTTTTTTTTAAAACTGTCTTTTGATTTTTCTTGCAAAACTTTTCGCGAAACTTCCCCCGCCAAGCCACCACTTTCCAGCTAATACTGTGCGCACGAAATTACAACCGAATACCGAGCCATCTCAATAGACCTGCCTCTACAATAAGTACGTTGCGACACCTTCAAAAGAAAGGAACTAGGGCCGATTAACATTAACACTTGCTAGTTTATATAAAAATCTTGCGAGCGAAATTTCTTTCTAATTCTTTTTCAGATTTTTGATAAAAAAAAATTTTGCAAACTTTCTTATGCATGTTGTTATCACATTTATACACACGAATACGCATTTTACGGGTCGATTCTATAGTGGTAACAACATTCGATTTACCCGGCAAACAAATATCTTGGAAACTTTTACACCCGTTTGGTATTCTGCCGGCTCAAGTTGCAGTTCAATTTCGTAACCACCGAAAGAGGTGGTAACGCCAAGTAACCGCGACAAATTGCACGTGTTTTGTAAATATTTTTTTGGACAGAAAATAGCACAAATGTTATACACATCCTAGTTCAGAAGAATTAATAAACAATATAAGCACTTTTTTACGTGATGTTTCGTGCGCGTTTGCCTTTTATTCACTTGTGCGCATTGTTTGGTTTTGACATCGTTACCATGCGCGCTAGAATCGCGGGTACATGCACCGGTTACGATTTTTGGTTAGATAATCTTCCGGGTAAAAAGTTTCCGGTTACGCTCAGAATCGACACGTTAATGTCGCACGTCCGCTCGCCTTTAAAACCACCATACATTTAAAAAAAAGGAATTGTCAGGCGAATGTCGCTATGGTAATGGAAATTTTTTTGCGAAGGCGACTGCGCATTGGAAAATTTCCGCTATCCTGCTCGAGGTGGCATGATCGTTGCCACTCCGATTGGTGGTTGCCATCAGGGTTCAGACTTTTGTTACTATTTTAGCTACTTTTTGTACTGCCAAATTTGGTAAAAGTACAGTCCGGTTTCCGAAACAAAAAAAAAAGATCACAATGTGTTATTAAAGGCTTTTAAAAAAAAGGAATTTAGTACTTTTACTCTTACTACTATTTTGTTCTTTAGTTAGTTTTATTAACGGTGAATTTTAACGTATGGAACAAAAGTCGAAATTAGAGAATATTAACAATGATTAATTATTTTACGGGAAAGTTTGAAGTCAGAGAAAAATTTAGTTAATCAAAAGAAAAATCGAACTATGGTGCTATTAAATGGGAGCATAAAGCGGAGTAGGTTTGCATAAAGTGCATTAGGTATTAAAATTGCTACAACTTTTATTAAGTCCGAACCCTAAAGGAACGCTTTCGTTGGCGCGCGAAAAAAGGAAGGTTCTAGAACTTGTGTTTGGTGTGTTCCCTTAGTGGTCCGCGGAACCCGACGTTACTGGGTTTTAGGATAGGAGACACATGAAACTCCTTATCCGACCCTGCCGTGGGTAATACTATAATACACGAATATTGCCGCCGTTAAAATGGTTAAACTCCCACCTTACAAATGCTTTTTACCTATTACTAATGCTTATTGCCCCTTTGGTTGCACCTTGTATGATGAGTTATTCATCGAGTCAAGGTCAGGAATCAGGACGGGATTCCATGTGTCTCTAATTCACTGTCATATTTCGGGCAATCTGGTTTACACTACTATTTATTTCTGGCCACACCGAGAACACACCAAGCACTTGTTTGTCTTAAATTAAAAGTTCCGTTATTGGTGCCTTTTTCCATTTTATGGAACATTTGGTGCTGCCACCTCGGCAAAATCACCCCACTCCCAGAATCTATCGATTTATGTCAAACCGCAGGGTGAACCTAAACTGTCACCTATCCAACCGCAGTGAGTCATACCCATCAAATTCAATAAGGGAAAATGACTATAAGTTAGAAGTAGACCATAACACTATTTATGTTTTCTTATGTAGTGATAATTTAATTTACCACTCACAACAGAAGGGCTTTTAATCGAAAACAATCAGTTGCCTTTATAACAACTTTTCAGTTATTAAAATAGACCTGAGTAAATTGGGATACCAAAACAGATTACAGCCGAACTTAGACTTCCTTACTAGTTTTTAGAATTTTGGTTTGGCGCTTATGCGGGACAGCCACGGAGGGGACCCGTTACAATATGCGTTCGAGCTTCGACTGGAAAACTCGGTGGAAACTTATTCAACATATTCAACGACTGTCGCATTTATTTTGGCTTAATTTGCAATATTAATCCAAATATTGGATGTGGACACGTATATGCCCTTTCCGCGTTTTTGCTTATATATACTTATCACTTTTAGCGATTGCTATTTTGATCGGCTGTTCCAGTACAGTACAATTAAGTAGTAAATTCTTGTAATTTACCATATAGTCCGATGCACCCGAGTCCAATGAAAGAAACGCGTAGCGAGTTGCCGCTTGAATATAAAACAGTCCCTTTATATGTGCCCCATTTTCTTACAATGGTGACATTTTATATTTACGCGTTGTTTCGATTGAAATTTAAAATTATTTTTAAATTTGTTATTATTTGATTTATATTCACTTGGTTCGAAATTTCCAACCGCTTGCAGAACTTTCAAACGTGTATGTTTATTTTCCAATTTAAATTTTATTTCGTGATCAAGTAACCGACTTTTCACAAATGCCAAGGTTAAACTTTTTTCGGATAAAGTTTCAACTGCTGTTATAATCCCATCATACGAAGAGGGAAGAGCTAGTAATAAATGCGAAACTTTGTCCATTTCATCAATTTTAGCACCCAAACCGATTAACTCCGTTATTAGGTCGCCGTTATTAGGATTGATTCATTAAATTTATATTCGGTTTTAAATTTCCTTTGCAGTTCATTGTGTACCAGCAAAACTTAAAAACGCATCACTTAAAAATTGAGTTCTAACACTTTTTGGGATTATTTCGGCTTTTGCCCACTGTTCGGTTTCTTTTTCTGGTTTTTCATCTTCAATAACAAATAGCACATCGTTTTCTGCTAACAACGCCCCCATTCGAAATTTCCAGATCGAATATTTTTCCCCATCGAAGGTTTTTATGTTCTTTTTTAGTTTTTCCATTTCTTTTGGAAATAAATTTTTTTTCGCAATCGAAAAAACACAAATAGAAGGACTCTACTTCACTTATTATTAAGTTAACTTTTTTATACCCAGCGTACTAGTACTAGTACAAGGGTATTATAATTTTGTCCACATAACGGTACTATGTAACGGCGAAAAATAATCGAGATGAAATTTTGCATACAAGTTACTTTCTGGCCAAGGTAGGTTGCTGTTGAAAATTGTCGCAATCGAGTTATAACCACGCCCCCTTATTCGATATCGAAAATTTTGAAAATCACATAAATTGACATAACTTAAGTAAAAATGTAGATCTTTGCATTAAATTTGTTATACAAGTTACTTTTTGGGCAAGGTAGCTTACTATTGAAAATGGACAAAATCGGATAATAACCACGCCCCCTTTTTCGATATCGATAATTTCGAAAGTCACATAAATTGACATAACTTGCGTAAAAACTGAGATATTTGCATGGAATTTGGTACACAGGTTACTTTCTGGCCAAGGCAGGGTGGTGTTTAAAATGGGCGAAATCGGATGATAACCACGCCCCCTTTTTGATATAGAAAATTTCAAAAAAAGATGCCAGAGCCTATATCATTGCCAAGTCGTGGTATTTGTATCTCGTTCTGAAAACTAACGCTGGGTATTTAATGTTCGGTTCACCCGAACTTAGACTTCCTTACTTGTTTTTATTATTTTTTATTTATTGTTTTGTTAAACTAGACACAAGATACATACGATCACAGTTTGTGACTCGGCCCATAATAACCTGTATAATATTTATCCTTTTGTTCAATAAATTGATTAGACACAATTTTATTTGAATTTTAATATTCAATTTTAATCTTTAGTTTTGATTATTTACAGGATAGCTCAGTATTAATCCGGAGAGTGTTTATGTAAAGTTTTATTCCGGGAAGTGGACCAGGGACCGAAATATTCCAAACTGTGTATTTATACTACGATTTTCTTCAAATTTGCTACAAAGGAACCACTTTACTTTGTTAAAATATGGGGTTATTTTTTCCGGGAAGTGGACCAAGAACCGAAATATTCCAAACGTGTTTATTAATTGTGCGGTTTTTTTCAAATTTGGTACAAATGTAGTCTTTTACTTTTGTTAAAATAAGCTTTAACTTTTTTTCCGGGAAGTGGACCATGGACCGAAATATTCCAAACTTTTTTATTAATTGAGCGATTTTCTTCACATTTTTTCTTAATTGTACGATTTTCTTCAAATTTTGAACAAAGGTAGTCTTTTACTTTTGCTAAAATTTGAGATTATCTGTTTCCGGGAAGTGGACCAGGGACCGAAATATTCCAAACTTTTTTTTATGGTGCGATTTTCCTCAAATTTGCTACAAAGGTAGTCTTTTACTTTTGCTAAAATTTGGGGTAATTTTTTTTCCGGGACTAGGGACCGAAATATTCCAAATTTTTGAAGTTTACTTCTATAGCGGCATGCATTTGGGAAAAACTCTCACGGAAATGGGAAGACAACAACCATATGAGTGTTGTTGTTGCTAAGCGACAGCGCTTTACAGTATGTAGGTATACACACGCACAAACACACGCATTGATAAACACAAAGCCTACTAGTACTATAGATATTTATAAAAATAGCAGACGCTGTTCATTCGTAGCTCATGTGCGCATATTAAATTTTCTTTGGACAGCTAGAACGTTTCATAGCAACATCGTGTAATTCTCATTCACTTTATTTGCTAGTTGATTGAAATAGTTCGTTTTTAGCTGATGAAAGCATACTTACTTGGCGTAGAGGTTACCGTGATCATGACGGCGGTTCCTCCGGAGCAAGGCTTGGCCATTGCACTTCGGCTAAGTTGACCTTCGCGATTATTTCTAATACGAATAACTTTGACACTCAAAATAGATTTGCCAACATGTTTCATTTGACTCAATTCGTTTGTGGAGTCGAAATTTAGTTTTTTTCGTTTTTTATACTATTTTTTATATTTTTTCCATTTTATATTATTGTTTTCTTTTTTAATTCTGTAATGTTACCCTTTTGTGGTCGGCTACGTTACATTCATGTCTCAAATTTGTATGTTTTTGTGTCGGCGACAAAACAAAAGAGTGAAAATATATGGAAAAAAAAGTAGTTGCAATTAAAAAACAAGTTAATAAAAAGTTAAAAACCATCTAACAAAAGTTGGGGTGGGAACTCCCTACCCTACAATTGATAGTGGAGTAGCTTGTCGAACAACTGACTGGGCATCAGTAGTGAAAACGGGACGTCAATCGACTGACACCACAATTTGATGTCAGTCTTTGACACGCTCTGCTTTATCGACTTCATGTCAGTTTTTAAGTCGTAATGAAAACACAATTTACACCAAATCGCCATAGTGTCAGTTAAGTCAGTTTTTGTGGTCAGTCATTTTGACCTAATGAAAACCAAGCATAAAGGTATGTTGAAACATGGCGTCAATTGCTGTTTTTGATCGCGTTGTAGATTCAGCGCGACTGCTGCAAAGCTTTAAATAAAATTTGGTGGCAAGAATTCAAGTAATGAGATTCTGTGCTCATGACAAATTTGTCAATCTTGATAAATATTCATGAAAAAAAATTTTTATTAAGTGTTTTGAATTCTGCGTCAAAAAAAAGTTATTAAAAATTAATTTGAATAAAATAAAATTTGGCTTTTACGCAAAATTCAAAAACACTTGATAAAAATATTTTTTTCCTGAATATTTATCAAGATTGACAAATTTGTCAAAGGCCAAAATCACCTTGTTAAATCTTCTTCTAAATATTGTGAATATACATATTTTGTAACAAAATAATAGTTGAATAAACCACACAAAACTCATATAGCAAAAGCACCATAGACGGCATTTGACATAAAAACAAAAATGTCGATATGGCATATGTGGTAAGCGTGCGAATGAGCACGCAAAAGGTTTTTTTTTCATTGTTCTTTTTTTTAATTATTTCATGCAAAACGTCACTTACATCATAATTGCTTTTGATTTTTCTTTGTAATGGAATTTATTACGGTGGTGATATTTTGTGAGAAATAGAATTACCGATATCTGTAAACAAATGAATTTTCATAATTTTGTTGGTAACGTTTAGGGACCGATATGCCGAAAGATAACAATAGAAGTAAACTTCCCCTGGGTGTGCACCGCACACACTTTCTTTTTTTTTATTTATCTTTCGTTTTTTCCCTAAATTTGGGCATAACAATGTCTGCCGGGTCCTTCTAGTATTATATAAATGCAAAGAGCATTTAATCCGGTTTATGAAGAAGGTATGCAAATATAAGTGTTTGTTACAGTGACTTCAACAGACTCAATGTCCGTATTATAAACTTTCCTCAGACGTTCTGCTCTTTCGCTAAATTGCCAAATTCAGTAATTACGGAAAAGTTATCGTAAATTCTTTCCTATGCTCCACATATTTTGCGCTATTCGCAATCAAGGTGATCAATTATGATGTTGAAAGTATTTACCCCAAAACTACCTCTACCTGGCAACTGAACTTCCCTATCTCGTGATTCGCCAGCCTGCAACTTTCTCCTTCTTCTTCTAGTGATACTCGTCTGATACTCTTGAGTATATTGAGTTGCTAAGTAAGAATAACTAAAGCCTTACAAATTTCTGAAAAATTGTGTGTTTTTCACGCAAGATATGCTGAAAATGTTTACAGTTTTCCGGAGCACCCAATATGTACTCATCAAACATGAGGGTCCCCAAAAATATTCAAATCAACCTGAAGTAAACAACCCATGGTTGGATATCTGCTTTTCTGGCAATCGCCTTGGACTCCATTTCCAATTCCATTTCACTTCGACTGGCAACTCGAAAAATTATCTCGTTTTCGGGAAAAACAGCTGTCAGAGCTGTAACTTCGGAAATTTTAATACTCACAAAATGTTTACGATGTATTTCAAAATATGCCATAGACTTACGAGAGGAGTGATCTAAACTAAAACGTAAATACCAAATAAAAACTATTAAGAGGTAGAAGGTAAACATTTTAGTTGACTGCGGATTTAAAAAAAAATCTTGTGTTCTAAGATTTATTACGTCATTTACCACGATTCTTCTCCAGGAGTTCTAACTAAGATACAAATATTTGAAGGTAGTTTCACTCAAATTTTTTTGACACTAACCGTGTTCGCCAAGAGGGCGTGATGTTGCTGCAGGTCAATTACACTGGACCACGAATTTCAACTTTACCATAAACGCGGTTATGAAATTCTTATGTAAAGTCACCCCATGATTTCGAAAATAGAGTTCATTTTTGATTCTATGGTACCGTTTTGGAGATATTTACAATTTACATTTATTCGAAAAAACCAAAACGATGGCTCCTTTTAATTACGTATATCTCACGAACTGTTCAAGCAATTACAAAAAGGTTTTCAGAAGTCGATAAAACCTGCTATAGTTGCATCATACATTGTTTTTTGCTCAACCAGATAGTTTTCGAGATCTTAGCTTATCATTTCAGATTTTTGTTTTTTTTTTATGAAAAAATATGAAAAAAATTACCCTTTGCGGTGGTTGCATTCCAAAACCACAACCGATATTTTTTCTTTACGTAAAGCTCTGTTTAATTCGAAAAGATATAACCTATCACCGAAGAAAATGGATGCAAAACTACGTAAGTTATAAGTGATCAAATAAAAATACCCAGGTTGCGCAATTTCAACATATTACTCAAAACGTATGTGTCTAAACGACTGCCGCAACTGGCAAAATTAAATATTTTGAGATCCTATTTAAGTATTGAATTTTCCTTTGTACAAATGCTTACATTATTTATACGCATTTAACTCATTTATATATATCTACTGAATTTTCCTTTGTATAAATGCTGACATACTTTAAACGCATTTAACTCATTTATATATATATACTGAATTTTCCTTTGTATAAATGCTTACATTATTTATACGCATTTAACTCATTTATAGTATTATTTTATTATTTTATTTTATTTAAAGTCGACAATCAATTACGGTCGACTAACACAAAATACAAAGTTAAGTGACTTAGAAATATACAAAAAATAAGATTAACAAAAAAATAAAAATAACAGTTAAATCCAACATGCATTAGATAACAAACTTAAATTAATTTAAAATGTCAGGTCAGACTTAAAAGTATTGCTTTCTGTAAGGCAACAAACGAACATTCGATACTAATACATTTGTACAAGTCACGCAAAGGATCACTTTTGAGAAAATTTAGACGACAAAGGGGTAAATGGAAAGGCACGTAGTGTCTGGACACCCTAGCCGGAACTGCAAATTTAAGTCGGCTTAGCAGCTTACAGGAGTCAACATCGCCGATAATCAACTTGTGTAGGAACATTACCCCAAGCAATATTCTGCGATTTTCCAGAGTTGGTAAATCAATAAGAAGAAGCCTACATCTATATGATGGAAGACGAAGATTTGAATCCCAATTCAAGGTTCGTAGAGCAAATAACAAAAATTGTTTTTGCACCGACTCAATACGGTTAATATGAGTAATATATCCAGGACACCACACGCACGAGCAATACTCGAGTATTGGACGGACCAAAGAAGTGTAAAGTACCTTGGTGAGATAGGGATCATTAAACTCCTTAGCCCAGCGTTTAACGAACCCGAGAGTACCCATTGCTTTATTTATAATAGCGGTTATATGTAAATTGAAGCTAAGTTTCGAATCAAACAGAACTCCTAAGTCGTTAACCGTAGATATACGTTCCATAGGAGTGCCATAAAGTACATAAGATGATAGATTAGGTTTCACACGGTGAAATGTCATAAACTTACATTTGGAGCAGTTTAAAACTAGTGCATTTATTATGCACCAACGTTGAAATGAATCCAAATCAACCTGAAGTAGATTTAAACGAAGTAAGTCCGAAGGCAAATATGAATAACAAATTTTTACATCATCCGCATACATTAGAGCACGAGAATGAATCAATATCTGAGGCAAGTCATTAATAAAAAGAGTAAAAAGCAGTGGGCCTAGATGACTACCTTGTGGCACACCAGAGGTAACATTAATTGATTTAGAAAAAATGTTTTTATACAGAACCTTTTGGGTTCTATTGGATAGATAGCTTGAGAGCCATGAAACCAAATTAGGCGGGAAGCCCAGTAAGTCTAGCTTCTCCATCAGGCCCTGGGGAAAAATCGGTTTCAGAGCTAAAAGACTCTGAAGTACAGTGTCACTGTCAATGACAGGATTAATAATACAATTAGAACTTATTACTTTATACGGATAACTGCCAACTTGAGCACCGGTCGAATAGGTCGATTTAAAAAAGTCCGCAAATAAATCAGCAATATCAAGATCATTGCTAGCATTTTTACCTCCCAAAGACAAAGAAGATGGAAATCCCGAAGATTTTCGTTTAGAATTAACAAAACCATAAAATTTTTTTGGGTTATTAAAAAATTAAATTTTGCATCTAGTTAAATAAGCCTTGTAGCAATTTTGACTAAGACACTGGAAATTGGAACGAGCAACTAAATATTTGGAAAAATCTACAGAAGACCCAGATCTTTTAAAACGCTTATAGAGCTTAGATTTAATGTTATTAAGGTTAGCAAGTTGTCTTGTAAACCAAGGTGGCTTACTACACTTAGCCTTAATAAAACGAACAGGAACGCAAAGATTAATGAAGCCATCAAGGTAACTGTAAAAAATAGATGTGGCAGACTCAACATCATTACATGCGTAGAGATCAGACCAGCATGTCAAAATTTGCCTTTTTAAAACATCTCGAACGAGAACGAGAGCACGCTTCCATGAAACTAATCGTAGGCAGCAAATTATCCAATGTAATCTCAAGTGTGGGATGCAACGGATCTTCAGGAAGGGATAATGCAGAGATTCGACTAAGACCAATACCTATTGAATTTTCAACAAAAGCTATATCCAACAGCTTATTTTTAGAGTTTGCCACATTATTGATTTGAACTAAAGGCAGATCTATAAGAGACCAAACAAAACCGTGCTGAGTGACGGGAGTCAAAAAGTTTGAGTCATCGTTATTTATCCAGCTAACGAATGGCATATTAAAGTCGCCAAGAACCACCAAGCGATCATTATCACGCAAACGTGAGTGCAGATTGTGAATAGCAAGAGTGTGACAATCATAAACTTGCATAGCCGACCTAGGAGGTATGTCGGAACAAGATATATATAAATAAAAGCTGGGGTACGAGAGCTTTACGGCAATAAATTCAATGTCCAGTGTGCTATCATAGTTCAGAAGCTCAGCAGAAATACTGGACGACACAGCGATCAGGACACCGCCTGCTCTGGACTGACGATCACACCGAAAAACGATGTAGTCATTAAAGTCAGAAAATATTTCCGAATTTAAATTATCTGCTTTAAGCCAAGTCTCCGTAAACGCAATCACTTGCGCTGTAAAACCAAAACTATTCAGATAAAAGGTGTTCAGCTTAGAACGTAAACCGCGAACATTCTGATATTGAATGGTTATTTTCGAATCGTAATGGCAGGGTTGGTAAGCAAGTTTTTTGAACCTATACGTGCGGTAGGCTCATCGCTCGACTTAGTAGTGAACAAACGTACCACCGAATGTTTAGGTCATAAAGATTTGTCAAGAACCAGAGCAAGATACTCATCTGGAACTGATATTTTAAAAGAAGAAAAATTCCTCTCATAATTAAAAACAAATTTATGTACGCTTATATTGGTAAAACCAGTAAGACTAAGCTTAACTAAAATATATTTAATAATATCAGGCCCCGTTAAAGTTGGATCCAACCGAGAAACAAATATTGCGCGGCGAGGCGGCACGGCAGTCAACATCCTAGGATCGACGGGATTTAACTCAACAGTACCCGAATTTTCAGCAACATCAACATTGTTTAGCAGATCAGCACCGATGTTGTTACCATTTACATTATTATCATCACTAGCAATATTTCTGTTATTAATTTGACGGTTAACAACAGAAGCTACGGTGTGCGAACCAGTGTTCATGGAAATATCTATGTTGGAGTCAGAATCCACAGTGATTATATCTCGCTGTACACCAGCAGAGCTGGCAGCAGCACTATTATGATTTAGGTCATTTACAGCAGAGACAGGGGCAGAGCACTTATCAAAGACAACGTCAGCAGAATCACAAGCAGGGACTTTATCAGCATTGCTATCAGTTTTATTTTTATTTTCAGATTTGTTAGTTTTTTTAGCTCTGCTTTTACTAGCGTTTTTTTTATTGCTAACACTACGACGCAGCTCAGTGATCTCAGATGAGAAAGAGGCAAGTGTACCAGCAACTCGATCATCAAAGAGCTTATGCAGATTAATACGCTCAGAGCGCACAAGTTCCAACTCGCCTAATAACCGGTTTTTATCTGCTTGCAGAGAGTGTATACACTCAACTGCACTTGCATGCTCTGCTCGCATAATTTTCAACTCAGCGAGAATAGATAATAAAACTTGCTGTGGTTGTTGCTCTTTATCATTTGCACAATTTCTTTGCTGTTCATGCTGTCGTTGTTGCTGCACAGCGACAGTATTATGCTAACCTTCAGTACTGTGAGCGACAGCACACACGCCACAAATATATACTTCGTCAGAATTTTTGAAATATTCCAAATTGGCAGCCAAGGTACCAACAACACATTGCAGATGATAAACCTCTTTACACTTATCTCACTGCACACTGCTTTGAGCGCGCTCCACTTTGTGAGCACAAAAGCACGGCTGTTGAGAATTAACGTCCCTTACCTCTGGTGGGGGGAAACTAAAATCTTCAATAAAAAGAACAGCTTGATGGTGTTGCTGATTGAGAATTTATTATAGTTCTGTCTCTTCAACTATTTTACATTTGCTTATATACTAAATCTTAAAATTATGTTCCTTAATCTACTATACAAGTGCGTGTGTTTATGTAAAAGGGACTGATTTTAATGTTAGCCTAAGTACATTTTATCTATTGTTTTGCTGTGTCTTAATCACCGATCGTCTGGGTTTAACGATCGATTGTCTAGACTGTTTCAAGGGTATTGCTTAAATATTAGGACAAGATAAGAAACCATATGTTTTGTATGCTTATCTTTCCTTCTAGTGGACTGTATGTGTGTACATATGTGTGTGTGTGTGATAGGTTTGGGTACCTTATCCTGTTTGTTTTGTAAGTATGTATGTATGACAATACTATCATAAAATTCTAGTGGACTGTATAAATATACTTATTTTAGAGTGGCAGAGTTGTGTGTTCATATTTTTGTATGAACAACGGCATATTGTTTGTGTAAATTTAAGACGAAAGAGATCGATAATTGAAACAATATAATCGTTCAGTATTTGTTTTGCACAAATTGTTTATAATTTTTTGGACTTGCACTGCACAAACTGTTTTATATTTTAGTTTATATTATATTTGTGTTAGGTCCAACAAAAAAATTTAAATCAAAATTTTGTTTTATTTAATTATTTATTAATTCTCAAAAAGAGGAGCAATGAAAACAGAGAGAATAATCACGTCCGCACAGTTCAACGACTTATAGTGAATTTTCCTTTGTATAAATGCTTACTTTATTTATACGCATTTAACTCATTTATATATGTATATGTATACTCTCAAACTGAAGTATTAATTTATAGTTTATATTTCTATACATATATTCCCAGTTTTTTAACATTACCCTTTTAATATTCACCACAGAGAAGTAGGTAGTACAGGTTTTGCGCATTCACCTTGTGTAACTCCCCACTTCTCTGGCAACACCAGCAACAGGTTGACAGCTGTGTACATATATACATATGGACACACAGCGGTCAAATTCATGGTTCTTGGTTTCAGCCCGAATTTTTGTGCTTAACTCTTTGCTTATAATTAAATTGTAGTTATAAAAAAAAAATAATTGAATAAATAAAAGTTGTATTCAAGCTCTTTTTAGTAAGTGGATAAAATCACTTTTTTTTGATGTTTTGCGCTCCTATTTCCGCGTGTAAGGAGTGAAAAGAAAGGCAGAAAGAAGCCAATTGCAGCAACAACAACAACAATCACAGCCGGCAAATAGCCACCACCACCAGCACCATCTCTATACCGCCCAGCCACCACCTCCTGAAGAAGGAAAAGTCCCTAAAACTAATCATTGGTCCTTCTTCGCCATTGTTGGATCCAGCGACCAGATAAACGGAAAAAGAAAATAAGTACCCCATATTAAATAACCGTAAGTATGAAATGAAATTTCATATCCCCTCCCTACGGTAGTACATATTTAGAAACCAGAACATATTAGGAAACATTTTTTTTTCTTTTCTCGAGAATTAATCTCATATCTCGCAAAAAATGTTTCCATCCCATTACAGTTTCTATATGTACAGATAAACAAAAAAAAAACTTATTTTCTCATCTCGGTTACGGTTTATATATATAAAGAAAAACCAATAACCCTAAAAGTGCAGTACGGCACATACAAACATACATACATATAAATGCATATAAACCAAAATATAAAATTTTTGCAAACGGCATAAGCGGTAAAAAATATTGTGTGCACAGTGGTACAAGAGTGGTTCAGTACATGTAATAATAATTTAACAAAGTTTTGGAATTATTTAATTGCAACTTAATTTTTCAATTTAAAAATCTTTTAAACTGAGCTTAGATTTCTCTCTCAATCTCTCTCTCTCTCTCTTTTATTACAGTCCATAAAAAATATCAAACCGCAATAACAAAAAAAATAGACTATATACATACAATTTTATTTGTCCCTCACGTATATATACCTCTATCCCAATATATACATACACACACATAGTGAATTTAATAAAAGCGCGGTACAGTGGACAATTTTGTTTAGTCCCACTCTCAAATTTTTATTTTATTTCAAAACTTGTGGTTTTTGAAATATTTACTCTCAACCCTCACAGGGTGCAATTAGTAAAGTGAAGAAATTCAAGTTTTCCACTGCCCCTAAAAAGTTCATCTCAGAAACGGATAATTTCATGGACTATTGTGCTCGGTTTAGGTCCACTTCTCTTCAAGACAACACTGAGTCCTCCCTAAAAGTAAAAACCTCAAATATCGACTCATTTTGGAATCGAGTCCAGAAGGCTTTCGACAAAATTGTGGAAACCGAGGACCAGGACCTACCCGAAGATTTTGCGTCATCCGCCCACAACAAATATAGGTCCTGCCTCATAGCCTATGAAGACACAAAAGCCCAGATTGGAGACCAACTTCAATTGTTGTCTCAGGTAAACAATCCCACACCACCTCCCGTCGCAAGTCAGCCACTTCAAAACTCCGGCCTCAGCTTAAAAGTCCCACCTTGCGACACTGAGACATTTTATGGTGGATATGAACAATGGCTGTCATTTCGTGACCTGTTCACAGCGGTATACATTAACCACCCAAAACTTACCCAGGCTCAGAAACTGTATCACCTCAGATACAAAACGCAAGGAAAGGCCGCTCAGATAGTCAAACAATTCCCTTTGACTGATGAAAATTTCACTTTAGCGTGGGAAGCCCTAAAATCTCGCTACGAGAACAGGCGAGTTCTCGTAGATAACCAAATCCGTGATCTAATGAACTTAAAACCCATAGTTACGGAAAACCGGAAATAACCATAGGAGTGTAGTTGTTGGGAGGAGTGTGTCCACTGATCTCGAAGTCGTCGCTAAAAAGAAGTGGCTGCATATCTCTTCGTTCAAACCCACTGTTACTACAGATAATGTTATCGATTATGTAGCTAAACATTTCGGGATTGCCAGTCACTACGTTGCATGCCGTAAGCTAATAAAAAATGGTACATCGCTTGATGATTTAGAGAGAGTCATATTTAAACTTGGTGTTTCTCCTGCCTGTATACTTTCAAAACATCTCGGGAATGCG
Source organism: Sphenella marginata (assembly GCA_951509765.1). NCBI lineage: Eukaryota > Metazoa > Arthropoda > Insecta > Diptera > Tephritidae > Sphenella > Sphenella marginata. The sequence goes on from OX608078.1 coordinate 28,514,993, forward strand.
CACAAAAGCTAATGACGTATTCTTAACTACATCTCGGTGCGAGTATGACATTTATGTTATAGTTGAAACTTGGCTAAACTGCAATTTTGCCGATGCCGAATTTTTCGACCCGAATATTTTTCATATATATCGGAAGGATAGAGACTCTACTAAACCAAATTGTTTAAGAGGTGGAGGGGTTTTGATTGCGGTCAATCGAATGCTTCGCTCATCCCTAGTTCAATTAGAGAATGAAGATACTCTTCTTGATCAGCTTTGTGTATGCGTTTTTGGAAGCCTTGGTAAACTATTTATTTGCGTTTCTTATATACCGCCTACAAGCCATGACTCTATTTATGATGCTCATGTAAGAAATGTAATGAGTCTATACGAAAACAATGAAGATTGTCATTTTTGTGTTCTGGGTGACTTTAACCTTAGTAGAATTACTTGGTCCGACTTTTTTAGTAATGGCATCTTAACACCAACGAACGTGAATAGTGCGCATGAAATACATTTTATAGATAGCCTTTTTAGTATCAATCTTACTCAAGTTAACTCGTTTTTCAATCAGCTCCACAATATTTTAGATCTTGTTTTTGTTGATAAAAATTTAATTTTTAAAGTGTCAGAATCTACCTTTCCAATTTGTAAATCTGATAGGCACCACGTCCCGCTTTCGCTCTCCTTAGAATTTTGTAATTTTACCTCAACCTCAATCGGAATCGTCAATGCTAGTTTCAATTTCCGCACCGCGGACTTTGGCGCCATCAATTCTAAAATTCTGGAACTAGATTGGAAATCAATTTTTGATTCAAAAAATGTGGCAGAATGCTATGAAGTTTTTCTACATAATATATTTGAAATTTTTGCCAATAATATCCCGTTACTCCCTCCGCCAGTTCATAAGCTTCCGTGGTATACTAAAAGCCTTAAGAAACTGAAGAATCTTAGAAACAAACACTATAATATGTACAAAGCTTCTAATGATAACCACCATAGAGAAAAATATATTTACTATAATTCAAACTTCAATGTGCTTGATAAATTTTTATACAAGCAATATATCTCCAGATTTGAACAAGAGTTGAAAGAAAACCCTAAAGCTTTCTGGAGATATATACGCTCCAAAAAAGGTTGCTCGAATATTCCGAGCTGCATGTCGTATTGCGGTGTTGCCTCTGAGTCCTTATCAGATTCGGTGAACCTTTTTGCAGATTTTTTCAAATCGAATTTTGTGGCTAATGATTCAGCAAGTAATTTCTGTGCATCCGTCGCGCAAACGGTGGATTTTGGCTCTATCTCAGTTTCGGAAGCTGATGTAATTAATGGCATTACTGCCCTGCAAACATCTCCAAAATGCGATATTGATGGATTGTCGTCATTTATACTGAAAAAATGCAGTACGTCGTTTTGCGTTCCTCTTAACTACATTTTTAATTTTTCGTTATCAAGAGGTGAGTTTATTGATCGTTGGAAAATAGCCTCGATCTCTCCAATCTTTAAAACAGGCAACAAAAATGATGTTACTAATTATAGGCCAATTTCAGGCAGGTAGCTCGAAGCTTTTTGAAAAAGTGGTGAAAGAGAAATTGTTGTTTGCAATTAAGGGATCCATAGATGAGTGCCAACATGGTTTTCTCAGCGGACGATCTACGGTAACGAATCTTGCCTCTTTCTCGCAATTTTGCATCTCCTCATTTAAGACTGGCCATCAAGTAGACGTCATCTATACTGACTTCGCAAAGGCTTTTGATACTGTCACTCACAGTATTTTATTGTACAAGCTTGAAAAAATGGGTTTCCACTCAAATTTTTTATGCTGGATTAGTTCTTACCTCTCCAAAAGAGTCTCGTTTGTCGAGATTGAGAACATAAAATCATATAAGTTTGAAGCCACATCCGGAGTGCATTCTTTGACCAATTTTTTTTCTTCTTTTTATAAATGACATAGGATCCTGTTTTACGAATTCACATTGCCTACTCTAAGCAGATGATCTAAAAGTTTTCAGAACTATCGCGAGCATGTCAGATGCATCTCTTCTACAAGATGATCTTAATAAATTAACTCGTTGGAGCATTATTAACAACTTACACTTGAATATCAAAAAATGTTTTCACATGACACTTTCTAAAAACCTCAACACGCATAGGTCTACCTATACACTTTTTAATGACAATCTATTTACTGTTACTGAATTTGTTGATCTTGGTGTGATGTTTGACTCCGGCTTTACGTTTGTGAACCACATTAGCCTCATTATACCCAAGGCATATTCCAATTTGGCTATTTTGCGGCGATATGCCAGGGACTTTAAAAATCCATACACAAGGAAAGTTTTATATAATTGTTTAGTTCGCTCCAAGCTGGAATATGCTTCCATAATTTGGAATCCGATTTATTCCGTTCATTCTCAGAGAATTGAAAGGGTTCAGAAAAGTTTCATTCGATTTGCCCTTCAACCGCTTCGTTTTACTGATCCATTACCATCTTATGGTGCCCGATGTGCTCTCATAAGCATGAAGGCGCTTGTGTCTAGGCGTTCTATTCAAACTCTGATGTTTATATATGATTTAATATGTGGTTGTGTTAACTGTCCGGAACTTTTGGCAAATCAGGGCTAATTACCATAATTATGACCCTATCTCAAGGGCTCTTGCTGAATTTAACAAAATTTTTTACAGTCTTGATCTCGACTTCGCACTCCCGAGATCATGTTTTGCTTCTAAACTTGCTTCGTATTATGTATAAATGTATATACTTTGAACATATCTATATTTAAGACTTTGGTTTGTAAATGCTAGTCTGTAAGATTTGTATGTACAATCATAGACTCAATAAAGTGAATTGAATTGAATTGAAAAACAGTGAAGACATTCAGAAGTTGCAATCCACAGTCAACAATTGTCTGCAAATCCTCGCCACGCAACAAGTGTCTACAGAAAACTGGGTCCCGATAATTATTTACTTCGTCACCTCCAAACTTCCCGAAAACACACTCACCCTATGGGAACAATCTCTCACTTCCCGAAAAGAACTCCCCAACTGGTCCGAAATGAACCAGTTTCTCACAACTCGTTTTGAAGTGGTTGAAAGAGTTGATCAATGGCGGCCAAATAAGCCAAAAATTACCCCTCAGGCTAGGCCACCATTTAAAAATTATCAGACTCAGCCATTTCAAAATAAATCGATGTCTCAAACCCAATCTCACATGACAGAGCAGCGGACAATGTACAAATGCTCAATGTGCCAAACATCCTCCCATCCGCTGATCAACTGTTACAAATTCAAAAAGTTGTCGGTTCCTGAACGCAGAAAGTTTGTTAAAGAAAAAAATATGTGTTTCAATTGCCTCTCTCAGTCACACATATTGAAAGATTGCCCCAGCACTCAGACATGCAATCAATGTCGAGATCGGCACAACTCAGTGCTCCATGAAAGCACAAACTCTATGCCAAAAAGACAAGCTCCTCGAGTGCAAAGGACAACATCTCAAGTCTCAACCACAAACTCAGCAAACATAGCCGCACAAGTCCCCGAGCAAACAGATGAAGAACTATCGTGCTCTCAGAACACCCAAGTTCAATCGTTCTATTCAGAAAACGATTGTAATATAATTCTTCCCACTGCTATTGTCCCTGTCGAACACAGAGGAGATGTCTTTAAACTCAGAGCTCTCGTCGACCAGGGATCTGAACGAAGTTTTATCTCGACAAAAGCTCAAAACAGAATTAAACTCCCATACAAACCCTCTAAATTTGAAATCTCAGGGATGGGCGGAAGAGTAGTTCAGACCTCGAATAAACTGTGCTCTTTGACTTTGGTTTCTTCGGATCTCAAAACAAAAATAAATGCGGAAGCCATAGTATTACCACAGCTGACTAAGATGCTCCCCAAGTTCAAGCTCACAAACAAACTTCAAGCAAAGTGGTCCCACCTCAACCTTGCCGATTCAAGCTGTCAACCACCCTTCTCAAATCGACCTTGTTCTTGGTAGTGATATTATACCTCAAATCATCCAAAACGGCGTCGAAAAGATCTCACCCGACATCCTAGCCCAAAAAACCATTTTTGGATGGATAATTAGCGGCAAGGCTCCTGTCTCAGTAGTTTCATTTTCTACTCAGGTCTCGGAGGTAACAAATGAGGATCTCAATTCACTTCTGCGAAAGTTTTGGGAACTGGAAGAAGTGCCAACCCTGAACCACACAACCCTGGAAGACGAATTTTGTGAGGAGTTTTAAGCAGCTACAACCTCACGCAATGAAAATGGTCGATACATTGTCAGGCTGCCGTTTAAGCCCAGTTTCCAAGAAACGATTGCCCTCTCCCGCTCTCGCCCCTCAGCTCTAAGCCAATTTCTCGGCATGGAAAGAAATCTCCAAAAGAAAGGAGATCTAAAGCCACTTTACGACAGTGTTTTAGAAGAATACCTCACTCTCGATCATATGGAGGAAATCTGCTCCTATGAAAAATTTCTCAGTGGAAAATGCACGTAATTTTACCTTCCCCATCACGCGGTTATAAAACCCGAGAAAAAGACTTCAAAAGTACGCGTCGTCTTTAATGCCTCAAAGAAGTCACCGTCTGGATACTCCCTCAACGATGTTCTTTATACTGGTCCGACTCTTCAACCCGATCTGATGCTCCTCATTCTGAAATGGCGGACATATCAGTTTGTTTTCAACGGAGATGTGGAGAAAATGTACCGTCAGATTCTCTTGCACGAAGACGACAGAGATTATCAACGGATCGTCTTTCGTTCGTCCCCAAGCAACCCCATACAGGATTACCGTTTGAAAACTGTCACCTTCGGTGTAAACTGTGCCCCCTATCTCGCCATCCGAACAATGCATCAACTCGCCAAGGATGTGGCAGATATTTACCCGAAAGCTACTCCTGTTTTGACCAAAGAAACATATGTAGATGACATTCTCTCTGGCAGCCATGATATCCCCTCGGCTGAACAGTCTCTCTCTGAAGTCATCCAAGCGCTCGGATCAGCAGGATTCCCACTGCGGAAAATAACGGCCAACCACCCCAGTATCCTCAAAGACATCAAAAAAGAGGACTTGCTCGACACAAACTTTTTGGAATTCGAGAAAGCAAGCAACACCAAAACCCTCGGGATTCAATGGAATGCCCTTACAGACACTTTCTCGTATACAGTCGACTCCATACCCCTGTCGTCTGCTAGCACAAAACGACAAATTCTCTCTTCTGCCGCCAAACTTTTTGACCCCGCAGGCTGGCTCACGCCGATAACGATCCAAGCTAAGATTCTCCTCCAAGAGTTATGGATAGACGGAACTGACTGGGATGAACAGGTCAAACCCCTCCGTCTCATAAAATGGACTCAATTTGCCAAAAATTTGCATGGAATTTCAACAATCAAAATACCCCGATGAGTCAATTATCTCCCTAACCAGCAAGTCGAACTGCATGGATTCTGCGACGCCTCTGAAAAGGCATACTGCGCTAGCATATATGTTCAAACCACTCACGGTACCAGCATCTCTTCTCATTTGCTGGTGTCCAAAGGCAAAGTCGCCCCCCTTCGCACTACTAGCTTGCCAAGGCTCGAACTATGCGCAGCTCTACTCCTTGCCCGACTAGTCGCCGTCGTGCAATCTCATCTCGACCTCTCTACTAGAAAACTCACCATGTGGTCTGACTCAGAAATTGTGTTAGCTTGGCTTGAAAAGCCTCCCCACTCTTGGAAGACTTTCGTGTCTAATCGCACCGCAGAAATCATAGATCTCATAGGAAATGCTTCCTGGAGGCATGTAGGCAGTCGCGACAATCCAGATATGGGAACTAGAGGATGCAAACCCATAGACTTGGCCAATTCTTCGCTATGGTGGAACGGCCCAGAGTGGCTGATTCGGCCCCCCGAAGCCTGGCCAAAACCCACTACACGCAGCGTCAATCCGCCGGAAGTACGCCGCGTCGAAGCACTACATGCCGCTGAAGAGGCCACGATTTTTTGGATCGATTCTCCTCTTTTTCTCGCGCCCTCAGGGTCATGGCATATGTATTTAGGTTCATCGAGAATCTCAGGGACCGAACTCGAGGTATACGCCATCCGCATTGCCCTACTCTATCACATGATGACCTACGTAAAGCCAAACAAAGGATCATGGCTCTCACTCAAACCCGTTACTTCTCTCGAGAAAAGACATGTTTGGAAAATTCGAAACCCATAGATAAACGTAGTTCTCTACTAACTCTCAATCCGTTTCTCGATAAAAATGGACTTATCCGTGTGAACGGTAGGTTAGCTCATGCGACGTTGACATACAATGAACGCCATCCCGTCATTATCCCCGAAAAATCTCGCTTCGCTTCCCTCTATATAAACTTCTTGCATGAAAAACTTCTCCATGCAGAAACCCGTCTAATGCAACAATGCCTCAGACAAGAAAATTATATCCCACGGTTGAAACCCCTCATAAAGAAATGCATCTACCAATGCAAACCCTGCATCCTCCACAAGCAACAAATGCGCTCGCAAATCATGGCAGCATTGCCCCCGGAACGATGCACTTATACTCCGCCTTTTACCATCACTGGCGTTGACTTTGCGGGGCCTTTTCAAATAAAAGCCTCTCTGCTAAGGTCTCACATTAAAAGGCTACGTGGCAGTTTTTGTATGCTTTTCTACAAAAGCTGTTCACCTCGAGTTGTGCTCGGACCTAATCACCAATGCTTTTCTTGCAGCATTTGCTCGCTTCGTTGGACGCCGTGGATACCCCGCAAAAATGATGAGCGACAACGGCAAGACGTTTATAGGAGCCAAAAGAGCTACCGAAAGGGAATTCGTCGAATTCATGAAGGTTGCATCTCAGGAAGTCGTACAGAACTACTCCCCTCAAGGCATAAACTGGCAATTTATTCCTCCCGGTGCCCCCACATGGGTGGTTTGTGGGAATCCGCAGTGAAAAGCTTCAAGCTACATTTCAAGAGAACTGCAGGAACCCATAAATTCACTTTTGAAGAATTCACCACTCTCCTGATACGAATAGAGGCCGTGTTAAACTCTCGCCCTATCTCACCTCTCTCCCAAGACCCCACCGACTTTACCGCGCTCACCCCAGGTCATTTCCTCAGAGGTGGCCCCCTCCTGACCATCCCTGAGGTAGATCACGCAGATATGTCACTCCTAAGCCGGTGGGAAAAAGTAAAAAGCGTACATCACCAGTTCAGTAAACGATGGAAAGAAGACTACCTAAAGGATCTCCAGAAAAGGCAAAAGTGGAAAAATCCACAATCGGAACCGAAAGTCGGCGAGTGCGTTCTCATTCATGATGGCTCCCTTCCACCCACCGAATGGCGCCTTGGACGCATTGAAAGAATACATCCAGGGCCAGATGGGCATATACGCGTTGCCGACGTTCGTACTCAGACCGGTATCCTCATACGACCCCTCATAAAATTATATTTTCTCCCTAATATTGAGATCCCACCATCTCGGGATAGCTCAGAAAACTCACGCAGCTAACATTGAACCACCTCTGTCCACTCATACCGCTTTCCCGCCTTCGCAATGCCACACCTCGTAGCATCCTCCAATCTGAAATCCCCCCATTCAGAAATTATCTCCACTAAAACATTTGTGTTATACATTTCATTACAGATCGTTATGGATCAGGTACCCCAACCCACACCTCGGAGGTCATTAAGGTCGGGAATCGTGGCTACTTCCAACCATTCGGGCAGCAATAGTTCACCGAACGACTACAGGAGATGCCGCATATGTGCCAGAAATCACGCCCTGCGAAAATGTTCCATATTTAGAAAAATGCAGCCAACTCAACGTTGGATACTCGCACGTGCACATAAATATTGCCTCAATTGTTTGGCGCTTTCCCATGCCACAGACAACTGCACCTCCTACGACAGATGCCGAACATGCGGCGCACGACACCATTCTCTATTACATCGGCGGGACGCAACCTCGAGCTCCACGCGCCCCGTCCATGCACCCCGGCCTGGCCGACCAACAGTGTCGGATCGGGCACCCTCGGCTTCGCTCGCGCGACCTCGTCATCGTCCGGCCAACAACACCCAGTCGCGAGCGCCAGCCATCAATGTCAAGGGCTACAGACGGCCAACTTTCGAGGAAATATGGCCGAACTCCTGGTACGCAATGCCATGCACACCCTTCAATTTTCCTTTGTATAAATGCTTACTTTATTTATACGCATTTAACTCATTTATATATGTATATGTATACTCTCAAACTGAAGTATTAATTTATAGTTTATATTTCTATACATATATTCCCAGTTTTTTAACATTACCCTTTTAATATTCACCACCATATATACATATGGACACACAGCGGTCAAATTCATGGTTCTTGGTTTCAACCCGAATTTTTGTGCTTAACTCTTTGCTTATAATTAAATTGTAGTTATAAAAAAAAAATAATTGAATAAATAAAAGTTGTATTCAAGCTCTTTTTAGTAAGTGGATAAAATCACTTTTTTTTGATGTTTTGATGATGTGAAAAGAAAGGCAGAAAGAAGCCAATTGCAGCAACAACAACAACAATCACAGCCGGCAAATAGCCACCACCACCAGCACCATCTCTATACCGCCCAGGCACCACCTCCTGAAGAAGGAAAAGTCCCTAAAACTAATCAGTATGTAAGTTAAATTATATTGAGTTCAAACGATTAAAAAATATATTTTTCGGAGCTATGCTCTTTATTTGTATCCCTTCAACTTAGAACTAACTTAACAAAATTATTTTACTTAGCTCTAAACCTAAATCTTCTAATCTGCTGAGCTGCCAAAACTGCTGATGACGCGCTTCCCACGATTTGTGTTGCTTGATGGTTGGCGTATTTGCCGTCTGCAGGTGTTCATTTGTAAATATGCAATCGGGATCATCTTGCCGACAGAATGGTGGGAAAAATATTTCCTATGTGTCGATATGTTGTCAACATCATGTGATGGTACGGATATTTTGCTAACAACTCCCTCCCTAAAATTCAAACGTCCGCGTTTGAGGTGTCGGTTTTTTGAAAAATCTGATTAAGTCCCTCTATTGCGGCTTCTGTCAATTCGATATTCTTTTGTTGTTTGATCTCTTCTTTTAGTAGCATTGTTTTTGCTATGAACAAAATAATAGCTATTATTGTTATTGTAGTAAAACTTATGTTGATAGCATGTTTTAATTGGCTTGCCGATTCTGCGTGATTTATCTGTTTAGTGTTGTTAACATTCAGTTGCTTTAACATCTCTAATGAAAGTGTCTCTTCTCTTCTATCTGATATTGAAAATGGCTGAAGTATAGCGGGTAGGGGTTTGTTTGATGATATTTCTTGATTGCAAAATTTATTTCCATTGATTTTAATTGTGGCGTTGGTATAATGAATTATGAAGGTACCATTAAGGACTGTAGGTTCTTCATTTATTTCTATTTATCCTCTAAAATCGTTTAGGAATAATATGTCTGGTGATACTGCTTCGAATTCCGTGATGTGCTGGCTGTTGGTCACTGTGCAGTTTGGCGGGCGGCTTTTTAGAACGTTACTTGTACAGTACTCGCTACTTAAATCTACTAAATTACTTTTTGAACATATTTGTAATGCGTTATAATGTTTGCAATTGATCTTAATACCGAAAGTACGATTTTGACAACTGAGGATGGAACTAAATTTTATCTTATTGATTTTGCTGTTCTTTTTTACTGGTCTAATCTCAACTGTTTTACAAATGGTCTTCCACAGTAGGTAGGCTCATGATATAGAGTATTGTTTTTCCATTTGTTGCTATTTTAACCTCTGCAAATTCTAAAGCTTCATCCAGATTAACAAAAGGAATATTATCTCTGTCAAAAATTTGTTTCACAATGCTTATGCTTTGATATTATGTATGAATTAATTATATTGGCTTTTGCCCAATGAATTGCGTATACAATATTCACGCTTTCTTCTTTCAAAATTTTCAACTTATACTTTAGCTTTAAAAACAACTCTATTTCCTCATTGCTATTATTTTGTAACTCTTTTATAATGAGATTCGTTATATTTGTAATATCATTAATTTTTCCTATTGTAAGTCTGTTTATGAGGACCTGGTTGTTGTTATTCTCAAGGACATTGTTTAGTTTGCTTAAAACTATTTCGTGGTCTTCATGGTCCGGATTTCCGGCGATCCCTTTCCACGCTCTACCCAAAAAATTTAATGATCTTTTATGTTCCTTGTGTGTTTTTAAATTGCTTATATGGCTTTTTATCTGAGATATAAGGTGAGCTATGAAAGGATAATTGGGGTTTTTGGATAGGCTTTCCGACTTTGCTTTTGCTTCAATGTGTTCGAGGATCTACGTGTAATTTCGATGTCGATTTCGTGTATTATTCGGAATGTTCCGGTCTGTAATTTTGCAAGTCCTTTTTCTATGGTTCGAGTAGTCTAGTATCTGTACTTCGGCGAGGCATGCCTTTATTAGGAGTATTCTGAAACGAAATGTTCCTGATCGTTAGTTTCGTATCCTGCTTTTGTGTATAACTTGTCCTCTTTCGGTAACTACTGTGCTATTGTGGTTCTCCTTAACTATTTCCTTAGTATATGGCTTACTTAATTTAGTCCCTAACCTTCTGTTTTTCTTGACGTAGATTATTTGTCCTGGTAGGTATGATTTTAAGTTATGCTTTTTTTTATTATGATATTCGAGGTCCTTTCTCTGTTTACGTGCCAAGTTTTCCAAGTTGCACTGCCTACTTCTTTCTATGTCTCCTGGGGTAAACGTGACATTTCTGCCAAAAAATATGTCTACTGGCTTTTTTTTCGTCACCGAATGGATAGTATGATTGTATTCTGACACTGCTCTTTCTAGGAGCTCTTTGAAGTTTCTGTGTCCTCCATTCTCTTTGAGGCAACGCATTATTTCAACCAGTGTAGAGTGAAATCTTTCCACTTGGCCGTTTGCCTGGCTTGTGTAGGGTGGCGTTGTGAAAACTTCTATTCCCAGTTCGTCCGTCATCATAAATTTAATTGAGGGAGAATTTAATGAAGGTTCGTTGTCGATTACAATTAATTTTGGTACCCCGAAATAAAATATCAGGTCTCTTAAAGGACCTCTAACGTCTACTGTTGCCCTGCTTGGAAGCTTCCTTGTTTGTGCGTATTTAGTAAATTTGTCCAGGGCAGTCATAATTACTTTTCCTTCCGTTAAGAATATGTCTATATGTACTGTATGTCCGGGGTATGTGGGTAATGGCGTCTCGCCAATTTTGGGTCGGTTAGGATGGCGTTCGTATTTGTTCTCTTTGCAGACAGTGCAGTTGGTTATAATTCTTTTTATTTTACTAAGCATTCCGGGAAAGTAGCTTTTTGCTAGGATTTGTATTTTGTTCTCAACTGCATTTCTGTGTTTATGGGTGTCCAGAATGGTGTTTTCCTGGTCTTGTTCGTTAGTGATGTCGTCTACTAATTTTTGGGTATAGCATATCTTGTAATTACTGAAGTGGAGAGGGTAAATATTCCGAATCACACCCATTATCCTTTCATCTGTCTTAATTCCGTTTATGACGGACGGGTTAAGGTATCGTTTGAGGTGGGTAGTGAGAATTTGTTCGTCGTATTGTGGCTCTGTGATTATATGACGATGGACAGTTGGAAACACTATCTTAAACTGATATGAAAATGTTTCGTCCTGCCTGAAAAATATCTGATTTTTAAAAACGTTTATTGGAACTTCAGTGCACGGTATGAGGTTATGTCCTGAACTCTCGTCACTGTGGATTGTTGGGGTAAGAGAATTTATTTGGGGAGGCATTCTTGATAAGGCGTCTGCGACTACATTTCATCTTCCCGGTTTATATATCAATTCATGGTTATACTCTTCTAGTATTGCTTTCCATCGTTTCATTTTGCTGTTTGCGTTTTTATGGCTAAGGGCATATGTTAGGGGTTGGTGGTCGGTGATTATCCTCACCTTCTTAGATCCGTACAGATAGCTTCTTAGCGTGCTTAGGGACCAGATTATAGAAAGCATTTCTTTCTCGTTGGTCGCGTAGTTTTCTACCGTTTTGTTAAGTGTCCGTGAAATAAAGGTTATGGGGCGATCACCCTGTGACAGAACTGCTCCTATAGCGAAGTCGGAAGCATCTGTGGTAAGTTCAAATTCCTCTTTGAAATTTGGGTGGACTAGGACTATATCTCTTGAAATTAACGTGCTTTTAATTTTGTTAAACGACTCCACCGCTTCTTCATTCAATTGAACGTCTATTTTTCTGGAGTTTCGTTTTGAGATGTTGCCGGCATCTCCTCTGAGGAGTGTTGTTAGGGGCTTAGCGATTTTCGCATAATCTCTAATAAACCTTCTATAGTAACCTGACATGCCCAAGAAAGATCTCAGCTCCTTCAGATTTCGGGGAACTGGGAAATTCGCAACAGCTTCCACCTTTTAAGGGTTGGTTTTAATTCCTTCTGAACTAACGACGTACCCAAAGAATTCCACCTCTTGCTTGGCAAATTCGCATGTGTTTAATTGCACTTTCATATTAGCGCTTTCTAAGGTTTTGAAAACCAGTTCCAGATTTTGTAAGTGTTCTTCTTCGTTTTTTCCAAAAATTATTACGTCGACGATGTAAACGTAACATCGAACTCCTATCGTCTAAAGCTCTTTGGAATTCATATTTTCCGTTATTAAATGAGAATGCGGTTTTTTCTATGTCTGATTCGCGTAGTGGTATTTGGTGAAACCCACGTTTTAAATCTATTACAGTTAATAGTCTATTGTTTCCGAGGTTCGATAGGACTTCATTTATTTCGGGAATGGGGTATTTGTCTGGTATGGTCACTGAGTTAAGTTTGCGATAATCGATAACCATGCGATATTTTTGTTCGCTGGATGCATCCGGTTTTTTGTTAACAATCCACACAGGTGAGTTGTATGGGGATTTAGATTTTCTAATTATTCCATTTTCGAGGAGCTCTTCTATTTGTCGTTCAATTTCTTCTTTAAGTGCCATTGGGTAAGGGTAGGGCTTGGAGTAGACAGGCGTGTCGCTAGTTGTGTGTATCTCTCCCTTTACTAGGGTAGTGAAGGTCAGTTTTTCGTCTGCGTCGGAAAATAAATTGGGGCACCTCGTAATGATGTTCTTTATCTTAAGTTGTTGTTTCGCAGACAGGTGTGGAGTATTTATATTGGCGGTGTTAACTTGCTGAGATACTCGCTGCTTTGGGGGGATGACGACTCCCGGAAATATGGTCATCGTGCTCTTCTCAGTGTCTATTATGGCCTTAAGCTTTCTCAGAGTGTCGTTATCGATGATTCCGTGGAATGAGTTTAGGGGTGGTGGGATAAAGAATATTATTTTTTCCACGGTCGGTCCAAAGCCGTCTATGAATGTGTGGTGGATTTTCTCAATATCGCCTGCTACTGATTCCACCTTGAATGGTTCGTTTGGTAATGGGTTTCTTATCCTAGTCGATTGTACGTAATTTTTGTTGGATCCTGTGTCTATCAGGAAATCCACTGTGTCCCCGCGTTTTGTCTTAAATTCGTAATAAGGGAGCGAGGACAGCGTTAATCTGAAAAATTAATCAGGTCCGTTTGGTTTTGTTCTTCGGAAGTGTAGTTGGTTTGTCCCCCTGTAGTCCCATCTACGTGTTGGGCTGTTCCGTAATAGTCGTCTTGGGGATAGGTATCTTAGATATGGTTCGGGTCCGGATCTCCCTGGTAGTCATTTGTACCTAGTGGCCCTGCGTTTGCGTGAAAGTTACGCTGCATTTTGTAAGGAGGGCGGGTATGTTGTGAGGAGAGTGGGCGTTTCTGGGGCTGGGGTTGGGCCCTATAATTGGTGTTAGGTCTATTCTGATAGTTAACCTGCCTAGAGTGCAGGGAGGGGTCTACCTCCGGTTGTTGAAGCCCGCATTATATTGTTATTGGGGACGCACCCCAAAGTTCGTATTTTTTTGGAAGTTTGGGCGATTTCCAAAATTACCTTGATTTGATTGCCCTCGGGGGTTCGTATTGGGTGGTCGATAGTTATCTATATATTAATAGGCTAACATTTTTTCCATACAATCAATTGCCAGAGTGTATCTCATAAAAAAATGCATAACTCCAATTATTATATATTTTGATATGTTTTCATGGGCCAGGAGCTTTGCATAGGCATATTATATTTAACAAAAAATGCTTCATTAATTTGTAATAATTCATCAAAGTTTTCACCAAAACCCAAAGCTGTTAAGTACAGTATCTGACTGTTTTGTTGTACATATAGCAGTGGCGCAGGTGGTGAGCGTGCTGGCTATGATGCGTGCGTTCGTAGGTTCAAGGACGTGTTCAGGGCAGGTTAAATTTTTTTTTTTTTTTTACTATATTGAATTTGCCTTAAAATATACGAAAACTTTTTATTATATTTATTTTTTTTAATTTATTATATTTGTAATCCAAATTTTTTGAAAAAATATAAAAAATTATTCCAATTTATCAATTTATATTTTTTAAGAAATATATCATATTTAATATGGAAAAAGTGAAAACACAGTTTGTAGCTTCTTCAATTTTATATTTACGAAATAATTAGAAATCGCGTTAATTTTCCTAAAGACATCAACTATTTTCTTCCTAAAAATTTTTATTTGTAAAAGAGTCGACATATAACCCAATATTTCAATATTTTTCTGTTTATGACATCTATCTTCGAGTGAAAAAACCAATTTTTTTGAAAAAAAGCTAAACAATTATTTCAATTTATCAATATATATTTTTTAAGAAATATATCATATTTAATATACAAAAAGTAAAAACACAGTTTGTAGCTTCGTCAATTTTATTCTTACGAAATAATTAGAAATCGCGTTAAATTTCCTAAAGACATCAACTATTTTCTTCCTAAAAATTTTTATTTGTAAAAGAGTCGACATATAACGCAATATTTCTATATTTTTCTGTTTATGACATCTATTTTCGAGTGAAAAAACCAAATTTTTTAAAAATAAGCTAAAAAATTATTTCAATTTATCAATATATATTTTTTAAGAAATATATCATATTTAATATACAAAAAGTAAAAACACAGTTTGTAGCTTCTTCAATTTTATACTTACGAAATAATTAGAAATCGCGTTAATTTTCCTAAAGACATCAACTATTTTCTTCCTAAAAATTTTTATTTACAAAAGAGTCGACATATAACCCAATATTTCAATATTTTTCTGTTTATGACATCTATTTTGGAGTGAAAAAACCAAATTTTTTAAAAAAAAAAGCACACAATTTGGAAACCGGCTAATATTAAGAAGTTATCTGAATCTCAAAATGAACTTTCATTCGTTTCAATCCATATGGCCAATTTTGTTCGATATGGCATCATTCTATGTGACCATTATCTATATATTAATAGGCTAACATTTTTTCCATACAATCAATTGCCAGAGTGTATCTCATAAAAAAATGCATAACTCCAATTATTATATATTTTGATATGTTTTCATGGGCCAGGAGCTTTGCATAGGCATATTATATTTAACAAAAAATGCTTCATTAATTTGTAATAATTCATCAAAGTTTTCACCAAAACCCAAAGCTGTTAAGTACAGTATCTGACTGTTTTGGTGTACATATAGCAGTGGAGCAGGTGGTGAGCGTGCCGGCTATGATGCGTGCGTTCGTAGGTTCAAGGACGTGTTCAGGGCAGGTTAAATTTTTTTTTTTTTTTACTAAATTGAATTTGCCTTAAAATATACGACAACTTTTTATTATATTTTTTTTTTTAATTTATTATATTTGTAATCCAATATTTTTCTGTTTTTTGTTTATGACATCTATCTTAGAGTGAAAAACCCAAATTTTTTGAAAAAATATAAAAAATTATTCCAATTTATCAATTTATATTTTTTAAGAAATATATCATATTTAATATGGAAAAAGTGAAAACACAGTTTGTAGCTTCTTCAATTTTATATTTACGAAATAATTAGAAATCGCGTTAATTTTCCTAAAGACATCAACTATTTTCTTCCTAAAAAAGAGTCGACATATAACCCAATATTTCAATATTTTTCTGTTTATGACATCTATCTTCGAGTGAAAAAACCAATTTTTTTGAGAAAAAAAGCTAAACAATTATTTCAATTTATCAATATATATTTTTTAAGAAATATATCATATTTAATATACAAAAAGTAAAAACACAGTTTGTAGCTTCGTCAATTTTATATTTACGAAATAATTAGAAATCGCGTTAAATTTCCTAAAGACATCAACTATTTTCTTCCTAAAAATTTTTATTTGTAAAAGAGTCGACATATAACGCAATATTTCAATATTTTTCTGTTTATGACATCTATTTTCGAGTGAAAAAACCAAATTTTTAAAAAAAAGCTAAACAATTATTTCAATTTATCAATATATATTTTTTTAGAAATATATCATATTTAATATACAAAAAGTAAAAACACAGTTTGTAGCTTCTTCAATTTTATACTTACGAAATAATTAGAAATCGCGTTAATTTTCCTAAAGACATCAACTATTTTCTTCCTAAAAATTTTTATTTACAAAAGAGTCGACATATAACCCAATATTTCAATATTTTTCTGTTTATGACATCTATTTTGGAGTGAAAAAACCAAATTTTTTAAAAAAAAAAAGCTAAAAACTTATTTTAATTTATCAATATATATTTTTTTAGAAATATATCATATTTAATATACAAAAAGTAAAAACACAGTTTGTAGCTTCTTCAATTTTATATTCATGCAATAGTTTGAAATCGCGTTAATTTTCCTAAAGACATCAACTATTTTCTTCCTAAAAATTTTAATTTGTAAAATAGTCGACATATAATCGGAATCCTTACATATTTCCGAGTTGAATTTGACGAAAGAAACCAGAAAACCATAATATGTGTAAGTTGTAATATTCTCCCGCTAAACGGACTTCAAAAAATCCACATCTAAAGGAAAAATTGAGAAAACAGTCTGTATCACCAAAAAAAAAAACACAATTTGGAAACCGGCTAATATTAAGAAGTTATCTGAATCTCAAAATGAACTTTCATTCGTTTCAATCCATATGGCCAATTTTGTTCGATATGGCATCATTCTATGTGACCATTATCTATATATTAATGGGCTAACATTTTTTCCATACAATCAATTGCCAGAGTGTATCTCATAAAAAAATGCATAACTCCAATTATTATATATTTTGATATGTTTACATGGGCCAGGAGCTTTGCATAGGCATATTATATTTAACAAAAAATGCTTCATTAATTTGTAATAATTCATCAAAGTTTTCACCAAAACCCAAAGCTGTTAAGTACAGTATCTGACTGTTTTGGTGTACATATAGCAGTGGAGCAGGTGGTGAGCGTGCCGGCTATGATGCGTGCGTTCGTAGGTTCAAGGACGTGTTCAGGGCAGGTAAAATTTTTTTTTTTTTTTTACTAAATTGAATTTGCCTTAAAATATACGAAAACTTTTTATTATATTTTTTTTTTAAATTTATTATATTTGTAATCCAATATTTTTCTGTTTTTTGTTTATGACATCTATCTTGGAGTGAAAAACCCAAATTTTTTGAAAAAATATAAAAAATTATTCCAATTTATCAATTTATATTTTTTAAGAAATATATCATATTTAATATGGAAAAAGTGAAAACACAGTTTGTAGCTTCTTCAATTTTATATTTACGAAATAATTAGAAATCGCGTTAATTTTCCTAAAGACATCAACTATTTTCTTCCTAAAAATTTTTATTTGTAAAAGAGTCGACATATAACCCAATATTTCAATATTTTTCTGTTTATGACATCTATCTTCGAGTGAAAAAAACCAATTTTTTTGAAAAAAAGCTAAACAATTATTTCAATTTATCAATATATATTTTTTAAGAAATATATCATATTTAATATACAAAAAGTAAAAACACAGTTTGTAGCTTCTTCAATTTTATATTCATGTAATAGTTTGAAATCGCGTTAATTTTCCTAAAGACATCAACTACTTTCTTCCTAAAAATTTTTATTTGTAAAAGAGTCGACATATAACGCAATATTTCAATATTTTTCTGTTTATGTGTTAGAACATACATACCTTTTAAAGACCCTGTGTGGCAACTCAAGTACATAACTGTTCTTCTTCCAATGCTCTCATTGGACGTGTACCACTGTATCACGCCACTTTTTAGTTAAGGTTGACTTGCATTGTATATCTTATTATTGCTCATTAACATTACATTAAACTCGCTTTAACCAAACGGTTGTGTTTCATTTCTACGGACTAGACTCTGCTAATATTGGTTATGGGCCCAGAGTACAGCTCCATTGTATAATAAACGTCGCGATTTAATGTATGTGAATTGATTTGTTCAATTGTAATTGATTCGTTCAATTAAGTGTAAATATCGTTGGTCGATAAAGACAATAAATTAAAGTGAAATATATAAATAAATAAAAACGTTTAAAAATTATATATCGTGTGTCGATAGAAAAGACTTAAATATATTTCGTAGAAAAAAAAAAAAAAAAGAACTTCAAAAACATTTATATATCGTGTGTCGACAAAGCAAAGACATTTGCCTTAAGAAAAGTTTAAAATAAAATGGCTAGCGCGTTGTCACAAATTGACAAATTAAACGGAGAAAACTTTGCAGTTTGGTCGGTCCAGATGAAAAGTTTGTTGATCACGCTGGACTATTGGCATGTAATCGAAAACCTATGCAGCAGCACGGCAACAGCAGATCAGAAGGCAGCGTGGACAACAGCCGATCGTAAGGCATTGGCCACAATTACACTTTGTGTGAAGCCATCGGAATTGCTTTTAATTAAAAATTGTGCATCAGCAAGAGGTGCGTGGATTAAGTTGTCCGACACTTATCGAGCGCGAGGTCCTGCTAGAAAAGTTAATTTATTTAAAAAGTTGGTTCGTTTTCAATTTGAACGCAGCGTAAGTTATATCAGCCAAGTGAATAACTTTTGCTCAATAGTGGAGAATTTAAAGGAAATCGACGTATCGATTCCTGATGACATTCTAACGGGTCGATTCTATAGTGGTAACAACATTCGATTTACCCGGCAAAAAAATATCTTGGAAACTTTTACACCCGTTTGGTATTCTGCCGGCTCAAGTTGCAGTTCAATTTCGTAACCACCGAAAGAGGTGGTAACGCCAAGTAACCGCGACAAATTGCACGTGTTTTGTAAATATTTTTTTGGACAGAAAATAGCACAAATTTTATACACATACTAGTTCAGAAGAATTAATAAACAATATAAGCACTTTTTTACGTGATGTTTCGTGCGCGTTTGCCTTTTATTCTCTTTTGCGCATTGTTTGTTTTTGACATCGTTACCATGCGCGCTAGAATCGCGGGTACATGCACCGGTTACGATTTTTGGTTAGATAATCTTCTGGGTACAAAGTTTCCGGTTACGCTCAGAATCGACACGTAAGTATCATGTTACTTTGTAGTCTACCTGACGACATGGAAAATTTTGTGGTAGCCATTGAAAGTCGGGACGATTTGCCAAAAATTGATAGCCTAAAAATGAAAATTTTCGAAGAAGAAGAAAGACGAAAAGGGAAGGTCAATGAGGACGAGCAAGTGGTGTACGGAGTAGACGGCACGAAGGGTAAGCGGCAGTTCAAGCGAAAGCAGTGGAACAACAAGAAACAGAACATAAAATGTTATGGTTGTGGCAAGAGAGGACATGTACGAGCGGATTGCAAGAGCACATCAAATTCGGATGTAGTGTTTGGTTCCTACGACAGCGGTTTTGAAGATGGCAGCAATCAATGGATTCTCGACAGTGGAGCATCGTCGCATATTTGCAACAACAAAGGTGAGTTTTCGACACTCAAAGAGTACACACAGAAGGTGACATTAGCATCCGGTGAATGTGTGTCATCAAAAGGGATAGGTAATGTAAAAATAAAATCAGCTCATGCTGACATTACACTAACAGACGTACTTTTTGTGCCCGAGTTAAAATCGAATTTTTTGTCCGTCGGTAAAATTATTAGAAATGGAAACTCAGTAAAATTCACTGAAAATAAAGCTTTTGCGTATACGAAACGCGGTAATTTAATTTTTGCAGCTGAAAAAAGCTTTGGTATATTTGTTGCTAAATTTTTGAAAAAAGAATATGCGTACATGAATTGCGCCAATACAAATGAATTTGATTTATGGCACCGTAGGTATGGTCACTTGAATATGCGTGACTTATGTACATTGTCTAATAAAGAAATGGTTAGAGGTATAAATGTAAAAATGCCAAAAGATTTTTCTTGTATAACATGCGCTTTGTGTAAAATTTCTTGTAAACCCTTTTGCTCATATCGCACAGTACTTAGTAAAAGTAGATTAGAGATAATCCATACGGATATATGTGGACCTGTGCGAAATGTTTCCCAAGGTGGATCAGTGTACTTTATTACGTTCATTGATGATTTTTCTAGGTATATTTCAACATATTTTTTGAAGAAAAAGTCCGACGCTTTCGCAGTATTTAAAGAATTTAAATTGAAAGCTGAAAATGAGACAGGCTGTAAAATTAAAATTTTGCGTAGCGATAATGGTAGAGAGTACCTAAGCTCAGAATTTAACTCTTTTTTGAAACAAAATGGAATAGTCCATCAAACGACTGTAGCATATACACCCCAGCAAAATGGAATTGCTGAAAGGGCAAATAGAACGTTGGTCGAAATGAGTCGTTGTATGTTAGAAGAGTCAAAATTGCCAAAGAGTTTGTGGGCAGAGGCAGTAAACACTGCAACTTATTTAAGAAATCGGGCTCCCACAAAAGTTCTACACGAGAAAACTCCATACGAGTGTTGGTTTGGTTATAAACCATCGGTAGCACACCTGAAAGCATTTGGATGCGAGGCGGTAGCTTTACAAAAACAACATAATTTATCTAAGTTTATGCCAAAAGGTCGAAAGCTTATTTTCGTAGGTTACTCAAATAATAGCAAGGCATATAGGTTGTATGATAGTCAACGTAGAACAATTGTTACATCCCGCGATGTTAAATTTTTTGAAAATAATATTCCAAGCAATGTTTCTCAATCTTCAAATGAGACGTCAGCGTCGACGTCGCATAGCATTGGTTGTGAAACTACACCTGTAGTTGTAGCGCAAGAAAATATGCAAACAGAACAGCAAAGCACAAGCATTGTTAGTGTTGATGCTAACCAACCAAAGAGTAGTGAGATTGAGAACAATGCATTGCCTAGCACGGTCAGCAGTGGAAGTCATGCTAGTGAGAAGGGCATTGATAATGAAACTGACGACAGTGTTGTTGATGATAATGAGGTGATGGGCATTGCACGTAAACGGAAGAGAGGGAGACCAAAAATAAATAGAACTGGAAGTGTTGGTAGACCAACAAAAGTTTTTGCGTATGACGATGGCGCTACTCCCGAAGTTTTAAATTCAATCGTTTCTGATCCAATTTCAGTGGGAGAGGCATTAGATAGCCAAAATAAAGAGAAATGGTGGCAAGCTATGAAAGCTGAGTATGATTCTCTTATTAAAAATAATACGTGGGAATTAGTTGACAAACCTGTTGGAAAGAATGTTATAGGTAACAAATGGGTGTTTTCAACGAAGAGGGGGAGTGATGGTAGCGTTGAAAAATATAAAGCGCGGCTAGTAGCGCAAGGGTGTTTTCAAATTCAACATGTTGACTACCACGAAACTTATGCTCCTGTTGTAAGATATTCTACGATTAGACTTATTTTAGCCATTGCAGTCCAATATAATTTACTAGTAAACCATTTAGACATAGTTTCTGCCTACCTTAATGGTACATTAAACGAAGAAATATATATGTATCAGCCAGAAATGTTTGCACAAAAAGACCAACAAAATAAAGTTTGCAAATTAAAAAAATCATTATACGGGCTAAAACAGGCAGGTAGAGAATGGAATAAGAAGTTTAATGAAATTTTATGTAATATTGGTTTTCGAAAATGTTTGTCAGATAATTGTGTTTATATTATGCGGAAGGGCAATGAAACTATTATTGTAGCTTTGTATGTTGATGACATGATGTTGGCATGTTCAAATCAATCCACAATGAATGAAATTATTAAGATGTTAAAATGTTTTGTTGAGGTTGTAGACCGTGGCCCAATTTCATTCTATCTTGGAATGGAAATTGAGACAGATGGATTGAGAGGAAAAATTACTGTTCGTCAGAAAAAATATACAAATGAACTTTTAAATACATGGAATATGGCAGATTGTAAGCCAAGTTCAACTCCATTTCCAAATGGTACAGAATTAGTAAAATGTGATCGTGAAAATTGTTCGGATGTTTATGATGTGAAAACGTATCAGTCTTTGATTGGTGGTCTTATGTATTTGGCCGTAATATCAAGACCAGATATTGTTCATACGTTATCGAAATTGTCGCAATTTAGTAATCATCCACATAAGCAACATTTCACAGCAGCGAAACATATTTTGCGTTACCTTAAGCATACGTCAAATGCAAGTTTTACATATTGTAGAAAGGAAAAAGAGCTTGCATGTTATACTGATGCTGATTGGGGTTCCAACATTATTGACCGCAAGTCGTATAGTGGATACATTGTTTTTCTTGCTGGTGGTCCAATAGCTTGGGAGTCCAAGAAGCAAAATAGTGTTTCACTTAGCTCAACTGAAGCTGAGTACGTAGCTATGTGCGAAGGAGCAAAAGAGGTAATATTTTATCGTCATCTGTTAACAGAGTTAGGGTTAACAGAATATTGTAAAAATGCAACTGTTATTAACAGTGATAACCAGGGCGCAGAATTTTTAGTGCGTAATCCTGTAACAAAGAAAAGAAGTAAACATATTGATATAAAATATCACTACTTAAGAGAAAAATATGAATGTAACGATATAGATATCAAATATGTACCATCGGCAGAAAATGTAGCCGACTTATTAACGAAATGTTTACCTAAATGCAAACATGAAAATTGTTGTAAATTACTTAAGATGATATTATAATGTCAAAAATTTTGTTCAATATTGTAATGTCAAATATGTTGTTCAATATTGTAATGTCAAATATTTTGTTAAATATTGTAATATCAATTATTTTGTATATGTATATAATAATTTACACTTCATATGTATTTGAGTTGAGTGGGAGATTGTTAGAACATACATACCTTTTAAAGACCCTGTGTGGCAACTCAAGTACATAACTGTTCTTCTTCCAATGCTCTCATTGGACGTGTACCACTGTATCACGCCACTTTTTAGTTAAGGTTGACTTGCATTGTATATCTTATTATTGCTCATTAACATTACTTTAACCAAACGGTTGTGTTTCATTTCTACGGACTAGACTCTGCTAATATTATGACATCTATTTTCGAGTGAAAAAACCAAATTTAAAAAAAAAAGCTAAAAAATTATTTCAATTTATCAATATATATTTTTTAAGAAATATATCATATTTAATATACAAAAAGTAAAAACACAGTTTGTAGCTTCTTCAATTTTATACTTACGAAATAATTAGAAATCGCGTTAATTTTCCTAAAGACATCAACTATTTTCTTCCTAAAAATTTTTATTTACAAAAGAGTCGACATATAACCCAATATTTCAATATTTTTCTGTTTATAACATCTATTTTGGAGTGAAAAAACCAAATTTTTAAAAAAAAAAAGCTAAAAACTTATTTCAGTTTATCAATATATATTTTTTAAGAAATATATCATATTTAATATACAAAAAGTAAAAACACAGTTTGTAGCTTCTTCAATTTTATATTCATGTAATAGTTTGAAATCGCGTTAATTTTCCTAAAGACATCAACTATTTTCTTCCTAAAAATTTTAATTTGTAAAACAGTCGACATATAATCGGAATCCTTACATATTTCCGAGTTGAATTTGACGAAAGAAACCAGAAAACCATCATATGTGTAAGTTGAAATATTCTCCCGCTAAACGGACTTCAAAAAATCCACAACTAAAGGAAAAATTGAGAAAAAAGTCTGTATCACCAAAAAAAAAAACACAATTTGGAAACCGGCTAATATTAAGAAGTTATCTGAATCTCAAAATGAACTTTCATTCGTTTCAATCCATATGGCCAATTTTGTTCGATATGGCATCATTCTATGTGACCATTATAAATATGAAAGGAGTGGTGGGTCTGATGGTGGACTTTCAAACATTACTAAGTACCGGTTTTGCCATCTCCTATTAATGATTACTGGTCTTTAATGGACGGATTTTTTTTGGTTAGTTGTCAAATTATCCGTCTTTAGAGTAAACCAGCTTTTATGAAAGCGACTCTCAATAACTCAACTATAAATAATAACTCAACTATAAAAATGGCATTAGGTACTGGAGAAAAATGCGAACAGAGGATTTAATAAGTTAAACTAATTTAAGGTGGTCGAATTTCGACCACGGGATATACTAGTTATAATTATTATAGTTTCCGTTTCTTGCATTATTATAGCCATACCTCGGTGGGGGTACCGAGTAGGTTAGTTCGGGGTAAAAGGGTCTGTTATTATTCAAGTTGGTTATTTCATTGTAAAAGGGTTTATTACTGTTCGTGTTATATCGGGGAGGTCGTATAGGTGGTTGATTTAGTGATCTATTCACAGTGTGCGCATGATTCATGCGAAAAGACATATTGTCTAGTTTTTGGCACAGGTTGAGGGCCTGTGGCAATGTGGTGGGCTCGCGAATGCTGAGGAGACGAGGTAAGTCGCCATTAAGCCCGAGTACGAAGATATCGAGAGCTTTTCACGATACGAATATGTCATCGTTCTCATGGCTTCCTCGCCAAGGTCGAGACATGCGATCTTGTCTAAGATTAGCAACAGGTGTTGGTAGACCTTCTGGTAGAAGGTAGAAATATCGTCCTGCCGTTGGGCCAACATCGTCATCTGGTACTCAAGGGTACCGATGTCTCTCTTGTCGCTGTAGTGCATCATTAGGCACTTGCGTATTTGGCTCCACTCAAGTGGGGTACTATATGACTCAAGAGCAGTGTCGGCATCGCCGACTATTTTGTGTCTTATGGTATGGAGGATTGAAAAGTATTTTGGCGTATCCTTTAGGGCTTCGTATGCCTTAAAGATTCTGTCCACGCTTTTGCGTGATGAACTGAATTATCCGGGTTTACCGGAAAATTCTCGTAGGCATTTTACCATATCTGGTATTCTGTCGAGCTTATTCATGTTGGCTCTATTTAACGAAATGTTATACTCCATTTCCCTTACATCCCTGACGTTTGGTGCGTTCATTCGCGTAAGCACCTCTCGGACCACGGACTCTAAAGTTGTGGGGCCAATGGTAGGGTTAGGAGCAGGAGGATTTGAATTTTCTGGGGGATCGGGTTCACCTGCGTAATCGAGTCGCATCTGGTTTATCCGGCTCCACCAATTCTTTTGCAGAAGTGGTTGCCATCTCTTCTCTGTTAATGTATAAATCGGAAATTACTTACTCTTGTTCTGTTATCACGAAAACCTCTCCTTTTTTTATTTGTAGGGGTAGCTTCTCAATATTTCTTCTGACTTTTCACGATTTTCCTTTTGTTTCAACAAATATTTCACAATCTTCCTTTAAATTTTCCTTTTCTTTTTGATTTATTTTTAACAATCTTCTTTTCATCCTAGATTTTTCCTTTCTTAATTTTCTTTTCACAATTTCTTCTCTTAATCTTTCATGCTTTTTATTTTCTTAATTATTCAAAAATTTTTCTTGTTTTTTCTTTGTACTTGTTGATTTTCGGGCACTTTACTACATTCGCGCGCTGGTCCCTGCTCGGGCGCCAGTTAAATTATATTGAGTTCAAACGTATAAAAAAATATATTTTTCGGAGCTATGCTCTTTATTTGTATCCCTTCAACTTAGAACTAACTTAACAAAATTATTTTACTTAGCTCTAAACCTAAATCTCCTAATCTGCTAAGCTGCCAAAACTGCTGATGACGCGCTTCCCACGATTTGTGTTGCTTGATGGTTGGCGTATTTGCCGTCTGCAGGTGTTCATTTGTAAATATGCAATCGGGATCATGTTGCCGACAGAATGGTGGGAAAAATATTTCCTATGTGTGGATATGTTGTCAACATCATGTGATGGTACGGATATTGTGCTAACATATCGTGGATTTATTTATAAATGGTTTGAGTCTTATCTCGCTGCGAGGGTGCAACGAGTGAAAGTTTGCGGATACCTTAGTAATTCTAATCCAATCAAAACTGGCGTGCCTCAAGGGTCCGTGCTTGGTCCTATTTTATTTTTGATCTATGTCAACTCAATTTTTGATATGCCCTTTTCGGGTAAGGTAACTGCATTTGCTGACGATCTTGCGATTGCCTATGGTTCACCGAACACATTTGATCTGGTATCTAGTATAAATCATGATGTACACCTTTTAAGAACTTGGTTTGCTAAACACAAGCTCGTTGTTAGCAATAAAACAAAAGCAATGTTTCTTAGTTTAAACGGAAGGAAAAATCCTGACGTTAGCGTTATTTTTCATTCTTCCTCTTGCGCACGCTTTGCTCTACATGAGCACTCGTGTCATGAGACTGTATCAGGGACGTTCAACTCGCTTGAACCCTGTAGTAACAATTGTTTCGCAATAGAAGTTGTGGAAACTTTTCAATATTTAGGTGTAACAATCAATCAAAACATGAACTGGGGTAGTCACATATCCCGTCTTAAGCAATATCTTTTATCTTCACTGCGCTGTTTCTATCTTTTGAGAACTTGTTGCTCTATTGATACCCTTAAAACGGTTTATTATGCGCTTATTCATTCAAAACTTCTTTATGGTATCAGCTGTTAGGGGGGTTCTTCCCTTAACAAAATTCAACCTATACAAGTCTTGCAAAAATGTGTAATTAGAAAAATTCGTGATGTTAATCGACTTCATGCTTCAAGAGAGCTTTTCAGAAGTTTGGAGATTCTTCCAGTCCGTGACCTATTTTATTTTAAAGTTCTAAAAATTTTTTTTGTTAGGTGTGAATACATACATAGTATGAGGTCAGATAATTATAATCTGAGAAGTAATTCTCATCCTACAGTAGTTGTACCTGCATCGAGAACCACACACTCTACTAAATTTTATACAATAGTGTCACGAAAACTATTCAATGCCCTTCCTGCCGAAATTCGGGAAATAAGAAATCTTCATCAGTTTTTGAAAAGCGTAAAATCTTTTCTTTTAATACTCTCGTACGATGAAATCGAAGCTTTGCTAAGGACTATCTCGTAAATACTTTTTATATTGTAAATTCGGTTTTATCTTTTTGCTTACAATAATTTTTCCAAAATATGTATTTGTTGCATTTGCTGTACGTTGACTAAAATTTTTATTTATAACTACTTTTATCTACGATTAAATATTAAATTCTGTATCTATCAGTGCACCCCCCTGCATTAATATCATTACTTGAGATAGCATTTGAAACTATTTTAAACCTAACATACAAAATGTCTTACCTTTTCTTATGTCTACATAAATGCACCTTACTTGAGCCCGAATGGGTTCTATTTTCTCAATTGTGTTATTATTATCTATTTGTAGTTTGTTACTTATATATGTAGATATAAGCAAAATGTTCAATAAAGAAAGAAAGAAAAAAAGAAAAAATCCTTTCTGACGTAGTGGTCCTTACGAGCTCGGCTATCCCACTTGCAGAGGAAGCAGCAGTGCTTGGTGTAGCCACTTTGTAGACCGCATAGCATTGCAGCGACTTTGAGATCAGAACATAATTTTTAATCAAGCTCTTCATCTATCCTATTATATAAAATTCAAACTCGAAATTTTGTGTTAGCTAAACAGCCGATCCACTGGCTTGATTTTTTTCTTTCAAATTTTAAAATATCATAATCCTGAATTCAGATGAGGGGTCCAGGGGGTCCGGACCCCCGAAATCGATGACCAGTTACTTATTACAGATTCTGTTCGAACGTATCTGCAGAAAACCGGCCGAAATCCTTTATTGAAGCTCTGAACGTTTGTGATATACAGTTTTACAGAGAAATACATACATAGCTTTCTCACTATAGGTGCTACACTGCCAGTTACGGTAGCTTCAAGCGAACGATCATTCTCTACTTTACGGAGAGTAAAAACCTATTAGCGAAATAAAACTGGAGAAGAACGTTTGAATGGATTGGCAATGTTGAATATTCACAGAGATATCGAAGTTACTCATGAACAGATACTGGATATTCTGGCAAGAAAAGGAAGGAGAATTGATATTACTCTATAGGTAATGTATGTAAATTGATCTGGCATTATCTCGTCATCGCTTATAGAAATGAACATCCTTACTCAACAATTAAATATTACTAGTATATCCCGTGGTCGAAATTCGACCACCTTAAATTAGTTTAACTTATTAAATCCTCTGTTCGCATTTTTCTCCAGTACCTAATGCCATTTTTATTGCTGAAAATAATTATTTATAGTTGAGTTATTGAGAGTCGCTTTCATAAAAGCTGGTTTACTCTAAAGACGGATAATTTGACAACTAACCAAAAAAAATCCGTCCATTAAAGACTAGTAATCATTAATAGGAGATGGCAAAACCGGTACTTAGTAATGTTTGAAAGTCCACCATCAGACCCACCACTCCTTTCATATTCCGTCAATATTTCAATAAACAAAATTAAATTTCATTGACATATACCAACAACATAGTTAGTAATATATATAATGGTCACATAGAAAGATGCCATATCGAACAAAATTGGCCATATGGATTGAAACGAATGAAAGTTCATTTTGAGATTCAGATAACTTCTTAATATTAGCCGGTTTCCAAATTGTGTTTTTTTTTTTTGGTGATACAGACTTTTTTCTCAATTTTTCCTTTAGTTGTGGATTTTTTGAAGTCCGTTTAGCGGGAGAATATTACAACTTACACATATGATGGTTTTCTGGTTTCTTTCGTCAAATTCAACTCGGAAATATGTAAGGATTCCGATTATATGTCGACTATTTTACAAATTAAAATTTTTAGGAAGAAAATAGTTGATGTCTTTAGGAAAATTAACGCGATTTCAAACTATTACATGAATATAAAATTGAAGAAGCTACAAACTGTGTTTTTACTTTTTGTATATTAAATATGATATATTTCTTAAAAAATATATATTGATAAATTGAAATAAGTTTTTTGCTTTTTTTTTAAAAAAATTTGGTTTTTTCATTCCAAAATAGATGTCATAAACAGAAAAATATTGAAATATTGGGTTATATGTCGACTCTTTTGTAAATAAAAATTTTTAGGAAGAAAATAGTTGATGTCTTTAGGAAATTTAACGCGATTTCTAATTATTTCGTAAATATAAAATTGACGAAGCTACAAACTGTGTTTTTACTTTTTGTATATTAAATATGATATATTTCTTAAAAAATATATATTGATAAATTGAAATAATTGTTTAGCTTTTTTTCTCAAAAAAATTGGTTTTTTCACTCGAAGATAGATGTCATAAACAGAAAAATATTGAAATATTGGGTTATATGTCGACTCTTTTACAAATAAAAATTTTTAGGAAGAAAATAGTTGATGTCTTTAGGAAAATTAACGCGATTTCTAATTATTTCGTAAATATAAAATTGAAGAAGCTACAAACTGTGTTTTCACTTTTTCCATATTAAATATGATATATTTCTTAAAAAATATAAATTGATAAATTGGAATAATTTTTTATATTTTTTGAAAAAATTTGGGTTTTTCACTCCAAGATAGATGTCATAAACAAAAAACAGAAAAATATTGGATTACAAATATAATAAATTTAAAAAAGAAATATAATAAAAAGTTTTCGTATATTTTAAGGCAAATTCAATTTAGTAAAAAAAAAAAATTTAACCTGCCCTAAACACGTCCTTGAACCTACGAACGCACGCATCATAGCCGGCACGCTCACCACCTGCGCCGCTGCTATATGTACACCAAAACAGTCAGATACTGTACTTAACAGCTTTGGGTTTTGGTGAAAACTTTGATGAATTATTACAAATTAATGAAGCATTTTTTGTTAAATATAATATGCCTATGCAAAGCTCCTGGCCCATGTAAACATATCAAAATATATAATAATTGGAGTTATGCATTTTTTTATGAGATACACTCTGGCAATTGATTGTATGGAAAAAATGTTAGCCCATTAATATATAGATAATGGTCACATAGAATGATGCCATATCGAACAAAATTGGCCATATGGATTGAAACGAATGAAAGTTCATTTTGAGATTCAGATAACTTCTTAATATTAGCCGGTTTCCAAATTGTGTTTTTTTTTTGGTGATACAGACTGTTTTCTCAATTTTTCCTTTAGTTGTGGATTTTTTGAAGTCCGTTTAGCGGGAGAACATTACAACTTACACATATGATGGTTTTCTGGTTTCTTTCGTCAAATTCAACTCGGAAATATGTAAGGATTCCGATTATATGTCGACTATTTTACAAATTAAAATTTTTAGGAAGAAAATAGTTGATGTCTTTAGGGAAATTAACGCGATTTCAAACTATTACATGAATATAAAATTGAAGAAGCTACAAACTGTGTTTTTACTTTTTGTATATTAAATATGATATATTTCTTAAAAAATATATATTGATAAATTGAAATAAGTTTTTAGCTTTTTTTTTTAAAAAAATTTGGTTTTTTCACTCCAAAATAGATGTCATAAACAGAAAAATATTGAAATATTGGGTTATATGTCGACTCTTTTGTAAATAAAAATTTTTAGGAAGAAAATAGTTGATGTCTTTAGGAAAATTAACGCGATTTCTAATTATTTCGTAAGTATAAAATTGAAGAAGCTACAAACTGTGTTTTTACCCTTTGTATATTAAATATGATATATTTCTTAAAAAATATATATTGATAAATTGAAATAATTTTTTAGCTTTTTTTTTAAAAAATTTGGTTTTTTCACTCGAAAATAGATGTCATAAACAGAAAAATATTGAAATATTGCGTTATATGTCGACTCTTTTACAAATAAAAATTTTTAAGAAGAAAATAGTTGATGTCTTTAGGAAATTTAACGCGATTTCTAATTATTTCGTAAATATAAAATTGACGAAGCTACAAACTGTGTTTTTACTTTTTGTATATTAAATATGATATATTTCTTAAAAAATATATATTGATAAATTGAAATAATTGTTTAGCTTTTTTTTCAAAAAAATTGGTTTTTTCACTCGAAGATAGATGTCATAAACAGAAAAATATTGAAATATTGGGTTATATGTCGACTCTTTTACAAATAAAAATTTTTAGGAAGAAAATAGTTGATGTCTTTAGGAAAATTAACGCAATTTCTAATTATTTCGTAAATATAAAATTGAAGAAGCTACAAACTGTGTTTTCACTTTTTCCATATTAAATATGATATATTTCTTAAAAAATATAAATTGATAAATTGGAATAATTTTTTATATTTTTTCAAAAAATTTGGGTTTTTCACTCCAAGATAGATGTCATAAACAAAAAACAGAAAAATATTGGATTACAAATATAATAAATTAAAAAAAAAAATATAATAAAAAGTTTTCGTATATTTTAAGGCAAATTCAATATAGTAAAAAAAAAAAAAAATTTAACCTGCCCTGAACACGTCCTTGAACCTACGAACGCACGCATCATAGCCGGCACGCTCACCACCTGCGCCACTGCTATATGTACAACAAAACAGTCAGATACTGTACTTAACAGCTTTGGGTTTTGGTGAAAACTTTGATGCATTATTACAAATTAATGAAGAATTTTTTGTTAAATATAATATGCCTATGCAAAGCTCCTGGCCCATGAAAACATATCAAAATATATAATAATTGGAGTTATGCATTTTTTTATGAGATACACTCTGGCAATTGATTGTATGGAAAAAATGTTAGCCTATTAATATATAGATAATGGTCACATAGAATGATGCCATATCGAACAAATATGGCCATATGGATTGAAACGAATGAAAGTTCATTTTGAGATTCAGATAACTTCTTAATATTAGCCGGTTTCCAAATTGTGTTTTTTTTTTGGTGATACAGACTGTTTTCTCAATTTTTCCTTTAGTTGTGGATTTTTTGAAGTCCGTTTAGCGGGAGAATATTACAACTTACACATATGATGGTTTTCTGGTTTCTTTCGTCAAATTCAACTCGGAAATATGTAAGGATTCCGATTATATGTCGCCTATTTTACAAATTAAAATTTTTAGGAAGAAAATAGTTGATGTCTTTAGGAAAATTAACGCGATTTCAAACTATTACATGAATATAAAATTGAAGAAGCTACAAACTGTGTTTTTAGTTTTTGTATATTAAATATGATATATTTCTTAAAAAATATATATTGATAAATTGAAATACTTTTTTAGCTTTTTTTTAAAAAATTTGGTTTTTTCACTCGAAAATAGATGTCATAAACAGAAAAATATTGAAATATTGCGTTATATGTCGACTCTTTTACAAATAAAAATTTTTAGGAAGAAAATAGTTGATGTCTTTAGGAAATTTAACGCGATTTCTAATTATTTCGTAAATATAAAATTGACGAAGCTACAAACTGTGTTTTTATTTTTTGTATATTAAATATGATATATGTATTTCTTAAAAAATATATATTGATAAATTGAAATAATTGTTTAGCTTTTTTAAAAAAAATTGGTTTTTTCACTCGAAAATAGATGTCATAAACAGAAAAATATTGAAATATTGGGTTATATGTCGACTCTTTTACAAATAAAAATTTTTAGGAAGAAAATAGTTGATGTCTTTAGGAAAATTAACGCGATTTCTAATTATTTCGTAAATATAAAATTGAAGAAGCTACAAACTGTGTTTTCACTTTTTCCATATTAAATATGATATATTTCTTAAAAAATATAAATTGATAAATTGGAATAATTTTTTATATTTTTTGAAAAAATTTGGGTTTTTCACTCCAAGATAGATGTCATAAACAAAAAACAGAAAAATATTGGATTACAAATATAATAAATTTAAAAAAAATATATAATAAGAAGTTTTCGTATATTTTAAGGCAAA
Organism: Sphenella marginata; assembly: GCA_951509765.1. Classification (NCBI taxonomy): domain Eukaryota; kingdom Metazoa; phylum Arthropoda; class Insecta; order Diptera; family Tephritidae; genus Sphenella; species Sphenella marginata. The sequence continues at coordinate 28,548,009 of OX608078.1, forward strand.
TTCAATTTAGTAAAAAAAAAAAAAATTTAACCTGCCCTAAACACATCCTTGAACCTACGAACGCACGCATCATAGCCGGCACGCTCACCACCTGCGCCACTGCTATATGTACAACAAAACAGTCAGATACTGTACTTAACAGCTTTGGGTTTTGGTGAAAACTTTGATGAATTATTACAAATTAATGAAGCATTTTTTGTTAAATATAATATGCCTATGCAAAGCTCCTGGCCCATGAAAACATATCAAAATATATAATAATTGGAGTTATGCATTTTTTTATGAGATACACTCTGGCAATTGATTGTATGGAAAAAATGTTAGCCTATTAATATATAGAAATGGTCACATAGAATGATGCCATATCGCACAAAATTGGCCATATGGATTGAAACGAATGAAAGTTCATTTTGAGATTCAGATAACTTCTTAATATTAGCCGGTTTCCAAATTGTGTTTTTTTTTGGTGATACAGACTGTTTTCTCAATTTATCCTTTAGTCCGTTTAGCGGGAGAATATTACAACTTACACATATGATGGTTTTCTGGTTTCTTTCGTCAAATTCAACTCGGAAATATGTAAGGATTCCCATTATATGTCGACTATTTTACAAATAAAAATTTTTAGGAAGAAAATAGTTGATGTCTTTAGGAAAATTAACGCGATTTCTAATTATTTCGTAAGTATAAAATTGAAGAAGCTACAAACTGTGTTTTTACTTTTTGTATATTAAATATGATATATTTCTTAAAAAATATATATTGATAAATTGAAATAATTTTTTAGCTTTTTTTTAAAAAATTTGGTTTTTTCACTCGAAAATAGATGTCATTAACAGAAAAATATTGAAATATTGGGTTATATGTCGACTCTTTTACAAATAAAAATTTTTAGGAAGAAAATAGTTGATGTCTTTAGGAAATTTAACGCGATTTCTAATTATTTCGTAAATATAAAATTGACGAAGCTACAAACTGTGTTTTTACTTTTTGTATATTAAATATGATATATTTCTTAAAAAATATATATTGATAAATTGAAATAATTGTTTAGCTTTTTTTCAAAAAAGTTGGTTTTTTCACTCGAAGATAGATGTCATAAACAGGAAAATATTGAAATATTGGGTTATATGTCGACTCTTTTACAAATAAAAATTTTTAGGAAGAAAATAGTTGATGTCTTTAGGAAAATTAACGCGATTTCTAATTATTTCGTAAATATAAAATTGAAGAAGCTACAAACTGTGTTTTCACTTTTTCCATATTAAATATGATATATTTCTTAAAAAATATAAATTGATAAATTGGAATAATTTTTTATATTTTTTCAAAAAATTTGGGTGTTTCACTCCAAGATAGATGTCATAAACAAAAAACAGAAAAATATTGGATTACAAATATAATAAATTTAAAAAAAAAATATAATAAAAAGTTTTCGTATATTTTAAGGCAAATTCAATTTAGTAAAAAAAAAAAAAAATTTAACCTGCCCTGAACACGTCCTTGAACCTACGAACGCACGCATCATAGTCGGCACGCTCACCACCTGCGCCACTGCTATATGTACAGCAAAACAGTCAGATGCCGTACTTAACAGCTTTGGGTTTTGGTGAAAACTTTGATGAATTATTACAAATTAATGAAGCATTTTTTGTTAAATATAATATGCCTATGCAAAGCTCCTGGCCCATGAAAACATATCAAAATATATAATAATTGGAGTTATGCATTTTTTTATGAGATACACTCTGGCAATTGATTGTATGGAAAAAATGTTAGCCTATTAATATATAGATAATGGTCACATAGAATGATGACATATCGAACAAAATTGGAAGGAAATAAAATTTTCAGTGCGTTTTCCACAAAACAATTTACATTTCATTGTAAACACTTAAGTTTTTCGGGATTTTAAGATGGATCTAAATTACCGACCGTATATAGTGAAATTTAACAAATTTCATAACATATCATTAACATAACTTAAAACCCCGGACTTTTATTTTTTCTCGCCAGCAATAAGGACAAAAATAACGTCCTTATATTTTTAAGGACAGAATTAAAGTCCGAACCAAAATCTTTCATATGATAAAAAATTCATTAAATTTAGATTGGCGGGTTGGTAGATTTTGGCTCGGACTTTCATTCTGTCCTTAAAGAATAAAAGGACAAAGATAACTTTTATTTTTGGCGAGCAAATATAAAAGTCCGAGTTGTCCGATTGTTTTTGTCCGGATAAGAATAAAAGTCCAGAAATAACTTTTTACTTCGGACTTTTATTTTAAAAGGACTAAAAGTCCCCGTCCCTGATAAAAAAAAAACTTTTGTCCTATTTTCCAGAAAAATTTTAATTTTGAACTATTTTTTGCAATAGAACATGCAAGATATGTTAAAAACAAATGTTTTAGGATGCATCTCAAGAACTACCCGAAAATAGTGACCATGAATACTTTTGAATTTTGAAAAAAATAGAAGTTTGACTGCGTTTTTGAAAAAGAGCTAAAATTTTAAATTACATGAATAGCAGAGACTATGAATAATATAGTTCTACTAAAAAATAAAACGGTGTATTTAAAAATTGTATTCAATATTTCATTATTATATGTACATATATCAAATAACGCCCTTATTGAAACAAACTCTGAGATAGGGCATTTTTTAAAAAAAAAATTTTAAATAGGGTAATCTTCCAAACAGCAGGCAACATGTTTTTTGGCAGGATGGTGAAAATTATCGTAAGGGATGGCAACTCTCGGTCAAAATGAAATTGGACAGACGCGCCGACGCAAGTGAATACATTACTCAATTTGTTAATGAGTAAGAGATGGAGTGCAAATGAAATATGAGTGGAACGAACCGACGCCACTACTTTAGCTCAATATGTTTAATAAGTGAGAGAATAAAAATATTTTACCGTTAGGATTTTGATGACTCTCAATTTGTTAATGTGAGAGCAAATGAAATACGAACCGACGCTCAATGGGAGAATGAAAACATTTTTCCGTTAGGACTTTGCCACATACATATACATTTTTTTTTATTAAAAATGAATTTGGCGTTTATTTCGAAGTTCTCAATATGAGCATTAGGCCACATATGTATACGTTTTTTTTTATTAAAAATGAATTTGGCGTTTATTTTGAAGTTCTCAATATGAGCATTAGGCCGGTTTCCATATTGGATTCTTTAGGGTTTTTTCTCAACAATTTAGATATATATATATAAGTACATTACATATTGACTTTTATATCATTTCAATAATATTCCATGATATTTATATCGTATGACCTCAACTTATATGTATATAGCTTTATTTATTATGGAAAATCTATTAGAAAAAAGCAAATTCCTTAAAAAAAATTCATAGAACGACATATGTAGTATATAAGTACATATTGTGTTATAGTTACCCTTAAGTCTTATAGCAATTAAGAAAAAGCAAATTCCTTAAAAAAATGCAATTAAACTACATACATATATAAGTACATATTGTGTTAAGGTAAATTTTAGTAATTTCCCTGCAAAAAAAATAGTCAATATGAAAAAAAAGGAAAAAATTTTATGTTCGAAGTTTATTAAGAAGCTACAAACTGCGTTTTTACTTTTTGTATATTAAATATGATATATTTCTTAAAAAATATATATTGATAAATTTAAATAATTTTTTAGCTTTTTTTTCAAAAAAATTGGTTTTTTCACTCGAAGATAGATGTGATAAACAGGAAAATATTGAAATATTGGGTTATATGTCGACTCTTTTACAAATAAAAATTTTTAGGAAGAAAATAGTTGATGTCTTTAGGAAAATTAACGCGATTTCTAATTATTTCGTAAATATAAAATTGAAGAAGCTACAAACTGTGTTTTTACTTTTCCATATTAAATACGATATATTTCTTAAAAAATATAAATTGATAAATATTGATAAATTGGAATAATTTTTTATATTTTTTTAAATAATTTGGGTTTTTCACTCCAAGATAGATTTCATAAACATAATAAACAGAAAAATATTGGATTACAAATATAACGAATTGTTGAATTGAATTTTTGTATATTTTAAGGCAAATTCAATTTAGTAAAAAAAAAAAAAACTTAACCTGCCCTGAACACGTCCTTGAACCTACGAACGCACGCATCATAGCCGGAACGCTCACCACCTGCGCCACTGCTGTATGTACAACAAAACAGTCAGATACAGTACTTAACAGCTTTGGGTTTTGGTGAAAACTTTGATGAATTATTACAAATTAATGAAGCATTTTTTGTTAAATATAATATGCCTATGCAAAGCTCCTGGCCCATGAAAACATATCAAAATATATAATAATTGGAGTTATGCATTTTTTTATGAGATACACTCTGGCAATTGATTTTATGGAAAAAATGTTAGCCTATTAATATATAGATAATGAGAGAAGTATAGCAATGCACTAAGACCGTAGCGTTATATGTATGTATGTAGATATCGTCTGTCATTCGAAAATTTAAGAATACATTGCAAATATATAATAACTAGCAGACCCGGCAGACGTTGTTCTACCTGACCAGTGACTTCCCTAGAAATACATTTTCAAATATTTTTCTATTCATTTTTATACCCAGCGTACTAGTACTAGTACAAGGGTATTATAACTTTGTTGGGATAACGGTTGGTTGTACAGGTATAAAGGAATCGAGATAGATATAGACTTCCATATATCAATATGATCAGGATCGAAAAAAAATTTGATTGAGCCATGTCCGTCCGTCTGTCCGTTAATACGATAACTTGAGCAAATAATGAGATATCTTCACCAAATTCGGCATGGGCACTTATTTGGGTTCAGAATAGATTGGTATTGAAAATGGGTAAAATCGGACCATAACCACGCCCCCTTTTTCGATATCGAAAATTTCGAAAAACGTATAAAACGGGTTAATTCAATATTAGAAGCAGATACAATGATAAAATTTGCAATATGTATTGATTTCGATGTTTTAAGGCCGATTTTATCAAATTTTTTGAAAAGGGGCGTGGCACCGCCCACATATATTTGAAGAAATTTTCAAATTTTAACTCTTAATAAGTTCAGAACAGTTTATGCTAGTATAACGAAATTTTGTAAAGGGCATACTATTGTTGTGTTAAATTCAGATATAGAAAATAAACGATATCGGTTGGCGACCACGCCTACTTTTTCATAAAAGTTATATTGAAAGGAGTTGGAAATATTGAAAAGTCCATATCTAATTAACTGATACCGCTATAATAATATAATTTGGTACATACATACATCAATTTTTATATTCTTTATATTATTTTTGCAAAATTTTGGAAAGTGGGAGTGGCACCGCCCACTTATGAGTCACGCAATTTTCAAATTCGACTTCTAATAACTTCAGAACGGTGTGAGATAGATTTACGAAACTAGGTACCAGGCATGTTATGTTTATGTACAGTACTATCACAGAAAATAAGAAAAATCGGTGAACGTCTACGCCCACTTTTGGACTAAAGTTCTTTCAGCGAGGTTAGGAAACGGGAATATGCAATATCTCTTTAACTGATAAAGATATAATGCTAAAATTTAGTACACTCATTCACCTGATGATGTTATTAACAAAACAAAATATCAACACTTCACTATTAACAAGCCACTGTGAAAGTATCATAAAGATCTGCAATGAAAACTGAACTTCAAATAGGAACAAACAACATAATAAAATCCGTGGGCGTGCCACCACCCACTTTTTTAAAATTATGTACATATTGATTAATGGACACATACATCGGTATATAAAAAATTTCACAAAATACGTTAAAAGTTATGGGCATGGCACGCCTTCTTTTCCAAAGTTATATATAGGACATGATATTACCCTTGAATAGATCGATTGAGTAGTTTTGGCTCATGTAAACGGTTAATGCTTTATAAGCAAGGGGCGTGGCCGCGCCCACCAAATTCGCTACTGTTTAGGCTGGGAATAGATTGGTTTTTAAAATGGGCGAAATCGGATGAAAACCACTCCCCCTTTTTCTGGAAACTAACGCTGGGTATTTAATGTTCGGTTCACCCGAACTTAGACCTCCTTACTTGTTTTTTATAAGATTGTACTGTGTAAGTATACATATATGTCTGATATGGACGCAATCGGAGTGTTTTTATTGTAGCTACAATTGCTTAAGAAGGCATTACAGAAGTGCTTCTGAACAAAATCAATGCACATTCTCGCAGCGTTTCATTGAGAGCGCTTCTTGTACTCCTTCTCGAGAAGCGAGCTTGGTAGGCATCAAGCGAATAAGCCGGCGAATGTTATTCGTAACTATGCGTATAGGGCATTATGAGCATTTGTTTGTCTCAACTATGCAAGTTACAGTTACAGCGGTACCTAGAAAATGAAAATTGTGGCGTCGATTGCATTTCAAGTGATATTTTTGTGGCGAAAAGACGCGTTTTAATTAATTTGTGTGGTGAGCAAATCTTTTGCAATAATTTAAACGTGAAAATGCATAAAAGAGGGATAAGTGGGAGGAACATAAAAATAAAAATTTTGAAAGAAAATAATAAACTAAGAAATAAACGCGAACTGCTTCTATAAGCTATTCCATCAGAAGCGAAATGGCAAGGTCTTGCAATTTAGCTCGTTTCATACAAAAAATAATTAACAAAATCATCGAGATGGTAATGCCTTCTAGACTCCGTAGAACAGCTTCTATAAGCGCTTCTTACTCCTTTTCCTACTGGGTGTTAGCTCAGCGCAAGCATTGTGTGAATGTCCCAATTTAGGGCGAACCAATTATGATGGGTAATCATATTTCAGGGGACTTAAGGAATTAATTGCTTTTTAGTTGTTTCTTACAGAAAAATGTTTTGCCTTTGCATAAATACATTGCACTGTAATTTATGGCGTGCGGTCGGAGTAGGGTGACTGATCATATTTGACAAATGCAATGGTTAGGGATTTATTTGGGTTGGCCGCATTATGAGTGATCATATTTCGGGCTGAATTGTTTGGAATGATTTTAATTTGTTGCAGGGCCGTGCGCAGGGGGGGCTTTTAATTTAGATTTGCATTCGCATACATATTTCAATAAGTTAAACATATTTGCTGAAACAGATACCTAGACAATTTTAAATGTTCTTTAACTTTCCTGAATTTGAATACTCTGATGCCTAAAACAACTATTTTTTTGGTTGTACACATTTTTCTGTATTTGATAGAGAATTGGTGATATGATGGCATATCCCAACTAACTAAAAGTGCAAAAAAAGACTCTTTTCGGAGCAATAAAACGCTCATTTCTCAGAACTTTACTCTCCAAAATGAGCTTCTTTCAGAGCCCAAATGGAGCGAAAAATCGCTCTACGCGGGCACTCCAACGATGTCATAAAAAAGAGTTTGACTCTTTTTAAATGAACTGCGGAGCCTTTTATTGATGCTTTTCTGAACCTTTTTCGGAGGCCTTTATTCCTCCATTCTGAGGGTTTCTGGAGCCTTCTCCGACGCCTTTCGGAGCCCTCTAATTGGTGCTTTTCTTTCATTCATCCATTCAGAGGGTTTTTGAACACTTGTCGGAGCCTTTTATTGGTGTTTTTCTGAAGCTTATTTGGGGTCGTTTTTTATTTCTTTTGGGTCATAATTTCTTTGCGCAATTATTCACTCCTAACTATTCTGCCGTCACCAACTCTGACTTTCTAAATTATCCCTATGAGCTACATGGGAACAATTTAATTAATTGTCCAACTATATGCGCCAATGATGTTCTTATTTATCTGAAAACCTTGAAGGAACCTTTTAAATGCGGTCCTGATAGGATTCCTACATGCTTCTTGAAGAAGTGTGCTAACAATATTTACCAACCCCTTACCAATTTGTTCAATCTGTCACTAAAGTGTGGTGTTTTTCCAACAGCATGGAAAGAGTCGTTTCTTCTACCGCTTCATAAAAGCGGAAGCAAGGCTTCTATAGAGAACTATCGTGGCATAGCAAATCTTTCTGCCATCCCAAAAGTGTGTGAAGCTATTGTTACCAATCAGCTTACGAATCCTATCTCTACCTTGATTTCCGACTGTCAACACGGGTTCTGTAAGGGAAAGTCCACCGTTACAAACTTACTTGAATTTACTTTGATTTCAGCAAAGCTTTCGATAAAGTGTGTCACTCTTTACTTATTCATAAACTGGATCAGTTGGGTTTCCAGCCGGGTCTCAATCGCTAGATCTCTTCTTACTTTAGCGACAGAGCACAAAAAGTAGTGTTTAAAAATTGTGAATCAGTGCCGAACTAATTTGGAATTAAATCAGCCTTTTCGTTGTTTGTGTCAAGATAATAACTCTCATTCTGGTACGTTTGATATTTCAGACTCACTATGCAGAATAAAAATGTCAATTATTTCTTTCCTAAATATTCTTTGATTCTTATCTTTATTCTTAACAATAACTTTTCGCTGTCAACTAATTATTTATTTATTGTGTCATCTATTTTGTATCTACCTTACTTGGCTGATGAGGTTTTGAGCAGTTTCAGATCTCGACGATTAACAAACCGCGCGTATTGCGGATGCTCCCCTCGGGATATGGTGGATAATCCGTTGGGAATTATTATTCACCCTTATCGCGAGTTATATGTTCACCCGAAAAGATTCACATTTTTTGTTCGCCTTATCGCAGACGGTGGCGAACAAATTTTTCGTGTTCGAAAAACATTCCGCCTTATTGCCAACTCTTTATTCGGGCGAAATGAACAACGGAAAATGGCAAATTTATTCACTTTTATTTTAGAGGCGAACAAGAAACAAATTGTACGCATTTGTATGTTTTAAATATTAGATATTCTTTTAAAGTAACATTCTTTTATTTTTAAGAGTAAATCAATAAGTAAAGTCCATAAAAGAGCACGAAATGATTACAAAAGTGCAGTTTAACATTCGCCATTTCTATTGCAGAATTGATTTATGTGCGATGTAATGGATGTTTTGTTAACGTTTTCGTCATAAGCGCATCCTAAGACTTCCAGAATTGGCAGCTTCATATAAAAGTCCTACGCAAATTGACACTTCTCAGGGAATGCAAGCTGTCCACTTTACAAAGCGAAGTACTCCAATTTTTTGTTTCAATGACTAGATACCAAGAATATCTACAAAAAATTTAAATGCTGGCTTATTTAGGGCAACTTTCATAAAAGCTGGTTAAGCCGTACCAAAAAAGTCAATTAAACTCGGATTAGCGGTTACCGGTTTTTACCGGAAAACTAGTAAAGTAACAATTAGGGCCACTTTCATAAAAGCCGGTTAAGCCTTATCGGTGATTAATTTGACAGCTAACCGTACAAAATACGTCAATTAAACTCCGGTTAGCGGCTACCGGCTTTTATGAAAGCGGCCCTTAATTTGCTATTGAAAACTGCAAAAAAACAACTTTTTTCAACTCACTTAGCTCCAAATTGCCTCCGGATTGTTCTCACATTGGCATTCTCCTCGCGTTCAATCAGTAACAACCTAAGGCCAACACTATATATGTTTTTGAATAATTTTTTAACTTAATTTTAGTAAAATGTACGATTCTTTACAAAATTCACAAAATAGCACGCAAATTTATTTGTTCACTATTAATTCGAAGTAGGGCATCAGCTGATTCGAAGTGAACATTCGTTCGCCCGAAATTGTCGATAGGCGGAACTAGTTCGCCCGAACAAAAAAAATGAAGGCGAACACTTGTTCGGGCGAACTCTGCGATAAGGGTGATTATCATTATAAATAATAAAAATTTAGGTTTATGAAGTTTTATTGACACTATTCGGAAAATATGAAATATGCTATGTTTATTTTCCACGTCCATGAAAAATGCGATCTTTATCTTCTGTTAGGTAAAATAAAAAAAAACCTCAGAAAATGTTTGAAAACATTCAAATAATTGAACGTTGTCGCTCATCTGCTCTCCAACGTTCATTTTCTCACAAGTCTTTCGTCTTACGTCTTTCATATAATTGAGCCTTGCAGTTCATTTGCTGTTAATTGAAACTGCTCACTGTTTTCATAGGTAAAATTTAAGAACAAAAAATGCCCATACGCTACACAACTTTGTAATTTCGGAAAGCTCCAAGTGCAATTCAAAGTGTATTGGCCAACCTTATTCTTTACAACTTTCACCAATTTCTTCTTCCGTAAAATTATTTTAGCTAATTTTGTAAAAATTATTAGTCAAGATTCAATACAAGATTTATAAAGTGTATTTTGAAAATTTTTGTAAAATCATTGCAACTTAGATTTGGCCATGGGGGGGTTTTAACCCCCAAAACCCCCCCCGTGCGCACGGGCCTGATTTGTTGTAAGTAATTATTAAGAAGAATTTATGGGATATCATTATGAGCAATTTATGGGTAATTATTGTGAACAATTTATGGGGGTTGGATCGGCTATTTTGTAATAGGCGATCCTGTTTCGAGCAACTTGGGTGGTATTAACTTATTGTAAGTTAGCTCTTCCCCTCTTAAGTCGATTGTCCTCGATCGGCATTAGTGTAAAATCTCATCATAAGTTACTATGAAAGCAAATGGATTATGAAAAATTACTACTAATTGGGTTTTATTTGCAAACATGGACCGTTTGTTATGTTTTCACTGTTTTGCATTGGCAATTGCAGTTCAGGCAATATATAACATTTTAGTTTATACTTATAAACGTATATGAAAATAAAAATTTATATGACAACAATGAATATAATTAGTAAATCGGATTAGATGTACATTTTCATTTTTATTTACTAATAATTTGATATATTTTTCTTGATTAATTTGTTTTACATATAATTTTTCCAATTTTAATTCTGTTGTTGTGAAGTTAGAGTTTTCTTTGATTCTTGTGATCTTGTGTGTAAAATAAACGTGTTATACATTTTAATTTTATTATTTTCATAAGTATTGTTTGCAATTGTTACTTTACAGTTTTCAAATTTAATTATGAAATGTTATATATTGTCTGTATAATTTCCAGGTTATTACAATTGTGTTCGATATTTGAATTAAAGTTTTTGAATACCAATATTCACGGCATTATTTCTACAATCCCAGTTTTAACAAATAGTTCTAGTTTACAGTTAGCTTCTTTAAATTTTAAAATATTTGTAATACATTCATCTTCTATGATCTTTAGATTTTTTTCCATATTATTTTATACAATTTTACTGTACTGTACCGTAGTACAAGTCAGCAAATTCATTTTATTCGTCTTATTTCTTTTTTTTCTTTAAAAATATTTTTGGTTGCTCGTAAACTCTTTTCTTTGCCACCACTGTTGAAACTCCAAAACCTCCACTAACACTGCTCTGTCAAAAACATATGTTTTTGAACTGATTTATCGACGCCAGCTCTGAGCGCGGGTCTAATGCTGCTTCCGAGCATAATCATCTTTCTTTTCCTGTGAAGTCCCAAGACTGACAACATCGTAATTAAAAGTTATCGTGGCTTAATATATTTTTAATTCGGAGTTGTGAAAGTTTGGAAAAGTTAGTGAACTCGAATAAATTTCCAACTAAAATCCGTGCAGTGTTAATAAGTTTTAATTAACAATCGCATTCCGCCGTGAATATTTACAGTCAGTGCTTGGGTTTCACAGTTCAGCGCATAATACATATACGAATATATGGTAAGTGAAAATAATCCTAAAATTGCAAATTAGAAGTCCCTGTCTTAATATTTTGTAGTGAAAATATCCCCTTTCAGTTAGCTAAATACTCGGTGTCTTTTTCTTTGTAGATTTTTGCCTTAATTTATGACCAAATCGTCTGATACAATTTCCCAACAACAATTTTATCATCATATGCATGTGGGTTGCTTGTGCAATCCACAAGCAACACCCTCCCACGCCCCTCACAAGATTTTCTACATTCGTCCATAACATGGAAATACCCACCAAAATGCGTCATCGGACGTCATAAATGCGCCACGAACCGAATTTTCCATCAAAATCCAGTCCGAAAGCTAATTTTCCAAATCATTCAAGTTTAAACAATTGGAATCAGCCTAAAATATATTTAAATAAATTCAACCACGAAATGAATTAAGAGAAGTGGATTCCAACTCGAACACCATATAGGAAGAAGAAGAATTAACATACATATTAGTTAGTAAACATACTAATGTAAATACCTATTAACATAATTTCAAATAATAATAAGATAATTGAAGTTAAAATTATATAAATGTAGGTTAAAACAATATTAGGTTTTCACTAGTCCCCTTTATTTAGAACCCACTGTGAAAATATTAACTTGGCTGAAATATTTGAAATCTAAATTGCCATGAATTCTAATAAGAATTTAAATTACATATATATTTAAATGTCATTTACCATGTTTTTTTTGTTGGTGCCATACACTCGCTCAAACATGTGTCAGATCAAGATCTTTGAAATGAGAAGAAGCAGTGGACATGTTTGAGAGAGCGGTATGACGTAACTTCGAACATTGAGCGAAACAAAAAAAGTTTTTGTTGCAAACAATTTATATTTAATTTCTTATAGACAAATAGGGTTGCCAACATTTAAGTTTGGTGATACCTTTTATATTTTATTGAATATCCATATACATATTTGCTTAAACAAATATTTTTCTTTTGTACATATAAAGGAATCTTGTTATACATATTTTTTTTCACTTTGGCAAAGCCATGACTTCGTTGCGAGAAGGCCTTCGACGCTACGTGGAAATGCATATGTAAAATGATTAATTTATTTTTGATTCCCTAATTGTTCCATTCTATACATACATATGTGTATTAATTACATGCCTCATACATACTTTTGAAGTTTAAACTTCTACATATATACATACATAAAGATATATATATATTTATATTACCGCCTGTACGTACATATGTATGTACATATGTAAGTGTGGTCAAACATATTTAGTTGAGTTTACTTTTCCTTTTGATTTGTTAGCGGGTTTTTGCTAACTTCTTTTTTTGGTATAAAATATTTGCCTATCAACATCGACATATTTACATACATATGTACATCTGAATAAGTCTTGAATTGTGTTAAAGATACACACGGCGAGACTAACAACAGTTCGATTAGCTTACTTTTGAATTTTCATTTGGAATGTTGTTTAGTACATATTATTATTATTACATTCACAGTATTTGTTAAAGAATTGCATGATTCTGCGTGGATTACTTAAATTAAGGAAACCCTCCAATTGTAATGGGATGATTTATTTTGATAATTAATTATATGATAATATGAGTAATTAATTGAATTTTTATTTGGTTTGAGACATGGTCCGTTGACGGTAATGTATTTGGGGTCTCGGTAATATCAATGAGGCCAAAGGTAGGGCGGGTTCAGAGGCAGCCACAAAATCTATGTAAATGCGCTGCCTGGCATAAGAGGTGCGGGTGAAGAGTCGTATTAGGGAAGTGTGGTAAGTAAATGCAACTTTGCGGTTATTCTTTTTTTTTGTTGTTAGTTATGAAAATCCCTGTGTGCAAAAAAATAAATTATCCTGTTTGTCTATTGACTGAGGAGGGTAGTGCGGTGTATTGATCGTGTTATCGAACACCACGAAGCTGAAGCTCCGGGCCTAAACGCCAGTGCACACACCGCGATCACGACACCTTGCCACAAGCATTGCCTCTCTATCGTCCTTGATTGTGTATTCATCGCACTCAGTCATATGATATCATAACAGATAAAATGGCGCCCAACGTGGGGCCCGATTGAAGGAAAGCTTTTGTTTTCAATTCGAGGTCTCACATTCAGGATTCCCTCTTGGAATCAGCTCGTCTGTCCGTTTTAATTCTTCATTTTTAAATTAAATTTTTTTGTTGTTGTTTGAGGTTGGGCTTAAGCATTTTTGTATGGATGCGAATCAATTTCGAAGGAATCGACGATCCTACAGGCTATATGCCCCAAGATTCGTACCGCGAAAGATGTATCGTATTCGGGAAATCGTTTAAGCACAGCATGTTCTTTTGTTTTATACCTACATGCATGTTATACCTTTTTTTTTGGAATTTTTGTCTTTGAGGCTTTATGCCAGTTGACTTACCAGGGGTTCATGTCAGGTACTTAATAAAAGAAAATATATTAAAGTTTTTAAATAGTTAGTACATCTCAAACTCTACTTCGAGATGCCAAGTCATTATATACTTTTTTTGTTTTTGGGAAAGATTCGAAAAATTTCGGAAATTGTGGTTGTAATTAAAACAATACACAACCGATACTTCTTCCCCGAAATGTTGCATGCCACAACCAAATATGACCTTTTACCAATTTTAACCTTATGCCGCATTACCGTCACAGAGACTCCCATAGTCTCAAACCAAATTATTTTGATGATTTTTTTTTTGAACCTTTAAATAAAATTTCTTTTTTCTTTTGAGAATATCGAATCGTGAACACATAAACATATATATATTATTTATATTAAACTCCTTTTTTTCGGTGTGGACATTAAACCTTTTTGTTGAAATATTTTTTTTGCGTAAGCGAACCAAGTTTGAAACTTAAGCCACAAACTGTGTTCTAGTTGTTTTCTTCCTTGTTTTCCTTGAACAACATGCCATTACGGCATAGCGGCGAACACGCATCCTTGCAGATTCTTTGTATCGTGTGTCGAAAGCCGATTTCTAATAGGAACACAGCGATAGTTACAGCGTGTAACCATCGATTCCACAGGAACTGCCTATTGTCGTGGCTTAGGAATAATTCTTCCTGCCCTTTGTGTAGAGCACCCTGCAGTAGTAGGGATTTCAATCGACACCCAGGCATTAATACCAGATCACGGACGATGATGCAAGGAAACGCCAGTAGTAATAGTGGGAATGAGAACCTACCTAGGACAAGTAGTGAAGCGCAGCGTGAGGAACAGCAAAGGGTAGAAAACGCCGATAATTTGGCAACTGAAGGAGCGCATGGTGATCAGGGAGTTGCAATCGATGAAGACGTACGTATTAGGAACATGGTTTCCGCCATAGTTTCAGCACGGTCAGCAACGGCCTTTGACGGCATAGAAAATCGTGTAGCTCAACTGGTAGAACAGAGGATAGAAAGCACCCTGTCGAACTTTTTAGAACGCTTAAATCTCAACCCCATACCGCCAGTCCCTGTTGCCAATGACATAAGCCCAACTGCTAACGTGTCGCAAGCTCAATACCCTCCTAACAGGTCTACACCAGTGTGGCCAAGAGATGCACCCCCGTTACTAAGCCAGAGTCACTTAAACTTCAATAATAACATTGATCAATTGCGATTTAGCGAAATTTCAACTATTCCCTATACAGGTAGGATCGCGCAACTAATCTCTAGTTGGGATGTGAAGTTTGACGGTACGTCGCGTTTGTCTGTTGATAGTTTCTTATCACGAATAGAACTCTTAGTCATCGATACTCTGAACGGTAACTTCAATCTTTTATGTGAGCATATACAAAGCCTTTTTGTTAATGAAGCTAAAGATTGGTACTGGCGTTATCGCAGGTCGGTCGAGCGCGTAACCTGGCCAGCTTTGTGCCAAGCTTTAAGAACTAATTTTCAGCAGCATAGGAGCGACTTTGAGATAAAGGAATCCATTCGGGCCAGAAAGCAAGGTCAAAGTGAAGGCTTTGACGAATTTCGTAATGCCATTTTGAAAATTGCTGAACCATTGGAAACTCCTTTATCTGAAATAGAGTTACTAGAAATAATGAAACACAATTTGAGACCGCGTTTACGGCAACAACTCCTTTTTGTCCCTATCCACTCTTTGGCAGAGTTGCGCAGACTCTGTTTGAAAGGTGAAAGTCTTGCCAACGAGCTTTCTAAGACGACCCCTTTCTCACAAGGTAACAACCCCAGACAAATACCCAGGCGACAGGTGAATGAAGCCTACCTTGACCTAGATCTTGATGAAAATGTAACAGAAACAGATTTTGGAGAAATTGATGCAGTTTCTCAGCCAGCTACAAAACTGAAACCTGGTTGCTGGAATTGCTATAAAGACGGACACCGGTATTATGATTGCCTTGAAGACCGAACTGTGTTTTGTTACGGTTGTGGCGCACCAAACACTTATCGCCCAAAATGTCCAAAATGCAGTCCGGGAAACTGCCAAATGAGCGAGGAATCAAGACAGATACCTCGCCACGACAGCAAGCGCTAAATAGCGATAATGTGCGCATACAAACGCAAAACCAACTCAGTGGCGCAAAATCAAGTATACGCCCTGGTGACTCCCATTTTCCTGATACTTGTACCACATTACAAAAAGAAATAATCCCATATGACGTACGGTTGAAAAGATATAACGAAGTGAGAAATAGAATATTTAGTTCAGATTATGATCAATCCCAAAGCTCAAATCGTTCTTGTATTCGAATGAGAAACTTTTGGGCAAAAATAAGAGCAAATAGACGAAACTTAAAGAAAATGATTTGTTCACTACAACAAAAACAAAATGATTTGAGGCCATATGCTAGAGTTAGGTTGCTAGAAGGTGATCACTTGGGCCTGTTAGACAGCGGAGCACAAGTTTCTTGTTTAGGAGGTTTATTGGCAAAAGAAGTTGCCAAACAGCAATTGCGGAAGCATAAAATGCCAATTTGTACCGCTGATGGAACAACCCAAGTCGTTTTCGGTACTATAGACCTTAACGTCCAATATAAAGATAGATCGGAGGTGATAACGTTTTTCGTTGTCCCCAGTATGTCCCAAGATTTGATTTTAGGAGTCGACTTTTGGATTAAATTTCAAATCGCCCCTACTATCATATCAGAAATTTCATTTGAGCAGAGTTGTGAATTTACCGAAAACTCGCTCTCGTTGAATGTTGAGCAACGACAGCATTTAAATTTAATTAAAAATAGATTCCCAAGCTGTGAAAAGGAAGGCTTGGGAAAAACGTCCTTGTTGGAATATGAGATTCAGCTCGAACCAAATGTCCGTCCGATAAAGCAGCGTTACTTCCCAATTTCGCCAGCTGTCGAGAAACTCGTACATGCCGAAATTGACGAAATGATAAAGTTAGGTGTAATCGAGGAAGCTCCAAACAGTCCCTGGTCCAGTCCGGTGGTGTTAGTGAAAAAGCCAGGAAAAGTCCGTCTGTGTCTGGATTCTAGAAAAGTTAACAGCGTTACTGTCAAGGACGCATATCCACTTCCTCATATTGATGGTATTCTTAGCAGAATACCAAAGGCCAAGTATATTAGTTCACTCGATTTACGGCGTGCCTTTTGGCAAATTCCCCTCGCTGAACAATCCCGAGATTACACCTGTTTTACCGTCCCTAATCGTCCGTTATACCGATACCGTGTTATGCCTTTCGGTCTTTGTAACGCCCCACAAGCACTCTGTCGCTTGATGGATCGCGTAATACCTCCCAATTTGAGAAACCAAGTCTTCGTCTATCTAGACGATCTATTGATTGTGTCAGAAGACTTTGAGACACATATGTCCGTCCTATCTGAAGTTGCTTTACATCTAAGGAAAGCAGGGTTGACCATTAACGTCAACAAAAGCAAGTTCTGTATAAAAGAAGTTAAATATCTGGGATATATTGTGGGCAACGGAACTATACGTACCGACCCGGAGAAAATCTCTGCTGTAACCCAATACCCCGTGCCAGCGAATGTCAAGCAGGTGAGACGATTCCTGGGAATGGCGGGTTGGTATCGCCGATTCGTGAACAACTTCGCTGCTTTGACAAGCCCACTCACGAATTTGCTTAAGAAATCAAAGAGTTTTGAGTGGAATGACGATGCTCAGCAGGCATTCAATACCCTGAAGGAAAAACTTTGTACGGCACCAGTTTTGGCTAGTCCTGATTATAGCAAACCCTTCATAATCCAGTGTGATGCTAGTAAGCTAGGAGTTGGTGCGGTATTAGTCCAAAAGAATGCCAATGATGTTGAAGTTCCCATAGCGTATTTCTCTCAAAAGTTGAATAAAGCGCAAAGTAACTATAGTGTAACAGAGCTCGAATGTCTAGCCGCTTTGCTTAGCTTGAAAAAATTTCGAGCCTATGTAGAGGGACAAGAGTTCATTATAGTTACGGATCACGCTAGTTTGCAGTGGCTTATGCGACAAACCGATTTATCCAGCCGACTAGCGCGTTGGTCTTTGAAATTGCAAGGTTTTAAATTTAATATTGAGCATAGGAAAGGGTCACTCAATGTGGTACCTGATTGTCTGTCACGACAAAATTTCGAGGAAGTATGCGAAGTCCGTGAAATAGAGATCCGTCCGTTAGTTGATTTACAGTCGTCCGAGTTTTTGTCCGCAGATTATCAAAAATTGATAAGTCATGTCCGAGAGAATGATAGTAGGTTGCCTGATCTTCAGGTAATCGACAACCTCCTTTATAAAAGGACCGAACATCCTGATGGCAATCCGGAGAGGGAATCATTTAATTGGAAGCTTTGGATTCCCAAATCTCTAGTTCCGGTTGTCATAGAAAACGCTCACTGTCCGCCAAACAAGTGCCATGGTGGGATTGCGAAAACATTGGAGAGATTGCGAAACAATTTGTATTGGCCAAATATGACAGTTGATGTCAAGAATTACGTCAGCCGATGTGAAACTTGTAAGCAAAGCAAATCTCCCAATGTAACGCTAAGACCACCAATGTCCGCCCAATACACGGTACAAAGACCGTTTCAGAAATTGTATGTTGACTTTCTTGGACCTTACCCTAGATCCAAGCAAGGAAACATAGGAATTTTCATTGTGTTAGACCATTTAACAAAGTTTCCCCTATTAAAAACTGTTAAAAAGTTCAACACTTCAGTTGTATGCGACTTCTTACGAGAGAACGTCTTTACTATTTTCGGAACTCCCGAAATTGTAATGAGTGATAATGGCAAGCAATTTAGATCCACGCAATTCAATAGGTTGTTGTCGGCCCATGGAATAAGACATGTTTACACGGCCCTATATAGTCCGCAGGCAAATGCAAGCGAGCGTGTGAACCGCTCAATCATCGCAGGTATAAGATCTTACCTTAAACAGGACCAATCACATTGGGACAGGAACATCCCTGAAATTTCTGAATCACTGCGAAGCTCATATCACCAAACGATCGGTGTAACCCCATACTTTGCTTTGTTTGGACAGCAGATGATTTCCCATGCAGGTGATTACGAACTACTAAGGAAACTCCAGACCCTGGATGACACCGTTCTGGAACGAAGTGACAACCTGAAACTCATTAGAAAGAAAATCACTGATAATATTTCAGCAGCCTTCGAAAATTCTTCCAAAAGATACAATCTTCGAAGCTCTGATAAACACTTTGAAATTGGTGATTTTGTCTTTCGACGCAACTTTGTCCAAAGCGATGCATCAAAGAGATTTTCAGCGAAACTTGCACCAAAATTTTTAAAATGTAAAGTGATTGCCATAAAAGGCAACTGTATGTACGAGTTAGAGGACATTGAGACAGGAAAAAAAGAAATTTACCACAGGAAAGATATTCAGAATAGTAACTAGGGCACACCGCACCAACTCTCTAGGTGGGGGGATGTGTACCGTAGTACAAGTCAGCAAATTCATTTTATTCGTCTTATTTCTTTTTTTTCTTTAAAAATATTTTTGGTTGCTCGTAAACTCTTTTCTTTGCCACCACTGTTGAAACTCCAAAACCTCCACTAACACTGCTCTGTCAAAAACATATGTTTTTGAACTGATTTATCGACGCCAGCTCTGAGCGCGGGTCTAATGCTGCTTCCGAGCATAATCATCTTTCTTTTCCTGTGAAGTCCCAAGACTGACAACATCGTAATTAAAAGTTATCGTGGCTTAATATATTTTTAATTCGGAGTTGTGAAAGTTTGGAAAAGTTAGTGAACTCGAATAAATTTCCAACTAAAATCCGTGCAGTGTTAATAAGTTTTAATTAACAATCGCATTCCGCCGTGAATATTTACAGTCAGTGCTTGGGTTTCACAGTTCAGCGCATAATACATATACGAATATATGGTAAGTGAAAATAATCCTAAAATTGCAAATTAGAAGTCCCTGTCTTAATATTTTGTAGTGAAAATATCCCCTTTCAGTTAGCTAAATACTCGGTGTCTTTTTCTTTGTAGATTTTTGCCTTAATTTATGACCAAATCGTCTGATACAATTTCCCAACAACAATTTTATCATCATATGCATGTGGGTTGCTTGTGCAATCCACAAGCAACACCCTCCCACGCCCCTCACAAGATTTTCTACATTCGTCCATAACATGGAAATACCCACCAAAATGCGTCATCGGACGTCATAAATGCGCCACGAACCGAATTTTCCATCAAAATCCAGTCCGAAAGCTAATTTTCCAAATCATTCAAGTTTAAACAATTGGAATCAGCCTAAAATATATTTAAATAAATTCAACCACGAAATGAATTAAGAGAAGTGGATTCCAACTCGAACACCATATAGGAAGAAGAAGAATTAACATACATATTAGTTAGTAAACATACTAATGTAAATACCTATTAACATAATTTCAAATAATAATAAGATAATTGAAGTTAAAATTATATAAATGTAGGTTAAAACAATATTAGGTTTTCACTAGTCCCCTTTATTTAGAACCCACTGTGAAAATATTAACTTGGCTGAAATATTTGAAATCTAAATTGCCATGAATTCTAATAAGAATTTAAATTACATATATATTTAAATGTCATTTACCATGTTTTTTTGTTGGTGCCATACACTCGCTCAAACATGTGTCAGATCAAGATCTTTGAAATGAGAAGAAGCAGTGGACATGTTTGAGAGAGCGGTATGACGTAACTTCGAACATTGAGCGAAACAAAAAAAGTTTTTGTTGCAAACAATTTATATTTAATTTCTTATAGACAAATAGGGTTGCCAACATTTAAGTTTGGTGATACCTTTTATATTTTATTGAATATCCATATACATATTTGCTTAAACAAATATTTTTCTTTTGTACATATAAAGGAATCTTGTTATACATATTTTTTTTCACTTTGGCAAAGCCATGACTTCGTTGCGAGAAGGCCTTCGACGCTACGTGGAAATGCATATGTAAAATGATTAATTTATTTTTGATTCCCTAATTGTTCCATTCTATACATACATATGTGTATTAATTACATGCCTCATACATACTTTTGAAGTTTAAACTTCTACATATATACATACATAAAGATATATATATATTTATATTACCGCCTGTACGTACATATGTATGTACATATGTAAGTGTGGTCAAACATATTTAGTTGAGTTTACTTTTCCTTTTGATTTGTTAGCGGGTTTTTGCTAACTTCTTTTTTTGGTATAAAATATTTGCCTATCAACATCGACATATTTACATACATATGTACATCTGAATAAGTCTTGAATTGTGTTAAAGATACACACGGCGAGACTAACAACAGTTCGATTAGCTTACTTTTGAATTTTCATTTGGAATGTTGTTTAGTACATATTATTATTATTACATTCACAGTATTTGTTAAAGAATTGCATGATTCTGCGTGGATTACTTAAATTAAGGAAACCCTCCAATTGTAATGGGATGATTTATTTTGATAATTAATTATATGATAATATGAGTAATTAATTGAATTTTTATTTGGTTTGAGACATGGTCCGTTGACGGTAATGTATTTGGGGTCTCGGTAATATCAATGAGGCCAAAGGTAGGGCGGGTTCAGAGGCAGCCACAAAATCTATGTAAATGCGCTGCCTGGCATAAGAGGTGCGGGTGAAGAGTCGTATTAGGGAAGTGTGGTAAGTAAATGCAACTTTGCGGTTATTCTTTTTTTTTGTTGTTAGTTATGAAAATCCCTGTGTGCAAAAAAATAAATTATCCTGTTTGTCTATTGACTGAGGAGGGTAGTGCGGTGTATTGATCGTGTTATCGAACACCACGAAGCTGAAGCTCCGGGCCTAAACGCCAGTGCACACACCGCGATCACGACACCTTGCCACAAGCATTGCCTCTCTATCGTCCTTGATTGTGTATTCATCGCACTCAGTCATATGATATCATAACAGTACACGTTACTGTTTTCATCTAGAAAAATTTCATAATTATTAAATATTTTTTACATGTTATTTACATTTGGAATTAGCTCAAATTTAACTTTGGAAAGAATATTAAGGGAGAATTGTGGAATTAATATGGTTATTATAATATTATTTTTTTCGAAAATAACTGCTATTTTTATGTCCCTGTAGCTGTCAAAGCCATGGATGGGATTTATGTAGTTCAGTCTGAGTTAAAATGTCTGTTGGGATTAGGCTTATTTTACTAGAAAAAATTATCTGTCCTATGTCGTTCACATGGTTTTGAAATAGAATTATGTCGTTATTTATTTGATACGTATGTTGCATAGAGGTTAAATCGTCCATTAAAGTTTTGATTTTATTTTGGGTTGTTTCTCTAAATTCGTTCATATAAGTTTGTACTAATACCTGTAGTGGAATTCACTAACTTCGACTACGACATTCGCAATCGACATTTTGTCATACCGATATTTATCACGATATTTGGTATTCACTAACTATTTTTTCCCGATTTTCGCTTATTCGCAATCAGCTGTTTCGCAAACTAAACGACACACAATTTGCAGTTGTTTTCTATGTCGTTAAATAAAATGCACATAATTTGAAATTTTTATTAAAAATTTAATAAATAATATTATATTCGATAAGGTATCGCTATTGAAAATCTCGAAAAATCGAACCGAATCGAATCGCTATAAGTTAGTGAATTCCACTACTGCTGTCTATTTATGTGAGTCGTAATATTATCAATTTGGTCAGCTAAAAAATTATTATTATAAATCATTTTATTTACCTCATCTGTTGTAGCCTGTACATTTTTTTGTAATTTGTCTAATGTGTTCTGTTCAGCCGCTGCCAACTCAGCGGAACTCAACTCTCCACTCCTACTTCCACGGGACTTCGTAGTATGCACAAAACTCGTGCAAAGACTCGTGTAATCTTCAAGAAAGAAGAAAAGTTAGTATATTTGGGACATCGGACCGTCCCTTGGCGACGGCTCAATCCACATTTACACAGATGGTCAAAACTTAGATGGATGGTCTTAGTTTTAGACTGCCTGACTACTGCAGTGTCTTTCAGGCGGAAGTGGCCGCGATACAGGAAGCTGTAGAGCATCTGAAGACAGTGGCCATCATCAACGGCGATGTCTACATCTTCTCTGTTCTCAAGTACATACAATTCCAGGACTGTGGAGGGCTGCCGGAAATCTCTCAACGAGATGGCTGAGCAAGTCTCGATTCACCTGGTATGGGTGCCGGGACACAGGGACATACCGGGAAATGAGATGGCAGACGAGCTGGCTAGAGGGGGCATACCCGTTCCGCTTTCGCAGTCCTGGAAGGGTTTAGGCATGCCGCTCGCTACTAGTAAGCTCTCAACGAGGCATAAATTCCTTCAAGATGCAAGTTACAGGTGGGATAAGATCGGAAGACCTACTAAAACTGAGAAGAGAAGAGCTCTCTCTACTTATGGGACTCCTAACGGGACATATAGGTCTAGGTCGTCATGCAGAAAGGTTGGGTATCCCCTTTAATGACTTCTGCAGAAGCTGCAGAGATGAGGAGGAGCCTGAAACTGTGAGGCATCTCCTATGTGAATGCCCTGCGCTGTGGGGTAGAAGGTTAAAATATCTAGGGTCGGGCTTTCTTCAGCATCTCGGAGAATTAGCCACAATTAAGTGAAAGGACATTCTGCGCTTCGTAAAATCCACAAAATGGTTCGAGTAGGGGGTCGTTTAAGATCCATGTGGTATCACAACGGGACCTCCGGGGCCTATGTGCGCTAGCTCCCTTACTAGTAGCCACTGCAACCTACCTACCTACCTAGTAAATTTAATAGGATACTCGCCTGTTTTCAACATGACGTCAATTCAGTGATCACATGCGGCCAAGTTGATGGATCTTCACTAGGGTTATAATTTTTTTTAGATCTAAATCCCTGTGGTGGCAAACGATGAACTTTTGTTCAAAACTGACAAATCTAACTCCAATTTTGATAAAGTTTAAAAAAACCTTACGCGCATAACGGAATTTTGTTTGAGGAAAATTCGCACTGTTTTATTTTGTATTGAATATGGTATACATTATTAAACTGTATGTTATTTTAAATTTCCAAGTTACTGTTTATGAACTTGTGGTTGAGATACTTGTCACTTTTGCAAGTGCTGTGGATCTCTTCCATCAATTTCACAGCTCATTCAGCCACCATATTTGAACGAGACACATCAAGCACAGAAGGTTCCGTTGTCCAATGAGTAGTAAAAGACTTTAAAGCCTTGGCACATTTCACTTTGGCGACAGCAGCATGTAACTCATCGTTTATGTCGTTCGAATAATGCCTTTGCCCATGCATTCTCTATAAAGTCACAGACGAATTTCAGCTGATGTCTCCATTTGGGAATAAGGAAATAAGCAATCAATGCAAATATTGCTCGTGAATTCCACCTGGCACTATGAAAGGACGGCAGCTTGCGCCATTTGAGTAAAGGCCATTTCTTTTGCTTCTGGTAGAACCTGTATCCTTCACAGAGCTCAAGAAGAAACTTAAAGTCATCTCGCCATCCCGGGTTTTTAAATGATGATGTAACTTCGGTACTAGAATAGTTCTTTTGAATTTCATCATATTCTGCCAATACGTCTTCGACGAATTGATAATTGATGCTGAGTGAGCGCGATGTTGTTGGAAACAGGGAATCCATTAAGTGACGTAAAACGAGGTCAAGAATGTGATGTTGACAACCTATGAACTGAGGGGCTTCCAGTCCCATTCGTCGGAATTCTGTATGGAGTTTCGCAACTACTCCATTCCTACTTCCGGTATTTACTGCAGTTGTGTCGGAAATAATCATTTTAATACTTCTCCACGCATTGTACTCATCCAACAAGTTACGCAAAGGAATAAAGATGTCCTTAGCTGTTCCGCTGTCACAAACCAAAACTGCGAACTGTACAGTTCTTTTAGGATTTTTGAGACAAACCGCCTGATATTCTTTGTTTTGGATTTTTTTCCCATCAAAATGCAAACAAAACTCCTCTTCAGCAAGAAGCTCTTTAAGCCGGCTTTTTCCTTCTCTGCGCTCCTGATCACTCCACGCCAAATCCCCGATTGCGACGGCGTGGGCACCTTTATTTATTGAAGAACTTTTGACGCTTTTCTAGTTGAAGCATGCACTTTCGATACTAACTTGACTCCGGATTTTGTTGGTTCATATTTTCCTTTCTTGGGAGAGTTTTCTTCCGCATCGTTCCAATCGGTACCGCTAATATCTTCATCAGTACTATCATGGTCAGTTGATAAATACTGTACTTGGCTTGTTGACTGATTTGATTTCCTGATGCATTTAGATGGATGAATTGTTTTTACCGGAGCCTCTTTCTTTGTTGTGTAACCTATACGGCCTGATGATTCGATTTGCTTTGTGTAAAGCTCTTTGTCTTCGCTGCACAACCAGTTTCCGTTCACTTTTGTAATATCAAAAACAATTTTAAATTTTCTTTCAAATTCTTCGCTCTTTCGCTTCCTATGGGCTTCAAATGATTTTATTAGCTTGCCAACCTTTGAAGAAATCTGTTGAGCTGAGAGAGCAGGGATGTTCAGTTCGTACAAGCCTAAAAATCTACCTACGATCTGGCTGTTTAAAGGGATTTTACACAAAACCTTCCGGTATCATGGGACGGCGTTTCGTAGTTAATTTTAAACTCTTTCTCCACACTTCTCCTGCTGATTCCACCACTGTTTTAGACTGCTTAATTTTGAACATGTTTTCAAACCATAAATAGACAAAATATAATAATAAATATGAATTGGCTTTTTTAAAGAATTCTTATACAATTTTTGTAAAGAAAGAAGTTATAAAAGAAAAAAAAAAACACTTGGTTGCGGAAAATAACTATTCAAACAAGTTTTTTAGAGTTTTATTAAAGTAATATTTAGCACATATCGTTTGTAAATTAAAAAAATGGTAAGCAAGAAGTCATCCCAGCACGTTCTTATACTAGGAATTGGGTATTTGCCATGCAACTGCCTTGAAAATGAAAAAATAGTTTGCGCGTAAGGTTTTTTCACAATCTAACGGAAATATTACTGGCAAAGTAATAAATAAGCAAAAGTTCATCGAATGCACGCACAGGAAAACAAAAATATAAAAAAAGTTCGAAAAATCATAACCCTAATCTTCACGTAGAAATTGTGGTCCCGCAAACCACCTGGATGTTATGTTACATTCAAACGAAGTGGAGGCGCGGGTTGCCTCGTCTGCAATATTGAAAGATGTTGAAATCAACGCCACTGATGTATCTATGTTGTACTTAAGATTTCGGCTATACGGAATGCCACAAACTGCTTGTAGCACCGGCTGGTCGAGCGAATCCACAGTATTACTGTTGTAGAATCGCTCCAAAATGTAGTGCTATTTATTTGAAAATCGTGGACTCGTTCAAGTGACTCCTTCAAACGACAACACAAGACTGCCGCTTGTAATTCAAGGCGTGGAATAGTCAAGCCTTTGAGTGGCGCGCACCTTGCCTTGGCACACACCATCGTAGCGGTCACCGCATCACCCTTTGTACGCGTAAGTAAGCAACAGCAGCATAAGCAGAAGTGCTGGCGTCGACAAAAATGAGGAGCTGGATATCATCAGCATTTGATAGTATTGCGGAGTAGCACCGTGGTACCGAGAGACGTTTGATGGATTGGACATTTTTCCACCACTTAGACGACTGTTCTGCCAACTCGCTCGGGATGTCATTATCCCATTGGACGCCAAGTCTCCAAAGCTCTTGCGCCAACAATTTCAGGCCTATGGCTGCATTTGTTAAAAGTCCGAATGGGTCGTACATCGACATCACTATCTTTAACACTTTATCTGTTGTCGCTTGGCGTTCCATACTAATAATTGCTTTGTCAGTGAGTTTACTTTAACTATTCAGCCTTTGTTGTACCGATTTGTCATTGGATATAAAGTTGCGCAACTTAAAATTTGGGGCGGGGTTGATTTTGATTGCTTCATTTACGGTATTATTAAAACTCATGACCAAATCATCAACATATTTATACTGTGTTACGGCACGTGCACCTCTTTTCATAGTCGACTGAAACTTCGCTACATTTTGGGTTTTTATATGCTCTGCACAGCACGGCGAACAAATGGCACCAAAAATCATCGTGATCATCTTGTAGACTCCTATCGGCTTATTCGGGTCACCATCGCGCCAAAGAAAACGCTGCGAGTCTTGATCGGACTCCTGAATCTGAACCCTCAAAAAATCTCCTCAATATCACCTTACCTTAGTAATTCTTCATTTAGTGAGGTACCATTCGAAATAGCAGCTGAATCGAAGACAACTCGGAGCTTCTGCGGCTTGTGAGGGTTCGTGACACCAAAATGTGGGAGGTCCCACGTCGTCGGACTTACAGAGACTACCTCAGCGGGAGTAAGTTGCCTGGCATAGCCCTGTCCAAATATTTTAAAATTTCTCTTTTGTAACTGCCAGCAAAGACGGCATCCTTCTGCATGGGCGATTCAATATTTATCAATCGTTGTTTGGCCATGGAGTAGATTGGCGGAAGATTGACCCTCTCCTCGCGCCAAAGCAACCTAACCTCGTACTTTTGGCCTAAGTACTGTGTGGTATCGGCCAATATCTTTCTGTCTCGCTGATGAGAATCTGCTTCCAAAGCAACGTTACCACTGACTTCGAAATTTTCTAGAGAAAGATATTCCTATTCAAGTGTGTGCAAATTACCCAAAGCATCGGTTTTGTGAACGTGAAGAACTCTTAGCAAGACGGGTGACTCATGACAATATGGCAGTATGCGACCAAACTCAACTTTGTGTTTATGGTCTCCTTTGGCTGAGACAGTTTGGCTTGGCACACCCAAATGGCAATGGTCTTACCCCGTCGTAGTTCTCCATCGGCAATTCTCGTAAATGTGCATATTCAGACTTGTTGAACGATTGACTTGGCAAGTTGAGACCCTTGATTGTATGTATGCACTTCAGAGCGTAGCTAGAACCATTCACGCTTCTTATATCCAACGAGACTGTTTTAGAATTCTCGGTTATTTGGCTATCTCTCTACCACTGCAGGGTGAGTGGCACGGCACGTCCTCTCAACCCCAATTGTACAACAACATCTTCTCTAGCAGCGATACGGACGACCCTTCGTCGAACATGGCATATACTTTGACACTTCCATTCGGGCCGACCAAAGTTTTAGGCAAAATTTTATATAAACTTACATAGTTCCGCTTGACTACGAGTAGTCTCATCCCGCAATTCTTGTACACCAGCACTAAGTGTGGCAATTCTCGCACCTAACGACGCAATTTCTTTACTACTAATATGTGCTTGCGCTAAGGTACCCTGGTCTTCCATGTACCACAGCGTCATCTATCGTAAGTTTTATGTAAAAATAAATATCAAAAATGAATTCCCTGCCCCAAAAAACATTAATTTAGCCACTATTTTGTAACCAATTGCCTCATTTTATCAAGTTTCCCTGACTTAACCCCTATACATAGGGTTAAAACTTTAAACTCAAATAATAAAAAATTCAGACCTATGTATAGGCCCAAAACCTTGTATGAGGTTTTGACACGAGAGGGATAGAGCTTTAGATTTTGTTGGTTTCATCAATTACTAAAAATCTTGTTGTACAGTGTTATAATTGAATGTCGAATCTGTCTTTTACGAAGAAAGGCAAAGTCTTTTTTTTTTCGATGAACTTGTTGTGATCAACGGCAAAAAAAATGTCTTTTACTCAGACATGTGTTGTTCTGATGAACTGCAAAATGTTTTTTTTCCCCCAAGACGACAAAATGTGTTGTTGTGACGACGGCAAAAAATGTCTTTCTCAAACGTCAAATTTCCAGCGGTGACACCAAATATCCAATTGCCGGCACACACACAAACAAACGGTAGCAACCCTGTAAAAAACTTTGGAGCATGGGAGTACTCCAACACTTATCCTCATTCATACAAAAAGGTGGTCCAATTTACATATATGGCCATGTCCGGTGATTGGATCACCTAATCCATATCAGAGCACGCCGCTGAATAATCTATGGAGCACCTACATAAGAATACTTTGAAAGTTTTGCCAAAAGATTACTCTATAGAGTACTCTGCAGTGAAGCGAGCGAGGGAGTAGGTGTTCCGTTTGAGGACCACCTACTCCCTGTCTCGCTTTGCTGTTGAATACTCCATAGAGTTATAAAATAGGAGTTTTTTGGGAGTACTCTCATGTAGGTGGTAGATAGAGTATACAAAAGCAAAAAAATGGAGTACTCCGAGTTGGATTAGGTGATCCAATCACCGGCCATCGTCATATAAATTGGACCACCTTTTTTATATGAGCGAGGATAAGTGTTGGAGTACTCCGATACTCTATGGAGTATGGAACGGAGTATTTCGGTTTTTTGCAGGGAAGGCACAATTTTAAAAACGAAGTGTTGACGACGACGACGAATTTACAACAAAGAAAACGAACTATTTAAGTTTAAGATTATGTCGATTTACTTAACAGTGGAAATTCGATCTCGCTCTCCCTCGGTCAATAGCAGCGCTTTTCTCTGTCAATTGTTGACTTTTTACTTTGTCTTTCCTCGTTGGTTTGTTTGTTTGTTTGTTTTAACAACAAAATCACTCCCCGAAGGTTTTGGGGAGTGTTGTCGAAATAACAGTCCTTGGCCGGATATGAATCCGGTACGCTCCGGTACTCCCTTGCGGTACTGCCCGACTGTCGTGGGAGCGATTTGGTATGACCAGTGCAACCTTCTAGGTCATGTCATCCCTCCTTCCGAAAGGAAAGAGAAGATGGGTAATGAGAGGTGGGAGGCATCATATCCGTAGATCAACCATCGAGTTGCACATCATTACCTTTGTGCATATTGGTCGCCTCTTACGACCGGTATGCCTACCGCGGGCATATTCTAAGCCCCAACCCGCAGGGGCCTTCCTCGTTGGTGAACCACTTGTCCTCATGTAGTGTTCGAAATCGACACATTCATTATTTTTTGTTCGTCGTCACTATCCATAGTACGTGGTATATAGTTTAATCCTTTATCTATTATATTAATCAAAGCTCGCTTTGTCTTAAACAGTGGCTGTAAATAGTCTATTTTTGCTTTTAATAAGCTAAAGTTTGTATCCAAAGTGTCTATTAATCCTTCGTCTTCAGAAGTAGTTACTTTAATGCAATTAGTGAAATAGTTTGATCATGCATAGTTAAGTTAATGAAATCAGGATTTTGTCATAATGATTAATTGTTCTATGTTCGCCAATTTTAATTGGAATGTATCCGTTATTGTTCGTTAAATCCTGTATTTCAATTTTTTGTCCTTTAATCATCAGTATAGTTGCAATAGTAATTAATATAATAGTTATTGTAGCCATTTATAATTCAAAATTTTACCTAGTAAAGAAAGAAAAAGGAAAGCAATTTCAGCTTTGTTTAATATTATTTTTATGTACTATCTTATGTGTTTTAACTGTAGTGTTATAATTTAGGCGACTACCTCTTTTTTATATCTAGGCGTTAACTTATTTCCTAATCTCCTATTTACCCTAACGTAAATTTGTTCTCCTTGGTTATATTGTTTTAATGCTGTTATATTTCTATTGTGCTAAGCAAGATCTGCAATTTGCTTCTTCTTAAGTTTATTCGTTGTTTCTTATCTATGCTTATCTAGTAATGAAGGGTTACTGAACCCTGTTCTACCAAAATATACTTCTATAGGTCTTTTCCCTAGTGTAGAATGTACTGTGTAATTATACTCTTTGATTGATCTTTCTAGAAGTTCATTGAAAGATTGGTGAGCTTTTTCGTGTTGTAGGCATCGCATTATTTCTGGGAGAGTGGAATGAAAGCGTTCCACCTGTCCATTAGAGAAACTTGTATATGGTGCCGTTCGGTGAATCTCTACACCAAACTCATTTTCCATCATAAAGTTTATTTCTTCTGATTTGAATGATTTTTCATTGTCCATAAAAGAATGACTCTTAATGGTTATTTTATATCTATCTGAGTTTTGCAATTGAAAATATTTTGAGAACCTGTCAATTGCGGTTAAAATTAATTGTTTCCCTATATGTCGTATATCAATATGCACAATTTGACCGCGGAAATTAGGTATTGGTATTGCCTGAATTTGTGGCTTTGCCGGATGACGATGATATTTATTCTCTTTACACGTCACACAATTTTTTATAACTTTTTTAATCTTATTCGCCATTCCAGGAAAATAGTATTTTTCAAAAATTTGAATTTTCTTTTCTTTGCAATTTCTAAGCACTCTGTTGTGTTCCTTAATTATTATCTCCTGCTGTCTCTGATTACTGGTTAAATCCTCCACCACTTTATGTGTAAATCTTATTTTGAATTTACTGAATTCTTCCCATGATATACTCTTCTGCTTTAATGCAGTTTATGACCGATGGATTTAAATACTTTTTTAAAGTGACTACAAGATCTGTTCTGGGTAACCCTTTTGTGTTACTACGTGGTGATGTTACGTACCAAATATTATTTTAAATTCGTAGGATTGCGTATTACCAATATTCAAAAAAAAATTAACTTTTGAATGCATTTATTGATCCTTCAACACTGAAAATCAGATTGTGAAATGAACTGTCATCTGACTTTGACGCTACCGATAAACTGTTGACCTGTTCCTCTTTGACGGGTATTCGTGATACTGCATCGGCGACTATATTTTGTTTACCTGGTTTGTAACTTAGCTCGTATGTGTATTCCTCTAGAGCTGCTTTCCATCTTTTCATTTTTGCATTATTATTCTTATTGCTTAATGCGTATGTAAGCGGTTGGTGATCAGTGAATATTTGTATTCTAGCTGATCCATAAAGATAATTTCAGAGGGAATTCAAAGCCCATATTATAGCTAACATCTCCTTCTCATTAGTCGCGTAATGTTCTTCCGCTTTACTTAATGTTCATGAGATAAATGCTATAGGTTTTGACTCCTGTGACAACACGGCTCCAATAGCAAAATTGGAAGCATCCGTGGTCAATTAAAATTTCTTACTATAACCGGGGTATGCAAGAATGACATCCCTTGAGATTAGTGAATTTTGTATACTGTTAAAAGCTCTTATTGCTTCTTTATTTAAACCGATTTTTACTTTTGAGGATCTATTCTTTGATATCCTGCCTTCTTCCCCTCTTAAAATAGTTGTTAGGGGTTTTGCCATTTTTGCATAATCCTTTATAAACTTCCTATGGTATCCGGAAATACCAAGGAAACTACGGAGTTATAAAGAATCCCAAGAATTCAACCTCTTTTTTGAAAAAATTACATCTATTTCATTGCACTTTCATATTAGCTTCCTTTAAAGTTTGAAATACCTTACTAAAGTTTGAAATACCTCACTAGTGTGCTGTTCTTCCCTTTTACTGCAGATTATAATGTCATCGGCTTTTTTTAATCAAAATGGCAAACGTGTAAATTCTTATTTGTCACCTTTTATTGCAAATGCTGTTTTTCAATATCGGATTCCTTCAAGGGAATCTGGTGAAAACCGGTTTTAAAATCTAATACGGAGAAAAATTGATTTTCTCCAAGACTGGAAATTACTTCCAAAAATTCAGGTATTGGGTACCTGTCAGCCATTGTGACTGAGTTTAATTTCCTATAATCGGTTACCATGCGATATTTTTTGTTACCTTCCGAATCTGGCTTCTTGGGTACTACCCACACTGGTGAATTGTATGGAGATCTGGATGGTCTTATAATGCCATCATTCAATAATTTTTCAACTTGATACTCCACTTCGTTTTTTAGGGATGCTGGATAAGGGTAAAACTTCGAATATACGGGTGAATCAGTTGTTGTTCTGATTTGTCCTGTACCCCTTGTCGTATACGTTAATTTTTTCATCTGCTTCCGAAAAAAGATTGGAGTATGTTTCTACAACATTCTTCATAATATTTTTTTGATTGGAAGATAAGTCTTCCTCTTTTATATTTATGACATTAACGGTTGGTTAAGCTTGCTGCTTAAGTCTGACCATATGACCATTTTTTAACGGTTCGCTGAAATAAATCCCTCGAAATAAGTCCCACTTTTAAAAACGAAATAAGTCCCACCAAAAATTGCTATTTTGAAAGTGGGAGTTATTTCGTCTTTAAAAGTGGGACTTATTTCGTCAATTGGTGGGACTTATTTCGTTCCGCGTTGTTATTTTAAGTGGGACTTATTTCGTTTTAAATGGGAATAAATTCGTTTTGTAAAGTGGGAGTTATTTCATACCCCTAAATTTATGTTCCATGTTTCCTAATATCACCGTGGCACGCGGAAGGACATCACCGTGGCGGTAGCCACGGCCTTGGCACACACCCGGAGTTGAAACGGCGTAGCACAGGGTAATTTTTTGAAGCGCGGCCGAAGGCCGCCTACGCGAAAAGGTGTTCTGCACATAAAAACGTGGATCGGGCCCCGAATTGGGGATCTGACCCGGGTAAATTTTCGGTTTTTCACTAATAATTTTTCATAGAAACAAAATATTGCTTTTCCCCCTTCGGATTATTGTTACGGAGGCCCGATCCACGTTTTTTATGGGCAATAAGGCCTTTAAGATCCGCAGGCTCCCTGATGCCCAGCAATCATGGTAGGTCCCCATTCAAACTTCTAATGAAGGTGTCAAGTGCTTTATCTCTATACGATTGGGCCATCATGCGCAGAGACTCGTTACCCATTTTCAATTTATTTAGAATTAGCGAAAGGTATTTGTATATCTGTTGATAAAATTCCGCTATGCTCCTGTTACCCTGTACTAAGGTTGTGAGCTGATATTCCAAAGTGGAAATATCGCGTTTGTCTGCATAGTGCATTGCAAGACATTTAGTAATTGTCAGCGAATATAGAGGCGTACTATAAGATTCTAATGCCGTATCGGCATTGCCTGTAATCTTATTTCAGATTTCACTTAGTATTCCATACTTCCATTTATACGGATTTCTCAAAGGCCTTCGACAGGGTATCGCATTGAATTCTTTTAGTTAAACTTGAGGGATTAGGATTTCACTCACAAATTTTACGGTGGATCTCATCCTATTTAGATAACAGCCGTTGCGTCGTCCGCCTCGATGATACGTCATCTTTTTCTTTTGTGGCTTCCTCTGGGGTACCCAAGGGTAGTGTCCTTGGACCTTTACTATTTATTCCATTTATTAATGATATATCTTCTTGCTTTTCCAAATGTAAGTTTCTTCTCTATGCGGATGATCTGAACATTTATTACGAAATTAAGTGCAATGAAGATTCTTATATTCTGCAAAGCGAGCTTGACAGTCTGTACCAGTGGTGTCAACGTAATCGGTTATTTCTTAACATTAGTAAGTGTCACTATACCTCTTATGCTAGAGTCCAATCTAGGATTGCTTCGTTGTACTGTTTTCTGAACTAAGATTAATGAGTTTAAAGACTTGGGTGTTTATTTCGACCCCAAACTCAGTTTTATTACTAAGATTAATTTCATTGTTTCCAAGGCGTATGCGATGTTTGCGTTTATTCGTTGTAATTGTTCATCATTTTCGGACCCTTATTATTTAAAACTAATGTACT
Source organism: Sphenella marginata (assembly GCA_951509765.1). Classification (NCBI taxonomy): domain Eukaryota; kingdom Metazoa; phylum Arthropoda; class Insecta; order Diptera; family Tephritidae; genus Sphenella; species Sphenella marginata. Next base: position 28,582,582 of record OX608078.1, read on the forward strand.
CATCTTTGGTTCGATCGAGGCTGGAATATGCGACATTTATCTGGAGACCTTATCATGCCGTTTACATTAATAGACTGGAGGCTGTTCAGAAAGCCTTTGTCCGCTTCGCTTTGCGGCGGATGAACTTTGTGGGCCCTATTCCGTCCTATAGTTCACGATGTTTGCTAATTAATCTTATGTCTTTGGAATCTAGACGTACTTTTTTATCGATGTGCGTTGTCTATGATATCGTTACTGGCGCATTTGATTGCTCATACCTCCTCATGAAATTTCCATTTAATGTACCCTAACGTATCGTTCGTAGTAATGAAGTGTTCTACGTAGGTGTTACTAGGACGGTTTATGCAATGAGGCACTCTCTCAATTAAATGATTTTTCAATTTCATTGGCATACCTATTCGTATACCGAACACAGTCTGTGAACATAATGTTAGAAAATAATCGAGTTAGATATAGAGTTCCAGGTATGCAAGTTCTTAGGTTGAAAAGAGGAATTGATTAAGGCATGTCCGTCCGTGTACACGATAACTTGAGAAAAAATTGAGATATTTGCATGGAATTTGGCCAAGGTATGTTGCTATTGAAAATGGCGAAATCGGATGATAACCACGCCCCCTTTTTCGATATCGAAAATTTCGAAAATCACATAAAAAAAATGAGATATTTGCATAGAAATTGGTGTATTGGTTACTTTCTAGGCAAGGTAGGCTGCTGTTAGCTGCGAATTATAACCCCGCCCCCTTTTTCGATATCGAAAATTTTCAAATTCACATAAATTAACATAACTTGAGTAGAAATGTAGATCTTTGCATGAAATTTGTTATTCAGGTTACTTTTTGGCCAAGGAGGTTGCTGTTGAAAATGGACGAAATCGGATGATAACCGCGATTAATTTCTCGATTTCGGAAGTTTCGAAAATCACATAAATTAACATTGAGGTATTTGCATGAAATTTGTTATACAGGGTTCTTTCTGGCATGGTATTTGTGTCTCGTTTTGAAAACTAACGCTGGGTATTTAATGTTAGGTTCAACCGAACTTAGTCTTCCTTACTTGTTTTCAGGATACACGGAGCTTCCGTCTTTATTGAAGTTAAATACCAACTTAAACTAATTACAAAATTAGTTTAAGTTGGTATTTAACTATTTATACTGAAATTATGCTTGCGCTACAACTGCGGTTGACCTAATTTCTATTTATACCGTATTGGAAAATAACTGATTGTATTGGTGAATATCTGTAGCATTGGGAAAGAATTTGTTGCCTTAAACTGCATTTTCCCCTATAACCCATTTCTGTTATTGTTAGCTCAGCGTTTTGGTATTGCGCAAGCATTGTGTGAGTGGTTGTGCTATGTCACCATTTAGCATAGCTGAGGGACGCTTTGAAGTGAGGGCGAACGAATTATGATGGGTAATCATACTTCAGGCGACTTTCGGAATTAATTGCTTTTTAGGTGTTTTTTACAGAAAACTATTTTTCCTCTGCATAAATACATTGCATTGTAATTTATGGCGTGCGATCGGAGTAGGGTGAGTGATTATATTACAGAAATGCTATGGTTAGGGATTTATTTGGGTTGGCGGAATTATGAGTGATCATTTTCGGGCAGAATTGTTTGGAATGATTTTACTTTGTTGTAAGTAATTATTAAGAAGAATTTACTTTGTTGTAAGTAATTATTAAGAATTTTGTAATAGGCGATCCTGTTTCGAGCGACGTGGGTGGTATTAACTTATTGTAAGTTAACTTATCTACTATATGCTTGTATTTATGTTTGTTTATATACACATACATTTGTTTTACGCGTCTAGTATATTACATTTTTATGTACATATGTATGCTACAACAGAGCATACTCTCGATTATCCGAGTTATGAATATGCTACATAAAGAGCATATTCTCGATTTAACCGTTTATTATTTGTCGCTTAGCTAAAGTGTTAAGTAGGAATGAACTTACTTAGAAACAGCAGAATATATGTTTTTGACTTCACTATCGGCCGTCCGAAATTGCTATCGCGACTATTATTAATAAATGTTATGTTTTAATGTGTCACTCTAAACTGCCAAGTGTTTTATTTAAAAAAGGGACAAACCTGAAGTATTAAAAGAGGTTCGACTATTAAAATATAGTCAGACTCAAAAAAAAACTCAAAAGATAGATCAAAAACTAAGAACAAAAAACTGAAAGATTAGAATATAATTAAAAAAAATATATATTTTTATATACGACGTCCAAAAAACTCCGAAACAGTGAAAGAATAAAATACTGTACACAAGGAAAAACTGATAAACCAATTGTTTGAACCCTTGGTTTTCAATAATAGTTATCTTTAAATACGCGATATATATAAAGAAAAAAATATTGTTTCTTATTTCATAAAAATAGTGCACCTACTGAAAAAACCAAGACAATTAGAAAAATAGCGGAATCTAAGATTCCTCAATAGAAAATGTTAAAGTCATAGATATTCTTAAAAAATACCGCAAATCACATAAGTTTTCTAAAATTCAGCAACAAAAAATCACTAAAAACGTGCATTTGACTTCAACATTAAAAATTGTAGCCGTAAAACTTGGCTCGACGACAGGTGCGGATCCAGGAAAATATTTCGGGGGGGGCCCAGATTTGAAATCTCCAATGCAACATTCACAAGAAAATTTGGAGATATGAATAACAAAAACTAACTCATATATGTATACTTACACAGTACAATTATTATATATTTGCAATGTATTCTTAAATTTTCGAATGACAGACGATATGTACATACTCTACGGACTTAGTGCCATTGCTATACTTCTCTCATTATAATATTTAGTTGTTGAGTAAAGATGTTCATTTCTATAAGCGATGACGAGATAATGCCAGATCAATTTACATACATTGCATATAGAGTAATATCAATTCTCCTTCCTTTTCTTGCCAGAATATCCAGTATCTGTTCATGAGTAACTTCGATATCTCTGTGAATATTCAACATTGCCAATCCATTCAAACGTTCTTGTTGTTGTTGTTGTAGCGGTACTTAGCCCTACCTAGGGAGTCAGTATCCTACCCAGTAGTATCATCAAACTCTTCTACCGGAAGTCCTAGAAACCTAGCGGCTTCGACAGGGGAGGACCAGAGTGATATGGGTGTTAGAAGAGTAGGCTCAGCTGAGCAGACGAAAAGGTGGTTAGTATTATGGGGGGACAAGCCACATGCCGGACAAATATTTGGCAAGTCGGGGTTCAGTCTGGATAGGTAAGAGTTTAACCTATTACAATATCCAGACCGGAGTTGGGCCAGCATCACTCTAGTCTCTAGTCTAGGCAGCCCGCGCTCCTCTTCGGCAACGGGTGAAGTTGTTGCCTGAAGAACGGCGTTCGCTGGGATAGAGCTGACATAGGAATTTACCGAATCGGTGTGGATAACGGTGAGGGCCTGCCGGTGCACCTTAGGATCAAGCGGCGTGGAAATCAGGTGCCGGATCTCATCGAAGTGTTTGCGTAGGTCGATTCTTATTCTCCTGGGGGGCGGATTTTCGTTGACCAGGCGTCCGTTCGGGTGCTGCGGTTTGTAACAGTTGAACAGGAATTGCCTGGTCAGCATCTCGCTATGCTCTTTAACGGCGAGCATTTTCGCTTCATTGTGAAGGTGGTGCTCAGGGGACATAAGAAGACACCCAGTGACGGTTCGAAGGGCGGTATTCTGGCAGCCTTGAAGCCTCGTCCAGTGTGTGTCAGCTAGCCCCGACGACCATATAGGCGTCGCGTAGCTCAGTACCGGCTGACCAATTGCTTTGTATGTAGCTAGTAACATTTCTTTGTCTTTGCCCCAAGTGCTGCCAGCTGCGACTTGAGGATTTTGTTAGGGCTTTGGACTTTATTGACAATTGCGGTAACATGAGCGCCGTATTTGAACATGTTATCAAAAGTCACCCCTAAGATTTTGGGGTGTGAGACAGTTGGTAGCTTGACACTATCAACGTAGACGTCTAATTCCATGTTCACTTGCGTTGTCCACTTTGTAAATAAGGTAGCCGAGGACTTATTCGGTGACAATGACAGGTTTCTACCAGCGAAAAATTCCGACACGGCTGGGAGGTAAGAGTTTATGCGAGAGCAGAGTTCTTCTCCAGTTTTATTTCGCCAATAGGTTTTTACTCTCCGTAAAGTAGAGAATGATCGTTCGCTTGAAGCTACCGTAACTGGCAGTGTAGCACCTATAGTGAGAAAGCTATGTATTTCTCTGTAAAACTGTATATCACAAACTTTCAGAGCTTCAATAAAGGTTTTCGGCCGGTTTTCTGCAGATACGTTCGAACAGAATCTGTAATAAGTAACTGGTCATCCATTTCGGGGGGGGAGGTCCGGACCCCCTGGACCCCTCATCTGAATCCGTCCCTGCTCAACGAATAAAGGTCTAACGAACTAACGCCTAAAAAAAAAAATGAAATATTTCCTATAGGAATTAGGCGGTTGTTCATAATGAAATAATCAGAGTACGAAAATAAACTATATTGTACAGTACTATTTCGTTTTGTTTCTTACTTTCATAATTCAAAACAAAACAAAACCCAACGGCTCAGTTCACTTTTCAATTATAAAATACTTTTTTTGAAAATTACAGGAAAATCAGAAAACAAAACTAAACACAATACTTATAACAGCAAATTGACATAGGGACTTCTCTTTTTGCTCATGACCGTACTTATAACGCTTAGTAAAGCTCAGCATGCATATTTCAAGTGGAGGCATCCTTTGAGAGCAGGGATGGGCAGTTTCGGCAGAGAGTGGTCGTTGCATGCGTGGAATTATTTACAACAGCGTGCGAACTAAGCAGGAGCGCGTATAGTGATTACGAAAACTTCGCCCGCTGGGCGACGCTGCCAGGCTTGCTTTAGGGTAATAGGCCAAACAGAATCAGTCCGTGAATACGTCAGATACGTGACGTACGTCAATCTTAGAGCAAATTCGCATACAAACACCCGAAGTCTACTTTGCTGAGTCTGCTGAACGCTTGAACAGTTCACCTTGGCTACATTCTTGGGAGTTGCACTATTGAGGCGCACGGACAGTGATGGAACGCATTATCTCCTGCCGCGGTTGCAACCATCCGCCGTTGAAAGAGACGGTGGAGCAACTGCTTTGCGATTGTAATTAATATGGGATGCACAAGCGTTTTAAAGGCGGAATCTTCGGCCATTCTTAAAGGCCTTCCATTTTTTGTAAGTAATTCTACGATGGCATTTTCTATTTTTCTCTGCTAACGATTTGAGTTATTTTGACCTCCCCGCCACCATCTCTGCTATTTTTTACCAAATAGTCTTGGTATGTTTTGCTATGAAAATTTTTCAAATGCCTTTCTAAATTGCCCGCGTTGCTATTTAAAGCTTTGCCTCCGCAGTTTTCAAGCTTGCATATGGCTTTGTCATTATCAAAAGAGTTTGCGCAGTATACTATTTTTCGGCCGCGGCATTTTGAGTTAGTTTTAGAGCGAAGTTAATTGTGAAATACAATATTTTTTTTAAGTTAAAGTTTCAATTTGAAACGTTTGTGTGTACAAATAAATATTTGTTGGAATTGTCACAAACAAAAGGCAAACGTTTGGAAAATGTAACAAAATGTACAAAACCAAAATGACATGATACACGATGAGCAAATGTACAGTATTTTGTACTGTTTATTTTCGTACCCCGGAAATAATATCTAACATTTTAGGCATTTCTTCATTAAAATTGTTAGGTGATTCTTCATAATGAAAGAAAGCCTAACCAACAAAAATGAAGCAACGCCTAATTAGGTATTTATTCATTTTTGATTGTTAGGAATTCTTTCATTAACGTTAGGCGCTTTTTCATTTTGCTATAAGTGTGATTTCTATTGCTATTATGCGTTTTTGAGTGATACGAATGCGCTAATAGGGGTGTCAAAATACGCGTTTTGACCTTGGTAGCAATGATCCGAAGTCGAAATTTAATTTTTTTGTTTTAGTGAAAAGTTATCAACAAAAAACCGAAAATTGACTTATGTCAGATCCCCAATTCGTAGCGTGATCCATGGTATTTATGTGCAGAACTCTTTTCCGCATTGGCGGCCTTCGGCCGCGCTTCAAAAAATAACCCTGGGCTACGCCATTCCAACTTCGGGTGGTTGCCCTGAATCCATGGTATTTTTGTGCAGAACACCTTTCTGAATTGGCAGTAAAGATAACATAAAGGGAATAAAAATACAGTGTACATGCATATACATATGTAAATAGCTAATAACATAAGATAAAAATTTGAAATAAAAAATCGCGCGATATAATAATCATTAGTTTCAGGTGATAATTAAAATTTAAAAAATACCATGGATCCCGCCCACAGAGTGGGAACGGTGGCATGTTGCCACCGTTCAGGGCAACCACCCGGAGAAGTTATAGTTTAATTGTGAAATAAGTCCCAAATATTGGGACTTGTATCATTTTCTTCTAGGAATTTTAATTCGGGTTGTTAGGCCTTCTTTCATTGGGCGTTATTTCATAATGAAAGAATTCCTAACACTTAAGACTTTGTTTCATTTTTAAAATTAGGCTTTCCTTCATTTTTAAAGTTAAACGTTCTTTCACTTTCTTGTTAGGCGTTTTTTTTAGGCATTCTTTCATTTCGAAAAATTAGGCGTTAGTTCGTTAGGCCTTTATTCGCTGAGCCGTAAAACTTGTTCACCAAATAAAACCAAACGATCACTCAAAAAACGAGAGAGAAAAGTGTTAAAACCAAACGGCCACTAGAAGGGTTAAGTGAGAACCAATCGTATGCATTAGGCATGGGACTATTCGAATAAAAATTATTCGAATAAACAAACCTTTTATTCGGGGGGTACAAAAAATTCGAATAGTATTTATTAGAATTTTTTATTCGTTTATTCGAATATTATTATTCGTTTATTCGAATAGTACTATTCGAATATTTTTGTTAATAGATTTTTAAAACGATATTCGCTGTTTTCTTTGATTGTACCTATGAGCGTGCATTTATGTTTTATATGTACCTATGTGTGTATGTTTGCGTGTACAAATGTGTGCCCAAGCAGTAACAATATTTCCTTCATTATTCGAATAGTGGTAACGAATAGTTGTATTTATTCGGTTAATGGTGGTTGAATATTTTTTGGCTTGTTATCTTAATAACTAAATAGCTATTTGTACAGTATTGTGTGAATAATAAAATACAATTACTGGTAATAATTGAAGCTGTAAATAGACATTTAATATAAAGTTACTATACATAAATATGTATTTGTACATTTATATGTTTATGCAGTTACATTTGCTTGGTAGGTATTGTGCTAGGGCTTCAAGCAAGAGATGCCAGGGCCAAAATTCATTATGTATACTGTTTATTATGGTAAGAAAAGGATGGGTTTGTGCTTATTTTTCATGATCACATGTGTAAATAGTTTAATTTGCGTAAAGCAACTAATACTATCTACCTGCTTCTTATGCACGTAAGTAGGTATGGTCATAGAAATTTGCGAACTCTTTGTATTGAATGGGCTGGTTAAGGAGGATCATTAGTAGGAAGATTTTTTATTGAACAACTGAAGAATTGCTTAAAGCGCTCAGCCAAAAGGGTGGTTTTTCACAGCGAAAATGAGGAAGCCAATCGCGCCATGCCTCAGAGCCAACAGTGCTCGCCACCAATAATATGTACATACATACCCTCTCGTTCTCCAAAGAACAATTTTGAACATTTAGGCAAACACGGTCGTCAGAACCTGAGCCAAATGCATAAATACAATTTGAGCAAAACGGCCAAATAGCACCTGAGCCAAATAATAAAATAAAATAAAAAATAATAATAACTTAAAAAACAACTCGCCTTCTCTAAAGCTTAGACAGTATTGTTAAATGTATGATGTGCAGGGAATAAAATTTTCCATACTAACAAAACTTTGCTATTTTTAACGGTCGTACGCTAATAATTTTCATATCAATGTAGCTTCCAAATTGGTTTTTACTATTGGTGACCTCGACGGCCAAAACAAGTATACAATTTTTCAGCCTGTAATATTTGGCTATGAATACGTTCTTAAAGCTTTGTTTTATGTTTTTTCTGCTTGAAATACATTATTCTTAGATGTCAGGGAAAATAAGCTAGCAGAGTTTATTAAAAATATGTATTTCTGTGCCCTAAATTTGAAATAGTCACCCGGGTGACTCGTCGGCCGAACTAGGGTTAAGAAAAAAAATTTCATATGTTCCTCCCTAAAAATTAGTATATCTTTTGTGTTTGTATTGTATTGTTCCCATATTGATAAAACAAAGTGCAGATCCCTTTCTAGGCTTCAAGCAGTATATTTATGAAAGTCTCATCAAAATCCATTGCTTAGTTTCCGAGATCCTTAAGTTCAAACAGACAAACAGACAGACGATAATTCTAAAAATGGGTCAGATGAACTCTATAGTACTCCCCAAGTCACCCCCAGTAATTTTTTCAAACAAATTTTCAATGCACAGACACAACTTTTATAGAGTTTTGTTAAAGATATGCTGATACCCACATAAATATTTATTTAAATTTATTTAAGAAAAAAAAATTTCATATTTGTGATAGTCTCATCAAAATCCATTGCTTAGTTTCCAAGATCCTTAAGTTCAAACAGACAAACAGACAGACGATAATTTTAAAAATGGATCAGATGAACTCTATAGCATTCCCCAGGTCATCCCCAGTCATCTTTTGAAAGAAATTTTCAATGTACATACACGAGTTTTCAAGAGATTTATTATAGTATAGATATGCTGATACCCACATAAATATTTATTTAAATTTATTTAAGAAAAAAAATTTCATAGGTTCCTCCCTAAAAATTAGTATATCTTTTTTGTTTGTGGTCCGATTTTGATAAAGCAAAATGCAGATCCCTTTCTAAGCTTCAAGCAGTATATTTGTGATAGTCTCATCAAAATCCATTGCTTAGTTTCCAAGATCCTTAAGTTCAAACAGACAAACAGACAGACGATAATTCTAAAAATGGGTCAGATGAACTCTATAGCATTCCCCAGGTCATCCCCAGTCATTTTTTCAAAGAAATTTTCAATGTACATACACGACTTTTCTAGAGATTTATTATAGTATAGATACCCACATATTTATTTAAATTTATTTAAGAAAAAAATTTCATAGGTTCCTCCCTAAGAATTAGTATATCTCTTTTGCTTGTGGTCCGATTTTGATAAAATAAAGTGCATATCCCTTTACAAGCTTCAAGCAGTATATCTGTGAAAGTATCATCAAAATCCATTTCTTAGTTTCCGAGATCCTTAAGTTCAAACAGACAAACAGATAGACAATAATTTTAAAAATGGATTAGATGAACTCTATAGCATTGACCAGGTCATCCCCAGTCATTTTTTCAAAGAAATTTTCAATGTACAGACACGACTTTTCTAGATATTTATTATAGTATAGATATGCTGATACCCACATATTTTTTTAAATTTATTTAAGAAAAAAAATTTCATAGGTTCCTCCCTAAAAATTAGGATATCTTTTTTGTTTGTGGTCCGATTTTGATAAAACAAAGTGCAGATCCCTTTCTAAGCTTCAAGCAGTATATTTGTGAAAGTCTCATCAAAATCCATTTCTTAGTTTCCGAGATCCTTAAGTTCAAACAGACAGACAATAATTTTAAAAATGAACTCTATAGTATTCCCCAGGTTGTCCCCAGTCATTTTTTCAAAGAAATTTTCAATGCACAGACGCGACTTTTCTAGAGTTTTATTAAAGATATGCCGATACCCACATATTTTTTTTAAATTTATTTAGGAAAAAAAATTTCATAGGTTCCACCCTAAAAATTAGTATATCTTTTTTGTTTGTGGTGCGATATTGATTAACCAAAGTGCAGATCCCTTTCTAAGCTTCAAGCAGTATATCTGTGAAAGTCGCATCAAAATCCATTTCTTAGTTTCCGAGATTCTTAAGTTCAAACAGACAAACAGACAAACAGATAGACAATAATTTTAAAAATGGATCAGATGAACTCTATAGCATTGACCAGGTCATCCCCAGTCATTTTTTCAAAGAAATGTTCAATGTACATACACGACTTTTCTAGATATTTGTTATGGTATAGATATTTTGATACCCACATATTTATTTAAGACAAAAAATTTCACAGGTTCCTCCCTAAAAATTAGTATATCTTTTTTGTTTGTGGTGCGATATTGATTAACCAAAATGCAGATCCCTTTCTAAGCTTCAAGCAGTATACCTGTGAAAGTCTCATCAAAATCCATTTCTTAGTTTCCGAGATCCTTAAGTTCAAACAGACAAACAGATAGACAATAATTTTAAAAATGGATCAGATGAACTCTTTAGTATTCCCCAGGTCATCCCCAGTCATTTTTACAAAGAAATTTTCAATGTACATACACGACTTTTCTAGAGATTTATTATAGTATAGATATGCTGATACCCACATATTTATTTAAATGTATTTAAGAAAAAAAAATTCACAGGTTCCTTCCTAAAAATTAGTATTTTTTTATTTGTGGTCCGATATTTATTAAACAAAGTGCAGATCCCTTTCTAAGCTTCAAGCAGTATATTTGTGAAAGTCTCATCAAAATCCATTTCTTAGTTTCCGAGATCCTTAAGTTCAAACAGACAAACGGATAGACAACAATTTTAAAATTTGATCAGATGAACTCTATAGCATTCCCCAGGTCATCCCCAGTCATTTTTTCAAAGGAATTTTCAATGTACATACACGAGTTTTCTAGAGATTTATTATAGTATAGATATGCTGATACCCACATATTTATTTAAATTTATTTAAGAAAAAAAATTTCATAGGTTCCTCCCTAAAAATTCGTATATCTTTTTTGTTTGTAGTGCGATATTGATAAAACAAAAAGCAGATCCCTTTCTAAGCTTCAAGCAGTATATTTGTGAAAGTCTCATCAAAATCCATTTCTTAGTTTCCGAGATCCTTAAGTTCAAACAGACAGACAATAATTTTAAAAATGAACTCTATAGTATTCCCCAGGTTGTCCCCAGTCATTTTTTCTAAGAAATTTTCAATGTACATACACGACTTTTCTAGAGATTTATTATAGTATAGATATGCTGATACCCACATATTTATTTAAAAGTATTTAAGAAAAAAAAATTCACAGGTTCCTTCCTAAAAATTAGTATTTTTTTATTTGAGGTCCGATATTGATTAAACAAAGTGCAGATCCCTTTCTAAGCTTCAAGCAGTATATTTGTGAAAGTCTCATCAAAATCCATTTCTTAGTTTCCGAGATCCTTAAGTTCAAACAGACAAACGGATAGACAATAATTTTAAAATTTGATCAGATGAACTCTATAGCATTCCCCAGGTCATCCCCAGTCATTTTTTCAAAGGAATTTTCAATGTACATACACGAGTTTTCTAGAGATTTATTATAGTATAGATATGCTGATACCCACATATTTATTTAAATTTATTTAAGAAAAAAAATTTCATAGGTTCCTCCCTAAAAATTCGTATATCTTTTTTGTTTGTGGTGCGATATTGATAAAACAAAGTGCAGATCCCTTTCTAAGCTTCAAGCAGTATATCTGTGAAAGTCGCATCAAAATCCATTTCTTAGTTTCCGAGATCCTTAAGTTCAAACAGACAGACAATAATTTTAAAAATGGATCAGATGAACTCTATAGCATTCCCCAGGCCATCCCCAGTCATTTTTTCAAAGAAATTTTCAATGTACATACACGACTTTTCTAGAGATTTATTATAATATTTATTTAAATTTATTTAAGAAAAAAAATTTCATAGGTTCTTTCCTAAGAATTAGTATATATTTTTGCTTGTCGTCCGATTTTGACAAAATAAAGTGCATATCCCTTTCCAAGCTTCAAGCAGTATATCTATGAAAGTCTCATCAAAATCCATTTCTTAGTTTCCGAGATCCTTAAGTTCAAACAGACATACAGACAGACAATAATTTTAAAAATGAACTCTATAGTATTCCCCAGGTTATCCCCAGTCATTTTTTCAAAGAAATTTTCAATGCACAGACGCGACTTTTCTAGAGTTTTATTAAAGACTAGCAGACCCGGCAGACGTTGTTCTGCCTGACCAGTGACTTCCCTAGAAATACATTTTCAAATATTTTTCTTTAACTTTTAACATTCCATTTATTGCAGTGCTTTAGGATATACAATGTTTCTGGCTTTAAAGTCTTTGGTATAAACTGTTGAGAAATCACTTTATGCATTAAATATGGCAACCTCATTGTGATCACTCTTGACATTCACAAAGTGTCATTTTCACTTTTGGGTTTTTTCATTTCTTTTCTTCCCTTTTTTACTTTCGAGCTCTCACGTGGTTAGACGTAATCCATTAACTCTGTATAATTTTTATTCTTAATAAAACTTTATTAAAACTATATACAATTAAACTCAAAAGGTTATGGGCCCAGTGGTTCGCCTATAGTCCAAATAAAGTTTCTCTTTTAGAATAAAGTAAATGGATGATGAAATAATCATCCTCGACGATACCATCAGTTCTGACTCAGCATTTGTTTCGGGATTCATTGAAAATTTAATCGATAGCGTTTGTGCTGACTCCGAGATTCAAGGTAACCTTCAAGACGAAGAAGTAAATATGAGCGAATCAAGAGTTTTTCACATTCACCGCTTTAATGGTCAAAACTATCAGCTTTGGCGACGTCAGATGGAAATATATATGGCTGAAAATAAATTGAAGCCATACATTCTTGGTACAGAGGAGAGAACTCAGGCAAATGGTACTAAATGGGATGAGAAAGACGCGGAAGCACAGGCCTTCATCATGAGAGGTATTGAGTTGGAGCAGCTTAAACATCTCACCGAGTGTTCAACTGCTGCGCAAATGTGGTCCAAGCTCAAAGCTGTGCATGCCGAAAAGAGTGAGCAGTCCGCTCAGGTTCTGCTTGAAAAATTTATGAGCATAAAAATGGAAAATGATGAACAAGTTGTTGATTTTATTGCGAATATTATGTCCATAGCACAAAGGCTTAAAGACATGGACATTGAGCAAAAGCAACCAATGATTATTGCAAAAATACTCAACAGTCTACCAGTCAGATTCGATCACGTGCGTACAGCATGGTACGCTGTACCAAGAGATCTTCAAAGCATCGAACAACTTACAGAGCACCTTGTCAATGAGGAGAGTCTCATGAGTTCACGTGCTAATCACAAAAGCAATAACAATTTGTCAAGCGCTGCATACACAGTAAATGAGTGTAAAGGCAAAAATAACAACAATCAACAAAATCAAAAACGAAATAGCAAATGTAACTACTGTCACAAATTAGGGCACTGGGCAAGAGAATGCAGAAAACGTCAAAAGGAACAGCGAAATAAAGAAGACAAAAAATGCAACATCATTCACTGTCACTTCAAAACGAGAAAAACAACAATGAACACAAAGCCGAAAAATCAGACAATAATGCATACCTATTCAATGTAAATGCATCGCAGAATAACAATAAAATTGAAAATATTTTCTACGCAGATTCAGGTGCCACTGATCACATGGTTTTCCAAAAGGAATTATTCACAAACTTTAAAGCTGAATCATCCGAGAGTGTGAATGTAAGAGTGGGCGATGGAAGGCGTTTAAAGGTAGCAGGTACCGGAGACATCACATTACAAGGCAAGTTCAATGCTACTCTCATAATGAAAAATGTATTGCTTGTGCCTGAACTTGATAAAAATCTTATTTCTATTTCACGAGCCACTGAGAGAGGTACAAGAGTGGTTTTTGAGTCTGGTGGCACGCATGTTTATTTTATAAAAGGCAACGACGTTATAGCTGAAGGCAGAAATGAACACAGACTATATCGTATGGACGTGAAGCCAGGGTCGGCTGCATCACTCAACGTTGCAACAACAGAGTCTTTAACATTATGGCACGAGCGTCTTGGACACGTAAATTACAAAACTCTTCGCAAGATGTGTGAGCGCAAGGCAGTGAGGGATCTAAGCATTTTGAACGTCAAAGGAGAGCATAATTTTTGTGAGGCCTGCACATATGGTAAACAGCATAGAAATTCTTTCCCGAAGTCTGGTGCGAAACGCGCAGATAAGCCTGGCGAAACGTTTCATGTGGATGTTTGTGGCAAAATGAGTAGCCCATCGATTGGAGGATCCAACTATTTTCTCTTATTAAAAGACGATTATTCACGATATTGTTTCGTTTACTTTTTAAAAAGCAAAACCGATGTCTTACAAAAACTGAAACAATTTCTTGCAGATGTACAAGCGGACGGACATAGAATTAAGCGCATACGATCTGACGGTGGCCTTGAATTCTGCAATGAGCAAGTAAGTAGTTTGTTTTTAGAAAACAAAATAAAGCATGAGGTTACGACACCAAGAGCGCCTGAGCAAAACGGATTTATAGAGCGTCAAAACCGAACTATTGTGGAAAGTGCGAAGGCAATGCTTCATAGCAGACATTTGCCATTGTATTTGTGGGCTGACGCAACCCACACTGCTGTTTATATTAAAAATAGAACAGCCTCTGACACAATTAATGGGTGTACTCCATATGAGAAATGGTTCGGCAAAAAGCCATCCGTCGGACATTTACGCGTTTTCGGCTGTGACGCTTATATCCATATTCCTAAAGAGCAGCGAACGAAATGGGACAAGAATTCTTTTAAGGGCATTTTAGTTGGCTACAATGAAGGTAGCAAAGCGTATAGAGTTTTCGATCTAACTAACAGAAAAGTATTTATTCGACGTGACGTCACATTTAACGAGACACGTACTGAGGACAATGAGATTTACGAAGTAAAGCAACACTGTAATGAAGACGCAGAATCACTTGTAGATAATGATTGCTCACAAAAACGGACAACTGTACAACCACCTCGCAGCCCCTATGGATTGAGAAGCGCATCAAAAACAAAAAAATCACATGAAGAAACTGTTGCGGAGGTGTGTGTAGCCTGCGTTGAACCAACAACACTTGAGGAGGCTATGTCAAGCGACGACTCTCACAAGTGGAAAGACGCAATAAAAGAGGAACTGCAGTCCCTTCAAAAGAATAAAACATGGGTTTTGGTTCCAAGAACACGCGATATGCACGTTATTAACAACCGCTGGATATTTAAAAAGAAATTCAACGCATGTGGCCAAGTTGAAAAATTCAAAGCGCGTTTGGTCGTGAAGGGGTGTTCCCAAAAACAAGGCGTAGACTATGATGAGATCTATGCACCTGTCGTACGGTATGAATCCATTAGGGCGGTACTGAGTATAGCCGCAGCTCATAGTATGGAAATATTACAATTTGATATTAAAACAGCATTCCTGCATGGCGACTTAGAAGAAACAATCTACATGGAGCAACCAAATGGCTTCAATCAAGACGATCGCGTATGTTTGCTCAAGAAAAGCTTGTATGGTTTAAAACAAGCTTCACGCAAGTGGAATAAACGTATTGTGCAGTTCCTAGTAGAATTCGGCTTCAAACAATCGTGGGCAGATTCGTGCGTTTTTACGTACACGCTAAACGACAGCATGATATACCTCGTCCTATATGTTGATGACGGCCTTGTATGCGGCAATAATTCCGGCGTAGTAAAGGATTTATTGCACAAGTTGCACATTGAATTTGAAATCACTCAACGCAAAGCAGAATTCTTCGTAGGATTTCAGATCCAGTATATTAATGAAGAGAAAACATTGAAACTATTTCAACGAGTTTATGCTGAAAAGATCTTGGAGCGATTTAATCATTTTAACTGCTTTCCGGTATCTACTCCAGCTGAGGTAGGCAGACATTTCTCCAAGGAAGACTTAGGCGTCTCTGACAATCAAATATATCCATACCGCGAAGCGATATTGTCAATTATGTACTTGATGATTTGCACCAGCCCTGACATAGCTTATATAGTTGGAGTACTTAGTAGATACCTGGAAAAACCAGCACTTACACACTGGCAAGGCGTAAAGAGAATTCTCAAATACTTGAAAGGTACTTTGGATTATGGTATTCATTTTAATTTGAACTCTAAGTCGTTACAGCTAAAGATGTATTCTGACGCTGATTGGGGCGGAGACCTAGATACAAGACGTAGCATTTCAGGTTGGGCAGCATTTTTAAATGGTGGGCCAATAGCTTGGAGCTCACGAAAGCAAACGGTGACTGCAACTTCTACAACGGAAGCGGAGTTTGTTGCTTTGTGTAGTGCAGCAAAAAGTGTCAAATGGTTGAGGCGACTAATGTTTGATTGCGGTCATGAACAAACTTATCCAACTGCATTATTTTCGGATAATCAGCTAGCCATAACTTTAGTCAAAAGACCCGAGTCGGCGAAGCGGACGAAGCACATAGATGTGCAATACTTCTACACATGTGACTTACAAAGCCAAGGCGAAATCGATGTCAAATATTTAGAGACGGGTGAACAACTGGCCGATATACTAACCAAGGCGTTAAGCAAAGATAAATTCATGTATTTAGCTCAAAATTTTGTACATTGATTATTGGAATTTAATTTCAGAAAGTGTGGGGGTTGAGAAATCACTTTATGCATTAAATATGGCAATGAGGTTGCCTCTTGACATTCACAAAGTGTCATTTTCACTTTTGGGTTTTCTCATTTCTTTTCTTCACTTTTTTACTTTCGAGCTCTCACGTGGTTAGACGTAATCCATTAACTCTGTATCATTTTTATTCTTAATAAAACTTTATTAAAACTATATACAATTAAACTCAAAATAATAAATAAATTTTTTGGATGTCCAACTCAAAAAACGGATCTTTTTTACTCAATGGGTATGAAAAAAACCAGTATGCGCTGCTGAGCAGATGTATAGTTAGTACTTATTTAATTATATCCTATATCTACCTATAATACTCTGGATATGTATGAACGGCAATAACAAACAAAAAAAATGAAGTGCTTTGATCAAGACTTAAGAACGTTAAAATGTCACTAAAGCAAATACATTCAGGGATATAACGAATTGAAATATTACTTAGCTTGTGGTCCTGGAACTGCCCACTTTTCCAAAGAATTTACAAATGTAGCCTATGTATGTCGTACCCAATGAAGACTTCAACGTATTGGAAAAGTTTAAAACAGATCAACCATAAACTTTGGACATTATTGAAGTACAAACAAAGCACTGAATACAAAAAATGTGGGCGTGGCACGGCCCACATTTCCCAAATTATATAATTCTTGACCAAGGGACACACATATCCAAAAATCATTAGTTTAGACCAAAAATATTCAAAGTTATGATGATTTAAATTTTATATAGCCTGGGGGCGTGGCACAACAATCTTCTGAACCAATCTGGAAATTTAGAGAAGATCGACCATAAACTTTGGACATTATTGAGGTACAAATAATAATAATAATAATAATGCCCAACGGATTACCCACCATATCCCGCCCGACCGGCGCGAGGGGCGCATCCGCATGACGCGCGGATTGTTCTTTCGTGCCGAGTCTTTGAAAGGCTTTGGTTTGTTAATCGTCGAGATCTAAAACTGCTCAGCTACAGAGAAAACCTCATCAGCTAAGTAAAAAAGATTACACAATTAATAAATCATTAGTTGACAGCGAAAAGTTAATTGTTAAGAATAAAGATAACAAACAAAGGATAGGAAAAAAAATTGTTGCTATGTATTTAGGATAGAAATAATTGACTTTTTTATGCTGTATAGTGAGTCTGAAATATCAAACGTACCAGAATGAGAATTATAATCTTGACACAAACAACGAAAAGGCTCATTTAATTCAAAATTAGTCCGGCACTGTTTCAAGATAAGTGGTTTAAAATGTCTTGATGGACGAGAAGGTACATTGAAGTTCACTTCGCTCAAAAGAAACGGGCTTACGATTGAACCATTTATTAATTTAATCATGAAGACAATTCCAAGCATTTCCCTCCGACTAGAAAGGCTGTGAAGATTAATTAGTTTTAAGCGACTCGTATACGATGGCAAATTATACAAGGGATCCCAGTGAAGATCTCTTAAGGCAAATAGTAAAAATTGTTTTTGAACTGATTCTAAGCGATCCACGTGGACCTGGTAACGCGGGTTCCAAATTATAGAACCGTATTCAAGTATCGGTCTGACTAAAGTAGTAAAGAGAGTTTTAGTTACATAAGGGTCGCTAAATTCTTTAGACCATCGTTTAACAAATGCTAGAACGCCTCTAGCTTTATTGACTGTTACGTTAATGTGGCAGTTGAAACTGAGTTGAAACTGAGTTTGTAATCCATAGTAACCCCAAGGTCAACAAAATCATACATTTGCTCAAGACTATAATTGTTGATTGTATAGGAAGCTGGCTGTGAAATTCCTCTCGAAAAACGCATGTATTTACATTTCTTTAGATTAAGCGGCATATAATTTAAATCGCACCAAGTAACTAGTGTATTTAGATCTGATTGAAGCTTAATGCTATCTTCGGATGATGCGAATGACATGAAAAGCTTTACATCGTCGGCATACATTAACATTTTCGAAAATTCTATTACTGTAGAAATGTCATTTATAAACAACAAGAACAGATCCGGGCCCAGATGGCTTCCTTGAGGAACTCCAGAGGAGACATTAATAACATCGGATTCACAGTTTTTAAACACTACTTTTTGTGTTCTGTCACTAAGGTAAGAAGAGATCCAGCGATTGAGACCCGGCTGGAAACCCAGCTGATCTAGTTTATGAATAAGTAACGAGTGACACACTTTATCGAAAGCTTTGCTGAAATCAGTATAAATAACGTCGGTGTGCAGATTTTTTCTAAAGCCATTTGAGACATGATTTGTAAATTCAAGTAAGTTTGTAACGGTGGACTTTCCCTTACAGAACCCGTGTTGACAGTCAGAAATCAAGGTAGAGATAGGATTCGTAAGCTGATTAGTAACAATAGCTTCAAACACTTTTGGGATGGCAGACAGCTTTGCTATGCCACGATAGTTCTCAATAGAAGCCTTGCTTCCGCTTTTATGAAGCGGTAGAAGAAACGACTCTTTCCATGCTGTTGGAAAAACACCACACTTTAGTGACAGATTGAACAAATTGGTAAGGGGTTTGTAAATATTGTTAGCGCACTTCTTCAAGAAGCATGTAGGAATCCTATCAGGACCACATTTAAAAGATTCTTTCAATGTTTTCAGACAAACAAGAACATCATTGGCGCATATAGTTGGACAATTAATTAAATTTAATTAATTTAGAAAGTCAGAATTGGTGACGGCAGAATAGTTAGAAGTGAAAAATTGCGCAAAGAAATTTGCGATATCTTGATTATCGCTAGATAAAATGTCTTTATATTTCATGGCTGAGGGAAATCCCACTACTTTTCGTTTAGAATTTACGAAATCATAAAATGACTTCGGATTGCGAATAATGTCCCTTTTTGTTTTAGAGATATAGGCTTTATAGCACTTTTTATTTAAGTCGATGTACCTCTTACGTAGACCAGAATACAACAAGTAGTGTTTGTTTAATCCCGATTTCTTAAATAATTTGAAAGAACGCGTTTTTCTATTTTTCAGCATCATAAGCTCTTTAGTAAACCAAGCCTGCGTTGGATGATCATATGTTATTTTACGTTTAGGAACAATCTTCTCAAATATGTTGTAAATAGTTTGATTAAAATGTAAAACGTTTGAATCGATATCGCCACACACCTCAGGCCAAGTTACTTTAGACAGTTCTTTATTTAATTTCTTATAGTTGGCTTTTGAGAAGTTAAAATCAAAGTTACAACTTGAGCAGCCTTGTGTACATTGAGCATTACTTAAGGTCTCATGAAATATTTCCATAGAAGGGTGGTAGACGTCTTCTGGTAAAACCAGCGGATCGCAACGACTTACAGAAAATTTATTTTTATCATCGACAAGAACTAAATCTAAGACTTTGCCAAACTTGTTTGCTGTAACGTTTATTTGATTAAGACAGAGATCGGAAATTCCATCCAAAAAGTCATTGAAGCCCGGTCTGGATGGATTTGGAATAATATTTCCATCGACTATGTATCGTATTGGCATACGAGTTGGTAGTTTCTGGCAACCTTTTTAATGTAATCAAAATTATAAGAGTCTGCGCTTGCCAGCACTCAATGTAAAGGAAGAAGTCAAGAGCAACAGAAGTGTGATTTTAAAGTGCGAAAGAAATAAACGGTTGGGTTTTTCATGTTACATTTTCCCAACCTTAAAAAAGGTGTTTGTGTTTTTATTTGGTTTGAACAGACTATTTTCCACGATATATGAAGTAGGTTAAAATCACCCAGAACAATCATCGAGTCAGAATCTTTAGTCAAAAAGTAAACCGTTTTGAGCAAAGAGATAACTTGTAAGTACAAAGCAAAATCTGATGCTGGAGGGATATAACAAACAAATAAGTACATGGAGACATTTGCTAGCTGAATGCGGATGCATTTGAACTCAATGGAATCAATGCTAGGTAAATCAACCTCCTCTGAAGGTATTTAGGAATGAACTGCAAGTAAAACTCCACCCCCGACCCTGTTCAAGCGATCATTTCTATAAACTTGATATTCGTTACAAAAAAATTCAGAGTTGAAAACATGAGGTTTTAGCCAAGTTTCGGTAAAAGCAATTACGTTATAGTTACAACAAAAAGATTTCAAATAAAGATCGGTTAGTTTGGTATTTAAACCTCTGACATTTTGATAAAAGATAGTCATGGTTTTAGTACTCAGTTTTTTGGCTCAACGTTATCACGAGAGATTGTTGCTACATTTTGAACATTTCTATTTGGTCTGTATTCAAACTCCCGCACAAGAGCACCGGGGGGCCAAAAAGAACTATTCAAAAGAGCGTCGAAATCTTTTTCAGCGACATCAATTCTAAATGAAGACATATTTCTCTGATACGTGAAATTAAACTTTTTAATAGTCAAGTTACGATCTTTTACTTTAGTCGAAATATGGTACATTAAATCTTCTTCTGTAGTGTCAGGATGGAACCTAGACACAAAAATAGATTTTTTGCGAGGGACCACAACCAACTTCTTAGCAATTTTTTCAGACTCAATTACAATAACGGGAGGATCCGGATTTTTTTTAGAGGATGTCTTTGGAGGGTTCTTGGACGTTGCCCGAACAGATGTGCTTGGAATTGGGGACGCCAAGTCTATCAATTCGATGGCTTGCGGCAAGTTCGGCTCTAATAAAGGAGCAGGCTCGCGCTCGCCATCACGATTGATAGACTTTTCCAATTGAAGCGATCTGTCCAGATTTCCAAACGTTTTAAAAATGTTTTCATATTTTTTGAATTTTTCGGTCAGCAAAGAAAAGTCTTTGCTGATCTCGGAAAACCCGTTTCTGATATGTCGAAAGACCTTACAAAGATCAACTTCCGTCGATCTACATTTTGAACAAGACCAGCGCAGACCTT
Source organism: Sphenella marginata (assembly GCA_951509765.1). Lineage (NCBI taxonomy): Eukaryota > Metazoa > Arthropoda > Insecta > Diptera > Tephritidae > Sphenella > Sphenella marginata. The sequence goes on from OX608078.1 coordinate 28,603,992, forward strand.
TTCCATCATTAATAAGATCAGCTGTTCTACCAGTTAAGCCAGTGCACTTTGCGTGGACAAGTGCATCACACAGTCAGCATGCTACAAAGCGCTCCGACTCTCTTTTTATCTGGCAATTTTCAAACGTGCACGACATTATATTATTAATAATTATAAAAATTAAAAATTAAAAAAAAATTATAAAATTAAAAAAAATTTAGTAGTTAAAAATTTAGTAGTTAAAAATAAAAAGCTATAAAAACAACCCTGGCAGTTTGGAAGGCAATGTACTGAGCGAACAGTTTTAAACACACTGTACTTGACGTTTAACAAACCACGCAAACAGCTGTAACGAAAAAGGAGTGAGAAAAAGAAAAGCAAGTCAGCGCACAACAACAATTACAATGTAAAATGTAAGCCTTTCAAAAGCAACAAATACAATATGCAAAAACACAACTCGGCACACACAAATTCAATAGAATGAATTTATAATTATTTAATTTTCAATAATTTATCAAGAATTTACACTTTTCACAACAAGTAGTGAAGCACATTAAGTATTCAACTCAAAAACTTTAATCTTAAACTTCAAATTTACAGATATATGACAAATATGATTAAATTTTTAGATAAAAGCACAGAGCAAAATATAAACACAACTACACAGCTTGACGTTTGCGAAAACAAACCTGAATACAAAAAATGTGGGCGTGGCACGGCCCACATTTCCCAAATTATATAATTCTTGACCAAGGGACACACATATCCAAAAATCATTAGTTTAGACCAAAAATATTCAAAGTTATGATGATTTAAATTTTATATAGCCTGGGGGCGTGGCACAACAATCTTCTGAACCAATCTGGAAATTTAGAGAAGATCGACCATAAACTTTGGACATTATTGAGGTACAAACAAAGCACTGAATACAAAAAATGTGGGCGTAGCACGGCCCACATTTCCCAAATTATATAATTCTTGACCAAGGGACACACATATCCAAAAATCATTAGCTTAGACCAAAAATATTCAAAGTTATGATGATTTAAATTTTATATAGCCTGGGGGCGTGGCACAACAATCTTCTGAACCAATCTGGAAATTTAGAGAAGATCGACCATAAACTTTGAACTTATTGAAGTAAAAACAAAACACAAAAAATGTGGGCGTGGGACCGCCCACTTTTCCCAAATTATATCCATCTTGACTAAAGGACACACATATCCAAAAATCTTTAATTTAGACCTAATATGTTCAGAGTTATGAAGAATTTAAATTTTATATAGCCTGGGGGCGTGGCACTGGCTACTTTTCCAAAAATTCATATAGCCTGAATCGTACACAACAATTTTCTTAACCAACCTTGAAAGTTTAAAAGAGATCGACCATAAACTTTGGACATTATTGAAGTACAAACAAAACACAAAAAATGTGGGCGTGGCACCGCCCACTTTTCCAAAATTATATACATCTTGACTAAAGGACACACATATCCAAAAATCCTTAATTTAGACCCAATATGTTCAGAGTTATGAAGAATTTAAATTTTATATAGCCTGGGGGCGTGACACCGCCTACTTTTCCAAAAATTGATATAGCCTAAATCGTCCACAACAATCTTCTGAACTAATCTTGAAAGTTTAAAAGAGATCGACCATAAACTTTGGACATTATTGAAGTACAAACAAAACACAAAAAATGTGGGCGTGGCACCGCCCACTTTTCCAAAATTACATAAATCTTGACCAAAGGACACACATATCCAAAAATCATTAATTTAGACCAAATATGTTCAGAGTTATGAAGAATTGTAGTTTTATATAGCCTGGGGACGTGGCACCGCCCACTTTTCCAAAAATTGATATAGAATATGCTTTAACACATGATCTCAAGAATATACTGTGAAAATTTCATAAAAATCGGTTGCGTACTTTGGACGCCCATAAAGGACACACAGACACACAGACACACATTCATTTTTATTTATAAGATATGCTGATACCCACATATTTTTTTTAAATTTATTTAAGAAAAAAATTTCATAGGTTTCTCCCTAAAAATTAGTATATCTTTTTTGTTTGTGGTGCGATATTGATTAACCAAAGTGCAGATCCCTTTCTAAGCTTCAAGCAGTATATCTATGAAAGTCTCATCAAAATCCATTTCTTAGTTTCCGAGATACTTAGGTTCAAACAGACAAACAGATAGACAATAATTTTAAAAATGGATCAGATGAACTCTATAGCATTGACCAGGTCATCCCCAGTCATTTTTTCAAAGAAATTTTCAATGTACATACACGAGTTTTCTAGATATTTGTTATGGTATAGATATTTTGATACCCACATATTTATTTAAGAAAAAAAATTTCACAGGTTCCTCCCTAAAAATTAGTATATCTTTTTTGTTTGTGGTGCGATATTGATTAACCAAAATGCAGATCCCTTTCTAAGCTTTAAGCAGTATACTCGTGAAAGTCTCATCAAAATCCATTTCTTAGTTTCCGAGATCCTTAAGTTCAAACAGACAAACAGATAGAAAATAATTTTAAAAATGGATCAGATTAACTCTTTAGCATTCCCCAGGTCATCCCCAGTCATTTTTACAAAGAAATTTTCAATGTACATACACGCCTTTTCTAGAGATTTATTATAGTATAGATATGTTGATACCCACATATTTATTTAAATGTATTTAAGAAAAAAAAAATTCACAGGTTCCTTCCTAAAAATTAGTATTTTTTTATTTGTTTTCCGATATTGATTAAACAAAGTGCAGATCCCTTTCTAAGCTTCAAGCAGTATATTTGTGGAAGTCTCATCAAAATCCATTTTTTAGTTTCCGAGATCCTTAAGTTCAAACAGACAGACAATCATTTTAAAAATGGATCAGATGAACTCTATAGCATTCCCCAGGTCATCCCCAGTCATTTTTTCAAAGGAATTTTCAATGTACATACACGAGTTTTCTAGAGATTTATCTTATACTAGAAGGCCCCGGCAGACGTTGTTCTGCCCAAATTTAGGGAAAAAATCGCACGATAAATAAAAAAGTTTGGAATATTTCGGTCCCTGGTCCACTTCCCGGAAACTTTACATAAACACTCTCCGGGTTCCTACTGAGCTATCCTGTAAATATGAACAAAATCGCCGCTGTAGTTCCGGAGTCTATAACATACATATGTACATACAGGAGTTAATTTATGGAAATGTTGCAATGTCAAAGCGAACCCCGTGGCCTCCCCCTTTCATTTGATACCCATATTGTATACAAACTAAGAGGTTTTTTGGCAACCACATTTTTACCGATAACTCAGTTATCGATTAATTTATCGAAATGTTTCAATGTCCAAACAAACCCGTGGCCTCCCCCTTTCATTTAATACAAATATTGTATACAAATTAAGAGGTTTTTGGCAACCACATTTTGACCGATAACTCTGTTATCGATAAATATATCGAATTGAACCAAAGTGCAAATAAAAAATGTGGTCTTCCCCTTTCGATTGATACCAATTTTGTGCGAATATTCTAAAGTTTACCCGAAACCACATTTTGACCGATAACTCTGTGAACGATAAATATATCGAAATGATACCAATTTTGTGCGAATATTCCAAAGTTTACCCGAAACCACATTTTGACCGATAACTCTGTTATCGATAAATATATCGAAATGAACCAAAGTCCAAATGAAAACTGTGGTCTCCCCCTTTCGATTGATACCAATTTTGTGCGAATATTCCAAAGTTTACCCGAAACCACATTTTGACCGATAACTCTGTTATCGATAAATATATCGAAATGAAAACTGTGGTCTTCCCCTTTCGATTGATACCAATTTTGTGCGAATATTCCAAAGTTTACCCGAAACCACATTTTGACCGATAACTCTGTTATCGATAAATATATCGAATTGAACCAAAGTCCAAATGAAAACTGTGGTCTTCCCCTTTCGATTGATACCAATTTTGTGCGAATACTCCAAATTTTACGGAAAACAACATTTTGGACGATAACTCTGTTATCGATAAATTTATCGAAATTTTTAAATACGACGGTTAAGCAAATTTAAGCAAACTTGTCCACATTCAAAATTCTATAACTTTGGTTGTAGTAGTCGCATCTTACTAATTTTTGTCTTATTTTGAAGGTAACAATATTTACTTTATAACTGCATTTAAGAAATATTAAATTTTACACAATCAAATTTTTTTTCTTTTAAGTAAATTTTCTTTTAACAATTATTAAAAACATGTCCAAAAAATATTTTTGAAAAAATATATATAATATTCGCTGAACTTTCATCTAAAAGAAAAAATTTTTTCCAGGATGGAGACTTTTGTAGTTAAAAAGTTATTAAATTATTTCTGACGTGACATCGAGGCACATACGCGTGCCTGCGTATGCATGTTAGTTAACTGCAATATACATACATACATTTGTTAGGTAGGTAGTAGAGGCTGCATGAAGCCATTCTCATGTGAATACATGTGAATGTGAAAATAAATAAACGTGTTTTATTCTTTTAGTGATTTCATAAATTTTTATTGACAAATATAATAGGGCTGCAGACACATTTGTAATTCAAGTAAAATACATCAAATACAAAATATTGTTTTTTAATTTATGTACATTATTTAAATTTATATTTCATAAAAATTATTTCAGAACTTGAACTTCAATTGAATGTTCATCCAAAGAAAAGTGCTTTGCTCTTACTCTTCCTTCTGCAACTGGAATCATGCAGTGCTATGTCAGAGTCCCTTTCACTGCTACAGCTTTTTTAAATCTATCTTCAAGGTTCTTTTCTTCTTCGTAGTACTCCTCGTTTTGCACATATTTAAATGAAATATTAGTTATGGCCCCTTTTGCCCAATCATATAATTCTTTGGGCGTTTGAATTGGATTATTCACTCTCTGAAGACTTGCTCTAGCAGCCAATCTTTTCAAAGTCGTCCCAAGCCGTCGCATGCATTTTTTCCATGTGAAGTGGGGAAAAAGTGCCACTCCGCAGTCAAACCAAAATCTTTTTGATGATGGGTAAGATTAACAAAATTCTTTTTGTTTTTATATTGAGCACATGCCCCGTCAGAGAAATATGTAATTTTGGAAATATTTTCGAAGTGATGTTTAACATATTCCACTAAGTATTTTTGAAATAAATGCACGGCAATTGTGTTGTGATGTAAGCAGTCAGAAATGACAACAAAGCTTTTCATACGAGTTTCTCCGCTTGAGTGCCTGTAGTAAATGGCAAATGGATGAATTGTTGCCTGATTGTTATTCCAATGAATTCCTTGAGCAGCATCTTGTACGACAAAAGCATAGTTTTCGGAAAAATCACAGATAACGATGCATTCATCTTCTGTTAAGGATTCTTTTTTACCGTTTATAAACTCGTTTTGCCTTTTAACTAGATATGAATGCAACAATAAATTTTGCAAACCGGACTCCAATTTTTGTAAGTATTCATTAATTGGGGATATCATTAGTTGCAAAGTGGTTCTATCGACGTTAACCCATTGTCTGTAGGTTGTATCTTCAATGAAGTTATCTTCCAAAATTGTTCTTATTTCGTCGATCAAATTTGTTGCACCGGGGCACTGGGAACATTCTCCGAAATAACAATTTGTTGATGCTTCAAGACATATCATACGTTGTAAACAATCCTGATAGCTTTTTATTGGGTGCATAGACTCAGCAGTCAGATGCTTGATGTTAGGTCCTTCTATTAATAATTTGACGTTTTCATGTATAGTGCAAACACATACTGAATGGGTACCACTTGAACAGGCTAAAACACAATGTTTTGGTCGCAAGGTTGCAAACTTTGAAAAACTGCACTTAACGTTAGGGTACTTTTCCTTAAAAAGTTGATACAGCTCGCGTAAGTTTATTAACAATAGCCTCTTTTGCATGTGAATGCGTTCATTATTAATTTTTACGGAGAGGAAGTCTTTTTTTCCGGGCATCACTCGACTATTTTCATCGACCTCATAAAATTGCGTTATCAAATCAACAACCTCTTTTTCTAATGGCGGATGACTCTTAGGGTTCGCTTCTGCCAAAATTCCTTTTTCTTCAGCAATTTTCTTAGCAACAGTTATCATATGAACTGTAGCAGTAGGAAAATGATACAGAATTTTTCGAAAAGGCCAATCTTTACAAATAGTCAAAATTTTTAGTTGTTTTGCTCGATCACTAGTGGCAGTAAATGCGTCTTTTAGAGTTTGCAATATTTCGTTCCCATCATTTTCCTCGAAGCAAACATTGTCATTGTTAGGAATGCCAAAAATTTTTCCTGAAATTTCTTCAGAAACGTTTTGCATTTTTTCTGCCGAATAGTGTTTTTGATGAATCTTTTTTTTCAGGATTGGTGAAACTCCGATAATTTCTAAGCCTCTGTTAATAAAATTAGTCGCCTCACACATTGCTTCTCTGTCTTTCCCAAATGATACAGATGTAGAATATTGTGGATCATAGTTCACGTTGCTATAAGTTTCAGTAAGCGCTTCATTGAATTGAATATCATGTGATTCTTTCCTCTAGAAAAACGAATAAAATTTATGATAAGTACCTAATATTTCACGAATTTAATAAGATACAAGCTAAAATATAGAAAACAATATATGCACATACATTAGGGCAGTAGCCAATGTCTTAACGATGAGTACCATAAATATTTTATTGTTTCTAAATTTTTATATTCAATTTTTATACGTAATCAATGTATGTATATACAAACCTTATTACCTTCCTTGACTTTAGTTAGCTTAAGCCGGCATGAGTTGCAAATTCGTTGTTCCATCGCTTCTTTCAATATAGGAATATTTAATGTCAATAAATGGGTTTCTGTTACCCTTCTGAGAGAACAATTTTTTTGCATCGTAATATTGGAAATATTTTACTCTGTACAGGCTTCGGCATTTTTCTAATCCTATTTATCCAATTTAGAAAATATACTAGCAGTTCTTTTAAAACTCGCAAAAAAATTAATTGTGGTGCTGGTGATACTTCAATGTAATTCTACTTTGGAATGATCTTCTTTCAGTTAAAATCTCTATTTATATATTCCGCACTTTTATTTATTTTTTTGTAACGCATACATGCGTTTTATAAGTATGTAATTAGGCTAAAAAATAGATAATAGATTTTTGTTAAAACAAGGCATGCCTCTACCAACATTCGTTAGCGATAAATCCGCGGCATACATACTTAGGCCCGCTTTCATAAAAGCCGGTTAAATTATTCCTAATCGGCGATTCCTTAATCGCTGATTTTCTGAATCGACAATTTGGTTTTCACCAAAGCCTGGTTAAGTTATCGCCGATTAGACACATCATTGTGAATAAATTAGCAAAAAATTGCATTGTGAATTGGCAAAACAGCTGATTTTTGTTTTGTTTACGTTTTCACAGAAAGTAAATTAGTCAATTGGCTGAATTAATATATTAGTAATGTTCTTTAAATGGCAAACAAACATGACCATACATGGTGACCTGTATTATGAGGGTAAAGAGTATGAGACACGTTTAAAAGAGAAAAAATCAGGCCATTCATCTGAAGAGCTGCGTATAGGTCTTGGTTTGCCGGTTGGACCGAATTCCCATAAAATTCCACCACCATGGTTGATTGCACAGCAACGATATGGTCCACCACCATCATATCCGAATTTAAAAATTCCATGTTTCAACGCACCCATACCAGAGGGTACATCATTTGGCTATCATGCTTTGTTGGTACCAAGCTTTGATGGTACAACAGCGATATGGTCGAAGGCAACTGGTATGTGTTACGATGAACAAAAGTTAATTTCCTAATCTAAATTATTTTGTTTAGGAGAATTTGAGTGCGTTGCTACATTGGAGGGACATGAAAATTAAGTAAAAAGTGCATGTTGGTCAAGTTCCGGCAGCCTTTTAGCCACATGCTCGCGGGACAAATCGGTATGGATTTGGGAATTGGCTAGTGATGATGAATTCGATGTTGTTGTTGTTGTAGCGCTACTTAGCCCTACCCTGATTAATTCGATTGTGCTGCTGTACTCAATTCACATAACCAGGATGGCATCAGCTTCCTATGATAATACAATAAAAATGTATGCTGAAAATGCCACAGATAACGATTGGTACACAACGGCTACATTAGATTCTCATACGGTGTGGAGCATCGATTTCGATGCAGATGGTAACGTTTGGTTTCTTGCAGTGATGATAAGACTGAAAATATGGCGTGCTTATCATCCGGGTAATGAGGAAGGTATATACACACCAGAAGATAAAACAGTTTGGAAATGTGTTTGTACCTTATCTGGCGACCATTCGCGAACTATTTATGATGTGTCATGGTGCAAAAAAATTGGACTAATCGCTACTGGTTGTGGAGATGATGCAATACGCATATATAAAAAAAGATGCAAATTCAAAAAAGAATGAACCAACCATGATTCCATCGAAGGATAAGGCGCACACACAAGACGTCAATGCCGTTAAATGGAATCCAGCACATGAAGGTCAACGTATTTCATGTAGCGATGATGGTACAATTAAATTATGGTTTCTTCAATTAATTTAATAAAATCAAGTTTGATTAAAATATTGTATCATTTCATTGAGTTTCTTTAAAAGATGTTGGTATGTTAATTTGAAATAAACCTGAATATTTTAGGAAAGGTATTTTAGTATGTATACTAAGGTAGAAGTGCCTTGTTTTATGTTTACGAGCCGATAATACCGTGGAATATTGAAGGGATTGGAAATCTTGTACTCGTTGGCTGAGTGTCCTGTTGCAAACAGTCAATAATCCAATATAATTCACATATTCTGATTTATTCGTTAAATAACAAAGCAGAAGAGAATGTTCAGAAAATTCGATTGGATTTTGTTTAATTGAAGCTGTGTTAAGCTATGGAAACAATATGTAACAATATCAAATTCAGATCATTCAACATTCAATCACAGAATAGGTAAGCTTAGAAGATATTCCATTTTTGCAAATAAGCAAATAAGCCCAATTACAAGCGATAGTCGTCCTTCGCTAGCATTTATGAGGTTCTCCAATTTTCCAAAATTCTGTAGCAGTGTTACGGCATCGGTTTTGTTCACGGGCTTAATGCTAGTCAAAGCAGAAACCAGCTAAAATAAATATTTAATGAGAATCAAGAGTTAAGGTAAAACTATTTCAGACAAACCTGATGTGGACTTGATTCAACCCGTTCCATAATCCATTCCGGCGAACGTTTTTCAAATTGTTTGTAAGTCTCTATGATTTTGCCTGCCTCTTCTTCGAATACATTGTCGATAACCATTGTTTTTAGGCACGCTCCTGATATAAACTCATGCTCAAATCCGCCAAACAGCGTATGAGTGGAAAACGTAGTAAATATGCTTTAGACATGCATTTTATAGCATAACTGCTTACAGAGGGATCATCCCAATTAATGCGTCGTAACATTTATGTTTTGTTTACACAATTCCTCGATTATTAAATGGCGAATATATTCATGGATGACTGACACGTTGGTGAGCAGACGTGAGTCACGGCAATTGTACGACTTCAATGAAAGCGCATGCTATTTCGATTTGATGATGCTGAAAGTCGCGTAATAGCATTTTTAACCAGCTGAGAGCATCGAATGTCTTGCATAGTCCAAACTTAACCATTTCACCAATGAAGCGTACAATTTTAATTTTTGATTCGATAGTGGGTATCAGTATTGCATAGGTTAACAATGGCAACAAAACGTGAAAGAAAGGGCAGTAAATCCAAACGTGTTCTTTAATCGGAATATAAATGCATTATAAAAGTGATACTTTTTAGGCAAGAAAAATACATACCTCTGTACTGTAAAAATTGATTTCGTCAGCTTTTTCCGATTGTTCTTTGTATTGAAATTTAGCAGGAATTCAATTGCTGCCGAATCTATAAGCTCCTTGTTGACACAATTGTTTAAGTTATTCAGAAACTGGTCGAAATGTTGTTTGCTATGTGATACTTGGCCTGAGATGCGTCCGACTTCCATGAGTTGCTGGCGTTAGTGGCAGTTGCGCTGCTTTAGTGGTTGGTGCACCAACAGCTCCACGTGTGGCATATGGGGCGCCCTTCAATTTGCTTGCCTCACGCCTTTGCTTGCTCTGCTCTGATGGGGATGATGATGATGGTGTTTCGCGGTGAGCTGAAAGTAAATGAAATATGGATTACTAAGTCAAACTTTATAAGCCAAAAAATTTTAACTAACCTGTACTCGACGTGCCAGCAACACCACTTGTGGCCGACGAAGCTGATGTGCTTGGTGCCTCAAAGCTTATGCGCGCACCACGACTATACTGCGGTGTGGCGCTCAACAAATCATTCAATATATGTTTAACTGTAGAGAAATCGCGTTTGGGACGTCCATAACGATCTTCTAAAGCTGGATTCAATTTGCCCGAGAAGATACCCGAGTAGATGCCCTTACCATGAGTCTTCATAGATTCCATAACAGCGCCGGAGCTGCTGCCTTTGCGCGTAGCCTCTTCTCCACCACCGGATAAATCAAACTTATTAGTGAAAACCTCTTTGGAGAGTTGGTAAGTCCTTATATATTTATTACACACCGAAACGCTTTTGGTATTTGCATTTAATCAATATTATAGGTGAATTCGAGAATTCAATGACTGCCGCAGTACTGCAGGTATAGTCAAAGGAAAAACTCTATTATTTTTAAACTGTAACTTGTGAAAAATTCTAGTTTTCTTGAATATGCTCTAATTCCATTCTGGAACATATCTCAGAAAAAAAGCGTGCCGATTCTCTTCAGTTTTGGATTAAAATTATACCTTTTTGGAAGTACTGCGGCAGTGATTGAATGATCGAATTCACCTATAATATTGATTCCCTGCAAAAAGTGAGTCTGGTCTAAGACTGTATAAAATACAGTCTTTCGTTGACATACTACCGGACCAAGTCTAGACCAATCTCATGTAAAACCATAGGACCAATTTACACGGAGCATGTCCTAGGCTTGGTCTACCATTCTACCATTTATGCCGTGTACAGTCCAGACCAAAGATAGACCGTTTGGTCTATACATAATTTTTGTGCTCATTAACATAACAAGTGAATATATTTCCTCCATTCGGCAAAGCAAAACTACATGCGCACAACTAGTCATATTGGTCTAGATAAAAACTAGATTTTTCTAGCTATCTATATACCACTAATTTTGTGTTATAGGACCAATGCTTTTTGCAGGGTTAAATGCAAATACCAAAAACGTTTTGGTATGTAATAAATATATAAGGACTTACCAATTGCTTCCGCTTTTTTATTTTGTTTAATAATATTGCTGAATGACACAGGGAACTTTGAAATAAATTTATGATGCACTTCAATTACACAAATCCACGCAAATTTTATTTTCTACACAGCTGACAGACGTCAAAATTTGCTCAATCAGCAGTTAACCGGCCATCCATCGCCGATCAAGTTAATCGGTGTTTAATCGGCTGATCCATGATAACCGGGCATGGTGAAAACGAATTTTCGCCAAATCACCGATTAAATTCCGATAAAGCGCTAACCGGCTTTTATGAAAACGGGCCTTAAGGATCCTTAATTATGGGAAACTACCACATGAATTGCGAATGCTTACCATTGTTTCGGATCGCTGACTTGGGTTGTCTAATGTAAATAAATTTATGCACGCATGCGGATTTATTAAGAATTTGTATGCATTTAAGGTAAATGCAGCTTAGGGCTTTCCGCACAATAAGTGACCTTCATCCTAGGATGTATCCATGTATTATACAAGTTGATGGTGATTAGGCATAACGGCGCAACATATGTGTATATATTTGTAAGCCTTTTGGAAATTTTGTTCGAAAACAGGTAGGCACTGCAAACTAAAATACTTAACTATAGTTCATTAATCATGTCTCATTGTGTATTCACATGAGAATGGCTTCATGCAGCCTCTACTACCTACCTAACAAATGTATGTATGTATATTGCAGTTAACTAACATGCATACGCAGGCACGCGTATGTGCCTCGATGTCGCGTCAGAAATAATTTAATAACTTTTTAACTACAAAAGTCTCCATCCTGGAAAAAATTTTATCTTTTAGATGAAAGTTCAGCGAATATTATATGTATTTATTTTTTCAAAAATATTTTTTGGACATGTTTTTAATAATTGTTAAAAGAAAATTTACTTAAAAGAAAAAAAATTTGATTGTGTAAAATTTAATATTTCTTAAATGCAGTTATAAAGTAAATATTGTTACCTTCAAAATAAGATACAAATTAGTAAGATACGACTACTACAACCAAAGTTATAGAATTTTGAATGTGGACAAGTTTGCTTAAATTTGCTTAACTGTCGTATTTAAAAACTTGCATATCTCTGAAGGAAAATTTTTTTCGACGAAATCCTGATATAGGTGTTAACTAATTTCGTGGAAACAAGTTTAAAAAAAAGTTTGAGCTAAATCAAAATTATGAAATCCTAAAAGGTGTACGATTTGTAAAATAATGACCCTTTTATATATTAGTAAGATATAAAATTCTCGTGTCACAGTTTTTGAAATAATACTCCTCCGAAACGGCTTGACCGATTCTCATGAAATTTTGTGAGCATATTGAGTAGGTCTGAGAATCGACCAACATCTATTTTTTATTATTCTGGGAAGTGGACCAGGGACCGAAATATTCCAAACTTTTCTGTTTATGGTGCGATTTCCTTCAAATTTGGTACAAAGGTACCACTCTACTTTTGTTAAAATTCGGGGTTTCTTTTTTTCCGGGAAGTGGACCAGGGACCGAAATTTTCCAAACTTTTTTATTTATGGTGCGATTTTCTTCAAATTTGGTACAAAGGTACCACTCTACTTTTCTAAAATTCGGGGTTTCTTTTTTTCCGGGAAGTAGACCAGGGACCGAAATTTTCCAAACTTTTTTATTTATGGTGCGATTTTCTTCAAATTTGGTACAAAGGTACCACTCTACTTTTGTTAAAATTCGGGGTTTCTTTTTTTCCGGGAATTGGATCAGGGACCTAAATATTCCAAACTTTTTTATTTATCTTGCGATTATTTTCATAAATTTGGGCAGAACAACGTCTGCGGGTCCTTCTACAATATGGGTATCAAATAAGAGGCTTTGGTGATTTTCAATACCCTTTGCGACCTGTTTTCCGAAATATCGCCAAAAAAATTTTTTTTTATTTTTTCATGATACACCATATAAAAATACATACAATCCTAAATTTTCACCCTTCTAGCCATTTTAATCACTTTCCATCACCGGACGATAACTGATCAATCGTTATTTAATTAGTTATCTCCGCCAGATGTCTACAGGTGTCACTTCTGACCCAGTAACCAGCACGGAGTAGGGATGAGAACGAAGCCGGTCTCCTGTTTGTCTCACACAATAAGACTTCTCTCACTCCCTACACAGCTGTCGGCCATGTTGTTTATGCATCAAGTGTAGTAGTAAGGCTGAAAATTATTATTTTGCTATCTCAGTGTAACTCTCATATTAACTATTAATCATTGCTATTCTATCAATAATAATAAAATTATCATCAATAATAATAAAATGATAAATTTTGAGTGTATTTTGCACGATTAATTAATCAAGTGATTTTCATAACCTAAAAAGTACTCAACACGTGGCACGAGCTTCCAATAACAACGGGTTTTGTGTTGTAAGTACACTTTTTTTTATTTATATCAATAATAATAAAATTATCATCAATAATAATAAAATTATTAATTTTGAGTGTATTTTGCACGATTAATTAATCAAGTCATTTTCATAACCTAAAAAGTACTCAACACGTGGCACGAGCTTCCAATAACAACGGATTTTGTGTTGTAAGTACACTTTTTTTTATTTATATCGAAAATGTTGTTGAAAACGTTCATAAAAGATTCTGTGGAATTTAATCTATATATATAAAATAGGATGTACGTACGTATGTATCTATGTGTGTATGTATGTTATAGACTCCGGAACTACCTCGCCGATTTTGTTCATATTTACAGGATAGCTCAGTAGAAATCCGGAGAGTGTTTATGTAAAGTTTTATTCCGGGAAGTGGACCAGTGACCGAAATATTCCAAACTTTTTTATTTATAGGTACTACGATTTTCTTCAAATTTGGTACAAAGGTACCACTTTACTTTGGTAAAATATGGGGTAACTTTTTTCCTGGAAATGGACCATGGACCGGAATATTCCAAACTTTTTTATTAATTGTTCGATTTTCTTTAAATTTTTTATTAATTGTGCGATTTTTTTCAAATTTTGTACAAAGGTAGTCTTTTACTTTTGTTAAAATTTTGGGTAATTTTTTTTCCGGGAAGTGGACCAGGGACCGAAATATTCCAAACTTTTTTATTTATCTTGCGATTTTTTCCCTAAATTTGGGCAGAACAACGTCTGCCGGGTCATTCTAGTTGTAGTATAGATATGCTGATACCCACATATTTATTTAAATTTATTTAAGAAAAAAAATTTCATAGGTTCCTCCCTAAAAATTAGTATATCTTTTTTGTTTGTGGTGCGATATTGATAAAACAAAGTGCAGATCCCTTTCTAAGCTTCAAGCAGGATATTTATGAAAGTCTCATCAAAATCCATTTCTTAGTTTCCGAGATCCTTAAGTTCAAACAGACAGACAATAATTTTAAAAATGGATCAGATGAACTCTATAGCATTCCCCAGGTCATCCCCAGTCATTTTTTGAAAGGAATTTTCAATGTACATACACGAGTTTTCTAGAGATTTAATATAGTATAGATATGCTGATACCCACATATTTATTTAAATTTATTTAAGAAAAAAAATTTCATAGGCTCCTCCCTAAAAATTAGTATATCTTTTTTGTTTGTGTTCCGATATTGATAAAACAAAGTGCAGATCCCTTTCTAAGCTTCAAGCAGTATATCTGTGAAAGTCGCATCAAAATCCATTTCTTAGTTTCCGAGATTCTTAAGTTCAAACAGACAAACAGACAAACAGATAGACAATAATTTTAAAAATGGATCAGATGAACTCTATAGCATTGACCAGGTCATCCCCAGTCATTTTTTCAAAGAAATTTTCAATGTACATACACGACTTTTCTAGAGATTTATTATAGTATAGATATGCTGATACCCACATATTTATTCAAATTTACATATTTAAGAAAAAAAATTTCATAGGCTTCTCCCTAAAAATTAGTATATCTTTTTTGTTTGTGTTCCGATATTGATAAAACAAAGTGCAGATCCCTTTCTAAGCTTCAAGCAGGATATTTATGAAAGTCTCATCAAAATCCATTTTTTAGTTTCCGAGATCCTTAAGTTCAAACAGACAGACAATAATTTTAAAAATGGATCAGATGAACTCTATAGCATTCCCCAGGTCATCCCCAGTCATTTTTTCAAAGGAATTTTCAATGTACATACACGAGTTTTCTAGAGATTTATTATAGTATAGATATGCTGATACCCACATATTTATTTAAATTTATTTAAGAAAAAAAATTTCATAAGTTCCTCCCTAAAAATTAGTATATCTTTTTTGTTTGTGGTGAGATATTGATAAAACAAAGTGCAGATCCCTTTCTAAGCTTCAAGCAGTATATTTACGAAAGTCTCATCAAAATACATGTCTTAGTTTCCGAGATCCTTAAGTTCAAACAGACAAACGAATAGACAATAATTTTAAAAATTGATCAGATGAACTCTATAGCATTCCCCAGGTCATCCCCAGTCATTTTTTCAAAGGAATTTTCAATGTACATACACGAGTTTTCTAGAGATTTATTATAGTATAGATATGCTGATACCCACATATTGATTTAAATTTATTTAAGAAAAAAAAATTCACAGGTTCCTCCCTAAAAATTAGTATTTTTTTATTTGTGGTCCGATATTGATTAAACAAAGTGCAGATCCTTTCTAAGCTTCAAGCAGTATATTTGTGAAAGTCTCATCAAAATCCATTTCTTAGTTTCCGAGATCCTTAAGTTCAAACAGACAAACAGATAGACAATAATTTTAAAAATTGATCAGATGAACTCTATAGCATTCCCCAGGTCATCCCCAGTCATTTTTTCAAAGAAAATTTCAATGTACATACACGACTTTTCTAGAGATTTATTATAGTACTAGCAGACCCGGCAGACGTTGTTCTGCCTGACCAGTGACTTCCATAGAAATACATTTTCAAATATTTTTCTATTAATTTTTAACATTCCATTTATTGCAGTGCTTTAGGATATACAATGTTTCCGGTTTTAACGTCTTTGGTATAAACAAATAAATTTTTTGGATGTCCAACTCAAAAAACGGTTCTTTTGAACTCAATGGGTATGAAAAAAACCATTATGCGCTGCTGAGCCGATGTATAGTTAGTAATTATTTAATTATATCCTATACCTACCACTTAACGCCACTATTATGATTTTATGGAAATCCTATAATACTCTGGATATGTATAAACGAAAATAACAAACAAAAAAAATGAAGTGCTTTGATTAAGATTAAGAACGTTAAAATGTCACTAAAGCAAATACATTCAGGGATATAACGAATTGAAATATTACTTAGCTTGTGGTCTTACAAATGTAGCCTATGTATGTCGTACCCAACGAAGATTTTAACGTATTGGAAAAGTTTAAAACAGATCAACCGTAAACTTTGGACATTGTTTCGAGGAAGAGCTATTTTGCACCACCTACTTTCCAATAAAACAAATAAAAGATTAGCACTTCAAATTAAGTACAACTTTATTGAATTGTGATCGCAGTAGAAGTGATTAAAATTGTCTTGAAAGCGAGAGTAGAACCACAGTTATAGGCAAATACATAAGTACATATGTAGGTATTCAAGTACATTAGAATGAAGTGGAAAAGAACATAACTATATTTGATACATTGTATGAGAATTACAGCTAGGTCTGCGGTCATGATATTTAGATTTGCAAACCCGAAATTTAGATCTGTAAATCCCGAAACGTAATATTAGTGCTGCTGCGAACATTCTACCCCCATTGGAAGATTTAATCTTTCAACCACATCAGTTTCGATCGGAAGCACAGCAACTTTTGTTGTTGTTGTTGTTGTTTTAACAACAAAATCACTCCCCGAAGGTTTTGGGGAGTGTTGTCGAAATAACAGTCCTTGGCCGGATATGAATCCGGTACGCTCCGGTACTCCCTTGCGGTACTGCCCGACTGTCGTGGGAGCGATTTGGTATGACCAGTGCAACCTTCTAGGTCATGTCATCCCTCCTTCCGAAAGGAAAGAGAAGATGGGTAATGAGAGGTGGGAGGCATCATATCAGTAGTTCAACCATCGAGTTGCACATCATTACCTTTGTGCATATTGGTCGCCTCTTACGACCGGTATGCCTACCGCGGGCATATTCTAAGCCCCAACCCGCAGGGGTTCACAGCAACTTTTCTCACCGATCGCTTAACAAGTCCATTGGCAGTACGAATTATTACAACGCGAACTACGCCATCACTACCGTGAGTTAAACTATCAACACGTCCTAGTCGCCAATTGAGTGATGGAACGTTTTCGTCTTTCAGAATGACCATATTACCAACTTGAATGCCCCCATTTGATTTTCTCCACTTGACCCGTTCTTGTAGCAGCGAGAGATATGAACAACTCCACTTTTTCCAAAATACTTGCTGTAGGTGGCAAATGCGCTGCAATCGATTTAAACGGCTTATGTCGAGATTGGTTAGGTCTGGCTCAACGAATGATGTAAACGATGCACCTATCAGAAAATCGGCCGGAGTGAGTACATCAAGATCATCTGGGTTCTCTGAAATTGGGCAAAGTGGACGAGAATTAATAATGGCTCCAATTTCGCACGCAAGGGTGCGAAGCTCTTCAAAAGTTAGAATTGAGCGGCCAACGGTGCGCAAAGGTGGTATTTCGCTGACTTCACCGCCGCCTCCCATAACCCGCCAAAGTGCGGCGAGCGAGATGGGATAAATTTCCAAGCGATGCCGTCTGATATGCATTGATTATTAATTTCGGTGATATGTGAATTGCTTAAAAATAATTGCCTCAATTCAAGTAGCTCGTTCTTAGCCCCAACGAAATTTGTTGCATTATCTGACCATATGGTGTGCGTTTTCCTCTTGTACAAATAAAACGTTTCAGGGCCGCTAAAAATGATGGTGTGGAAAGATCTCGAACTAGCTCCAAGTGAGAAGCCTTTGTGCTGAAGCAAACGAAAATGCATATGTAGCATTTAATTGGTGGTCGGTTTCGAACTTCCGACTTGTAGTAAAATGGTCCACAAAAGTCAACGCCAGAGGTAAGAAAGGCTCTGCTGGGTTGAACTCGGTCAGCTGGTAACATGCCCATGATATGCACGTATGTTTTGGGTTTCAAACGGAAACAACGAACGCATTTGTTGATAACGCTGGCAACAGCCTTTCTGCCACCAATTGGCCAATACTGTTGTCGAATCGATGCCAGCTCGCTTTGTGGTCCCGCATGTAAATATTTATGGTGAAAATAATCAATTATTGCTTTTGTGACTGGATGATTCTTTGGCAATAAAAGTGGGTGTTTTGCTTCGAAGTTCATGTTTGAGTTTTGCAAACGCCCACCGACACGAAGGAGCCCCAATGAGTCGACAAATGGGTTTAAAGAGTTAAGCTTGCTTGGAGAGTTTAGCTTCTTGTCAAAACTTAGCGCCTTGAGCTCAGCTGCGAAATAAATTTGTTGAATATGACGCATTAGCAAGTATGTTCCCCCTTTAATATTTGACGGAGTCAACGGTTTGTTGTCTTCGGGAGTTCTGTTGGGTCGAGAAAAAAAATAGATATACGCAAAGACGCGCTGCAACTTGTCGAATGAGTTATGATATTTGCAATCGAGTGTTATGTCGCGGAGCTGAGAAGTAACTAAAACATTGCGCCGTCGCTCAGGCAAATCACTAAGAAAATCCGTGTTATTTGGCCAATATGATCGATCCTTTAACAAAAACGGTGGTCCATGGCTCCAAAGCTTGAGCTTAGTAGTTCGTTAGGAGTGCATCCCCTTGAAAGGATGTCTGCCGGATTTAATGAAGTAGGCACGTGATGCCATGTCATGCCCTTAGTAAGCGTTTGTATTTGGCTCACTCTGTTTGAAACGAAAGTGTTGAAGTTAGATGGCTGTTCACGAAGCCAAGACAAAGCGACCATTGAGTCGGACCAGCAATGGACTGAGTGAGGATGCGGGAAATCTTTCGAAATGGAAGCAACCAATTCCGCAAGTAGTAAAGCTGCAGATAATTCTAGCTTAGGGATAGTTAAACTATTTAGAGGAGCAACTCTTGATTTTGCGCAAAGTAAGCATGACTTATAAAACCCATTGTGGTCCGAACGAATGTATACGCATGCACCAAATGCTAATAAGCTTGCATCGCAGAACGCGTGAATCTCAAAACTAGAATGAGGGATAATTGCATAACGAGGAAATTTGAAGCTAATTACGAGAGAAAATTGTGCGCAAATATCATTCCAGGCAGTTTGTAGCAATTGAGGTAAACTTTCGTCCCATTGAAGTTTCTGTTTCCAAAGTAGTTGTAAGAAAATTTTTGCTTTCGTGAAGCAAGACCAAAAAAAAAATTTGGCAATCTATGAAAGTACCGCACGTTTTATCGTACGTGCGCCATGATCAATAGGCGATAAAGCAAATAAGAAATTGTCAGACTTAGGATCCCGTCTCCTTTGGGTGTTTTTGTTACGTCAGTTCCATCATGGAAGCTTGGTAGATTCTCGCACTCTGATTCAAAACCTTGCAATACGCCAGCTTCGTTTGAGCACCATTTACGAATGTTAAAGCCACCACGCTGAAGTAAACCTTTAACCTGATCCCTAATCTCTACTACTTCTTCTATTGTATCGCCACCTGAAATGAGATCGTCGACATAAAAATCTCTTCTTACTATTTTTGCGCCTATAGGAAATGATTTCTCTTCATCGTATGAAAGTTGGTGCATAGAACGTATGGCTAAAAATGCAGCAGGCTTTGTGCCATACGTTACTGTATCTAGCTTATAAATTGCTATCTCATCGTGAGGGTGTTCGCGCCATAATATACATTGAAGGTCTTCGTCTGGTGATGCCATACGCACGCATCGGTACATTTTACATATGTCTCCACATATAGCAAATTTATGAAGACGAAACTGTAAGAGCGTTTGAACAGATTCGGTTGAATAGTTGGACCCGCTAGCAAAAGGTCATTTAGCGAAAGGCCGGTTGTTGTTTTTGCAGAGCCATCGAATACCACACGCAATTTTGTTGTTGTACTTACAAGCTTATGCACACCATGATGAGGTAGAAAAAATGTTGTTACTTTGGCTTGCGGATTTGCTAGTGACATATGGTTTAATGATGAGTACTCTCTCATGAATGAAGTGTATTGATTTTTTAAATTGTCATCCTTCGCCAATTTTCGCTCTAGGGTTTTAAACCTGCGAAGAGCGCGATCATAAGAGTCGCCAAGCGAGCTGAAGTTTGTTATTGCGGGCAGACGCACTGCGTACGCTCCTGTAGCTAACCAAATGAAATTTTCCTTAAAGTGCTGCTCACACCAATCATCTTCTTCTGATGGTGAGGGAGCGCAGTCGAAACAGTTCTCTATTTCCCAAAACCTTTTGACGATATCGTTCAATTTGTCATTTTATTGTTGTTTGAGGTGCTCATGACTAAAGGCGGTAATTAATGATGACTGTTTGTTGTTGTGCGAAACACCACCAGCGATGACCCAACCCAGTCGAGTTTTTTGTAATATTGGCAAATTACTAGCGATGCGAATTTGACCAACGCACATCAAATCGAAAAACAAATCTGCACCAATAAGCAAATCAATGCGTTGTGGCTTGAAAATAGTGGGTCTGCTAATTTAATGTTTTGTGGTACTTTCCATTCCGATGAAAAGTTGCATGTGGGCTGATAGTCTGTTATACTGGGTGTGACTACAGCTGTAAAAGATGTTTGGTAAGATTTATCTTGCGATTGTGCGAAAACGTCGATTTATTTATTGGCAACGAAATTAGATTCGCCGATGCCGGAGATCAAAATTGTAGATTTTTTGAATGGAAGTTGCAACAGATTTGCAAGTCGGGTTGTTACAAAATTTATTTGAGAAGCTGAGTCGAGAATAGCACGACAAGGAACGAGATTGCCTGATCGATCTTTTATTAGAAGTATCGCTGTAGCTAGCAACACATTATTATTAGAGAGCGATTTCGGGGCTTGAGGAGCTGAAGCTGAAGCCAAAGACGAAATAAGTGTTTGTTGAGACGAAGATGTTGTTTCACCTTCTGGCCGACTTGAAGCTAAGGCGGTAGATGCGGGAAGTGGGTTCATATGCAAAAGCGAATTGTGTTTTGCTGCGCAGTGACGGCAATGACCAGATTTACATCGTTGTAGACTATGACCTTTGCGTAGACAATTTAAGCAAAGTTGTAATCGCTTAGCTTCCTTGTATCTCAAATTCGGTGAGAGATTTAAAAATTTTAAACAACTGTTTATGTGATGATCTTTTGATTCGCAAAATACACAAACGCTAGTACAACATTTGAATTTTTTCCCACCTGATTGCTAGGTGTTTGCCGTACCTTAGCATTTTCCAAATTTTCCCTCAAGCGGCAGTGCTTTTCAAAAACGAAGTCATTGAATTTAACGCAGGTAATGTCTGTATCGGCAATTCCTCTTCCCATTTTTCCTGCGTCTTTTGATCGAACTTTCTCGTGATGAGGTATATGAGTAATCCATCCGAAATTTGCTCAGGTGTTGCCAAGGTATTAAGTGCGCGAAAGTGTGAATTGAATTTGTCGCTTAATTCGCGTAACCCAGTAGCAGAACCTCGATCAACAGTCTTCAGCCCGAAAATCGCTTTCATGTGTGCCTGAAATATATATAAGGAGTTTATTATCGAAACGTTTTTTAAGCAAATCTACGGCCTTTTCATAATTTTCTTCAACCGGTTCTAGAGAGAAAATGGTGTCCAAAGCGGCTCCTTGTAAACTAGCGCGCAGATGTTGAAGTTTTTCCACTTTGCTCAACTCTAGATCCTGGTCGATGACGCTGCTAAACATGGAAAAATAATTTGGCCAATCGATGTATGCTCCATTAAAGGTAGGTATCTTCAGCTCAGGAAGTCTAGATTTTCGTAGCGATGAGTGTGGTGTTGAAGTGAATTCATCAAAATGCTTGGCAGTCGATGAAAGCTTTACGTTTGACTTCCAATGCATGTTGAGTTGGCAAGATAGCTTTGCCTTGGCCTCTAAGTATACGTCGAAAAAATCTGCTCGGACGGTTCCATCTAGTTTGCGTGGATCGGCTTCCTCAACAGTCGACTGTGCCTGGTCAAAGGTTTCATGCATGTTGTTCACGTGCTCTATGTGCACAAGAAGTTCAGCTTCATCGAGTTCACTAACGCGTTCATTCGTTAACCCTTTATTTAGTGACATTAACTGGTGCTTAATTGAAGCACACTTCCTTTTATTGAACGAGATCGCCTGATGTGACGTCGCTACTTCTTTTGGACTTAGCGGGTTTTGGCATTGCGAAATAGCTGATTGTACCATGCAAAACGAAAATGAATAAAAACAACTGTCATACAACTATAAGGTTGCACAAGCAAAATTATAATATGTTTTTTGCACGAGATTTTGCGAATTGGTCCAACAAGAATTTGTGTGGATATTGAGACTCAAATTGTCTTTATGTTCGAATGACTTCCAACCCAAATCACGTCTGGGTCACCAATGTTTCGAGGAGGAGCTATTTTGCACCACCTATTTTCCAATAAAACAAATAAAAGATTAGCACTTCAAATTAAGTACAACTTTATTGAATCCTTCTGGCAACAAAGGGGGCAGCGGAGATAGCCCTCATCCAGGAGCCTTGAGTGGTTGGGCAGAATATATGCGGGCTGAAGGCAGCAGGTTTTACACTGGTAAGTGGGGCTACTGATGGGAAACCTAGGGCATGTATCCTACTAAAATCTAATATACATGCTTTATTTCTTCCACAATTTAGTGACGAGGATACGACATCCGTCCAAATAGAGGTCAGTGGTATGGTCTGTACATTGACCTCGATGTACATGGCACACGATAGACCAGCGCCTACGCAGGCGGTGCGTATGGTCCTGGAGAAGGCTAAGGGGCACATCATTGTTGGAGGCGATGCCAACGCTCATAACCCAGCGTGGGGTAGCTCCGATGTAAACGAAAGGGGTGAGTTACTCTTTGATTTTATCTTTCAACATGATATCTGTATATGCAAACGGGGTCAGGAGCCCACGTTTATTACTAAAAATAGAAGGGAGATGCTGGACGTTACACTTTGCTCGAGAATCGCGGAAGGCATGGTCGGAAAATGGATGGTTTACGATGAGCACTCCTTCTCCGACCATCGCTATATTCGCTTTGATGTGGAAGGCGTACCGTCCACCTCCTCCCCATATAGAAATCTTAAGAACGCCAACTGGCAAACATACAGAAGGGGAACTGGATAAGTACCTCTCCGACCATAAACCCGGTGAACCCAGGGATACTAAAGAATTAGATGACATGGTGGACAAGTTCACTAAAGTATGTCAAGTGGCTTTAGATAAAGCCTGTCCCATTTTAAAGGCCAGGGGTAAGCAAAAACCACCATGGTGGAACCCAGAGCTAGATAGATATAGGAAGCTATGCAGACTGGCTTTTAATAGTGCTAAAGCCTCAGAGGAAGCCTCAAAATGGGAGGCGTATAAGGTGCACCTGAGGAAATACAAAGGGGAACTCAGGAAAGCTAAAAGAACCTCCTGGAGGGATTTTTGTAGTGGGATAGAATCTGCATCAGAAGTTCTAGGTTACGGAATATCCTATCGAAATCACCTCGCAGCGAACCGGGGTGTTTGAAAAGACCGGATGGGTCATGGACTTACACTGGGGAAGAAACATTGCAACTACTCCTTGGTACCCATTTTCCAGATGCGGAAAACGAGTATAGGTACCTTATAGATGCGGGTCAGGAAGTATTTGACCCAGGCCAGTACCTTACTAAGGAAAGAATTGCATGGGCCATCGGCTCATTTAAGCCGTTCAAAGCATCGGGGCTATACGGAATAGCACCCATACAGCTTCAGAAATCTACGGAGCAGGTTATTCCGTGGTTACAGGCCATATATGGGGGTGTGTTCACCTTTTGTCATATTCCCAACTCGTGGAAAAGCTCCAGGGTAATCTTATACCTAAGGCGGGTAAAATATCTCACGTTGGCCCAAAAGATTTTAGACCGATTAGTCTGGCGTCCTTCCAACTCAAAGTTTTGGAGCGACTCATAGAACCGGATTTCAGGGAGAAATTAGATAGTAAAATCGTTGCATCGCAGCATGCATATATGAAAGGTAGATCCTCAGACACTGCGTTACATGAAATTGTCACACATATAGAAAAATCCTTGGCAAATAAAGAATTTACATTAATAGCCTTCCTGGATATTGAGGGGGCTTTTAACAACGTCACGCCGGAGGCAAACACGGTAGCTCTGACGGTCTTGGGTATTGAACCGCGGCTGGTGTCTCTTGTGCATCAAATGCTGACGAGCAGGAGGGTGCAAGCGGAGCTAGCCGTGGTATCAGTAGACAAGGTCGTCAACAGAGGCACGCCGTCGCACAGTCAACGGACTTCTGGAAACTCTAGGGAGAAAGGGGGGGACTAAGGTCATAGCGTATGCGGACGACCTTGCGGTGGTGGTGAGTGGTAAATACCCACAAACGCTTTGTGACATTATGCAGAGAAACCTAAGGTTGGTGGAAAGGTGGGCTAGTGACAAAGGTCTAGGTGTTAACCCGGGCAAAACAGAGCTAGTCCTGTTCACTAGGAAATACTAAATTCCGACGCTGCAGTTACCTGTGTTAGGCAACACTACCCTAAAACTTGGCGACTTCGCCAAGTACCTGGGTATTAAAATAGATAAAAAGCTTTCTTGGAAAGAAAACAAACAGGAGCGTGCTAGAAAGGTAATGGTGGCCTTATACTCCTGTAGGGGGGCCGTAGGGCAAAAGTGGGGACTGACTCCTAAAGTTACACTCTGGCTCTACACCACTGTGGTTAGACCGATTCTTTTGTATGGGGTGCTAGTCTGGTGGTTGGGGCTGGAGAAAAATTCCAATTACATCTTAATGCAGAGAGTGCAGAGAAGCGCGCTTATATGTGTAAGTGGGGCGCTACGTACAACAGCAGCGGATGCGCTGAATGCAATCCTAAATATTTTACCGATTGATACCATGGTGGTAAACTAGCTGCGGCCAATTCCGCAATGCGACTTAGGAATTTACCTAGATGGGGCTCCCCTGTTATAGGCCACTCATCCATCCTTAACAATCTGCCCGTGCACAGCTCTGATTACTGTACACCGAAGTACTGTTTTGGGAATAAATTCTACATCATGATTCCGGAGAGGGAATACTGGAACATCGGACCGTCCCTGGACGACGGCTCTATCCATATTTACACAGATGGTTCAAAACTTGATGACAAAGTGGGAGGAGGGGTGTACGCTATTCAGTTGGACCTCAGTCTTAGTTTTAGACTTCCTGACCACTGTAGTGTCTTTCAAACGGAAGTGGCCGCGATACAGGAAGCTGTAGAGCATCTGAAGAAAATGGACATCAGCGACGGAGATGTCCACATCTTTTCAGACAGTCAAGCAGCTCTCAAGGCGTTGGGGGCTAGTACATACAATTCCAGGACTGTGGAGGGCTGCCGCAAATCTCTCAACGAGATGGCTGAGCAACCCTCGATTCACCTGGTATGGGTTCCGGGACACAGGGACATACCGGGAAATGAGGCGGCAAACGAGCTGGCTAGAGGGGGCACATCCGCTCCACTTTCAAAGTTCTGGCAGGGTTTAGGTATGCCGCTCGCTACTAGTAAGCTCTTAATGAGGCAAAAATTCCTCCAAGATGCAAGTAACAGGTGGGATAAGATAGGTACCTGCTGTCATGCTAAGCTGCTATGGCCGGAGATTAGTGCGAGCAGGTCGGTTGACCTGCTAAAACTGAGAAGAGAAGAGCTCTCTCTACTTATGGGACTTCTAACGGGACATATAGGTCTGGGTCGTCATGCAGAAATACTGGGTATCCCCTTTAATGATTTCTGCAGAAGCTGCAGAGATGAGGAGGAGCCTGAGCCGGTGAGGCATCTCCTATGTAAATGCCCTGCGCTGTGGGGTAGTAGGTTAAAATATCTAGGGTCGCGCTTTCTCCAGCATCTCGGAGAATGAACCACAATTAAGTCTAAGGACATACTGCGCTTCGCAAAATCCACAAAATGGTTCGAGTAGGGGGTCTGTTTTAAGATCCATGTGGTATCACAACGGTTCCTCCGGGGCCTACGTGTGCTAGCTCCCTTACTAGCAGCCACCTCAACCTACCTACCTACCTTATTGAATTGTGATCGCAGTAGAAGTGATTAAAATTGTCTTGAAAGCGAGAGTAGAACCACAGTTATAGGCAAATACATAAGTACATATGTAGGTATTCAAGTACACTAGAATGAATTGGAAAAGAACATAACTATATTTGATACATTGTATGAGAATTACAGCTAGGTCTGCGGTCATGATATTTAGATTTGCAAACCCGAAATTTAGATCTGTAAATCCCGAAACGTAATATTAGTGCTGCTGCGAACAGACATTATTGAAGTACAAATAACGTACTGAATACAAAAAATCTGGGCGTGGTACCGCCCACTTTTCTCAAATTATATAAATGTTGACCAAGGGACAAACATATCCAAAAATCATTAGTTTAGACCAAATATATTCAAAGTTATGATGATTTAAATTTTATATAGCTTGGGGGCGTGGCACCGCCCACTTTTCCAAAAATTAATATAGCCTAAATCGTACACAACAATGTTCGGAGCCAATCTGGAAAGTTTAGAAGAGATCGACCATAAACTTTGGACATTATTGAAGTACAAACAAAGCACTAAATATGTTTGCGTGGCACCGCCCATTTTTCCAAAATTACATAAATCTTGACCAAAGGACACACATATCCAAAAATCATTAATTTAGACCGAATATGTTCAGAGTTATGAAGAATTTAAATTTTATATAGCCTGGGGCGTGGCACCGCATACTTTTCCAAAAATTGATATAGCCTGAATCGTACACAACAATTTTTTGAACCAATCTGGAAAGTTTAAAAGAGATCCACCAAAAACTTTGGACATTATTGTAGTACAAACAAAACACAAAAAATGTGGGCGTGGCACCACCCACTTTTCCAAAATTACATAAACCTTGACCAAAGGACACACATATCCAAAAATCATTAATTTGGACCAAATATGTTCAGAGTTATGAAGAATTGTAGTGGGAGTGGCACCGCCCACTTTTCCAAAAATTAATATAGCCTATGCTTTAACCCATGATCCCCAGAATATACTGTGAAAATTTCATAAAAATCGGTTCAGTACTTTGGACGCCTATAAAGGACACACAGACACACATTCATTTTTATTTATAAGATAGATATGCTGATACCCACATTGTATCGTATTGGCATACGAGTTGGTAGTTTCTGGCAACCTTTTTAATGTAATCAAAAAATATCAGAGTCTGGCAGTACTGCGCTTGCCAGCACTCAATATAGAAGAAG
Source organism: Sphenella marginata (assembly GCA_951509765.1). Classification (NCBI taxonomy): domain Eukaryota; kingdom Metazoa; phylum Arthropoda; class Insecta; order Diptera; family Tephritidae; genus Sphenella; species Sphenella marginata. The sequence goes on from OX608078.1 coordinate 28,631,639, forward strand.
AAGTCAAGAGCAACAGAAGTGTGATTTTAAAGTGTGAAAGAAATAAACGGTTGGGTTTTTTTCAAGTTACATTTTCCCAACCTTAAAAAAGGTGTTTGTGTTTTTATTTGAAGTTTTAGTAAACTTGGTTTGAACATTTGGTCCTTCGAGCCGGATAAAACCGGTCAAAAGTTTTCATATTGCTAAGTGAGTGAGAGATGTGAAAGAATTCACGTATATGCAAATGTACCATACATACATATGTATATTTGATAGTGTGATAGAAGCCGCCTGAACGAAGTTTCTGGAAGGCAAGTAAATAGGATGCACATATGCATATGGACATGCATGTGGCGTGCATTTTCTACAGCGATAGATATACATGTCGGTACTTGCGTACACAACAGCGCGATTGAGCGCTTAGCACATGTTGAGATAAGGAAACGCGATAGGTTGAGCGCTGTATTGCGTTTACCCATGCGCGGTTATATACTACTAGCAGGGAACCCGGCGTTGCTCGGGATGTTAGTAGTTCATAAAATTCTGATACCCTCACTTGGGAAGACAATTTACAGGCAGAGAAGGTTCAGAACAATATTTTTTTCCCCACGTTCTATCCCGTTTATGTCTACGGCAACCAACTAAAGTAAAGGCGTTTTTTAATAGACTAACTTAGACATTTTGTCATCTCCTTTCCATTGGATTTTTTAGTTGTGCCTAAACATTCCCCAAGTCATCCCCAGTCATTTTTTCAAAGAAATTCCTAATATACAGACACAACTTTTCTAGAGTTTTTGTAGTATAGATAAACCGCAATATCGAAAAGTGAAAGAAAAATAAAGCTGTGGCCATGCCCTTCGTCAGCTAGTATGTGATGAAGAAAGAATATTTATGTTTTTCAAAACTCTTACTGAACTAAGTAAAATATTTCCAAATAGATAAAAAGAAAAAACTATTATGTATTTTTATTTCGGTACTAAAAAAAAAAGTAAATGAGTAATAGGGCAACATATGCGAATCCATACAAAAAAAATGTAGTACAATTTGAACGAAAAAAGTAAGATTTTTGAGTGGATTTAGTACAATTCATGAAATGTCATTTCCCTACCCTGCCTTCAACCATTTTTGAATAAATGCGCGAAATACTCATACATAAATTTTGAGTTACTGGATGTATTGAGTGTTTTAATTGTAGCTTTTTTTACTCCCACTGCTTGCAACGAACTTATGGCTTAAGCAGATACAGTACGTCAGCGTCGACGTATCCGTCATACGTACAAATTGCGTCGAGCGTCTGCTTGTTTGTGTGAATATGTGTGTGCTACCCTACATTCACATGCATTGTTATACGGTGGCGCTCAAATTTTTGTAGCTGTGCTAGCTGAGTACAAAAATAGAGTAAATAGAGAGCAATATGTGGTCTGTTGATGCTCTCTAAGCACAAACGACTGAATGGTAAAGCGTCCAAGCAAAGATGGGTTTTCATACAAAATTTATTTGAATTAAAAAAGTTTTTAATGACATTTTTATTTAAAAAAAAAGTATCTATGGTCCCTTTCTGGCTAGATTATGATACATTAAAATTTGAAAGAAAAAAATAGGGCCAGTGGATCGGCTGTTTAGCTTTAACAAAATTTCGAGTTTGAATTTTATATAATAGTATAGAAAACGCAACGTTGAGTTAGAGCGCTTAGCGCAATGTGAAAATGGGGAGCGAGTTCTTAGCACATGTTGAGTTTAAGAAACGTGATCTGTTAAGCGCTGATGTGTTGTTCGGCGAAACAAGTTAAGGGGGATTGAAACGAAGTTCACTTCGTATACAATTTTTTAAAAGCGGTAACAAGTGTTTTGGTGAGCAATTATTTTTCATACAGTTCCTGTATATATATACGCCTACCGCAACTTGATACTCAAACACACAAGTAACTCTTGAGCTCTCCCAACAACAACTGTGATCAATTTTCTGTATGCTGTATTATTGTTTTTATAAAATTTTGTTGTTATTGGTTTTAATGGTCTGCTTAATTTTTACATATTTGCAAATTTTAATGAGCTCAAGATTTTTCCTATGTTCAAAAATAATAATAATTGACTAAGAATTATTATAAACGGTCTTGAGCTCATAACATTTTTGTTTACAATTACGGGACTTCATTTATTTATGTACACTCTTTGTTTAAATTGTGCTGTTTCTAAACCTATTCTGTTTTCACAATTTTAGTCTTTAAAGCACTGCTTAACACGTAAGTTGTGCCAATTAATTATGTCAAATATGTTTATATGTTGTTTATACAAGGTGGCGCAAAAGTAATCTTCCTATCAGAAAATGCTATAAATTTTGCGATTGGCCCCTAAAGTCAGTTCTGTTTTGACATTTGTGTAGTAAACACATGCGAAATACACATTAACAAACAATGTTACGCTACACTGCTCCAGAACGCGGAATATTGCTGACTATTTATTTGACCAATAATCGGTCGGTGACTTTGGCACAACGTGAATTTCGTTGCAGATTTCCTGGCCGTCCAACGCCTACTGGTCAATGAATTCTTTTTGCCGCAACCTAATGAATTGGGATTGGAAAACATGTGGTTCCAACAAAACGGTGCAACAGCACACACTGCACTTGCCACAACCGATATGCGGAAGGATGCATTTCCCGGGCGCCTATCTCCCGTTTTGGCGATTTGCCTACTGATCAACGAGTTCTTTTTGCCGCAACTTGATGAATTAGGATTGGAAAATATGTGGTTCGAACAAGACGGTGCAACAGCACACACTGCACTTGCCACAACCGATATGCGGAAGGATGCATTTCCCGAGCGCCTAATCTCCCGTTTTGGCGATTTGCACTGGCCAGCAAGATTGCCTGATTTGACCGCTCCAGACTTCTTTTTGTGGGGCTTTTTGAAGTCGCGGTTTTATGTCAACAAGCCTCAGACTCTTGCAGTTCTTAAAGACAATATCCGTCAAGAATGTGAGGACCTACCGCCGGAAGTTTTCGCCAAAGTGATGGAAAATGCCATAAAAAGGGGTCAAATGACAATCAACTGTGGCGGCGGCCATTTACATGACATCATATTTTCGACTTGATGTAAAAAAAATTAAAAGACCAAATAAAAATAATCCACAAGAAGAATCAAAGTTTTTCATTTCTTTTTTTAATTACAGCCAAAAAACATCGGAAGATTACTTTTGCGCCACCCTGTATGTTAAAATGAGTTATGTATGTTGAAAATGTTATACGTTAATTTATCAGCGTTTTTTTGTATTGTTTTTTGCAGTCCTGATGATGACCTTAGATTAAGGTCGAAATATTGAAAAGAAAAATAAATAGTAGCACAAAAACCAAGTGATTTATTTATAAAAAGGCCTTAAGCTCAAAAATTAGATATCTTATATATATTTTTTTCTTAGAGAGAAAACAAGGCAATATTAGCTTGGAAATTTAAAAACTACCTGTGAGTATCTGATAATAAAGAGATAGTTACAGTCCACTGCATTAAATAAGATGCAAACTGTGAAAGTGCCTTTGTTCTGTTGTGAAGATGTGATAGCTGTATAGAAGCAAATGCATTGGGCATATGCCATAAAAAATTGTGATAGAGTGTAAAAGAAAATTACACACAGTGAAAGATTTTGTGCTGTAGTGATAGATAGAGAGCTTTTACAAGCAAGTTTGTAGAAATTTCGAGAAGTTATAGCAATTAGAATGTGCAGTCTGATGGCCAGCCATTTTGTGAAAGAGGGGAAAGTGTGTGTTCCTTTAACCTGTTATTGAACAGTGGGCACCATGCAGCACAAAATGAAAGATAGTCTCCGAGTTCCTTTGAATTCGAAAACATGCATGTTGTGAGAAGCGATAGAGTGCTAGGTCGAATTATCCATAGCGGGAATTCGAAAATTGTTTGACAGAGCTTGCAAGCTAGAGAAAGTGAGAAAGAGAATTGCAAGGTACGACGAAGTATAGCAAGTATTCAATGAGAATGTGAGAAAGGTAATTGCGAAAGATTTAAAGGCAGTTAATTATTATTATTTATCACACAACAGAACAAAGGATTTAGAGTGAAAGTTTAACTGCAATATTGAAAGTAAATTTATTGGTTGTTTGGCTTCTTTCTTTTGAGATAGATATCAAAATGGCTGATTTGAACAAACATACCTCAGCTTTACATGCCATCAAGCGTGTGGGCGAGTTCGTAAAAGGCCCTAGTTTTGGGCAGGCTGAGATAGAGATGGTGAAGGCACGTCTGAAAAGATTAGAGGAGCAATGGGTGCGCTTCAATAATAATCATAGCGACGTGGTAGGGATCATTGAAGCAAACGCCATATAGGAGATAGAGCGCGGTATGCAGGTAGCTGAAGAAGCATACTACGAAACCAAGGCAGAGATAAAGAGAAGGATTGAGGAGCTGTGTCCTTCCGAGAGAGCATCGGTAGTAGGTTCGGTTAAGCAACAACCGATAAACCTTCAGGTTAATGTGCCATATAACCAGCAGGACCTGAAGAATACATGGGGCGAGTTTGATGGTAACATCCTCAAATAGCAAGGGTGAGAATAGATGTGAAAGGTGTCAGATATGGTCCATTTCGGGCGCTGTTGGATACACGGGCGCAGCCCAATCTCCTTCCGCATGAGATATTTCGCTCGTGTCAATTACAGGTTGTACCAACCTCTAATGAAATCATCGGCATCAAGGGTAATACGGCATCAAGGGTAATACTCAAGGAAGCCATCTTGGTCCGATTCTGTTCTTGTTGTTTTTAAATGATATTTCTACACACTCAAAAAAAAATCTACAGTAAACGGCCCTCAAATTGATAGTAAACCCTGTCATTTTTCGTCCAACAGTGGGTAATGTAAATTTTGAAAGTGAGCCCCTATCATTCTTCGAATATACTATCATATTGACATGAATTACTGTAAATTTTAAAGTGGACTCATATCATTATGCAAAAATCACATGTTTTTACTGCCAATTTTACAGTAAATACTGTAATATTTACAGTATTACCATCAATCGCTTGAAAGTGGTTTTGATATGTTACTTTCAATGTGCACTTTCAACTTTTTTATTTCAGTGCAGTAATATAATTTTCGAAAATTTTAATGTATGCCGACAATGTAAAGCTTTTTATGTCATTCGAAGAAGCTTCAATCAGATCTTAATACACTTGTTACTTGGTGCGATTTAAATTATATGCCGCTTAATCTAAAGAAATGTAAATACATGCGTTTTTCGAGAGGAAAATCACAGCCAGCTTCCTATACAATTAACAGTTATAGTCTTGAGCAAATGTATGATTTTGTTGACCTTGGGGTTACTATGGACTAAAAACTCAGTTTTAACTGCCATATTAACGTAACAGTCAATAAAGCTGGAGGCGTTCTGGCATTTGTTAAACGATGGTCTAAAGAATTTAGCGACCCTTATGTAACTAAAACTCTTTACTACATTAGTCAGACTGATACTTGAATACGGTTCTATAATTTGGAATCCACGTTACCAGGTCCACGTGGATCGCTTAGAATCAGTTCAAAACAATTTTTAATATTTGACTTAAGAGATCTTCACTGGGATCCCTTGTATAATTTGCCACGTATACGAGTCGCTTAAAAATAATTAATCTTCACAGCCTTTCTAGTCGGAGGGAAATGCTTGGAATTGTTTTCATGATTAAATTACTAAATGGTTCAATCACAAGCCCGTTTCTTTTGAGCGAAGTGAACTTCAATGTACCTTCTCGTCCATCAAGACATTTTAAACCACTTATCTTGAAACAGTGCCACTAATTTGGAATTAAATCAGCCTTTTCGTTGTTTGTGTCAAGATAATAACTCTCATTCTGGTACGTTTGATATTTCAGACTCACTATGCAGAATAAAAATGTCAATTCTTTCTATCCTAAATACATAGCAACAATTTGCTTTCATATCCTTTGATTCTTATCTTTATTCTTTACAATAACTATTCGCTGTCAACTAATTATTTATTAATTGTGTCATCTATTTTGTATCTACCTTACTTGGCTGATGAGGTTTTCTCTGTAGCTGAGCAGTTTCAGATCTCGACGATTAACAAACCAAAGCCTTTCAAAGACTCGGCACGAAAGAACAATCCGCGCGTATTGCGGATGCGCCCCTCGCGCCGGTCGGGCGGGATATGGTGGATAATCCGTTGGGAATTATTATTATTATTATAAATAATAAATAATAAGGTTTGTGAAGTTTTATTGACACTATTCGGAAAATATAAAATATGCTATGTTTATTTTCCACAGACTATTGATAAACGTCCATGAAAAATGCGATCTTTATCTTCTGTTAGGTAAAATAAAAAAAACCTCAGAAAATGTTTGAAAACATTCAAATAATTGAACGTTGTCGCTCATCTGCTTCCCAACGTTCATTTTCTCACAATTCTCTTTACGCCTACAACAAAAAGGGGCAGAAAACACTCGAAATATTTCATATAATTGAGCCTTGCAGTTCATTCGCTCTGTTAATTGAAACTGCTCAATGTTTTCATCGGTAAAATTAAAGAACAAAAAATGCCCATACGCTACACAACTTTGTAATTTCGGAAAGCTCCAAGTGCAATTCAAAGTGCCGGACTTATGTATTGGCCAACCTTATTCTTTGCAACTTTCACCAATTTCTTCTTCCGTAAAATTATTTCAACTAATTTTGTCAAAAATAATTTCTTCCGTAAAATTATTTTAACTAATTTTGTCAAAAATAATGAGTCAAGATTCAATACAAGATTTATAAACTGTATTTTGAAAATTTTTGCAAAATCATTGCAACTTAGATTTGGCCATGGGGGGGGGGAGGTTTAACCCCCCGTGCGCACGGGCCTGACACTTGATATGGTACTCAATGGAACCAGCAACGAATAAACACCAAACATCTATTTCCAACATGCTTGTCCGCGACGCTTAGTGTATGCATTGCAATGCCCTGTGAGAACTTTTTTATGCTAGAAAATGCCTTTGGCTACTTTCAATGCCAATGTAACAATACTGTTGAATTCTAAAAAAATTTAGAAGGAACATCGAATCCAATATTGAAAAGAATATCACTTTTCCCACAACATATATTAATTTGCAGATCATTAATATGGGTAGTACAAGAATTTTATCAAATACAAAATCTCTAATATACCGCCCTTATTTAACAATGTGTAGGCTTAACAAGTAGCATCCTTAAATTTTGTATCTGATCCAAATTTTCTACTCCAATTCAATACGTTGTTATTTTGGTTTAAATTTCATACGGGGATGCTCCCATTCTCTCGTTTTCACTCATACACTCACAATTTCATTTTGGACACCACTGTTCTAAACTGAACAACATTCCCTGCCAACCATGATCGGATAAAAATCTGGATAATCATTGAGTCGCGCTTACCAAAAAAGAGGATAAAAAAGTGGGTAATTTTGTTCAGAGAGGTTCACTTTTTACCCATGGTGAAAAGATTTTTGCATGTAAGTGTGAGAGCATACTTTTAGGCACTTGTCGTTTTCCATACAAATTCTAAAAATATGCGTTGGTGCTAGTAACAATTTGTGAATTTTTGGAATCAGAGTTTCACCATGGTTAGCCAGGGTTGGTAGGGTTGTTGGGTGGAACATTCGCAGAATGTTGAGTAGTAAATGTACATACCTATCTCTCGTTCTATTGTAAACAGAGTTAACTCGTAATTTTAATTTTTTGGGAAAACGCAAATGAAGTTTTGTCTATTCAATCATTTAACTTTACGCCTAATGTAGTTGGTCAATCTAGAAGGTATGAGATAATTCACTTTACAATAAAAAATTTATTCAGAAAAAAGTACCAACATACGGAAGTTTTCTAAATACTACAGTTTCCCAAAAATTAAGAAAATGGGTTTTTTGAAATAAAGCGTTTTTATTTTCTAATAGAGTGAATCAACTCGAAATCAAACCACTTTTTGATCTAACAAAACCAGAGAACATGTTTGTCTGTTGGTGGAATATAGATTTATTTCGAATTGATTCACTTTACATTAAAAACCAAAGAAGATTGAATGATAAGGGATGATACATCTCTGAACTCGATCAGTTTACTTTTTTTATAACGTAGCATAGCTATTAAAATGTATCGTAATACACTGAAATAAAAAAGTTGAAAGTGCACATTGAAAGTAACATATCAAAACCACTTTCAAGCGATTGATGGTAATACTGTAAATATTATAGTATTTACTGTAAAATTGGCAGCAAAAACATGTGATTTTTGCATAATGATATGAGTCCACTTTAAAATTTACAGTAATTCATGTCAATATGATAGTATATTTGAAGAATGATAGGGGCTCACTTCAAAATTTATATTACCCACTGTTGGACGAAAAATGACAGGGTTTACTATCAATTTGACGGCCGTTTACTGTAGATTTTTTTTTCAGTGTATCTAAAAAAATGAAAATTTTGAGTTAACCCTGTTTCCAATAGAACGAGCGATATGTACTTCGATTGAATGCATATGCATGTATCTTGAGTGACATATTAGGTATACCGAGCGCGTGGGTTTTATTCAAGGACGAATAGGCATACGTTCGAGATTACTTCGGGACTTTTTGGAGAATATTTTTAGAAAATTTTCGGGATAAACCGGAAGCCGACTGTCATTGTTGTGCTAAAAAAGATTTCAATATCTTATTGTGCTAATTTTAAATCCTACTAATATTATAAATGTGAATGTAGCGATGTTTGAATGTTTGGATGTCCAGACGTTTACTTTTGTTCCCTAAAAACGTGAGAATGGCGAGACGGTTTTTGTTGAAATTTGATCTCGATCTATTTCGATAAATTTATCGATAACTGAGTTATCGGTGATTGCCCAAAAAACTTAACATTACCCTACAATATGGGTATCAAACGAAAGGGGAAGGCCCCAGGTTTCATTTGTACTTCAATATATTTCGATAAATTGATCGATAACTAAGTCATCGGTCAAAATGCGATTGCCCGAAAACCTCTATATTACCCTACAATATGGGTATCAAACGTACGGGGATAGCTCCAGGTTTCATTTGGACATCGATCTATTTCGATAAATTTATCGATAACTGAGTTATCGGTGATTGCCCAAAAAACTTAACATTACCCTACAATATGGGTATCAAACGTAAGGGGATGGCTCCAGGTTTCATTTGGACTTCGATCTATTTCGATAAATTTATCGATAACTGAGTTATCGGTGATTGCCCAAAAAACTTAACATTACCCTACAATATGGGTATCAAACGAAAGGGGAAGGCCCCAGGTTTCATTTGTACTTCAATATATTTCGATAAATTGATCGATAACTAAGTCATCGGTCAAAATGCGATTGCCCGAAAACCTCTATATTACCCTACAATATGGGTATCAAACGTAAGGGGATAGCTCCAGGTTTCATTTGGACTTCGATCTATTTCGATAAATTTATCGATAACTGAGTTATCGGTGATTGCCCAAAAAACTTAACATTACCCTACAATATGGGTATCAAACGAAAGGGGAAGGCCCCAGGTTTCATTTGTACTTCGGCATAGTTCGATAAATTTATCTATAACCGAGTTATCGGTAAAAATGCGATTGCAGAAAAACCTTAATATTACCCTACAATATTGTATCCAATCAACATTTGCAGTTGAATTCATCCTGGCACAATTTGTCAAAATTGAATTCTTGAAAGGCCCCCTAACGTTACCAACGAATACCTTAAAAGAACATTTTTGAAAACCTGTTTTCAATATTCTTTTTCAAAATTTGGTAAATTCTTCAGTAGGCAATAATCATACTAATATTAGAAATGTGAATGTAGCGATGTTTGGATGTCCAGGCGTTTGCTTCTGTTACTCAATCACGTGAGAATGGCAAGACGGATTTTGATGAAGTTAGGAACGCATACAGGTTATATTGTGGAAGGAGTTGTAGGCTATTTTTTTTTATTAATTTTGGGGGTTCAGACGCTTCTAGGGACTATAACTTTTTGAAACTTTTTTCCCCCATACAATTCTGAGTATACTTGACCTATACTTATGATATTTCGCATATATGTAGGTATAGGACGGCCCCAGGTTTCATTTGGACTTCGATATATTTCGATAAATTTATCGACAACTGAGTTATTGGTCAAAATGCGATTGCAGAAAAACCTTAATATTACCCTACAATATTGTATCAAATCAACATTTGAATTTGCATTCATCCTGGCACAATTTGTCAAAATTGAATTCTTGAAAGGCCCCTTAACGTTACCAACGAATACCTCAAAAGAAAATTTTTGAAAACCGGTTTTCAATACTCTTTTTTCAAAATTTTCAAAATATTCGGATTTGGTAAATTCTTCAGTAGGCAGTAAGATTATATAAATATGAAATCTTAAAGTATATTATTGATTTTGAAAGGCCCCCTAACTACTTACATCACGAGCAACGCCGGGTACCCTGCTTGTATTATATAAATATGAAATCTTAAAGTATATTATTGATTTTGAAAGGCCCCCTAACTACTTACATCCCGAGCAACGCCGGGTACCCTGCTAGTAGTGAATAAGTGTTAAATGTTAAATTTGGCACTTTTTCGGGATTTTTTTGGAATAATTTCGGGATTTTTTGAGACGATGTTAAGGAACTCAAATTTGTGCAAATATCTTGCGCTATGGTAATAGTGCCAATAACGTACCATAAATGAAAAAATGTACCACTTTGATACAAATATTTAAAAATTGCCTGCATCTGTCATCTCTTACCCTTTGGCTGCTTTGCATATACACACGAACACAAAGATGTCTAGGTATGCAAACCCGGTATATGTCTGGTTTAATACTTCAAATTAATTTGTATTTTGTCATTTAAATTAGTGGACAAATGCATTTTTTCGTCTTTTTCCGAGGTTAGTCAACTTTGGCGCTATACCTATGCACTACACCAAGGGAAAAATAGTCTAAAATCAAGTAAAGCGGTCTTAATTTAAGCCCATACGTGGTTAATAGACTGTTAAGCTTGAAATTCTTAAGCCAAGACCCAAAATCTTATTTCTAGACCGTATCAATTTTAGATTGTTTCGGTATCTTTTTAAGAACCAAATTCTTTAAGAGAGAATTATTGTTCCTATTAGAAGATTGCGATATTCTTAGTCTAAGAACGCGTGATCTTGATTTGAATCTGCCTTGTTCTTGAATTAATCTGCTTTGTTCTTATTTCATGAACGAGTATTCTTAATTTTAACCTTCTTTGTTCTTGAATTATACTTTCGAAATTCGAATTTGGAATTGCAGCTATCCTTGTAGGAACATAATGAAAACAATGGTAGAGGATAAATTTCACTTTCAATTTATTAAAGTAGTTTAAAAAAAATCACATTCAAGGCTTATTTTATGTATATATACATACATACATATACTTCAGTCTTACATAGGTATAATTCTTATTTATATATAGTTAAGTCTTACATAGGTTTTTCCGTTATTTATATAGTATAAATGCAATGGCGGACTTATAAACTCGGATGTGTTTTTTATTTGTAAAGTGTCATTACTAGAGCCTACTTCGTAAGACTGAAAATTAATGTTGAAATTTCTATTTGATTACATCATACTAATCACAGCTATCCTCAATCAAAAAGAAGTTTCATGAAAATGCCGAATGAAACGGTTCATTGCATCTTCTTTCAGCTATTTTATAGTTTCAAAATCCGTTCCAAACGAAATTCTAGCTGATCGTTTTCCGGTTTTATTCAACAACTAGCAGACCCGGCAGACGTTGTTCTGCCTGACCAGTGACTTCCCTAGAAATACATTTTCAAATACTTTTCTTTAACTTTTAACATTCCATTTATTGCAGTGCTTTAGGATATACAATGTTTCTGGCTTTAAAGTCTTTGGTATAAACAAATAAATTTTTTGGATGTCCAACTCAAAAAACGGATCTTTTTTACTCAATGGGTATGACAAAAACCAGTATGCGCTGCTGAGCAGATGTATAGTTAGTACTTATTTAATTATATCCTATATCTACCTATAATACTCTGGATATGTATGAACGGCAATAACAAACAAAAAAAATTAGGTGGCGCGAACTAACGTCAGTGGAATTAACGTCAGTGACGTTAATTCGCACCCAAAAAGCGAATTAATGTCAGTGACATTAAGACGCATGACCCAAAACGAATTAAAGTCAGTGCCGTTAATTCGTATAATATTTTGACTTTAGTTCGCTTTGGACATGCGAATTAATGTCATTGAGGCATTTGGGCTTGAGATTCGACGAAGTAGCGCCGCAGGCGAAAATTTGACTTAGGTCAGATCCCCAATTCGGGGCGTGATCCATGGTATTTATGTGCAGAACTCCTTTCCGCGTTGGCGGCCTTCGGCCCCGCTTCAAAAAATAACCCTGGGCTACGCTATTCCAACTCCGGGTGGTTGCCATAGCCGTGGCTACCGCCACGGTGATGTCCTTCCGCGTGCCACGTTTCCAACTTTTTCACTTTTTTGGCTCAGCCTAATGTGCCATTACAACAACCACATGAAAATGACAGAAAATTGTGAACTTTAACTGCAAATAACTTTTGAACGGTTGAAAAAAATCTCTTTCAGATTCTAAATTTAGACGTGGGTAATCGTTTACGTGGGGTACCGAGTGCTAATATACAACCAAAAATGTTGAGATATGTATCAGGAGACGCGCTTTGGTCCCAGGAGCATGAACATAACTCCGCTGAACCAATATTTTTAGTAGTTTGCGAGATATTTGTTAAAGTTAAGAATTTTCTGTCATTTTCATGTGGTTGTTGTAATCACATTACCCTGTGAGAAAAGAGTGGCACGCGGAAGGACATCACCGTGGCGGTAGCCACGGCTATGGCAACCACCCGGAGTTGGAATGGCGTAGCCCAGGATTATTTTGTGAAGCGCGGCCGAAGGCCGCCAATGCGGAAAGGAGCTCTGCACATAAATACCATGGATCACGCCCCGAATTGGAGATCTGACCTAAGTCAATCCCAGAATCATTTTTTGAATCCCAGATTCATGATATAATGATCATAAGTCGAAGGTGATAATGAAAAATGAAAATTTGGAATATAAAAAAATGTACTGACTTTAGTTCGCTTTCTTAATGCGAATTAATGTCAATGACGTTAGTTCGCTAAAAATATTGACCTTAGTTCGCTTTTGGCATGCGTCTTAATGTCAGTGACATTAATTCGCTTTTGGGGTGCGATTTAACGTCACTGACGTTAATTCCACTGACTTTAGTTCGCGCCACCAAAAATTAAGTGCTTTGATCAAGACTTAAGAACGTTAAAATGTCACTAAAGCAAATACATTCAGGGATATAACGAATTGAAATATTACTTAGCTTGTGGTCCTGGAACTGCCCACTTTTCCAAAGAATTTACAAATGTAGCCTATGTATGTCGTACCCAACGAAGATTTTAACGTATTGGAAAAGTTTAAAACAGATCAACCATAAACTTTGGACATTATTGAAGTACAAACAAAGCACTGAATACAAAAAATGTGGGCGTGGCACGGCCCACATTTCCCAAATTATATAATTCTTGACCAAGGGACACACATATCCAAAAATCATTAGTTTAGACCAAAAATATTCAAAGTTATGATGATTTAAATTTTATATAGCCTGGGGGCGTGGCACAACAATCTTCTGAACCAATCTGGAAATTTAGAGAAGATCGACCATAAACTTTGGACATTATTGAGGTACAAACAAAGCACTGAATACAAAAAATGTGGGCGTGGCACGGCCCACATTTCCCAAATTATATAATTCTTGACCAAGGGACACACATATCCAAAAATCATTAGTTTAGACCAAAAATATTCAAAGTTATGATGATTTAAATTTTATATAGCCTGGGGCGTGGCACAACAATCTTCTGAACCAATCTGGAAATATAGAGAAGATCGACCATAAACTTTGGACATTATTGAGGTACAAACAAAGCACTGAATACAAAAAATGTGGGCGTGGCACGGCCCACATTTCCCAAATTATATAATTCTTGACCAAGGGACACACATATCCAAAAATCATTAGTTTAGACCAAAAATATTCAAAGTTATGATGATTTAAATTTTATATAGCCTGGGGGCGTGGCACAACAATCTTCTGAACCAATCTGGAAATTTAGAGAAGATCGACCATAAACTTTGAACTTATTGAAGTAAAAACAAAACACAAAAAATGTGGGCGTGGGACCGCCCACTTTTCCCAAATTATATCCATCTTGACTAAAGGACACACATATCCAAAAATCCTTAATTTAGACCCAATATATTCAGAGTTATGAAGAATTTAAATTTTATATAGCCTGGGGGCGTGGCACTGGCTACTTTTCCAAAAATTCATATAGCCTGAATCGTACACAACAATTTTCTTAACCAATCTTGAAAGTTTAAAAGAGATCGACCATAAACTTTGGAGATTATTGAAGTACAAACAAAACACAAAAAATGTGGGCGTGGCACCGCCCCCTTTTCCAAAATTATATACATCTTGACTAAAGGACACACATATCCAAAAATCCTTAATTTAGACCCAATATATTCAGAGTTATGAAGAATTTAAATTTTATATAGCCTGGGGGCGTGGCACCGCCTACTTTTCCAAAAATTGATATAGCCTAAATCGTCCACAATCTTGAAAGTTTAAAAGAGATCTACCATAAACTTTGGACATTATTGAAGTACAAACAAAACACAAAAAATGTGGGCGTGGCACCGCCCACTTTTCCAAAATTACATAAATCTTGACCAAAGGACACACATATCCAAAAATCATTAATTTAGACCAAATATGTTCAGAGTTATGAAGAATTGTAGTTTTATATAGCCTGGGGGCGTGGCACCGCCCACTTTTCCAAAAATTAATATAGCCTATGCTTTAACCCATTATCTCAAAAATATACTGTGAAAATTTCATAAAAATCGGTTGAGTACTTTGGACGCCCATAAAGGACACACAGACACACATTCATTTTTATACCCAGCGTACTAGTACTAATACAAGGGTCAGGCGCGTAGCCAGAAAAAAATTTCGGGGGGGGTTTTGGCCAAAGTGTCAGTAAATAAGAATTACCTATAAATACACATATATTTATACTTTCACATATTACATATTTATACTTTTACCTCTTTCTACACGGCTAAAAATTTGAGCCTAACCCTGCAAAAAGCATTGGTCCTATAACACAAAATTAGTGGTATATAGATAGCTAGAAAAATCTGGTTTTTATCTAGACCAATATGACTAGTTGTGCGCATGTAGTTTTGCTTTGCCGAATTGAAGAAATATATTCACTTGTTATGTTAATGAGCACAAAAATTATGTATAGACCAAACGGTCTATCTTTGGTCTGGACTGTACACGGCATAAATGGTAGAATGGTAGACAAAGCCTAGGACATGCTCCGTGTAAATTGGTCCTATGGTTTTACATGAGATTGGTCTAGACTTGGTCCGGTAGTATGTCAACGAAAGACTGTATTTTATACAGTCTTAGACCAGACTCACTTTTTGCAGGGAAATTTTAAACCATTCATTGGTTTACACAATTTTTAAAACTTTTTGGTAATAAATTCCAAACCTTTCTCAATTTTTTGCGGTTTAGATTTAAAACTTAACCGGGATAAACAAACACTGTACTTTTCGCACAAAATTCATGAGTGCGCCGTAGCTCAGTAGGTAGAGCATTGCGCACTGATTTGGGCACGTCGGTTCAAGACCTAACATTTTTTAAAAAACCATAAAAAATTTTTAACAACATTTTCGGTATAAGATTTAAATAATTTTTATTAGGCGCATTTCTATGACAACCGGCGTAAATTTAATTCTAAACCAAATTTGGTCCAGACCAGTATGTCTGCGTTCAAAGGGTTTTAACTTCTTTAGACTAATTTAATTATTTTTGAATGAAAGTACATACAGTGCACTCGCGAAAACTCGAACACACGATAACTCGAACATTCGGAAACTTGAACATTTTTTTTTCTCCATTGACTACTTTAAAACTCGAACAAAATGTAGCTACTCTAAAACTCGAACAATTATTTTCTTTTTTTCATGGAAAAACATGTTAGAAACTGTCGTTTTGCATGTGCTGTAACGGCCGATATTCAAATTTTTGTCGTTATGTGAGTCTTTTGTTTCATTCTAAGGCTAGGTTTCGTGCTAATTACTGAACTTTTCTTTTAAGTTGATTGATATTTGTCAGTGATACACGGGATTTTGCGGGGTTAGGATCAAATTTATTTGCGTGTTATAATGGGACGAAAACTAAATGTTTTAAGTTTAGCAAAAAAGGCTGTATTGAATGCGGTAGAAAATAACAAACATCAAACCAAAATCACTGCTTTTTTTCTAATACATAATTTGTAAACAACATTCATATTTGCTAACATTTTTTAAACTGGCAATGAACTACAAAACATCAAACCAGAGAATCTTTTTGATTAATAATACCATAAAATTGGGCAGGGTATAAAAACTGTTAAAAAGAATACATATATCGATTAAAAATACATAACGTTCAAAAACTCGAACATTTCGATAACTCGGACAGGGCTGGTTTTCATTAGTTCGAGTTTTCGCGAGTGCACTGTATGTGCAAATACATAATGAAACTTCTGCAAATCAAAGTTCAAAAGTTTGTGGAAAATTCATGAAAATTTAAGAAATCTCGAAAAAATTTTATCGAAATTTCTAACTTTCTCGTAAAATTTTTTTGAGTATGCAGTTTTGCTGCTCGTTCAATTGTCAAAAGCCGACCAAGAGCATTTTCTTGAATATAAAAATATTACGCTTATAAATTTGTATGGAGGAGAATGCACTTGGCTAGAAAAAAAATTGCCAAAAATCGAGTAATTCTTCTAGCGGCTTAAGATTGCTATCTTTGTTCACTTTAATTGAACGGGCCACAAAACTGAAAACTCGAAAAAATTTAAATATTTTTACTAAAAAGTAAGAAATTTTTACGAAAATTTTTCGAGTTTTCTTGAATTTTCATGAATTTTCCACAAAGTTCTTAACTTTGAGTTGCAGTATTTTTCTTGTTTTTTTGCACATTCTTTCATACAAAAATAATGAAATTATTCAAAGGAAGGTAATCTTACTGAAAATTCCAAACAACACTTTGAATATGTAGCCCCAAAAAGTTTTAAATCTAGGCTAAATCTTTTAGCCGTGTACAAAACAATATTTATTTTTATTGTTTGTTTTCAAATTTTGTGTAGGATTTCTTCAGGCTTTGGCAAGAAGTAAATAGTTGTCGCTTTATTTCTTGAAGAAAAACTGAAGCTTCGGAAAAATAAAAACAAAAAATGAAATAACATTGAAATTCATATAAAAAGCGGAAAATTGCAATTATTCAACATGCAAAACGGAACGTCAACATTTGTTGGCTATTCATGACAATTTAATAGTCAAGAAATACTTGAAAATATTTCTTAAGCATTTTCTTTTCAACAGCATACCGGGCTTTCTTTTAAACGTTTTCAATCTTTTTTTGCCAATTAGCGTCACTTTTTAGTATCACCTCACAAGTATAAGTACAATTTAATTGTTACTTTCTCTGATAATTCAATACGACTCCGTTGTGTACAGCTTAGTAATTTTTGGAAATTTTTTTTAACTTCTTGTTCATTTTTTTGGTTAAACCTTTGGCAACCGTGACTAACTATAATAACGAGGGACACTCATTTTTACGATTTTTGCCCGCTGTATTCATAGCTCAAAAAGCAGTTAGTTAGTCTTAAAGGGCCAAATGAGTAAACCGTTGCAGGAATTTAGTTGTGACCTCTCAGACTTGCTCTGACAATTGATTAGCGACTACCAATAACTTCTATCAGTGTGAAATATTATTTAATTTTATTCTTTCGTATTTTCATTATTACTATTAATGCAAATTTCTTAACAGGGGTTTTAAAGGTGAATAGAGTAATTATTCTAGTACAGACGTATATTTTTTAATTTTCGGAAATTTCGGGGGGGGGGGGGGGGGTTGAACCCCCGAAACCCCCCCCCCCCCCTGAATACGCGCCTGACAAGGGTATATTAATTTTGTCCACATAACGGTACTATGTAACGGCACAAAATAATCGAGTTAGATATAGAGTTCCATATATGAAAGTTCTTAGGTTGAAAAGAGGAATTGATTAAGGCATGTCCGTCCGTTTGTCCGTCCGTGTACACGATAACTTGAGTAAAAATTGAGATATTTGCATAAAATTTTGCATACAGGTTACTTTCTGGCCAAGGTAGGTTGCTATTGAAAATGGGCGAAATCGGATGATAACCACGCCCCTTTTTTCGATATCGAAAATTTCGAAAATCACATAAATTGACATAACTTTCGTCAAAACTGAGCTATTTGCATGGAATTTGGCATACATGTTACTTTCTGGCCAAGGTAGGTTGCTATTGAAAATGGGCGAAATCGGATGATAACCACGCCCCTTTTTTCGATATCGAAAATTTCGAAAATCACATAAATTGACATAACTTTCGTCAAAACTGAGATATTTGCATGGAATTTTGCATACAGGTTACTTTCTGGCCAAGGCAGGTTGGTGTTTAAAATGATCTGATGATAACCACGCCCCCTTTTTTGATGTAGAAAATTTCAAATAAGATTCTAGGGCCTATATCATTGCCAAGTCATGGTATTTGTATCTCGTTCAGAAAACTAACTAAACTAGAAATCAGACATGCACAACGAAATAAACAAAAAAGAAATTGTTTCAATAATTTTACAAAAAAGTTATTTAAAAGTTTTTTGTTTTGCCAAATATCAAAAGCAAAAGGAATTCTGATTCAATAATTATCAAAAAAAAATACAAAATCAAAAGAAATATTGATAAGTTTTGTAATATTTCCAAGTATATTTGTATACATATGTATGTATGTATGTATGTATAAAGCATATATTGATAAATGTAGCAAGAAAAGATAAAGGAACATTTTAATATATGTAAGTACATATAGATATTCAAAGATGTTATTCAACAATTATACAATATATTGCATCACTAAAAAATATTATAATGAATTAAGGCGTAATATTAAAATTGCCTCAGTGAGGTTGTCGTTTAAATTTGACCTATAGTCATTTAACACGTATTTTAAAGTTGAAAATGCCCGTTCTACGCTAACTTGCGTAGCAGGAGCTGCGTGAACTATTTTGTATAAAGTCGTTTGTGTATATTTTCTCGCTTCCCAATAATCCGCCAGAATCGTTTTTAGGTCACAATTTTCGCTATAGCTTTCTATCAATGAATATGCTTCGGCTGTGTATACTGGGTTTGGTTCAGATTGGCATATCTGATTTAAAAGTGTACCAAGTAAATCGTCCTCATCTTCAGATAACTGATTATTTGTGTTAGTATTTAAAGATGATATTTCATTTTCCTGAAAAAAAGTAATATTAATTTCGATATTATATGTAGAAAAGGAAAAGTTCATACATTATGATTGTTTATTTTTGAATAAAGTGCTTTCAAGTGACAAACTGCAATTGATCTTAATGGTACGAATTCCGGAGTCTGCAGCAGTCGTCTTAGTCGTGGATCAAGGTATAAAGCTGCAGCTACTGTTGGATTTCGCAGAAGTTTTTCCTTCCTGTTATTTAAAGATATGAGCAAAAGTTTTGACATGTCTTATTCACATGATTCTTTTTTACAACCAGGATCATTTCCAAATACATTTTAATAAAATCTCCAAACAATAGGTTTTTTTCCTGCAATTTCTCCGTAGTTTTTCGAACTATCTCAAAGCTTTTTAAAAACATCACTATCGCTTAATTGTATAGTATGAGCGGCACACCTTAATACTACAATTGAGCCTATAATGAAATCAATGAAGATTCTTGAATATTTGCGTAATATTAAGAAAATATTTACCAAAGTTTTGGGAAATGAAAGAGTCGAAAGAGTCATCTTCAAATATTGAATCAATGTGTTCAAATAATTCATCTCCACTGATTTCACTTGCTTCCGGCGGACGAACGTCTACTTCCTCCATGGTTTCGTGCTGCAGAAGGGAACCACAAGCTATCATATTGCTTCCGTTATCACTTGTGATACTGTATACTTGATTTATGTCTATATTATATCTGTGAATGTTTATTATAATAGTTTTCAGAGTTAATTAGTTAATACAAAGGTTAATGTCTAAGCTTTAGAGAAGGCGAGTTGTTTTTTAAGTTATTATTATTTTTTTTATTTTATTTTATTATTTGGCTCAGGTGCTATGTGACCGTTTTGCTCAAATTGTATGTATTCATTTGGCTCAGGTTCTGACGACCATGTTTGCCTAAATGTTCAAAATTGTTCTTTGGAGAACGAGAGGGTATGTATGCATTATTAGTGGCGAGCACTGTTGGCTCTGAAGCATGACGCGATTGGCTTCCTCATTTTCGCTTGGAAAAACCATCTTTTGGCTCAGGCCTAGGCGACCGTCTTGCTCAAAAGGTATTTATTAAATCATTTGGCTCAGGTTCTGATGACCGTGTTGCGCAAATGTTAAAAACATTTTGTTCTTTAGAGAATGGGAGGTGCGGGTGGCGAGCACTGTTGGCTCTGAGGCATGGCGCGATTGGCTTCCCCATTTTCGGTATGAAAAACCACCCTTTGGCTTTCCAAAACATAAACTATATCTTCGAAATATTTTATAAGCTGATTGCGAATTACAATAGCATGCAATGCAAATAAAATAAACGAATGAAATAACCGTAGCTTATGTATGTATGTCGCTTAAACAGTTAATTAAATAACACAGTGCTACAAAAAAAATTGAATACACTTTTGAAGCGACCTAGTAGAGACTGTTCATCTGATCGAGTTATCCACGAAACACCCTTCAAAGGATTTGTAACACCCCCAAAATCTGGATTTATGGCCAAAAAACCGTTTCTTCAGAGTTTTCGTTGAAAAAAAAATGATTTAAAATCTAAGTTTCAACCGATTTTTTAATTTACTACAGTTTTGGACAGACGGTTTTGACGTCATTTTTTTCCACTGATTGACAATGAATGAACCTCTTTGGGCATGTGTCATCGAGAGGCATTCACTACATAATTATACCAGTTTTTTTTATTTTTGGAAAGGACTTAAAGTTTTCAAGATATGCAGCATAATCCAAAATCAAATTTTTTGTTCTAAAGCGCCCTACAGGGGTACTATGGGTAAGAAGGCGGTTCGGTTTGAAAATCACCCAAGTGACATGGAAATCGTATTTTAGGGATCAAAATAAGAAACTTTGCCTAAGGAAGCATACCTCTAAAACCAATTCTGATGTCCCGACTTTGCACTTTTGACTTTGATCTCCAAAGCCTGAAAAATCTTAAGTTGACCCATTTAGAGTGCCCCAATCATGTCCAAATGTATGAGCGACCCCGACTGTCTTTGAAGGGCCGACCCACCCATAACAGTGGTCCCCATAAAAAATTTCAAAAATCACCGTTTTTGCACATACATACCTTTGCAGACTTTCCAATATAAATGTTTTTAAATTACAGGCCGTATGCTTTTCTTTTAAATTTTGCATGGCTAGTGTTTTTATTTGTATTTCACCATTCAATAAATATTGTGCGTTTAAGCATACAATATTACGGTTAAGTCGCTGGGCACTGCCAATTTTAAGCGATATCACTTGATTATTTAATTCATTTTTTAAAAAGTTTATTTCACTGAAAAATTTTTGCAATACTATTTCTCCAATGTTATTTCTGCTAATTTTTGTAAAGTTTAATTGTTTGAATATAGGATCAAATAGTCTTTCGAAACTATTTGTATTAAAAAAAGTTAATGGTACACCACATTCAGTTACGAAACCCGCGCACGTATCGCGAACATCATTTTCACTCAACTCTAGGGAAATTTTAATTTTTTTATTTGAAGGGCTTTCGGCATCCTTCTCTAAAATACGCTGCTGCTCTTCTTGCTATATGATCAGCTGTAGAGTATTCTTGTGCTTCCTATTTAAATGGCTTTTAAAGTTTCCTAAATGG
This sequence comes from Sphenella marginata, assembly GCA_951509765.1. NCBI lineage: Eukaryota > Metazoa > Arthropoda > Insecta > Diptera > Tephritidae > Sphenella > Sphenella marginata. The sequence goes on from OX608078.1 coordinate 28,653,658, forward strand.
TCTCTGACCATTCGCATATTGCAAAACTTGCATACCAGTGACCCGTCCACTGGCTGGAAGCAAGTTCTAATAATTTGTCCTTCCCTTTTTCTGCCCATATTATTTTGTATTGTAATTTTTTCGTTGAGATTTTATTTTTGTGAAGCAAATCAAAAAATTTTTTGATAATAATTTTTGATTATTAACAAAACGATATATTTTTAAATAATTTTTTTTGATAATTATTGAAACTTTTTATTTTTCCTTTTTTGATAAGCATTTTTTACAACAATTATTTCAACGAAAGCAAAAAATTTTTTTGTTTATTGTTAAAAATAACGTTATTATGCATGTCTGCTAGAAATTACATATTTGTAAGTTTGGCAAGCTCGAGACCAGAGAAAACAATAATTGATTCCCTTTTGTTTGTTTGTTCTTGCCAACAGTGAGCACACATTGTTGTTAGACCTTCGGTCATACGTACCAATGTGTGTGCTGGACTTTTTTGTTTGTACATATTTATGTACGTAAACCCGTGCTACGGTTCTTAATATTTGTTGTTGGTTTTTGCGGTCTTTCTTGTTTTTACATATTTGTAAGTTTGGCAAGCTCGAGACCAGAGAAAACAATAATTCGTAATGAATTTTAATTGTCAGTTTTTGGGAAAAATTGATAATTGGAGAAAAATTACATTGTTAAATCACAGCGATGGATAGGATTACATGTTTCAGAGTTTCCAAGCTCATCATCAGATCCCTTTTCGGACACTGGGATATGAACCAGTGTCTGCACCAAAGCCGCTGTTAGAAAATTCTAACATCTAAGCTATGATGCCCTGTGACGTCACAATGCATTTATCTCCACTTCAGAAATTAATTTAATTATTTTGGAATGATAAGAATGTATGCTATTTGAAAAAGAGCTGTTGATTACTATAACCTATAAAAATAATGAAAAGAACGACACGGTTTCAACCAAATAATAACACTAGCTGTAGAGTATTATTGTGCTTCCTATTTAAATGGCTTTTAAAGTTTCCTAAATGGTCTCTGACCATTCGCATATTGCAAAACTTGCATACCAGTGACCCGTCCACTGGCTGGAAGCAAGTTCTAATAATTTGTCCTTCCCTTTTTCTGCCCATATTATTTTGTATTGTAATTTTTTCGTTGAGATTTTATTTTTGTGAAGCAAATCAAAAAATTTTTTGATAATAATTTTTGATTATTAACAAAACGATATATTTTTAAATAATTTTTTTTGATAATTATTGAAACTTTTTATTTTTCCTTTTTTTATAAGCATTTTTTACAACAATTATTTCAACGAAAGCAAAAAATTTTTTTGTTTATTGTTAAAAATAACGTTATTATGCATGTCTGCTAGAAATTACATATTTGTAAGTTTGGCAAGCTCGAGACCAGAGAAAACAATAATTGATTCCCTTTTGTTTGTTTGTTCTTGCCAACAGTGAGCACACATTGTTGTTAGACCTTCGGTCATACGTACCAATGTGTGTGCTGGACTTTTTTGTTTGTACATATTTATGTACGTAAACCCGTGCTACGGTTCTTAATATTTGTTGTTGGTTTTTGCGGTCTTTCTTGTTTTTACATATTTGTAAGTTTGGCAAGCTCGAGACCAGAGAAAACAATAATTTGTAATGAATTTTAATTGTCAGTTTTTGGGAAAAATTTATAATTGGAGAAAAATTACATTGTTAAATCACAGCGATGGATAGGATTACATGTTTCAGAGTTTCCAAGCTCATCATCAGATCCCTTTTCGGACACTGGGATATGAACCAGTGTCTGCACCAAAGCCGCTGTTAGAAAATTCTAACATCTAAGCTATGATGCCCTGTGACGTCACAATGCATTTATCTCCACTTCAGAAATTAATTTAATTATTTTGGAATGATAAGAATGTATGCTATTTGAAAAAGAGCTGTTGATTACTATCTTATAAATAAAAATGAATGTGTGTCTGTGTGTCTGTGTGTCTGTGTGTCTGTGTGTCTGTGTGTCTGTGTGTCTGTGTGTCCTTTATGGGCGTCCAAAGTACTCAACCGATTTTTATGAAATTTTCACAGTATATTCTTGGGATCATGGGTTAAAGCATAGGCTATATTAATTTTTGGAAAAGTGGGCGGTGCCACGCCCCCAGGCTATATAAAACTACAATTCTTCATAACTCTGAACATATTTGGTCTAAATTAATGATTTTTGGATATGTGTGTCCTTTGGTCAAGATTTATGTAATTTTGGAAAAGTGGGCGGTGCCACGCCCACATTTTTTGTGTTTTGTTTGTACTTCAATAATGTCCAAAGTTTATGGTCGATCTCTTTTAAACTTTCAAGATTGGTTCAGAAGATTGTTGTGTACGATTTAGGCTATATCAATTTTTGGAAAAGTAGGCGGTGCCACGCCCCCAGGCTATATAAAATTTAAATTCTTCATAGCTCTGAACATATTTGGTCTAAATTAATGATTTCGGGATATGTGTGTCCTTTGGTCAAGATTTATGTAATTTTGGAAAAGTGGGCGGTGCCACGCCCACATTTTTTGTGTTTTGTTTGTACTTAAATAATGTCCAAAGTTTATGGTCGATCTCTTTTAAACTTTCAAGATTGGTTCAGAATATTGTTGTGTACGATTTAGGCTATATCAATTTTTGGAAAAGTAGGCGGTGCCACGCCCCCAGGCTATATAAAATTTAAATTCTTCATAGCTCTGAACATATTTGGTCTAAATTAATGATTTATGGATATGTGTGTCATTTAGTCAAGGTTTATGTAATTTTGGAAAAGTGGTCGGTGCCACGCCCACATTTTTTGTGTTTTGTTTGTACTTCAATAATGTCCAAAGTTTATGGTCGATCTCTTTTAAACTTTCAAGATTGGTTCAGAAGATTGTTGTGTACGATTTAGGCTATATCAATTTTTGGAAAAGTAGGCGGTGCCACGCCCCCAGACTATATAAAATTTAAATTCTTCATAGCTCTGAACATATTTGGTCTAGATTAATGATTTCTGGATATGTGTGTCCTTTAGTCAAGATTTATGTAATTTTGGAAATGTGGGCGGTACCACGCCCATATAATTTTGTGTTTTGTTTGTACTTCAATAATGTCCAAAGTTTATGGTCGATCTTCTCTAAATTTCCAGATTGGTTCAGAAGATTGTTGTGTACGATTTAGGCTATATCAATTTTTGGAAAAGTAGGCGGTGCCACGCCCCCAGACTATATAAAATTTAAATTCTTCATAGCTCTGAACATATTTGGTCTAAATTAATGATTTCTGGATATGTGTGTCCTTTAGTCAAGGTTTATGTAATTTTGGAAAAGTGGGCGGTGCCACGCCCACATTTTTTGTGTTTTGTTTGTTCTTCAATAATGTCCAAAGTTTATGGTCGATCTCTTTTAAACTTTCAAGATTGGTTCAGAAGATTGTTGTGTACGATTTAGGCTATATCAATTTTTGGAAAAGTAGGCGGTGCCACGCCCCCAGGCTATATAAAATTTAAAATCTTCATAGCTCTGAACATATTTGGTCTTAATTAATGATTTCTGGATATGTGTGTCCTTTAGTCAAGATTTATATAATTTTGGAAAAGTGGGCGGTGCCACGCCCACATTTTTTGTGTTTTGTTTGTACTTCAATAATGTCCAAAGTTTATGGTCGATCTTCTCTAAATTTCCAAACTGGTTCAGAAGATTGTTGTGCCACGCCTCCAGGCTATATACAATTTAAATCATCATAACTTTGAATATTTTTTGGTCTAAACTAATGATTTTTGGATATGTGTGTCCCTTGGTCAAGAATTATATAATTTGGGAAATGTGGGCCGTGCCACGCCCACATTTTTTGTATTCAGTGCTTTGTTTGTACTTCAATAATGTCCAAAGTTTATGGTTGATCTGTTTTAAACTTTTCCAATACGTTAAAATCTTCGTTGGGTACGACATACATAGGCTACATTTGTAAATTCTTTGGAAAAGTGTTCAGTTCCAGGACCACAAGCTAAGTAATATTTCAATTCGTTATATCCCTGAATGTATTTGCTTTAGTGACATTTTAACGTTCTTAAATCTTAATCAAAGCACTTAATTTTTTTTGTTTGTTATTGCCGTTCATACATATCCAGAGTATTATAGGTAGATATAGGATATAATTAAATAAGTACTAACTACACATCTGCTCAGCAGCGCATAATGGTTTTTGTCATACCCATTGAGTTCAAAAGATCCGTTTTTTGAGTTGGACATCCAAAAAATTTATTTCTTTATACCAAAGAAGTTAAATCCAGAAACATTGTATACCCTAAAGCACTGCAATGAATGGAATGTTAAAAGTTAAAGAAAAATATTTGAAAATGTATTTCTAGGGAAGTCACTGGTCAGGCAGAACAACGTCTGCCGGGTCTGCTAGTATTATATATATAGAAAGTGGGCGTGGCTTTTAACCGATTTTGCCTATTTTCAATAGCGCTCCGAGATAAGTGAAAAGGAACCTGCATACCAAGTTTCATTGAGATATCAGGATTTACTCAAGTTATCGTGTTCACAGACGGACGGACGGACGGACATGGCTCAATCAATTTCTCTTTTCCTCCTGAGCATTTTGATATATATAAGTCAATATCCATCTCGATTCGTTTATGCCGTTACATACTACCGTTAGGCGAATGAAGTTAATATACCTTGTGTACGAAGCACTTCTAGGTATAAAAAAGTAATTGTTGAATAAAACCGGAAAACGATCAGCTAGAATTTCGTTTGAAACGGATTTTGAAACTATAAAATAGCTGAAAGAAGATGCCGTGAACCGTTTCATTCGGCATTTTCATGAAACTTCTTTTTGATTGAGGATAGCTGTGTAATATTATACATAGATGTGAATGTAGCGATGTTTGGATGTTTGGATGTCCAGACGTTTGCTTTTGTTCCCTAAAAACGTGAGAATGGCTAGACGGATTTTGTTGAAATTTGGCACGCCTACAGGTTATAGTCTGGAAGGAGCAATAGGCTATTTTTCTTTTTAATTTTGGGGGTTCCGACCGTGCTAGGGACCGTTTCTTTTCGAAATTTTTTTTATTCCATATAACTCTAAGTATATTGAACCTATACTTATGATATTTCGCATATAGGTATAGAAAGATCGTACAATATGGGTATCAAACGAAAGGGGAAGGCCCCAAATTGATCGATAACTAAGTTATCGGTCAAAATTCGATTGCCCGAAAACCTTAATATTACCCTACAATATGGGTATCAAACGAAAGGGGATAGCTCCAGGTTTCATTTGGACTTCGATAGGTTTCGATAAATGTATCGATAACTGAGTTATCGGTGAAAATGTTATTGCACAAAAATCTTAAAATTGCCCTACAATATGGGTATCAAACGAAAGGGGAAGGCCCCAGGTTTCATTTGTACTTCAATATATTTCGATAAATTGATCGATAACTGAGTCATCGGTCAAAATGCGATTGCCGGAAAACCTCTATATTTCCCTACAATATGTGTATCAAACGAAAGGAGATAGCTCCAGGTTTCATTTGGACTTCGATATATTTCGATAAGTTTAACGATAACTGAGTTATCGGTGATTGCCCAAAAAACTTAACATTACCCTATAATATGGGTCAAAATGCGATTGCCGGAAAACCTCTATATTTCCCTACAATATGGGTATCAAACGAAAGGAGATAGCTCCAGGTTTCATTTGGACTTCGATATATTTCGATAAGTTTATCGATAACTGAGTTATCGGTGATTGCCCAAAAAACTTAACATTACCCTATAATATGGGTATAAAACGAAAGGGGAAGGCAGCAGGTTTCATTTGGACTACGATAGGTTTCGATAAATTGATCGATAACTGAGTTATCGGTGAAAATGTGATTGCCCAAAAACCTTAAACTTGACCTACAATATGGGTATCAAACGAAAGGGGAAGGCCCCAGGTTTCAATTTAGCTTTGATATATTTCGATAAATTGATCGATAACTAAGTTATCGGTCAAAACTCGATTGCCCGAAAACCTTAATATTACCCGGCAATATGGGTTTCAAACGAAAGGGGATAGCTCCAGGTTTCATTTGGACTTCGATAGGTTTCGATAAATTGATCGATAACTGAGTTATCGGTGATTGCCCAAAAAACTTAACATTACGCTATAATATGGGTATAAAACGAAAGGAGAAGGCCGCAGGTTTCATTTGGACTTCGATAGGTTTCGGTAAATTGATCGATAACTGAGTTATCGGTGAAAATGTGATTGCCCAAAAACCTTAAACTTGCCCTACAATATGGGTATCAAACGAAAGGGGAAGGCCCCAGGTTTCATTTGTACTTCGACATATTTCGATTAATTTATCTATAACTGAGTTATCGGTGATTTCCCAAAAAACTTAACATTACCCTATAATATGGGTATAAAACGAAAGGAGAAGGCCGCAGGTTTCATTTGGACTTCGATAGGTTTCGGTAAATTGATCGATAACTGAGTTATCGGTGATTGCCCAAAAAACTTAACATTACTCTATAATATGGGTATAAAACGAAAGGAGGAGGCCGCAGGTTTCATTTGGACTTCGATAGGTTTCGGTAAATTGCTCGATAACTGAGTTATCGGTGAAAATGTGATTGCCCAAAAACCTTAAACTTGCCTTACAATATGGGTATCAAACGAAAGGGGAAGGCCCCAGGTTTCATTTGTACTTCGACATATTTCGATAAATTTATCTATAACTGAGTTATCGGTAAAAATGCGATTGCAGAAAAACCTTAATATTACCCTACAATATTGTATCAAATCAACATTTGAAGTTTAATTCATCCTGGCACAATTTGTCAAAATTTAATTCTTGAAAGGCCCCCTAACGTTACCAACGAATACCGCAAAAGAAAATTTTTGAAAACCGGTTTTCAATACTCTTTTTTCTAAATTTTCAAAATATTCGAATTTGGTAAATTCTTCAGTAGGCAATAATCCTACTAATATTATAAATGTGAATGTAGCGATGTTTGGATGTTTGGATGTCCAGACGTTTGCTTTTGTTCCCTAAAAACGTGAGAATGGCTAGACGGATTTTGTTGAAATTTGGCACGCCTACAGGTTATAGTCTGGAAGGAGCTATAGGCTATTTTTTTTTTTAATTTTGGGGGTTCCGACCCTGCTGGGGAAGGCCCCAGGTTTCATTTTAGCTTCGATATATTTCGATAAATTGATCGATAACTAAGTTATCGGTCAAAATTCGATTGCCCGAAAACCTTAATATTACCCTGCAATATGGGTATCAAATGAAAGGGGATAACTCCAGGTTTCATTTGGACTTCGATAGGTTTCGATAAATGTATCGATAACTGAGTTATCGGTGAAAATGTTATTGCGCAAAAACCTTAAAATTGCCCTACAATATGGGTATCAAACGAAAGGGGAAGGCCCCAGGTTTCATTTGTACTTCAATATATTTCGATAAATTGATCGATAACTGAGCAATCGGTCAAAATGCGATTGCCGGAAAACCTCTATATTACATTACAATATGGGTATCAAACGAAGGTAGATAGCTCTAGGTTTCATTTGGCCTTCGATAGGTTTCGATAAATGTATCGATAACTGAGTTATCGGTGATTGCCCAAAAACCTTAAACTTGCCCTACAATATGGGTATCAAACGAAAGGGGAAGGCCCCAGGTTTCATTTGTACTTCGACATACTTCGATAAATTTATCTATAACTGAGTTATCGGTAAAAATACGATTGCAGAAAAACCTTAATATTACCCTACAATATTGTATCAAATCAACATTTGAAGTTGAATTCATCGTGGCACACTTTGTCAAAATTGAATTCTTGAAAGGCCCCCTAATGTTACCACCGAATACCTCAAAAGAGCATTTTTGAAAACCAGTTTTCAATATTCTTTTTCAAAATTTGGTAAATTCTTCAGTAGGCAATAATCATACTAATATTAGAAATGTGAATGTAGCGATGTTTGGATGTCCAGACGTTTGCTTCTGTTACTCAATCACGTGAGAATGGCAAGACGGATTTTGATGAAGTTAGGAACGCATACAGGAAGGAATTATTGGCTAATTTTTTTATTAATTTTTCGGGTTCGGACGCTTCTAGGGACCATTACTTTTTGATATTTTTTTCCCCCATACAATTCTGAGTATCTATACTTGACCTATACTTATGATATTTCGCATATATGTAGGTATAGGATGGCCCCAGGTTTCATTTGGACTTCGATATATTTCGATAAATTTATCGACAACTGAGTTATTAGTCAAAATGCGATTGCAGAAAAACCTTAATATTACCCTACAAATCAATTTTTACCGCAGTTATGGCATGGAAAGTTTTGTGGAATAATTCACCATAAAGGGGCGGGACCACGCCCATTTTCCAAAAATTTTGTGCATTCGACTTTCTTTGCCCACGAACACTTTAGAGGTGAAATAGAAATGATATAGAGGTAGTTTAAGCAAAGTTATTGCATATTCAATATATCTATGATCCTTTTCAAAATCTTTTGTATAAAGTTGGGCGTGGCCTTACCCGATTTCGGTAATTTTTTTTGCGAAATATTGCCTGTATTGATATAAATATGTGAGCTCAATTTCGTTTTGCTATCTTGAGCGGTTTTTGATTTATGATTAATTATATTTCCAAAATTGACTTAATCAAAAGTGGGCGGTGCCACTCCCCTTTTTAAAAATTTCTTCAAAAATTTACTCTTTGCCTTAACGCTAACGTACACACCGAATTTTATCCTTATTGGTGTATTATTTACTGAATAATCACTCTTTTTGTATTTTCGAAAAAATTATATATATAGAAAGTGGGCGTGGCTTTTAACCGATTTTGCCTATTTTCAATAGCGCTCCGAGATAAGTGAAAAGGAACCTGCATACCAAGTTTCATTGAGATATCTCAGGATTTACTCAAGTTATCGTGTTCACAGACGGACGGACGGACGGACGGACGGACATGGCTCAATCAATTTCTCTTTTCCTCCTGAGCATTTTGATATATATAAGTCAATATCCATCTCGATTCGTTTATGCCGTTACATACTACCGTTAGGCGAATGAAGTTAATATACCTTGTGTACGAAGCACTTCTAGGTATAAAAAAGTAATTGTTGAATAAAACCGGAAAACGATCAGCTAGAATTTCGTTTGAAACGGATTTTGAAACTATAAAATAGCTGAAAGAAGATGCCGTGAACCGTTTCATTCGGCATTTTCATGAAACTTCTTTTTGATTGAGGATAGCTGTGTAATATTATACATAGATGTGAATGTAGCGATGTTTGGATGTTTGGATGTCCAGACGTTTGCTTTTGTTCCCTAAAAACGTGAGAATGGCTAGACGGATTTTGTTGAAATTTGGCACGCCTACAGGTTATAGTCTGGAAGGAGCAATAGGCTATTTTTCTTTTTAATTTTGGGGGTTCCGACCGTGCTAGGGACCGTTTCTTTTCGAAATTTTTTTTATTCCATATAACTCTAAGTATATTGAACCTATACTTATGATATTTCGCATATAGGTATAGAAAGATCGTACAATATGGGTATCAAACGAAAGGGGAAGGCCCCAAATTGATCGATAACTAAGTTATCGGTCAAAATTCGATTGCCCGAAAACCTTAATATTACCCTACAATATGGGTATCAAACGAAAGGGGATAGCTCCAGGTTTCATTTGGACTTCGATAGGTTTCGATAAATGTATCGATAACTGAGTTATCGGTGAAAATGTTATTGCACAAAAATCTTAAAATTGCCCTACAATATGGGTATCAAACGAAAGGGGAAGGCCCCAGGTTTCATTTGTACTTCAATATATTTCGATAAATTGATCGATAACTGAGTCATCGGTCAAAATGCGATTGCCGGAAAACCTCTATATTTCCCTACAATATGTGTATCAAACGAAAGGAGATAGCTCCAGGTTTCATTTGGACTTCGATATATTTCGATAAGTTTAACGATAACTGAGTTATCGGTGATTGCCCAAAAAACTTAACATTACCCTATAATATGGGTCAAAATGCGATTGCCGGAAAACCTCTATATTTCCCTACAATATGGGTATCAAACGAAAGGAGATAGCTCCAGGTTTCATTTGGACTTCGATATATTTCGATAAGTTTATCGATAACTGAGTTATCGGTGATTGCCCAAAAAACTTAACATTACCCTATAATATGGGTATAAAACGAAAGGGGAAGGCAGCAGGTTTCATTTGGACTACGATAGGTTTCGATAAATTGATCGATAACTGAGTTATCGGTGAAAATGTGATTGCCCAAAAACCTTAAACTTGACCTACAATATGGGTATCAAACGAAAGGGGAAGGCCCCAGGTTTCAATTTAGCTTTGATATATTTCGATAAATTGATCGATAACTAAGTTATCGGTCAAAACTCGATTGCCCGAAAACCTTAATATTACCCGGCAATATGGGTATCAAACGAAAGGGGATAGCTCCAGGTTTCATTTGGACTTCGATAGGTTTCGATAAATTGATCGATAACTGAGTTATCGGTGATTGCCCAAAAAACTTAACATTACTCTATAATATGGGTATAAAACGAAAGGAGAAGGCCGCAGGTTTCATTTGGACTTCGATAGGTTTCGGTAAATTGATCGATAACTGAGTTATCGGTGAAAATGTGATTGCCCAAAAACCTTAAACTTGCCCTACAATATGGGTATCAAACGAAAGGGGAAGGCCCCAGGTTTCATTTGTACTTCGACATATTTAGATTAATTTATCTATAACTGAGTTATCGGTGATTTCCCAAAAAACTTAACATTACCCTATAATATGGGTATAAAACGAAAGGAGAAGGCCGCAGGTTTCATTTGGACTTCGATAGGTTTCGGTAAATTGATCGATAACTGAGTTATCGGTGATTGCCCAAAAAACTTAACATTACTCTATAATATGGGTATAAAACGAAAGGAGGAGGCCGCAGGTTTCATTTGGACTTCGATAGGTTTCGGTAAATTGCTCGATAACTGAGTTATCGGTGAAAATGTGATTGCCCAAAAACCTTAAACTTGCCTTACAATATGGGTATCAAACGAAAGGGGAAGGCCCCAGGTTTCATTTGTACTTCGACATATTTCGATAAATTTATCTATAACTGAGTTATCGGTAAAAATGCGATTGCAGAAAAACCTTAATATTACCCTACAATATTGTATCAAATCAACATTTGAAGTTTAATTCATCCTGGCACAATTTGTCAAAATTTAATTCTTGAAAGGCCCCCTAACGTTACCAACGAATACCGCAAAAGAAAATTTTTGAAAACCGGTTTTCAATACTCTTTTTTCTAAATTTTCAAAATATTCGAATTTGGTAAATTCTTCAGTAGGCAATAATCCTACTAATATTATAAATGTGAATGTAGCGATGTTTGGATGTTTGGATGTCCAGACGTTTGCTTTTGTTCCCTAAAAACGTGAGAATGGCTAGACGGATTTTGTTGAAATTTGGCACGCCTACAGGTTATAGTCTGGAAGGAGCTATAGGCTATTTTTTTTTTTAATTTTGGGGGTTCCGACCCTGCTGGGGAAGGCCCCAGGTTTCATTTTAGCTTCGATATATTTCGATAAATTGATCGATAACTAAGTTATCGGTCAAAATTCGATTGCCCGAAAACCTTAATATTACCCTGCAATATGGGTATCAAATGAAAGGGGATAACTCCAGGTTTCATTTGGACTTCGATAGGTTTCGATAAATGTATCGATAACTGAGTTATCGGTGAAAATGTTATTGCGCAAAAACCTTAAAATTGCCCTACAATATGGGTATCAAACGAAAGGGGAAGGCCCCAGGTTTCATTTGTACTTCAATATATTTCGATAAATTGATCGATAACTGAGCAATCGGTCAAAATGCGATTGCCGGAAAACCTCTATATTACATTACAATATGGGTATCAAACGAAGGTAGATAGCTCTAGGTTTCATTTGGCCTTCGATAGGTTTCGATAAACGTATCGATAACTGAGTTATCGGTGATTGCCCAAAAACCTTAAACTTGCCCTACAATATGGGTATCAAACGAAAGGGGAAGGCCCCAGGTTTCATTTGTACTTCGACATACTTCGATAAATTTATCTATAACTGAGTTATCGGTAAAAATGCGATTGCAGAAAAACCTTAATATTACCCTACAATATTGTATCAAATCAACATTTGAAGTTGAATTCATCGTGGCACACTTTGTCAAAATTGAATTCTTGAAAGGCCCCCTAATGTTACCACCGAATACCTCAAAAGAGCATTTTTGAAAACCAGTTTTCAATATTCTTTTTCAAAATTTGGTAAATTCTTCAGTAGGCAATAATCATACTAATATTAGAAATGTGAATGTAGCGATGTTTGGATGTCCAGACGTTTGCTTCTGTTACTCAATCACGTGAGAATGGCAAGACGGATTTTGATGAAGTTAGGAACGCATACAGGAAGGAATTATTGGCTAATTTTTTTATTAATTTTTCGGGTTCGGACGCTTCTAGGGACCATTACTTTTTGATATTTTTTTCCCCCATACAATTCTGAGTATCTATACTTGACCTATACTTATGATATTTCGCATATATGTAGGTATAGGATGGCCCCAGGTTTCATTTGGACTTCGATATATTTCGATAAATTTATCGACAACTGAGTTATTAGTCAAAATGCGATTGCAGAAAAACCTTAATATTACCCTACAATATTGTATCAAATCAACATTTGAAGTTGAATTCATCCTGGCACAATTTGTCAAAATTGAATTCTAAGGTTACCAACAAATACCGCAAAAGAAAATTTTTTAAACCAGTTTTCAATACTCTTTTTTCAAAATTTTCAAAATATTCGAATTTCGTAAATTCTTCAGTAGGCAATAATCCTACTAATATTATAAATGTGAATGTAGCGATGTTTGGATGTTTGGATGTCCAGACGTTTGCTTTTGTTCCCTAAAAACGTGAGAATGGCTAGACGGATTTTGTTGAAATTTGGCACGCCTACAGGTTATAGTCTGGAAGGAGCTATAGGCTATTTTTTTTTTAATTTTGGAGGTTCCGACCCTGCTAGGGACTGTTTCTTTTCGAATTTTTTTTTATTCCATATAACTCTAAGTATATTGAACCTATACCTACTTATGATATTTCAAACGAAAGGGGAAGGAAGGTTTCATTTTAGCTTCGATATATTTCGATAAATTGATCGATAACTAAGTTATCGGTCAAAATTCGATTGCCCGAAAACCTTAATATTACCCTGCAATATGGGTATCAAACGAAAGGGGATAACTCCAGGTTTCATTTGGACTTCGATAGGTTTCGATAAATTGACTGATAACTGAGTCATCGGTCAAAATGCGATTGCCGGAAAACCTCTATATTGCTCTACAATATCAAACGAAAGGAGATATGTAGCTCCAGGTTTCATTTGGACTTCGATATATTTCGATAAGTTGATCGATAACTGAGTTATTCGTGATTGCCCAAAAAACTTAACATTACCCTATAATATGGGTATAAAACGAAAGGAGAAGGCAGCAGGTTTCATTTGGACTACGATAGGTTTCGATAAATTGATCGATAACTGAGTTATCGGTGAAAATGTGATTGCCCAAAAACCTTAAACTTGACCTACAATATGGGTATCAAACGAAAGGGGAAGGCCCCAGGTTTCAATTTAGCTTTGATATATTTCGATAAATTGATCGATAACTAAGTTATCGGTCAAAACTCGATTGCCCGAAAACCTTAATATTACCCGGCAATATGGGTATCAAACGAAAGGGGATAATAACTCCAGGTTTCATTTGGACTTCGATAGGTTTCGATAAATTGATTGATAACTGAGTTATCGGTCAAAATGCGATTGCCCGAAAACTTCTATATTACCCTACAATATGGGTATCAAACGAAAGAAGATAGCTCCAGGTTTCATTTGGACTTCGATATATTTCGATAAATTTATCGATAACTGAGTTATCGGTGAAAATGTTATTGCACAAAAACCTTAAAATTGCCCTACAATATGGGTATCAAACGAAAGGGGAAGGCCCCAGGTTTCATTTGTACTTCAATATATTTCGATAAATTGATCGATAACTGGGTCATCGGTCCAAACACGATTGCCCGAAAACCTCTATATTACCCTACAATATGGGTATCAAACGAAAGGAGATAGCTCCAGGTTTCATTTGGACTTCGATATATTTCGATAAATTTATCGATAACTGAGTTATCGGTGAAAATGTGATTGCCCAAAAACCTTAAACTTGACCTACAATATGGGTATCAAACGAAAGGGGAAGGCCCCAGGTGTCCTTTGTACTTGGATATATTTCGATAAATTGATCGATAACTGAGTTATGGGTCAAAATGCGACCGCCCGAAAACCTCTATATTACATAACAATATGGGTATCAAACGAAAGGGGAAGGCCCCAGGTTTCATTTGTACTTCGACCTATTTCGATAAATCTATCTATAACTGAGTTATCGGTAAAAATGCGATTGCAGAAAAACCTTAATATTACCCTACAATATTGTATCAAATCAACATTTGAAGTTGAATTCATCCTGGCACAATTTGTCAAAATTGAATTCTTGAAAGGCTACCTAATGTTACCAACGAATACCTCAAGAGAACATTTTTGAAACCCAGTTTTCAATATTCTTTTTCAAAATTTGGTAAATTCTTCAGTAGGCAATAATCATACTAATCTTACTAATATATAAAAACGTAAGTTTGTGAGTGACTGCTGATGTTTGTGGTTCTTTATCGTCTGAACAAATGGCCCGATCATTACGAAATTTTGCAGACAGCTTCTTAGGGGTGTAGAATAGGTAACAGGCATTATGAAATTTCGATAAATTTATCGATAATAGAGTTATCGGCCAAAATGTTGTTTTCCGTAAAATTTGAATTGAATTCGCACAAAATTGGTATCAATCCAAAGGGGAAGACCACAGTTCTCATTTTGACTTTGGTTCAATTCGATATATTTATCGATAACTAAGTTATCGGTCAAAATGTGGTTTCGGGTAAACTTTGGAATATTCGCACAAAATTGGTATCAAACGAAAGGGGAAGACCACAGCTTTCATTTGGACTTTGGTTCAATTCGATATATTTATCGATAACAAAGTTATCGATCAAAATGTGGTTTCGGGTAAACTTTGGAATATTCGCACAAAATTTGTATCAAACGAAAGGGGAAGACCACAGCTTTCATTTGGACTTTGGTTCAATTCGATATATTTATCGATAACAGAGTTATCGGTCAAAGTGTGGTTTCGGGTAAACTTTGGAATATTCGCAAAAAATTTGTATCAAACGAAAGGGGGAAGACCACAGCTTTCATTTGGACTTTGGTTCAATTCGCTATATTTATCGATAACTAAGTTATCGGTCAAAATGTGGTTTCGGGTAAACTTTGGAATATTCGCACAAAATTGGTATCAAACGAAAGGGGAAGGCCACAGCTTTCATTTGGACTTTGGTTCAATTCGATATATTTATCGATAACAAAGTTATCGATCAAAATGTGGTTTCGGGTAAACTTTGGAATATTCGCACAAAATTTGTATCAAACGAAAGGGGAAGACCACAGCTTTCATTTGGACTTTGGTTCAATTCGATATATTTATCGATAACAGAGTTATCGGTCAAAGTGTGGTTTCGGGTAAACTTTGGAATATTCGCAAAAATTTGTATCAAACGAAAGGGGGAAGACCACAGCTTTCATTTGGACTTTGGTTCAATTCGATATATTTATCGATAACAAAGTTATCGATCAAAATGTGGTTTCGGGTAAACTTTGGAATATTCGCACAAAATTTGTATCAAACGAAAGGGGAAGACCACAGCTTTCATTTGGACTTTGGTTCAATTCGATATATTTATCGATAACTAAGTTATCGGTCAAAATGTGGTTTCGGGTAAACTTTGGAATATTCGCACAAAATTTGTATCAAACGAAAGGGGAAGACCACAGCTTTCATTTGGACTTTGGTTCAATTCGATATATTTATCGATAACAGAGTTATCGGTCAAAATGTGGTTTCGGGTAAACTTTGGAATATTCGCACAAAGTTTGTATCAAACGAAAGGGGAAGACCACAGCTTTCATTTGGACTTTGGTTCAATTCGATATTTTTATCGATAACAGAGTTATGGATGGGCCCTCGGTGGTATTGGTATGATATGGGTATCAAAAGAAAGGTGTTGACAAAAGATTTAACATGTTTTAGCTATTTTCCAATATAAAACGAAGGTTTTTAGACCAAAACGTAGACCAAAATTGGAGCTAGAAGGTTTTTGTGAAAAAATGGGTCTAAAATGAAAGGTGTTGATGCGATTTTTAAAATGGAGTCATTTTAAATCCTTTTGGGATTGGGATTGAGAAAGGGATAGGTATATGGATGACAATTAAAAAGCAATATGAAAAGACATTTTAAATCCTTTTGGGATTGGGATTGAGAAAGGGATAGGTATATGGATGACAATTAAAAAGCAATATGAAAAGACAAAAGCATATGAAGAGGATGGACGGAGAGGATGTGGAGCTGAAATTAGGAGGGCGAATCACATAATTTAAATGCAAACAAGTTAGTGCTTGGGCAGGACAACGCCTGCCGGGTTTGCTAGTATTATATATGTGAATGTAGCGATGTTTGGATGTCCAGACGTTTGCTTCTGTTACTCAATCACGTGAGAATGGCAAGACGGATTTTGATGAAGTTAGGAACGCACACAGGTTATAGTCTGGAAGGAGTTATAGGCTATTTTTTTTTATTAATTTTGGGGGTTCGGACACTTCTAGGGACCATTACTTTTTGATATTTTTTCCCCCATACAATTCTGAGTATACTTGACCTATACTTATGATATTTCGCATATATGTAGGTATAGGATGGCCCCAGGTTTCATTTGAACTTCGATATATTTCGATAAATTTATCGACAACTGAGTTATTGGTCAAAATGCGATTGCAGAAAAACCTTAATATTACCCTACAATATTGTATCAAATCAACATTTGAAGTTGAATTCATTCAAAAGAACATTTTTGAAAACCAGTTTTCAATATTCTTGAGATGTTTGGATGTCCAGACGTTTGCTTTTGTTCCCTAAAAACATGAGAATGGCAAGACGGATTTTGTTGAAATTTGGCACGCTTACAGGTTATAGTCTAGTTTTGGTTGTTCCGACCCTGCTACGGACCGTTACTTTTCGAAATTTTTTTATTCCATATATTTGAACCTATATTTATGATATTTCGCATACAGGTATAGAAAGATGGTACAATATGGGTATCAAACGAAAGGGGAAGGCTCCAGGTTTCATTTTGGGTTCGATATATTTCGATAAATTTATCGATGATGAGATATCGGTGAAAATGTTATTGCACAAAAACCTTAAAATTACCCTACAATATGGGTATCAAACGAAAGGGGAGGCCCCAGGTTTCATTTGTACTTCGATATATTTCGATAAATTTATCGATGATGAGTTATCGGTGAAAATGTTATTGCACAAAAACCTTAAAATTACCCTACAATATGGGTATCAAACAAAAGGGGAGGCCCCAGGTTTCATTTGGACTTCGATAGGTTTCGATAAATTTATCGATGATTGAGTTATCGGTGAAAATATGATTTCCCAAAAACCTTAAACTTGCCCTACAATATGGGTATCAAACGAAAGGGGAAGGCCCCAAATTCCGTTTGTACTTCGATATAATTCGATAAATTTATCTAAATTTATCTAGAGCGCAACAGTCGGCAACACGGTGACGGTTCCGGAGAGTTGAGTTAAGAGAGGCGGCAGCTGATGACGAGGAGTCAACCGGGCGTGCGAATGGAGCAACGTATGATGCTTATGATGGCAATATTCACACGTCCCCTGACTTCGGCAGTTCCTGGTTTGGTGTGAGTGCGCCAAGCAACGCGAGCAATATCGATGTAAGACAACAAGAAGTAACCGGCGTTCATAATTTGAATCAAGAAATTGCCTACAATAACGGAGCGGATTCGAGCGACGGCAGACGCGGCAATTAAATTTATGTGGTTGGTGTGCCCGTGTGGGACGACGGCTTCTTGTTGGCGTTGGTGAGGAGGCTGGTGATGTCCGAGACATACGTGACGAGGCCACGGGCGAACGTGTGACTTGGACTAACTCCATTACGGGCATCTGTAAGACAGAAGAGATACAAAAAATTAAAAAGGTGACTAATTTGGCAAAGCGACGAGTTTTACGATGGGGCGCGTGATGATTCCCTTTTGGGAGCTAATATCCGCTACGCGAACCCGTTTATCTGGGCCCTGATATATAACCCTGCCCAAGCGCCATTCCTGAGGCGGAAGATTTTCATGGCGCACGACGACCAAGTCGTCGACGGCGATATTCTTTTGGGGAAATTTCCATTTGTAGCGTCGAAACAAACCGTGCGAATGCCCCGAGGAATGTTTCGGTGGAGAGGTCACTGGTGGCTTCGAGATAAATAGCTTTCGTAGAAAAGCAAACGAAGATGCACACGTATCCCTTTGTTATTTTACAAGATCTACCGGAAAAGCTTTTGATGTCAAATGGACCGGCAAAGTCCACACCTGTATTTTCGAAGGGTTTGGAGAGAATCGTTCGCTCCTCCGGAAGAGCAGCCATCATTTGACTTTGTTCCTGTTTTTTATGCACGACGCATGGTTTACAATTATGAATGATGGTTCTTATAAGATTTTTTGCTCGTGGTAATGACGAAAATCTCTCCAAGGGATCCACGTCGCTGGCCAGAAGCGTTATATGGGTTTTTAACTTCCGCACTTCCAAAGAGACCTCCTGTGTTTCGTCCTCTAGAGATGGCCACTGCTCCTCCTCTTTCCGTAACCATGCTGGGTCGTACCACCATAACTCGTTCGACCTTAAATCCTGGGGGTATGCTCCTCTGCTTCCGAGATCCGCCGGGTTGTCCTTTGACTCGACGTGACTCCAATGTCTGGCACCAACTGTTTCCTGGATTTTTGCCACTCGATTAGCGACAAAGGTGTTCCAAGAAGTGGGACGCTTTCTAAGCCACGCTAACAAAATGGTAGAATCAGTCCAGCAGAATATCTTTTCGATTTTAAAGGGGAGTTCGTTTTGAAGCGACTTGAGCATATCAACTACCAAGACTGCACCGCACAATTCTAAACGAGGGAGCGAGATAGTTTTTACTGGTGCAACCTTGGTTTTTGCTAGCAAGAGGTGGGATGATACTAGACCTATGTTATCTACCCGCAAATATATCACCCCCGCGTATGCCTTTTCCGACGCGTCACAAAAGGCATGAATGTGAAATGGTGCCTCGTTAGAAAAGTTTCCCCATCGTGGAATCTGTATATTTTCAATAAACTTATAATTTTCTACGAAGGCTTTCCATCTGAACAGGGTGTGTGCTGTGATAGGTTGGTCCCAAAGAGTGCCATCCGCCCAAATTTGTTGCATCACTATTTTGGCTATGACTACTACAGGCGCGAGCCATCCGGCGGGGTCAAAAAGCTTTGTTATAGACGATAAGACCTCCCGTTTTGTGTAGCTATACTTCGAAGTAAGGGTCTGGACGCTAAAGAAAAAGTGATCGGACTTAGCGTTCTAATACCTAATGCTTTTGTGGTGCTGGTTTCATCGAAAGTTAAAAACTCCCTACTTAAAAGGTGTTCATGAGAAATATCCTTAAGGATTTCCTTGGCATTTGAGGACCATTTCCTCAATGCGAACCCTGCACTACCGAGTGTCTCTATCAGCTGATCTCGCGCTTGCAAAGCTGTGGAACTGTCGTGGAATCCCGCTAGTAGTGGTAACCAGAATGAAAACGGCAAACGGCAAGCGGAATCTGTCAAATTATTTGTACACGTGTTCTTATGGGGAGGCATTTTTTTCAACACGACGCGGCAAAGCGACAATCAATCACAGATGCCGCTGTCGCCAGATTAAATCTAATTCTATTTTGACAAGCGGCAGATGGTGGCGTTTGGTTTTTTTGACAATAAAAACGAAAGGAAGAGTAAATAACTTGTAAAATAAGTTCCAATTATTACAGAATATGTCTCTTTCACACTTTTTAAAACATTTTTTGCTACTTTTCAAGATGATTCGCACCTGTCGCCCCTGCTCACATTATAATCATGTCGCCAATGCTTGACGGCAAATATCGTCAAGCTTCAGTTTTTCGTCGTTGTCGTTCGCCGCCGTCGTGTTCATTGTGGACGGGCCTAGTACGTCGTCTACATACATCGAATTTCTCAAGATCTGAGCCGCTAATGGATGAGAATCTTTACTGTCTTGAGCTAGCTGAAGAAGCGTTCTAATTGCTAAGTATGGCGCGCAATTAACTCCGAAAGTAACGGTCTTTAGCTGAAAATCTGCAATACTACTATGCGGGTCCTTTCTAAAGAAAATTCTCTGATAAGGCCTGTGATTCGGGTGCACTAAAATTTGCCTATACATTTTTTGGATGTCACTGTTGAATACATATTTATACATTCTCCATCGAATAAGAAGTAGGGTCAAATCAGCTTGAAGTATCGGGCCGACATGTAATATGTCATTTAAGCAGACTCCATTCGAAGAGTTGCTCGAAGCGTTAAAAGCTACCCTCAATTTGGTTGTCGTACTTTCGGGTTTAAGGACTGCATGATGAGGCAGGTAAAAGTGATGGGGAGCATGCTCGGTGATTGGTGGTTCTATCTTATCCATATGGCCTAAATCTAAGTACTCGTGTACTACATTAAGGAAGGATTTTTGATTAACCTCGCCTCGTTTCGAATGAATTGCCGTAGAGCAATCGGTCGCGAAGACCCTAGCTTAATATCCGCCGGATAAAAGCTCTTAAATGTTAGGGATGCCACGTATCTACCCTCTTCGTTCCTAGTGGTGGTCTTGACATATAGCTCCTCGCAGAAGGCGTCCTCTTCTGTTTGAAGG
The DNA here is from genome assembly GCA_951509765.1 of Sphenella marginata. Lineage (NCBI taxonomy): Eukaryota > Metazoa > Arthropoda > Insecta > Diptera > Tephritidae > Sphenella > Sphenella marginata. The sequence goes on from OX608078.1 coordinate 28,674,644, forward strand.
TTTTTTCTAGGGATATCTTCTAGTTCCCAGAATTTTCGTAGCTGCCTATCTAACGCGATGTCTTCTCCCATTGAGATTGTTGTGGCGAAACAAGAGACGTGTGCAGTGGAAGACGCCCCAGTGACGATCCACCCGAATACGGTCTCTTGTGATAAAAAGTTGTGGTTGCTGCTACGTTTGACCCCCTCTAACATAACCTTAGGGTATAAATCTCCTCCAATGAGAAGGTCGATTGGTGCACTTTGCAAGAATTTCGAATCTGCTAAAGGAACCTTGGGTAAAATATCTAGAATCGACTCATCAAGCGATGTTGATGGTAAGTTACCTGTCATTTTTGGTAAGACGAACGCTGTTGTTTCTATAAAGAGGTTGGGGTCCCGAGGTGAACCTAACACGAACGAACAGACCTTTGACGAGTTGTTTGAAACCTTTTGGTTCAAACCCGATATCACCGCGTTTGCCTTCGAATAAGGAAGCTTTAAAAGTTTTTTAAGTCTTTCAGAAACAAACGATGCTTCTGACGCTGAATCTATTAAAGCGCGCGCGATATAAGTTGAGCCTAGGTGGCAGATGTGAGAGCTGAGGATAAAGCAGGCGAATTTCTGTTTTCCCCCCCTGGCCCTGAAGTATTTGTTGACGAGGTTGACTGTATGTTTGCGTGGAATGTCTGCGAGGCATTTCCACTAGCAGTTTCTTTCGAAGCTTCGTTATTCGAAGTTGGCTTATGAAGTAGAACATTATGTCTACTTTTGCACTTTGTGCACGAGTATTGACTTTTACAGTCTTTCATTCCATGCCCCTTCGAGAGACAGTTAATGCAGCAGTTATTTTTCTTCACAATAACGAACCTTTCAATAATGGGCAAGGACAAAAATCTAACACAAAAACGTGAGGGGTGCTGCTGCTTAGGACACATTATGTATTGCGGCGCGGAGACCTTTGTGGCTAAAGAAAGCTTCTTTTGATTCGCAGAGATGTGCGAGGGTCCGGTTTTTTGTTGTTGAAGTGGTGTGGCGGATGAACTGGCCCCTTGTACGTCCACTATTGATTCCAGAGTCCTGAATCGTTGTGTAAGAAACTTGTCCATCTGGTCCCCCTCCGGAATCTCCGTTTTGTTGAACAAACTCTGCTCCCATAAGCTGAGTGTTGCCTCCGGTAATTTGCTGGAACCTAAAAAAACTAAGATTGGGTCATAATTCCCCACGTCGACGTTGTACATTTCTAAGGCTGTGAGACACCCGTTAATGTTCCGCTGCAATTCCTTCAGTGCTGATGCGCTTTCGGTCCGAATGGCCGGAAGTGAAAACAGCACTTTTAGTTGGCTATTTACTAAAACCCGCTTGTTTTCGTAGTTGTTTTTTAAATTCATTACATATAGTTGGCATAGTGAACGGACGTGTTTTCTAACCGCTCTCTAAACGATGATGTTTAAATTTTTATCCACTGTTGACTCAAGTGTAATCAAATGACTTTACTTATCTGCATTTCTAATCGTGATTTTCGATTCTAATGTGAGACAGTGACTCTATAATACATAAATACATAAATATATATAATCTGGCTTTATAAGACATAATAATTAAAATTGCTATTTTGCTCAGTTACGCTCAAGTGAGACAGTGACTCTTTTTACCGTACTCATTTTTGTTGTTTTGCCTACCTTGCTCTTAAAATGCCGTGTTTCTGTGCAAATAAGGTAGTGAGATCGCATAAAACAGTGCAATGCGCAAAGTGCAATGATCTTTTTCACTTGGAATGTGTGAATATTCTTCCAGCTGATCTTGAGTGTCTAAGAGAAACAGGGAAGCAGTTTATATGTGACAGGTGTCTTGCTGCTCGGCGAAGCTCCTTTCGCTCGCCGCTCCCTACTGCTGATCCACAACTTATTGAAAGCTTTCTGGAAGGGAATTCCACTTGGTTTGTATTTGGTGGTAAATACAAATGAAGAGAAGATGGCAATGATTGAAACACCGAGTTTAATTGGCAACTTACACTAACAATGATTTGGTTTATTTCAATGAGTACTTCAATGTACATGTAATGTTCTTATGAACTTAATATTAAATATATTAATGGATAGAAAATGGAATTTGTTTAGTTACATAAAGGCCGGTATTAATTACCGCGACAAAGTTTATAAGAAAATTCCAATGAAATTCAATTTCTTAATTGCAAATTAATTAATGAATAGATATTATTCACGTTATACTTCGTTAATTACGTTATGAATAGATGAAATGAAAAAAAAAGAATCTTTATCACCGCGCACTGCAATCGTAGATAAAGCTGGATTTTGAACGTCCCGCGTTGATTGTAGTTACCTCGGTTGATTGAAGAAAATGTAAAGAAGAAGGAATTGATATGCGCTCAGCGCTTTTATAGGGTTCGCAACACTGGAAGTTCGAAGGAAAGCAGGGATGCTTCCTTTGACAGTCATGTCGGGAGACATGACCAACTTTTGCGAGCACAGTGCAGAGATGCATTACGACTTGAGGATCGCATGAGTGCGACTCTCGTCGCTTAAACATGGCGCCCCCGTTGCACTGGTGCAAGGGATGCCTTCAGTTGAGCCAATGCCCGCATAGCTACGTCCAGCTTCTGCCTCTGAATGGAGATTGAGCTTCTTTGCTTACGTTTCTTCTGGCGTTTAGGTACCTGAGGTCGCTTTGCCGGTTTACAGACACCTCTACGTGCGGACACTTGGAGCCGCTTCACCGGCTTACGAATTTGTCGGCTTTTAGACACCTGGCTTCGAACGCTGCTATCATCTTCCCCATCATCGGACGTATCGCCGGGCTCAGTAGTGTGCAGCAAAGTATGATGTAAACCCTCACAAAGTTTGCAAGTGTCGGGGCACGAGCAAAACCGAACGCTGTCGTGGGTACGAGCAAGGCAATTCGGCCAATACCTAAACTGCTTGACTACTTCGCTCCGTTCTTCGATGGTCATTGCCATGAAATCCTTGCAAAACCGCAGTGGGTGAAATTTAAGGCACACTTTGCATTGGTAGATCCGTGGGTCCAGCTTGGTGTTGGATGGTTTTGATCTGTAAAATATGAAAGGTATGAGAAGCTCTTGGAAAACTTAAAACTATGGCGAACTAGTTAATGATTAAGTGTCAAGTGTTGGGTTAAAATTGGGACCTTATCGTGAGAGGGAAGTGGACAGAGCTTGACAATGGGTCGAGTAAAAGTCCCAGTCTGAGTCTTGACATCCGCCACCCTGACACAGTTGTCCGAACCATGATACACTTTTTCGATACGTCCTAGTCTCCATTCGTTGGGGGGGGGGTCATTTTTAATAACCACGAAATCACCAATGGAGAGGTTTTTTTGTGGCAGCTTCCATTTGTACCTATGATGTAGTTCTTTTAGATACTCATCTTTCCAGCGTTGGCTGAATTGTTGATACAACACTTTTAGCTTTTCCCACCGATTTTGTAGGGAGAGATTGTCAATTTGAGGTGCTGGAAAGCCTAGTAGTGGCCCGAGTCGGAGAAAATGTCCTGGAGTTAATGCCAGCAAGTCATCAACATTATCAGACATCGGGGAAAGGGGTCGAGAATTCAGTACTGCTTCGATACGAGCAAGTAGAGTGGCGATTTCTTCAAAAGTGAAGATGTGGTTTCCAACAGTGCGTTTGAAATGATATTTGAAACTCTTTACGGCCGCTTCCCAGGGGCCGCCCATATGAGGAGCATTCGGTGGCAGGAAGTACCATTCGAAGTCAAGTACTGTATATTTGGAGCGTAAGTCATCAGAAGTTTCTTTGAGGAATTTTTTGAAATCCTGTTGGAAGGCGCGATTAGCGCCAACAAAGTTTTTGCCATTGTCTGAAAAGACTCGTTGCGGGAGTCCACGCCTACCCACAAAGCGGGCAAATGCTGCCTGAAATGCTTTGGTTGACAAATCCGAACATGGTTCAAGGTGAATTGCCTTTGTGGAAAAGCAAACGTAGACGCAAACGTATGCCTTCAGTATTGGGGATCTACGAAGGGTTGATGATTTTATTTCGAATGGTCCGGCAAAGTCTAAACCGGTGTAGGTGAATGGTAACGAGAAAGTTGCACGCTCTGGTGGTAGAGCTGCCATAATTTGCGAGCGACTGTTTTGTTTGAAAATAGTACAGACTTTGCAATTCCGTATGCAGCCTTTTACTTTAGATTTTAGCCTGGGAATGTAGTATTCCAGCCTAGCCATTCGAACCATGAGTTGCTGTTCGGCATGCATTAAAACCTCATGCAGAAAGTTAAGAAAAAGATAACATAATCTTGAAGATACCGGAATAATGGCTGGATGTCTTTCATTGTACGAAAGGCCAGCGTTGGCCAAGCGACCATTCACACGGAGAAGTCCATGCTGGTTTAAGAAGGGGTTCAACGTTAAAAGCGAGCTCTTTTTGGAAATTGATTCTCGATTGGCTAATTGAGAATATTCCTTTGGATAATGTCTTTCTTGCGAAAGCCTGATAAGGCGATTTTTGACCCAATGAATTTCCTTTTGCGTAACAACCACGGAGTTATAGCAAATGGGAGAAGTGGACTGTATTGGTTTGAATCGGTGAATAAATCGAAACATGTACGCTATTACGCGTAAGGCTTTAGACCATGAAGAGAAGCGATATAATATATCGGGTTCGTCGTCCAAAACATGAAGAGCTTCAACTTTTCGTTGTTCTTGCGGTAAGACATTTTGTCGAAATGATGTTGGCCAATGGTAGGGGGGTTTAAGTAACCAATCTGGTCCGAGCCACCAGAGTGATTTAAGAAGTAGATCCTGTGGTCTACAACCTCTTGTTCCGAGGTCAGCAGGGTTATGATGGGTAGCTACGTGCCGCCACTTTACATTTCCAACATTTTTGATGATTTCTGACGTACGATTGGCTACGTACACCTTCCATGCGCATGGTGGTTTTTCGAGCCATGCAAGTACAATAGAAGAATCGGACCAAAGAAAGACGTCTGCATAATCGATAGATAATTGGGTAATGACCGTTTTTATGCATTTAGATAATAAGACTGCTCCACACAACTCTAAGCGTGGGAGACTAACTGTCTGTAGTGGTGCTACTTTTGTTTTTGAAAACAGAAGGTGAGAGGATACCGTATTGTCAGATTGCGACCGAATGTAAACGGACGCACAGTACGCTTTCTCTGAAGCGTCACAGAATCCATGGATTTGGATTGATCTGCTAGGCGAGAATTGGGTCCATCTAGGAATTTGAATTTGTTCGATTGTGGGCAAATCGGTAATGAATTGCTGCCACTTTTGAAGTGAAAGGGGCTTCACACATTCGTCCCATTCCGTACCTTCTAACCAAATTTGTTGTAAGAGTATTTTCGCTTGAATGAGAATGGGCGATAGCCATCATGCGGGGTCAAAACGTTTTGAAACTGAGGATAAAATTTGGGGTTTTGTTGCACTGGAGGGTGGTGTCAAATATTCAATTGAATATGAAAAGGAATCGCTTAACGCGTTCCATCGTATACCAAGTGTTTTGGTAGAACTGGAATAATCAAATGTAGAGTCGAGAAGGTGATCTGACCGAATTTGACTCAAAAGTTGAGGATGGTTTGCTGTTATTTTCCGAAGCGGAAACCCAGCTGAAAGCAAACATTGGATTAGCTCAGTTTGAGCTTTTAAACACGATGGGATATCGTGACCACCAGATAATACATCATCGACATATGTTTCTTTAGTTAAAATTTGTTTAGCTAATGGATGGGAATCTTTTGTATCAGTAGCTAGTTTATGCAAAGTGCGAATCGCTAGATAAGGCGCGCAGTTGACTCCGAATGTCACTGTCTTAAGTGCAAAATCGGATAGTTTATCCTTATTGTCTTTACGAAAGAGAATTCGTTGAAACGGTTGATCATCTTCGTGAAGAAGAATCTGTCGATACATTTTTTGTATATCACCGTCAAAGACATACTTATACAAACGCCAATTTAAAATGACAAATAGAAGATCTGTTTGCAAAGTAGGACCAATGTGCAGAATATCGTTAAGCGAAATACCAGATGCCGTGGGTTTGGAAGCATTAAATACCACACGGACTTTTGTAGATTTACTATCTGGCTTGACCACTGAATGATGTGGTAGATAGTATGACCGATACTGTCCATTTTCATGCACTTCATCGGAATCGATTTGCCTCATATGGTCGAGAGTAAGGTACTCTTCTAGAACACGATTGTATTCTTCCTTGAGGGCAGGGTTTTTATTCAGCGTGTGCTCCATTCGGATGGCTTGTCGCAACAAGGTTAGGCTGGAGGGAAAGTTCGATTTGAAGGGTAATCGAACTATATAACGGCCGTCACTTCGCCTGACAGTGGTATTTTGATAGAACTGTTCGCAGTATGAATCCTCGTCAGAAGAAAGGCGAGATTCAGGCAGTTCCTCGAGTTCCCAGAACTTTTTCAATTGAATATTGAGGTTCTCATTAGTATCTTCTACGGCGTACGTATGAAAGGTGGAACAAGAGGTGGGTTGCATGGGCCCGCTCAGATACCACCCAAAAATGGTGTTTTGAGCGAGGGGACTGCCTAGGATCTAGTGTCGAATTCCTTGAAGAAGGATCTGCGGTATGAGATCACTTCCGATCACCATATCTATTGGACCCGGAGTAAAGAAATAAGGATCAGCCAGATCTAGGTCTTTTAGGTCAGATGGATTAGGCTTAGGCAGAGAAAAGGTGGGTAGAAAGCTTGTGAGCTTATGAAGCACAATCGCTTGCGTAACGACTTTCGTGTCAAAACGTTTGGAGATTAACGTTAGTTGACAAACTTTGTTCGCGTTTTCTACCACGATTCCGCCCATTCCAGTTACGGCATAATCTTCCCGGTAAGTAGGGAGATTTAAGCGTTTTTGTACCTTTTCGGAAAAAAAGTTTATTTGCGAGCCTTGGTCGATCAAGGCTCTTATGGTGAATAGTGTGCCCATATGCTCAATTTGCACTTGGGCGGTGGGAAGCAGCGTCTTCTCATGGTTCGCTGAGAAGTTAGCTTGGATATTGGACGCACTGTCAGCAGAGGTGGTCGGTAATTCATCGCAGTTGCCTTGGGTTAGGTTGAAGATTGGATGCCTGGGGGTATTCGGCATTTCCGAAGAGTGGGTGTGCAACAGGGGGGTTGCTTTTGTGGATGGCTTGGCTGATGAAGTCACACTTGCTGACTTAGGTGCTGATTTGGTGGTGGTTTTAGGATGTAGCATCGTGTGATGCGGTTGCCTACAATGAAGACATCTAAAAACGCTTTGACAATTGGTAAGGGTATGGTTATATGCTAGGCAGTTGGTACAATAACCATTTTTCTGTGCGCATTTAGTGCGTTCAGAAACTGCCAAGGTAGGGAATTTAGGACAGGACTTTAAAGCATGATTATTTTGGCATAGCTTACAAGTAAATGCCACTTGTTCCTGAGATAGATAAGACTGCACTTTATTTGGAGTTTTTTGGTTGGAGGAGTTGCGAGGTTTGGCGGTTTTGTAGTTGTGCAGTCGCTCAACAACTTCATACCGACTAGTTAGGAAGCAATCCATTTGGGACCAGTCGGGCAACTCTTTCCTAGACTTTAAGGACTGCTCCTACAGAGAAAGCGTTTCTTCTGGAAGTTTAGTGGAGCAGAGGTATATTAAGATGGGGTCCCATTCGCCCACGGAAACCCCTTGAGAGGTAAGGCAAGAAAGACAATCATTGATTTTGCTCTGAATTCTCTGAATTCCCTCACTGTTTTCTGATGTAACAGGAGGAATGTTGAAGAGGGTCTTCAACTGGTTATCGATCAGAATCCGCTTATTTTCAAAACGGGCTCGAAGAGCTTCCCAGGCCAGTGAAAAGTTTTCATCACAGAGTTTGTAATATTTTACTATAAGGCCTGCCTTTCCCCGAGTTTTATTTCGCAGATGAAATAATTTTTGAGCTGGAGTAAGTTTTGGGTGATTGAGATACACCGCCGTGAACATGTCACGAAAGCTCGGCCACTCCTCGTAACTGCCGTAAAAAATCTGTGTATCGCATGGAGGCACTTTGATACATGGTATCGAAATGTCGATAAAAGACGACGAATGTCTAGCAGTTACGTTTTTATCAGGAGTGGTACCATGAAAGGATTTAACCTGATCGATAATTTGGGATTTACATATGTATGTAGAAGCTATCAGTACACAGTTGGAACTTGTTTGTTGCTTCGCCTTTGAACTCGACTGAAACATGTTTTTCGTCTTCGAGGCAGACGCTCTTATAAGGGATTTGTAAATTCTCCCAACGCTTGTTTAGATCTTGAAGTTTGACATCCAATAAGGTGTCCGTGTTTTCCTCAGGATCTTCTTTTTCAAAATGAGAACAAAAGTTCATTAAATCATTTGAGCAGAAGATAAATTCTGCCATCGCAGCTGAACTAGTAGCCATGATTTAATATTTGAAAGTATTATCAAGATTATGAATTGAAATTGATAAACGATTAGGAGAGTTCCGTACTGATGTGTGCTACCGGGTATAGCAACAAGCAGATAAAATTTATAACTTCAGATGACGCTTCACACTAGTATAACCACAATGGAATTTTCACTCAACTGTATTATGAGTAGGAATTTTTAGAAATATAATCAATAAATGGGCTGTGAGGGGGCTGGACAGACTCAGACGTGCTCTGGGTATAGTAACAATAAAACCAACGTTGGAAATTAAAATAATTTAGTGGCAAAATTCTTGGGAGATACTTGTAAAACGACTTGATTCTGCTACTGTGTATAATATTTGTAGAAGTACAAACTAGAAAATAGTTACTGTATTTATAGGTAGCACGCTGTATGTATCCGTGCACTCGGATGTATTTGGATACTATTAGGCTTACGATTGATTGATGCTATTGGGTATACTAGCATTAATAATAATAATAACTAGTATATCCCGTGGTCGAAATTCGACCACCTTAAATTAGTTTAACTTATTAAATCCTCTGTTCGCATTTTTCTCCAGTACCTAATAGGAGATGGCAAAAACGGTACTTAGTAATGTTTGAAAGTCCACCATCAGACCCACCACTCCTTTCATATTCCGTCAATATTTCAATAAACAAAATTAAATTTCATGGACATATACCAACAACATAGTTAGACTTATAATATATATAATGGTCACATAGAATGATGCCATATCGAACAAAATTGGCCATATGGGTTGAAAGGAATGAAAGTTAATTTTGAGATTCCGTTAACTTCTTAACATTAGCCGGTTTCCAAATTGTGTTTTTTTTTTTGGTATACAGACAGTTTTCTCAATTTTTCTTTTAGTTGTAGATTTTTTGAAGTCTTACAACTTTTTTTCGTCAACGAAAACTTACACTGAAGATGGCGGATCGCCGAAACCGGTTTGTAAACAAACAAAAATTGACAAGGGATGACGGAAAATCGTTCCAATATAAATCTAATATATTCATAAATTGAAATAATTTTTTAGCTTTTTTTTTCAAAAAAATTGGTTTTTTCACTTGAAGATGGATGTCATAAACAGAAAAATATTGAAATATTGGGTTATATGTCGACTCTTTTACAAATAAAAATTTTTAGGAAGAAAATAGTTGATGTCTTTAGGAAAATTAACGCAATTTCAAACTATTTCGTGAATATAAAATTGAAGAACTACAACCTGCGTTTTTACTTTTTGTATATTAAATATGATATATTTCTTAAAAAATATATATTCATAAATTGAAATAATTTTTTAGCTTTTTTTTTCAAAAAAATTGGTCTTTTCACTTGAAGATGGATGTCATATACAGAAAAATATTGAAATATTGGGTTATATGTCGACTCTTTTACAAATAAAAATTTTTAGGAAGAAAATAGTTGATGTCTTTAGGAAAATTAACGCAATTTCTAATTATTTCGTAAATGTAAAATTCAAGAAGCTACAAACTGTGTTTTTACTTTTTCCATATTAAATATGATATATTTCTTAAAAAATATAAATTGATAAATATTGATAAATTGGAATAATTTTTTATATTTTTTCTAAAAATTTGGGATTTTCACTCCAAGATAGAAGTCATAAACATAATAAACAGAAAAATATTGGATTACAAATATAATAAATTAAAAAAAAATATAATAAAAAGTTTTCGTATATTTTAAGGCAAATTCAATTTAGTAAGAAAAAAAAAAACTTAACCTGCCCTGAACACGTCCATGAACCTACGAACGCACGCATCATAGCCGGCACGCTCACCACCTGCGCCACTGCTGTATGTACAACAAAAAAGTCAGATACTGTAGTTAACAGCTTTGGGTTTTGGTGAAAACTTTGATGAATTATTACAAATTAATGAAGCATTTTTTGTTAAATATAATATGCCTACGCAAAGCTCCTGGCCCATGAAAACATATCAAAATATATAATAATTGGAGTTATGCATTTTTTTATGAGATACACTCTGGCAATTGATTGTATGGAAAAAATGTTAGCCTATTAATATATAGATAATGGTCACATAGAATGATGCCATATCGAACAAAATTGGAAGGAAATAAAATTTTCAGTGCGTTTTCCACAAAAAAATTTACATTTCATTGTAAACACTTAAGTTTTTCGGGATTTTAAGATGCATCTAAATTACCGACCGTATATAGTGAAATTTATCAAATTTCATAACATAACTTAAAACCCCGGACTTTTATTTTTTCTCGCCAGCAATAAGGACAAAAATAACGTCCTTATATTTTTAAGGACAGAATTAAAGTCCGAACCAAAATCTTTCATATGATAAGAAATTCATTAAATTTAGATTGGCGGGTTGGTAGATTTTGGCTCGGACTTTCATTCTGTCCTTAAAAAATAAAAGGACAAAGATAACTTTTATTTTTGGCGAGCAAATATAAAAGTCCGAGTTGTCCGATTGTTTTCGTCCGGAAAAGAATAAAAGTCCAGAAATAACTTTTTACTTCGGACTTTTATTTTAAAAGGACTAAAAGTCCCCGTCCCTGATAAAAAAAAAACTTTTGTCCTATTTTCCAGAAAAATTTTAATTTTGAACTATTTTGTGCAATAGAACATGCAAGATATGTTAAAAACAAATGTTTTAGGATGCATCTCAAGAACTACCCGAAAATATTGACCATGAATACTTTTGAATCTCACTTTTATTATAGAATTTTGAAAAAAAATAGAAGTTTGACTGCGTTTTTGAAAAAGAACTAAAATTTTAAATTACATGAATAGCAGAGACTATGAATAATATAGTTCTACTAAAAAATAAAACGGTGTATTTAAAAATTGTATTCAATATTTCATTATTATATGTACATTATCAAATAACGCCCTTATTGAAACAAACTCTGAGATAGGGCATTTTTTAAAAAAAAAAATTTTAAATAGGGTAATCTTCGAAACAGCAGGCAACATGTTTTTTGGCAGGATGGTGAAAATTATCGTAAGGGATGGCAACTCTCGGTCAAAATGAAATTGGACAGACGCGCCGACGCAAGTGTATACATTACTCAATTTGTTAATGAGTAAGAGATGGAGTGCAAATGAAATATGAGTGGAACGAACCGACGCCACTACTTTAGCTCAATATGTTTAATAAGTGAGAGAATAAAAATATTTTACCGTTAGGATTTTGATGACTCTCAATTTGTTAATGTGAGAGCAAATGAAATACGAACCGACGCTCAATGGGAGAATGAAAACATTTTTCCGTTAGGACTTTGCCACATACATATACATTTTTTTTTATTAAAAATGAATTTGGTGTTTATTTCGAAGTTCTCAATATGAGCATTAGGCCACATATGTATACGTTTTTTTTTATTAAAAATGAATTTGGCGTTTATTTCGAAATTCTCAACATGAGCATTAGGCCGGTTTCCATATTGGCTTCTTTAGGGTTTTTTCTCAACAATTTAGATATATATATATAAGTACATTACATATTGACTTTTATATCATTTCAATAATATTCCATGATATTTATATCGTATGACCTCAACTTATATGTATATAGCTATATTTATTATGGAAAATCTATTAGAAAAAAGCAAATTCCTTAAAAAAAATTCATAGAACGACATATGTATATAAGTACATATTGTGTTATAGTTACCCTTTAGTCTTATAGCAATTAAGAAAAAGCAAATTCCTTAAAAAAATGCAATTAAACTACATACATATATAAGTACATATTGTGTTAAGGTAAATTTTAGTAATTTCCCTGCAAAAAAAATAGTCAATATGAAAAAAAAGGAAAAAATTTTATGTTCGAAGTTGGGCTCGAACCATGAAACTCCACGCGTCCCACTCGAGACCATTACACATGCGCATGAGTATGGCATGTCAAATGCTATACCTAAGCGCTAAAGGTTCAGCAAATATTTCCACTAAGAATATATGTACATACATACATACCATATAGATTGAAACGAATGAAAGTTCATTTTGAGATTCCGTTAACTTCTTAACATTAGCCGGTTTTCAAATTGTGTTTTTTTTTTGTCGGTATACAGACAGTTTTCTCAATTTTTCTTTTAGTTGTAGATTTTTTGAAGTCCGTATAGCGGGAGAATATTACAACTTAGACATATGATGGTTTTTTTCGTCAAATTCAACTCGGAAATATTGAAAACACATAACCTAACTGGCCCAATTTAGCCTAAATATGTAAGGATTCCGGTTATATGTCGACTCTTTTACAAATTAAAATTTTTAGGAAGAAAATAGTTGATGTCTTTAGAAAAATTAACGCAATTTCAAACTATTTCGTGAATATAAAATTGAAGAACTACAAACTGCGTTTTTACTTTTTGTATATTAAGTATGATATATTTCTTAAAAAATATATATTCATAAATTGAAATAATTTTTTAGCTTTTTTTTTCAAAAAAATTGGTTTTTTCACTGGAAAATAGATGTCATAAACAGAAAAATATTGAAATATTTCGTTATATGTCGACTCTTTTACAAATGAAAATTTTTAGGAAGAAAATAGTTGATGTCTTTTATGAGATACACTCTGGCAATTGATTGTATGGAAAAAATGTTAGCCTATTAATATATAGATAATGGTCACATAGAATGATGCCATATCGAACAAAATTGGCCACATGGGTTGAAAGGAATGAAAGTTCATTTTGAGATTCCGTTAACTTCTTAACATTAGCCGGTTTCCAAATTGTGTTTTTTTTTGGTATACAGACAGTTTTCTGAAAGTTCATTTTGAGATTCCGTTAACTTCTTAATATTAGCCGGTTTCCAAATTGTGTTTTTTTTTTGGTGATACAGACTGTTTTCTCAATTTTTCCTTTCTTCTTCTTTAAATGGCCATCTAACCGCCTGAGCGATTTTGACCGTCCAACATAGCTCGCCAGTCATTTCTTCTTTGCGCCAATTGGAGACCCCACGAGATCGCAGGTCGGTCTCCACTTGGTCCTTCCATCGGAGTGGTGGTCTTCCTCTTCCTCTGCTTCCACCGGCGGGTGCCGATAAGTATACCTTCTGGGCTGGAGCGTCTTCGTTCATTCGCACGACGTGGCCTAGCCAGCGAAGCCGCTGTGTTTTAATGCGCTGTACTATGTCGACGTCTGCGTAAAGCTCATACAACTCATCATTAAATCTTCTTCGGTACTCGCCGTCGCCAACGCGTAGAGGCCCATAAATCTTTCGCAGAACTTTTCTCTCGAATACTCCCAATGCAGCCTCGTCAGATGTTGTTAGTGTCCACGCCTCTGCACCATATAGCAGGACGGGAGCGATGAGTGACTTGTAGAGTGTGATTTTCGTGCGTCGAGAGAGGACTTTACTTTTCAATTGCCTACTCAGTCCAAAGTAGCATTTATTTGCAAGAGCAATTCTTCGTTGGATTTCTAGGTTGGCATTATTGTTGGAGTTTATGCTAGATCCAAGGTAAACGAAGTCCTTCACTATTTCGACCTTTTTGGTGCCAGCAGTGGCGTGGGTGCCAAGGCGCGAATGCGCTGACTCTTTGCTTGATGACAGCATGTACTTCGTTTTGCCTTCGTTCACCACCAAACCCATTTTTTCCGCTTCTTTTTCTAGTTTGGAGTACGCAGAGGTTACGGCACGGTTGTTAAGGCCGATAATGTCAATGTCGTCAGCATATGCTAATTTTTCCTTTAGTTGTGGATTTTTTTGAAGTCCGTTTAGCGGGAGAATATTACAACTTACACATATGATGGTTTTCTGGTTTCTTTCGTCAAATTCAACTCGGAAATATTGAAAACACATATCTTAACTAGCCCAATTAGCCTAAATATGTAAGGATTCCGGTTATATGTCGACTCTTTAACAAATAAAAATTTTTAGGAAGAAAATAGTTGATGTCTTTAGGAAAATTAACGCGATTTTTAATTAATTTTTTACTTTTTGTATATTAAATATGATATATTTCTTAAAAAATATATATTGATAAATTGGAATAATTTTTTATATTTTTTTAAAAAATTTGGGTTTTTCACTCCCAGATAGATGTCATAAACATAATAAACAGAAAAATATTGGACTAAAAATATAATAAATTTAGAAAAAAAAAATATAGTAAAAAGTTTTCGTATATTTTAAGGCAAATTCAATTTAGTAAAAAAAAAAAAAAACTTAACCTGCCCTGAACACGTCCTTGAACCTACGAACGCTCGCATCATAGCCGGCACGCTCACCACATGCGCCACTGCTGTATGTACAACAAAACAGTCAGATACTGTACTTAACAGCTTTGGGTTTTGGTGAAAACTTTGATGAATTATTACAAATTAATGAAGCATTTTTTGTTAAATATAATATGCCTATGCAAAGCTCCTGGCCCATGAAAACATATCAAAATATATAATAATTGGAGTTATGCATTTTTTTATGAGATACACTCTGGCAATTGATTGTATGGAAAAAATGTTAGCCTATTAATATATAGATAATGGTCACATAGAATGATGCCATATCGAACAAAATTGGCCACATGGGTTGAAAGGAATGAAAGTTCATTTTGAGATTCCGTTAACTTCTTAACATTAGCCGGTTTCCAAATTGTGTTTTTTTTTGGTATACAGACAGTTTTCTCAATTTTTCTTTTAGTTGTAGATTTTTTGAAGTCTTACAACTTTTTTTCGTCAAATTCAACTCGGAAATATTGAAAACACATAACCTAACTGGCCCAATTTAGCCTAAATATGTAAGGATTCCGGTTATATGTCGACTCTTTTACAAATTAAAATTTTTAGGAAGAAAATAGTTGATGTCTTTAGAAAAATTAACGCAATTTCAAACTATTTCGTGAATATAAAATTGAAGAACTACAAACTGCGTTTTTACTTTTTGTATATTAAATATGATATATTTCTTAAAAAATATATATTCATAAATTGAAATAATTTTTTAGCTTTTTTTTCAAAAAAATTGGTTTTTTCACTGGAAAATAGATGTCATAAACAGAAAAATATTGAAATATTGGGTTATATGTCGACTCTTTTACAAATGAAAATTTTTAGGAAGAAAATAGTTGATGTCTTTAGGAAAATTAACGCAATTTCAAACTATTTCGTGAATATAAAATTGAAGAACTACAAACTGCGTTTTTACTTTTTGTATATTAAATATGATATATTTCTTAAGAAATATAAATTGATAGATATTGATAAATTGGAATAATTTTTTATATTTTTTCTAAAAATTTGGGATTTTCACTCCAAGATAGATGTCATAAACATAATAAACAGAAAAATATTGGATTACAAATATAATAAATCAAAAAAAAAAATATAATAAAAAGTTTTCGTATATTTTAAGGCAAATTCAATTTAGTAAAAAAAAAAAAAAACTTAACCTGCCTTGAACACGTCCTTGAACCTACGAACGCACGCATCAAAGCCGGCACGCTCACCACCTGCGCCACTGCTGTATGTACAACAAAAAAGTCAGATACTGTAGTTAACAGCTTTGGGTTTTGGTGAAAACTTTGATGAATTATTACAAATTAATGAAGCATTTTTTGTTAAATATAATATGCCTATGCAAAGCTCCTGGCCCATGAAAACATATCAAAATATATAATAATTGGAGTTATGCATTTTTTTATGAGATACACTCTGGCAATTGATTGTATGGAAAAAATGTTAGCCTATTAATATATAGAAAATGGTCACATAGAATGATGCCATATCGAACAAAATTGGAAGGAAATAAAATTTTCAGTGCGTTTTCCACAAAACAATTTACATTTCATTGTAAACACTTAAGTTTTTCGGGATTTTAAGATGCATCTAAATTACCGACCGTATATAGTGAAATTTATCAAATTGCATAACATAACTTAAAACCCCGGACTTTTATTTTTTCTCGCCAGCAATAAGGACAAAAATAACGTCCTTATATTTTTAAGGACAGAATTAAAGTCCGAACCAAAATCTTTCATATGATAAGAAATTCATTAAATTTAGATTGGCGGGTTGGTAGATTTTGGCTCGGACTTTCATTCTGTCCTTAAAAAATAAAAGGACAAAGATAACTTTTATTTTTGGCGAGCAAATATAAAAGTCCGAGTTGTCCGATTGTTTTCGTCCGGATAAGAATAAAAGTCCAGAAATAACTTTTTACTTCGGACTTTTATTTTAAAAGGACTAAAAGTCCCCGTCCCTGATAAAAAAAAAACTTTTGTCCTATTTTCCAGAAAAATTTTAATTTTGAACTATTTTGTGACTCTCAATTTGTTAATGTGAGAGCAAATGAAATACGAACCGACGCTCAATGGGAGAATGAAAACATTTTTCCGTTAGGACTTTGCCACATACATATACATTTTTTTTTATTAAAAATGAACTTGGCGTTTATTTCGAAGTTCTCAACATGAGCATTAGGCCGGTTTCCATATTGGATTCTTTAGGGTTTTTTCTCAACAATTTAGATATATATATATAAGTACATTACATATTGACTTTTATATCATTTCAATAATATTCCATGATATTTATATCGTATGACCTCAACTTATATGTATATAGCTATATTTATTATGGAAAATCTATTAGAAAAAAGCAAATTCCTTAAAAAAAATTCATAGAACGACATATGTATATAAGTACATATTGTGTTATAGTTACCCTTTAGTCTTATAGCAATTAAGAAAAAGCAAATTCCTTAAAAAAATGCAATTAAACTACATACATATATAAGTACATATTGTGTTAAGGTAAATTTTAGTAATTTCCCTGCAAAAAAAAATAGTCAATATGAAAAAAAAGGAAAAAATTTTATGTTCGAAGTTGGGCTCGAACCATGAAACTCCACGCGTCCCACTCGAGACCATTACACATGCGCATGAGTATGGCATGTCAAATGCTATACCTAAGCGCTAAAGGTTCAGCAAATATTTCCACTAAGAATATATGTACATACATACATACCATATAGATTGAAACGAATGAAAGTTCATTTTGAGATTCCGTTAACTTCTTAACATTAGCCGGTTTCCAAATTGTGTTTTTTTTTTTGTCGGTATACAGACAGTTTTCTCAATTTTTCTTTTAGTTGTAGATTTTTTGAAGTCCGTATAGCGGGAGAATATTACAACTTAGACATATGATGGTTTTCTGGTTTTTTTCGTCAAATTCAACTCGGAAATATTGAAAACACATAACCTAACTGGCCCAATTTAGCCTAAATATGTAAGGATTCCGGTTATATGTCGACTCTTTTACAAATAAAAATTTTTAGGAAGAAAATAGTTGATGTCTTTAGGAAAATTAACAAAATTTCAAACTATTTCGTGAATATAAAATTGAAGAAGCTACAAACTGCGTTTTTACTTTTTGATATATTTCTTAAAAAATATATATTGATAAATTGAAATAATTTTTTAACTTTTTTTTTCAAAAAAATTGGTTTTTACACTTGAAGATGGATGTCATAAACAGAAAAATATTGAAATATTGGGTTATATGTCGACTCTTTTACAAATAAAAATTTTTAGGAAGAAAATAGTTGATGTCTTTAGGAAAATTAACGCAATTTCAAACTATTTCGTGAATATAAAATTGAAGAACTACAACCTGCGTTTTTACTTTTTGTATATTTAATATGATATATTTCTTAAAAAATATATATTCATAAATTGAAATAATTTTTTAGCTTTTTTTTTCAAAAAAATTGATCTTTTCACTTGAAGATGGATGTCATATACAGAAAAATATTGAAATATTGGGTTATATGTCGACTCTTTTACAAATAAAAATTTTTAGGAAGAAAATAGTTGATGTCTTTAGGAAAATTAACGCAATTTCTAATTATTTCGTAAATGTAAAAAACTGTGTTTTTACTTTTTCCATATTAAATATGATATATTTCTTAAAAAATATAAATTGATAAATATTGATAAATTGGAATAATTTTTTATATTTTTTCTAAAAATTTGGGATTTTCACTCCAAGATAGAAGTCATAAACATAATAAACAGAAAAATATTGGATTACAAATATAATAAATTAAAAAAAAATATAATAAAAAGTTTTCGTATATTTTAAGGCAAATTCAATTTAGTAAGAAAAAAAAAAAACTTAACCTGCCCTGAACACTTCCATGAACCTACGAACGCACGCATCATAGCCGGCACGCTCACCACCTGCGCCACTGCTGTATGTACAACAAAAAAGTCAGATACTGTAGTTAACAGCTTTGGGTTTTGGTGAAAACTTTGATGAATTATTACAAATTAATGAAGCATTTTTTGTTAAATATAATATGCCTATGCAAAGCTCCTGGCCCATGAAAACATATCAAAATATATAATAATTGGAGTTATGCATTGTTTTATGAGATACACTCTGGCAATTGATTGTAAGGAAAAAATGTTAGCCTATTAATATATAGATAATGGTCACATAGAATGATGCCATATCGAACAAAATTGGAAGGAAATAAAATTTTCAGTGCGTTTTCCACAAAACAATTTACATTTCATTGTAAACACTTAAGTTTTTCGGGATTTTAAGATGCATCTAAATTACCGACCGTATATAGTGAAATTTAACAAATTTCATAACATATCATTAACATAACTTAAAACCCCGGACTTTTATTTTTTCTCGCCAGCAATAAGGACAAAAATAACGTCCTTATATTTTTAAGGACAGAATTAAAGTCCGAACCAAAATCTTTCATATGATAAGAAATTCATTAAATTTAGATTGGCGGGTTGGTAGATTTTGGCTCGGACTTTCATTCTGTCCTTAAAAAATAAAAGGACAAAGATAACTTTTATTTTTGGCGAGCAAATATAAAAGTCCGAGTTGTCCGATTGTTTTCGTCCGGATAAGAATAAAAGTCCAGAAATAACTTTTTACTTCGGACTTTTATTTTAAAAGGACTAAAAGTCCCCGTCCCTGAAAAAAAAAAACTTTTGTCCTATTTTCCAGAAAAATTTTAATTTTGAACTATTTTTTGCAATAGAACATGCAAGATATGTTAAAAACAAATGTTTTAGGATGCATCTCAAGAACTACCCGAAAATAGTGACCATGAATACTTTTGAATCTCACTTTTATTATAGAATTTTGAAAAAAATAGAAGTTTGACTGCGTTTTTGAAAAAGAACTAAAATTTTAAATTACATGAATAGCAGAGACTATGAATAATATAGTTCTACTAAAAAATAAAACGGTGTATTTAAAAATTGTATTCAATATTTCATTATTATATGTACATTATCAAATAACGCCCTTATTGAAACAAACTCTGAGATAGGGCATTTTTTAAAAAAAAAAATTTTAAATAGGGTAATCTTCCAAACAGCAGGCAACATGTTTTTTGGCAGGATGGTGAAAATTATCGTAAGGGATGGCAACTCTCGGTCAAAATGAAATTGGACAGACGTGCCGACGCAAGTGTATACATTACTCAATTTGTTAATGAGTAAGAGATGGAGTGCAAATGAAATATGAGTGGAACGAACCGACGCCACTACTTTAGCTCAATATGTTTAATAAGTGAGAGAATAAAAATATTTTACCGTTAGGATTTTGATGACTATCAATTTGTTAATGTGAGAGCAAATGAAATACGAACCGACGCTCAATGGGAGAATGAAAACATTTTTCCGTTAGGACTTTGCCACATACATATACATTTTTTTTTATTAAAAATGAATTTGGCGTTTATTTCGAAGTTCTCAATATGAGCATTAGGCCACATATGTATTAAGGCGCCTCACGCTCCATACAAAAAAAAATGGACACCCTGTTTCCATCGGAATTATAAACTTCAATGTATTTTAGGACCTTGGTCAAAATATTTCGAAAAAATATTAAAATTTACCGGAGCTAAACCGCGTTAAAAAAACGCTAAAAATATCGTTTTTTATGTATAAAAGGAGTATGAGAAAATATTTTTTAATAAAAAGCACCTGAGATGATGAACTAGCTGGAGTACAAAAGGTAAGCATAAAAAAGTTTGAAAATTTTATCAACGCAATCCAAATATTGAAATGTATGATGCTGTTTTTGGTCATATTTCGAGGGGTATGTTTGTGGAAAACTTTAATAACTCAGCCAATTATTAACGGATTTAGACGATTAGGATATCATTTAAAAGGTATTTTCGAGATGTTGCCATTTCTGCAAAATTGAACCCTTTTTGGTCCAATTTCACACATTGCGAATATTTGCACACAGGTGCACAATAATAGTATTGATAAAATTTTTGAACTTTTTTATGATTACCTTTTGCACTTTATCATCTCAGATGCTTTTTATTAAAAAACATTTTTTCATACTCCTTTTATACATAAAAAACGATATTTTTAGCGTTTTTTTGACGCGGTTTAGCTCCGGTAAATCTTAATATTTTTTCGAAATATTTTGGGAGAGTCCTTAGAAAAGAGTGAATTTTGAAATTCCGGTGGAAGCAGTGCAACTTTTTTTTGCGAGGCACCTTAATATGTATACGTTTTTTTTTATTAAAAATGAACTTGGCGTTTATTTCGAAGTTCTCAACATGAGCATTAGGCCGGTTTCCATATTGGATTCTTTAGGGTTTTTTCTCAACAATTTAGACATATATATATAAGTACATTACATATTGACTTTTATATCATTTCAATAATATTCCATGATATTTATATCGTATGACCTCAACTTATATGTATATAGCTATATTTATTATGGAAAATCTATTAGAAAAAAGCAAATTCCTTAAAAAAAATTCATAGAACGACATATGTATATAAGTACATATTGTGTTATAGTTACCCTTTAGTCTTATAGCAATTAAGAAAAAGCAAATTCCTTAAAAAAATGCAATTAAACTACATACATATATAAGTACATATTGTGTTAAGGTAAATTTTAGTAATTTCCCTGCAAAAAAAATAGTCAATATGAAAAAAAAGGAAAAAATTTTATGTTCGAAGTTGGGCTCGAACCATGAAACTCCACGCGTCCCACTCGAGACCATTACACATGCGCTATTGGAACACATGAGTATGGCATGTCAAATGCTATACCTAAGCGCTAAAGGTTCAGCAAATATTTCCACTAAGAATATATGTACATACATACATACCATATAGATTGAAACGAATGAAAGTTCATTTTGAGATTCCGTTAACTTCTTAACATTAGCCGGTTTCCAAATTGTGTTTTTTTTTTGTCGGTATACAGACAGTTTTCTCAATTTTTCTTTTAGTTGTAGATTTTTTGAAGTCCGTATAGCGGGAGAATATTACAACTTAGACATATGATGGTTTTCTGGTTTTTTTCGTCAAATTCAACTCGGAAATATTGACCTAACCTAACTGGCCCAATTTAGCCTAAATATGTAAGGATTCCGGTTATATGTCGACTCTTTTACAAATAAAAATTTTTAGGAAGAAAATAGTTGATGTCTTTAGGAAAATTAACAAAATTTCAAACTATTTCGTGAATATAAAATTGAAGAAGCTACAAACTGCGTTTTTACTTTTTGATATATTTCTTAAAAAATATATATTGATAAATTGAAATAATTTTTTAGCTTTTTTTTTCAAAAAAATTGGTTTTTTCACTTGAAGATGGATGTCATAAACAGAAAAATATTGAAATATTGGGTTATATGTCGACTCTTTTACAAATAAAAATTTTTAGGAAGAAAATAGTTGATGTCTTTAGGAAAATTAACGCAATTTCTAATTATTTCGTAAATGTAAAATTCAAGAAGCTACAAACTGTGTTTTTACTTTTTCCATATTAAATATGATATATTTCTTAAAAAATATAAATTGATAAATATTGATAAATTGGAATAATTTTTTATATTTTTTCTAAAAATTTGGGATTTTCACTCCAAGATAGAAGTCATAAACATAATAAACAGAAAAATATTGGATTACAAATATAATAAATTAAAAAAAAATATAATAAAAAGTTTTCGTATATTTTAAGGCAAATTCAATTTAGTAAGAAAAAAAAAAAACTTAACCTGCCCTGAACACTTCCATGAACCTACGAACGCACGCATCATAGCCGGCACGCTCACCACCTGCGCCACTGCTGTATGTACAACAAAAAAGTCAGATACTGTAGTTAACAGCTTTGGGTTTTGGTGAAAACTTTGATGAATTATTACAAATTAATGAAGCATTTTTTGTTAAATATAATATGCCTATGCAAAGCTCCTGGCCCATGAAAACATATCAAAATATATAATAATTGGAGTTATGCATTGTTTTATGAGATACACTCTGGCAATTGATTGTAAGGAAAAAATGTTAGCCTATTAATATATAGATAATGGTCACATAGAATGATGCCATATCGAACAAAATTGGAAGGAAATAAAATTTTCAGTGCGTTTTCCACAAAACAATTTACATTTCATTGTAAACACTTAAGTTTTTCGGGATTTTAAGATGCATCTAAATTACCGACCGTATATAGTGAAATTTAACAAATTTCATAACATATCATTAACATAACTTAAAACCCCGGACTTTTATTTTTTCTCGCCAGCAATAAGGACAAAAATAACGTCCTTATATTTTTAAGGACAGAATTAAAGTCCGAACCAAAATCTTTCATATGATAAGAAATTCATTAAATTTAGATTGGCGGGTTGGTAGATTTTGGCTCGGACTTTCATTCTGTCCTTAAAAAATAAAAGGACAAAGATAACTTTTATTTTTGGCGAGCAAATATAAAAGTCCGAGTTGTCCGATTGTTTTCGTCCGGATAAGAATAAAAGTCCAGAAATAACTTTTTACTTCGGACTTTTATTTTAAAAGGACTAAAAGTCCCCGTCCCTGATAAAAAAAAAAACTTTTGTCCTATGTTTAAGCGACATACATACATACATAAGCTACGGTTTTTCATTCGTTTATTTTATTTGCATTGCATGCTATTGTAATTCGCAATCAGCTTATAAAATATTTCGAAGATATAGTTTATGTTTTGGAAAGCCAAAGTGTGGTTTTTCATAAGGAAAATGAGGAAGCCAATCTCGCGCCATGCCTCAGAGCCAACAGTGCTCGCCACCAACAAATACATATAGGGTGTCACAGGTGTCCCGCACCTCCCGTTCTCTAAAGAACAAAATGTTTTTAACATTTGCGCAACACGGTCATCAGAACCTGAGCCAAATGATTTAATAAATACTGTTTGAGCAAAACGGTCACATAGCACCTGAGCCAAATAATAAAATGAAATAAAAAATAATAATAACTTTAAAAAACAACTCGCCTTCTCTAAAGCTTAGCCGTCTAGGGGAGCCGTCTAGGGGGGCGAGGATGTTTAAGCGACATACATACATACATAAGCTACGGTTTTTCTTGTAATTATGTATATTATTCGATAGAATATGTATGCAAGTGTATGATGTCCTCGTCGCTAACGTCGTTGTAATATTTAGGAGTAGGGAGAGGTGGAGATGGTTGTTTACTTTTCATCTTCATCTTCTAACTAGATCTATTCTAAGAGAAAACGTGCAACGATCTTAAGAATTTGCATGCTGCTCTTTTATGATTCTATATCCAATTCACCATTACTTTGTGCCTCCTGTTCATCTTCGGATTCTGATTCTTCTTCAGCTGATTGCAGCCATTCCACACATTTGCGCATTTGCTCTAAGAAATGCATTTTACCCCTGCTGGAGTGAGCATCTTTGTACCATCTGAGTATGCTTTCCTCTGATAGATATAACTTCGGTTTTATAAAATAGCAGTATAATCTTCTGGAAGGCCTTCATGAAGTTCATATTTTTATAACAGAATTCTTGTACCTTCAAACTTAAAGCCAATTCAGAACGTTCGGTTGAAGCGAATGCCTTCAACAAAGGGCAATAGTTTTTAAGATGTCGCACCGCTTGATCGGTGACCAAGTGACATTATAGTCGACCAAATAATAATAATAATCTCATGATCGGGAATGCTATTACGCTGTGCGCATTCCCTAATATCTGCTGTGATCTCCGAGTGTGCTTTCTCGTCATTAATGTCATCGATAAGTGTTTGTTGGAGCTCACGCTTGGCCTCTTGGCTGGCCTGCGCTTTATGTAGTTTCATGATTTCAGTTAAATCCTTTTCCCGGAAACCCCTTTTAAATATTCTTCAGCACGCTTGTTTGGTGGGAAAAAGTCCATTCGTACATTTAATTCATGTTTCCCAATGACAACATTCGGAGCAACAGAAATAGTTAGGAACTATAAATGGTCAGCAATTCAACTCAAATTTCAAAATTAAAAGCCAGATTTGTCGTAAAGTAGGCCCATTGCTGCCAATGCCAAATTAATCACCCAAATTTTTATTTCAATGAATAGGTACACTGCCGCCGTATGTGGGTATCAGCATATATCCAATAAAACTCTAGAAGAGTTGTGTCTGTATATCGAAAATTTCTTTCAAAACTGACTGGGGAGGACTTGGCAGATGTTGAGGCACAGCTCCAAACGTTAGTTAAACAATTTTCGATTTCGAAGTCGCGAAGGCGTATTTTAGGAGCCAAAATTTTCCATTTTGTTGAATTGTGTAAGACTCTTAAGTTAATAACACGGTTATTTAAGAGCCAGAATTCTTCATGTTGTTGAATTTTGTAAGTCTCCAGTACCTCAAACTGTTGATGTAGATGAGAAATGGGGATTTTCGTCTAGGGCCCCCTTATGACTCTGGGGGGTACTCTTGTTGTCTTGTGGGTAGGTGCAAATGGGTATGAATGCTATGCTTGGGTGATATGCGGCGAGTTGTTGCCGCAAAATTCTCAACTTCTGTGGCAGATCGGTTCGTCCGTCTGCGGTAGGGTTTCGGTTGGCCTCGTTCCGTTTGAACGAGTGCGTTTATTTTCTTGTAGCTGATCGGTTTGTCCGATTGCGGTGGGTATTAAAGAACTTGTTACATTTTAGTTTTGATTTTGTTAAGTCGCTTTGCCTTAAGTTATGGCTTCCCTAATTCATTAAGTAATTAGAAGTGGAATTAGGGAGATTGAGAGGTGGAATATCACTAATGATCGCCATCCTCGTTACCGGATGGTAGTAGAACCAATTTCGTAATTGGTCTGGTAGTCTGGCCCCTTGCTGTATCGAGTTCGACGACTCGGACTGGTTTATCGGGTCCCCGATGTAATTCCGCAATTCGACCTAATCTCCATTCGTTGGGGGGTAAGTTGTCCTCCTTTATGACGACCAGGTCTCCTCGTTTCAAGTTAGATTGTGGATGTTTCCACTTCACACGTTTTTGCAATTCGGTGAGGTACTCGGTTTTCCATCGTTTGCAAAACGTTTGGTGTAGGGACTTAAGTTTTTCCAATCGGTTGACGAGCGAAGCGCGGTTCTCGCTAACGTCGATCTCCGGTGGGGCTAATAAATGCCCACCGATGAGGAAATGCCCTGGGGTTAGTGGCTCCAGGCTAGACGGATCATTTGTGCTTAATGGTTGTTGTGGAGTTGAGACACGACTCAATTCTACAAAGTAGGGTGCTGAACTCTTCAAGAGTAAATTTATGATCTGAAGCGATCCTCTTGAAGTGGTGCTTAAAGCTTTTTACCCCCGCCTCCCATAATCCGCCCATGTGAGGAGCGCCTGCTGGGATGAAATTCCATGTCAGGGCTTGATGGCTGTATTTGGATAGGGTTTGAGTGCGAGCGTCCGCTAAGAAGGCTTTAAGCTCGGAACGGAGCGCCCTGGATGCTCCGACAAAGTTAGATCCGTTGTCGGAGTAGATATTCTTTGGACAACCCCGTCTACCAACGAACCGATCGAAAGCTGTCAGGAAGGCGGCAGTACTCAGGTCGCTAGTGGCCTCCAAATGAATAGCCTTGGTAGAAAAACAAACAAAGAGGCAGACGTAGCCCTGTAGGATTTTATGTCGAAAGGTCCGGCGAAATCTACGCCGGCATTTGTGAATGCTCGGGAAAAGGTAGCGCGTTCCGGTGGAAGGTTCCCCATAAGTTGGGTTTGAGACCGCTTCCGGTAAATAGTGCAAACCTTGCAATTATGAATGACAGAACGGATCATATTTTTTACCCTCGGGATCCAATATTGCGTACGTATGAGACGCAACATGAGTTGGTTTTCACCGTGAAGTGCGATCTGGTGGATAAACTGGACGAGAAGACGCGTGAAACGACAGGCGTAGGGGAGAATGATCGGGTGGCGCTCGTTGTAGGCGAGGTCTTGGGAGGCGGCAAGACGACCGCCCACCCTCAAAATGTTATGGTCGTCAACGAAGTGGTTCAGGGGCAGGACGTCGCTTTTCGTCCCGATGGGTTTTCCGGACTTTATGTTAGCCAATTCTTCAGGATATTGTTTCTTTTGATAAATTTCCATTAAGCGTTTAGTCGTTGCCTTAATTTCGTCGGGCGAAATGAGGTACGACTGCGCTTTAAACGAAGATTTGGTTTTAGGATTAGTTCTTTGAGAGAACCTCATGACGTATGATATAACTCTCAAAGCTCTGGAAAAATCGGAAAATCTATCAAGGGGGTCCTCACTATGTTTTACTTGCACAGCTGCGTGGCTTTGTATCCTTTTCCCTTCAATGTTCGTACCATATTCCTTTTCCTGGGTAGGCCATTTTGTCTTATCTTCTTGTAACCAAGAAGGTCCCTGCCACCACAAAATGTTTTCGACTAAGTCCTTCGCGGATAGTCCTCTGCTGGATTGTGTGCGGATTCGACATGGTGCCAAGCTCTGTTTCCAACTTTCTCTACGATTTTTGTTACCCGGTGAGCGACGAAGGTTGACCAGGAGCAGGGGGGTTTTCTGATCCATGCTAGAACAATCGTCGAGTCTGTCCATAGATATGTGTTTATATTTCCTACGTTTAGGTTTTCGCGGATGGAATCTATTATTTCGGCCAACAAGACCGCCCCGCATAGCTCAAGTCGTGGTAATGATATTGCTTTCACGGGGGCTACTCTTGTCTTCGCCATTAAAATATTGACGTGTACTTGATCCTTCACCTTTGCTCGTAGGTAGACTGTAGCTCCATAAGCCTTCTCTGAGGCGTCGCAAAACCCATGTATTTCTACGTCGTTAGTCGGTGTAAAATATACCCATCGTGGTATTCGTATCTGATCAATTGCAGGGTAATCCTGCATAAAAGTTTGCCATCGTTCGAGGGTAGTTGGCGACACTGGCTCGTCCCAATCTGTCCCTTCCAGCCAGATGTTTTGCACTAGGATTTTGGCTACGATGATGATTGGGGCCAGCCAACCTAGGGGGTCGAACAGTTTGGCAATAGCCGAGAGTATTGCCCTTTTGGTTAAAAGATCTCGATTGTCGATTGGTTTCGCTATAAAGTAGAAGTGATCAGAATGTGCGTTCCAACGTATACCTAGTGTTTTGGCAGTGCTGGAGTCTTCGAACTCCAGAAACTCTTCATTGAGTAGATGTTGTTTAGGTAGCCCCTTGAGTATTTTACTGCAATTGGAAGTCCATTTTCGAAGTGGGAAACCTGCCGAATGTAGTGCTTGCGTGATTTCGTCTCTCGCTTGGATCGCAGAATCAATGGTGTGACCTCCTGCCAGGACGTCATCAACGTACATACTTGTGCGCAGGATATTTGCAGCTATTGGTAATGAAGGCTCGACGTCATCTGCCAGTTGGTGCAGTGTCCTTATCGCCAGATATGGGGCACAGTTCACACCAAAGGTTACCGTCTTCAACTCGTAGGCGCGGATCGGATCCTTGGGATTGGTGCGAAAGACGATCCTTTCGTATTGTGTGTGGTTGGCCTTTACCCATATCTGACGGTACATCTTTTCGATGTCGCTGTTGAAAACATATTTGAAGAACCTCCAGCGCAGTAAGAGGATCGTTAAGTCGGCCTGGAGGACTGGGCCTGTATGTAGCACGTCATTCAGACTTGTGCCATTAGCCGTAGGACACGATGCATTGAATACCACTCTGACTTTGGTGGTTGTGCTGTCTTCCTTTATGACCGCGTGGTGGGGCAAGAAATAACAGTCTGTGGACTGTGGTGGTATGACACTAGGAACTTTTGACATATGGCCCAATGTCTCGTATTCCGATACTACCCTATTGTACTCTGTCTGTAGGGCCGGTAACTTTGATAGGCGCGTCTCATTCCGATAGAATTGAGAGCAGACACCCTTAAGAGAAGGCCCTAAGCAGATGTTGTTAGGAAACTCCTGTTTGAAAGGGAGGGCGACTGTATATTTTCCGTCGGAGTTTCTGGTCGTTGTGGCCTTGAACAGTGCCTCGCAATAGGCATTATCTTCATTGAATTGCCGTTTCTTTGGCATATTTTCCAATTCCCAGAAAGAGGTTAACTGCTTATCTAGGTTGATTTCATTGAAAAAAGATACGCGATGGTTGGTTGGGTGAGGTGCGTCCGCGCGACCTGTTAAAATCCAACCGAAGACGGTTTCTTGGGCGAGAAGCGTATTTAGAACGTTCTTCCGTATACCGTTCAGGATAATTTGGGGATAAATGTCGCCTCCTAGGATGAGGTCAACTGGTTCATTAATGAAGAACCTTTTATCCGCCAAGATTAAGTCAGGGAATGCTTGCCGAGTCATTGCGTTAACTTGACAAGTTGGAAGATCCCCTGTAAGTTGTGGTAGGACCAGGACCACTGTATCAATGCGCACTAAGGGGTCTGTGAGGGAACCTAATTTGATTTGACACGACTCTTTAACCTGCGCTGATGGCGTATTATTGATGCCCGAAACTTGGACATGCATGCGTTTTGACTGCAGGTTTATTCTCCTCTTTAGTCTTTCTGTTATGAAAGAACACTCAGAGCCGGAGTCGATCAGTGCTCTAGCGGAGTAATTGACTCCATTGGAGTGGATGTTAACCCGAGCCGTTCCTAATAATACCCCCTTAGTTGTATTAGCATGGCAAGACGAGACGTTATTAATATCTTTCCTCTTTTCAGTGTTGTGCCTTGCGTGACACGAGCTGCAATTAAATGAACTTGTGCATCGTGTCACTGTGTGTCCCGCCGACAGGCAGTTCAAGCAACAATTGTTGGTTTTTATGTAGGCTATTCTGTCTGCAGTGGTTAGTCCGCGGAATTTCGGACAATTTCGTAATTTGTGCTCTTTGCTGTTGCACATTTTACATGAAGCTTTTGGGACGCTGGCTTGGTATACTCCAAGTTTCGCCGGCGTATCCCGTGCATTATTTTGACTCCTGGGTGCTTTGGATGGCTTGCTACCCCGGAGGTCAGAGACGGTTTCAAACGTTTGGAACCGATTGGACAGGAATTTGTCCATGTCCTCCCATTTTGGAATCTCTGTTTTGTTCTCTATGGTTTGTTCCCATAAAGCCAGAGTGCATTCCGGGAGTTTCGTGGAGCATAAGTAAGTGATTATTGCGTCCCAATTGGAAATGTCGATTTGATGACATTGGAGCGCCGAAATGCAATTATTAATGTCGCGTTGCAACTTTTTAATTCCCGTACCGCATTCACTTTCAACTGCGGTTAAACTAAACAAAGTTTTCAATTGAGTGTTAACCAGGATACGTTTGTTTTCGTACCTGTCACTCAGGTTTTTCCAGGCTGTTGAAAAGCCTTCGTTTGTGAGCGGACACCTGCGCACAATTTCTTTTGCTTCCCCTTCAGTTTTTAGGTTGAGGTGGTATAACTTTTCAACCGGGGTAAGGCGTTTGTTCAATATGTAGATGGCCGTGAACAAATCCCTAAATGTTGGCCAAGAAAGATAGTCGCCTTTGAACACTTCGGTGTCACAAGGAGGGAGGCGTATGTTATTTTCTCTGCTGGAAGATTCAGAGACTTTGGGGGCAGTTGTGGCAGGTACGGATAACTTCTCGACATCCGCATTAATTGTGGCCATGCATTTCGCGTAGCATGCAAAACAGGCCTTGTTTTTATGTCGTAAAGACTGCAAGTCCTCTTTGGAGAGGTCAGGTAAGGTGAGTAGACTCTCATATGTGGCTTTAGTCTTCTTCCACAATGACTTTAACTCTTCTTGCTGTATTGCAAGGGTGTGCTTATCCAGCTCTTCTATCTGTATAGAGCTGAAGTCTTGCTCAAATTCAACTATACAGTCGGATAGTCGGATGTATGTCTCCATTTTTTTAATTAATTTGAATATCTTGTCTCTTTAAAGGAAACAGAGAACAGGAATAACGACTCAAGAATTTTCGTGCTTGGAAGCGAGTTATGGGTGCCACAGATAGCGATCTGGATGCCGATTCAGTGTGTCTAATAAAGTGAAGTGATATTTGAAATTCGCACAGATAGAAATTTTGGTAAAAATTGAATGTGCCTGTGGACAAATAAAACCAGTGACTATAATTCCTGGTATAGCCAAACCAAAGTGATATACCAGTCGCAATATAAGAGTGTATATATATATGTGGCGCGATTAATATGTTAACCAAAAAATCACCAAAGGAGTTATAGTTTTGTAAATGTGAACGTGAATCAGATAGAAATCTGTATCGTGGCGAAGTATGTGTGACACAGATAGAAATTTGGAATGCCAATTTAATGTGTCTTAAATAAAGTGTATGACACAGATAGAAATCCCAAGGATTTAATGTGTCTTTTAGCACGCTGCCAGTGAACGTGTGTATAAGAATCAGAACAAAACTGAACGAAACGCCGAATAGCCAAAACCAGTGTGAATAAAATCCAATAACGCAATTAATGAGTAAAAACGTTGTTTAAATATATTATTTATTAAACGATTAGAATTGATATACAAGATATTGTGTTGATTAAAATATGTGAGTTTGCAACAACTATTGGACTGTTGTAGCACTGAATAAAATGCCGCTAGCCACCCAGCGCAAGTGATTATTTGAAGTGGCACGTATTTTGTATATTGCCGCAAGTATTAAAAGAAAAATCGAGTGAATATTGTGGTATTAATTTGCAAATGCATCAACCAAGTGGAAGTGTAAATTGTTGTTGAAAATCAACAAACAATGGAAAATTGATTATTTGAACAGAGACTGTACAGTGCTGTGGTGAAGTGTAAAATAAAAAAACAAAAAATAAAGGTGATGAGCCACAGCCTGTCTGCCTTGAGCTGTGTCGAGGAGCCCTTACCACTGGAGGGGGGAACTTCTCGATAGTCAAAAGGCGCTACGTGTGCTTTTCAAACACAAGAACTTTCACTTGCTCCGATCTACAAATTATATCACACAATCACTCGCGATACGTCTATGCGTACTATATAAAAAAAAAATGTGCACTAAGAATCAACCACTTACCTCGAATTTAATGTTAAATGATATATGGACTGTATAATGTGTGATGTCTGCAGGGTGGTATGATGATAATGGACTGTATGATGTGTATGGATGATGTGATGTGATTATGCGTGTGATGTGATGCGTTGTGTGTGATGTGATGCGATTATGCGTGTGATGTGATGCGTTGTGTTTGTTGCTGTCTCTGTTACGCTGTCACTCGCTGCTCTGTATATTCGCTATGTTTGTGATTTTGATGTGTCTCCGTGTATTTAAATGTAATTGAAATAATTTTTGCGCTGGTTTATAATCACAATGTTGATGAATCGTGTTTAAATTGCTGGATATTCCTGGCGAGATGGACCAAATGTCTAAGCTTTAGAGAAGGCGAGTTGTTTTTTAAAGTTATTATTATTTTTTATTTCATTTTATTATTTGGCTCAGGTGCTATGTGACCGTTTTGCTCAAAAGGTATTTATTAAATCATTTGGCTCAGGTTCTGATGACCGTGTTGCGCAAATGTTAAAAACATTTTGTTCTTTAGAGAACGGGAGGTACGGGACACCTGTGACCAAGGCAAATTAAACAAGGTAGAATTGACAACTGAAATATTTTTTTTTGTAGGAGTTCTTACTTCAAAAATGTATAAACCAACGAATTTACCCTTACTGGCCCACGTACAATATTTGGGCCCCATACAATTTTTGTATTAAAAAGTTAAACCGCATTTGCAAATATCACAATATTATTAATATAGAAATTCATAAACTATCTAATAAGCTCACTTTTGCCACCAAAAGCTACTTTGGAGCCTACCGCTTTAAAGACCTTGACCGCAAAGAACAAGCATACATATGTATATATTAGTATAGCAACGATTTTGGTCACTGTTTACGACTATCATCAAATTCTAAAAAATGTTGTGAGGAGTACCAAAGTCACTTTTCGGTTCAAATGAAAATCGGCCTCCGGAGAATAAATACTGTTGTTATTTTGAAAAATATTTGCAAAAATCCAAAGAACTAATCGGAGGCGTTGTCTATAGCTTTTGTGTGAATTACATCTTTAGTTGCCGACTATTGTCCACGATTTAAAAAAATAACGCGATCCCGTCTTCTTGGTACAGAAATTGTTTCATTCGTTTCCAAATATCTTGCAAACTACTCAAAAAATTGATCTCGTAATCGGATTATTATTTATGGGTACTGGGCGCGTCTATTGATACCTCTCCCGCCAATTTTTGGACGTGTTTTAGCACTCGGTTGCAGTCGTAAACAATTACCATGATTTGGTATTTCTCAAATAAAAGTAACGAACTGATAAAAATTAAAAATTTTAAATCGAACGGGTTAAAATTTTTTTTCATTTGACGTTAAAACTCCTACAGCAAAGAGAGAACTGTCAAGTTCGCTATTACTTTGTTTAATATACTTTGCCTGTGACACCCTATATGTATTTGTTGGTGGCGAGCACTGTTGGCTCTGAGGCATGGCGCGAGATTGGCTTCCTCATTTTCCTTATGAAAAACCACACTTTGGCTTTCCAAAACATAAACTATATCTTCGAAATATTTTATAAGCTGATTGCGAATTACAATAGCATGCAATGCAAATAAAATAAACGAATGAAAAACCGTAGCTTATGTATGTATGTATGTCGCTTAAACATCCTCGCCCCCCTAGACGGCTTAGTCGTCTAGTGAAATGCATAAGTCGCCGGTTCGAATCCGGCTCGAAGGACCATGTCTAAGCTTTAGAGAAGGCGAGTTGTTTTTTAAAGTTATTATTATTTTTTATTTCATTTTATTATTTGGCTCAGGTGCTATGTGACCGTTTTGCTCAAAAGGTATTTATTAAATCATTTGGCTCAGGTTCTGATGACCGTGTTGCGCAAATGTTAGAAACATTTTGTTCTTTAGAGAACGGGAGGTGCGGGACACCTGCGACACCCTATATGTATTTGTTGGTGGCGAGCACTGTTGGCTCTGAGGCATGGCGCGAGATTGGCTTCCTCATTTTCCTTATGAAAAACCACACTTTGGCTTTCCAAAACATAAACTATATCTTCGAAATATTCTATAAGCTGATTGCGAATTACAATAGCATGCAATGCAAATAAAATAAACGAATGAAAAACCGTAGCTTATGTATGTATGTATGTCGCTTAAACATCCTCGCGCCCCTAGACGGCTTAGTCGTCTAGTGAAATGCATAAGTCGCCGGTTCGAATCCGGCTCGAAGGACCATGTCTAAGCTTTAGAGAAGGCGAGTTGTTATTTAAAGTTATTATTATTTATTTTGTTGTTGGATTTGCGGTCTATTTTGTTTACAAATTTTGTAAGATTTGAGCAAGCTCGAGACCCGTTAACAATAATTCTAAGCGAATTGATCAATTTTTCCCAAAAAAAAAAAACTGACAATATTAATTCGCTTAGAATTATTGTTAACGGGTCTCGAGCTTGCTCAAATCTTACAAAATTTGTAAACAAAATAGACCGCAAATCCAACAACAAAATACATTGAAACCATAGCACGGGTTTACGTACATATGTAAATATGTACAAACAACAAGTCCAACACACATCATAACATATAGACTGCATGTCTTAAGAAATTTTGTGTATACTGTTGGCAAGAACAAACAAACAAAAGGGAATTAATTGAAGTGGAGATAAGTGCATTGTGACGTCACAGGGCATCATGGCTTAGTGTTAGAATTTTCTAACAGCGGCTTTGGTGCAGACACGAGTTCGAATCCGTGTCCGAAAAGGGATCTGATGATGAGCCTGGAAACTCTGAAACATGTAATCCTATCCATCGCTGTTGATTTATCTTTGTAATTTTTCTCCAATTATCAATTTTTCCCAAAAAACTGACAATATTAATTCGCTTAGAATTATTGTTAACGGGTCTCGAGCTTGCTCAAATCTTACAAAATTTGTAAACAAAATAGACCGCAAATCCAACAACAAAATACATTGAAACCATAGCACGGGTTTACGTACATATGTAAATATGTACAAACAACAAGTCCAACACACATCATAACATATAGACTGCATGTCTTAAGAAATTTTGTGTATACTGTTGGCAAGAACAAACAAACAAAAGGGAATTAATTGAAGTGGAGATAAGTGCATTGTGACGTCACAGGGCATCATGGCTTAGTGTTAGAATTTTCTAACAGCGGCTTTGGTGCAGACACGAGTTCGAATCCGTGTCCGAAAAGGGATCTGATGATGAGCCTGGAAACTCTGAAACATGTAATCCTATCCATCGCTGTTGATTTATCTTTGTAATTTTTCTCCAATTATCAATTTTTCCCAAAAAACTGACAATATTAATTCGCTTAGAATTATTGTTAACGGGTCTCGAGCTTGCTCAAATCTTACAAAAAAAAAAGTTATTATTATTTTTTATTTCATTTTATTATTTGGCTCAGGTGCTATGTGACCGTTTTGCTCAAAAGGTATTTATTAACCAAATGTTACGGCGGTTTGATACTTGGTGTGTCGACAGCCAAGTTATAAGCGCTCGTAATAAATTGCAGGAAGGGGGGAGAAATAAAAAACTCGTTAGTTCATATATAAATACAATGGTGGTAATGTTTATTTACATGAATGATCAACGAATTAAAAGGTGTTAGTGGTTAAGTTAGAATCGAATTAAATTCAGTAAAAGGTGATTGTGGATCAAACTAAGTGATCTGTATTATACAAAGACTTACCTCACGGGAGTTGGCGGCGGGCGGTTTTCTCGACGTTCGAAAAAGAAGTGGTCCTTCGAGCCGGATCCGAACCGGCGACTTATGAATTTCACTAGACGACTAACATGTCTAAGCTTTAGAGAAGGCGAGTTGTTTTTTAAAGTTATTATTATTTTTTATTTCATTTTATTATTTGGCTCAGGTGCTATGTGACCGTTTTGCTCAAAAGGTTTTTATTAAATCATTTGGCTCAGGTTCTGATGACCGTGTTGCGCAAATGTTATGGTTCAGTTATGTTTGCATAGCATGGCAATACATTGCATGGGTTCTGTCATTTTCGATATCTGTTAAATGGGTTTTACATGTATTCGATTATACAACGCATGGCAACGCAGAGCATGGCATAGAAGTCTGTTGAATTTTGATCTCTATGTAACTTAACATACCTACTGTCAAAGCTTTTGCTTATTATTCTTATAAATTTTAGTAAAAAAAAAATAAAAGCGTTGTAATGGAAGAAGAAAAGCTGAAAGAATGTGTGCGAGCTCATGAAATTCTGTATGTTTCGCGAATATCTGATTTTGAGGGGCTGTGCGTTGTGCGAAGTATAATCAACATTTTTTTTACGTGCTGTGTATTGCTATGCTATGCCCTGCTATGCAAGCTTAACTGAACCATTAAAAACATTTTGTTCTTTAGAGAACGGGAGGTGCGGGACACCTGTGACACCCTATATGTATTTGTTGGTGGCGAGCACTGTTGGCTCTGAGGCATGGCGCGAGATTGGCTTCCTCATTTTCCTTATGAAAAACCACACTTTGGCTTTCCAAAACATAAACTATATCTTCGAAATATTTTATAAGCTGATTGCGAATTACAATAGCATGCAATGCAAATAAAATAAACGAATGATAAACCGTAGCTTATGTATG
Source organism: Sphenella marginata (assembly GCA_951509765.1). Lineage (NCBI taxonomy): Eukaryota > Metazoa > Arthropoda > Insecta > Diptera > Tephritidae > Sphenella > Sphenella marginata. Next base: position 28,710,923 of record OX608078.1, read on the forward strand.
TCGCTTAAACATCCTCGCTCCCCTAGACGGCTTAGTCGTCTAGTGAAATGCATAAGTCGCCGGTTCGAATCCGGCTCGAAGGACCATGTCTAAGCTTTAGAGAAGGCGAGTTGTTTTTTAAAGTTATTATTATTTTTTATTTCATTTTATTATTTGGCTCAGGTGCTATGTGACCGTTTTGCTCAAAAGGTATTTATTATATCATTTGGCTCAGGTTCTGATGACCGTGTTGCGCAAATGTTAAAAACATTTTGTTCTTTAGAGAACGGGAGGTGCGGGACACCTGTGACACCCTATATGTATTTGTTGGTGGCGAGCACTGTGGGCTCTGAGGCATGGCGCGAGATTGGCTTCCTCATTTTCCTTATGAAAAACCACACTTTGGCTTTCCAAAACATAAACTATATCTTCGAAATATTTTATAAGCTGATTGCGAATTACAATAGCATGCAAGCAAATAAAATAAACGAATGAAAAACCGTAGCTTATGTATGTATGTATGTCGCTTAAACACCTATTTTCCAGAAAAATTTTAATTTTGAACTATTTTTTGCAATAGAACATGCAAGATATGTTAAAAACAAATGTTTTAGGATGCATCTCAAGAACTACCCGAAAATAGTGACCATGAATACTTTTGAATATCACTTTTATTATAGAATTTTGAAAAAAATAGAAGTTTGACTGCGTTTTTGAAAAAGAACTAAAATTTTAAATTACATGAATAGCAGAGACTATGAATAATATAGTTCTACTAAAAAATAAAACGGTGTATTTAAAAATTGTATTCAATATTTCATTATTATATGTACATATGTATATCAAATAACTCCCTTATTGAAACAAACTCTGAGATAGGGCATTTTTTTAAAAAAAAAATTTTAAATAGGGTAATCTTCCAAACAGCAGGCAACATGTTTTTTGGCAGGATGGTGAAAATTATCGTAAGGGATGGCAACTCTCGGTCAAAATGAAATTGGACAGACGCGCCGACGCAAGTGTATACATTACTCAATTTGTTAATGAGTAAGAGATGGAGTGCAAATGAAATATGAGTGGAACGAACCGACGCCACTACTTTAGCTCAATATGTTTAATAAGTGAGAGAATAAAAATATTTTACCGTTAGGATTTTGATGACTCTCAATTTGTTAATGTGAGAGCAAATGAAATACGAACCGACGCTCAATGGGAGAGTGAAAACATTTTTCCGTTAGGACTTTGACACATACATATACATTTTTTTTATTAAAAATGAATTTGGCGTTTATTTCGAAGTTCTCAATATGAGCATTAGGCCACATATGTATACGTTTTTATACCTAGTAGTGCTTCGCACACAAGGTATATTAACTTCATTCGCCTAACGGTAGTATGTAACGGCATAAACGAATCGAGATAGATATTGACTTATATATATCAAAATGTTCAGGAGGAAAAGAGAAATTGATTGAGCCATGTCCGTCCGTCCGTCCGTCCGTCCGTCTGTGAACACGATAACTTGAGTAAATCTTGAGATATCTCAATGAAATTTGGTATGCAGGTTCCTTTTCACTTATCTCGGAGCGCTATTGAAAATAGGCAAAATCGGTTAAAAGCCACGCCCACTTTCAATATATATAATATTTTCGAAAATACAAAAAGAGTGATTATTCAGTACATAATACACCTATAAGGATAATATTTGGTGTGCACTTTAGCGTTAAGGCAAAAAATACATTTTTGAAGAAATTTTTTAAATGGGGCGTGGTACCGCCCACTTTTGATTAAGTCAAATTTGGAAATATTATTAATCATAAATCAAAAACCGCTCAAGATAGCAAAATAAAATTCAGCACACATATTTATATTAATACAGGCAATATTTCGAAAAAAAATTATCGAAATCGGGTTAGGTCCACGCCCAATTTTATACGAAAGATTTTGAAAAGGATCATAGATATATTGAATATGCTATAACTTTGCTTAAACTAGCTGTATATCATTTCTATTTCACCTCTAAAGTGTTCGTGGACAAAGAAAGTCGAAAACACAAAATTTTTGGAAAATGGGCGTGGCCCCGCCCCTTTATGGGGGATTATTCCATGAAACTTTCCATGCCATAACTCCGGTAAAAATTGACTTATTGGAACGATATTTAGAGAAAGTGTTCAACATATAAATCTAACTCTTTGCTGTAAAAATAAACAAAATCGGTGAACGGACACGCCCACTTTTTGAACATAGTTCTAAAAAATTTCTTCGTAAAATTAAAATCGCGATATTTCCATAATTGTATAAGTTATATAAATAAGATTTTACACACATAATAGCCTTTTTAAACAAAACTAAACTGTAAACAGATTTTGTGGATTTTGGTGAAGTAGGCGTGGCGCCGCCCACTTTTTAGCATAAAAGCTCTGCTATTTTCAAAAGCGATTGCTTGGAATTTCAAGAATGTATTTCAATGAAATTTTGTGAGAGGGTTCCCAATAGTATGTAGTATACTCCTGCCAAAAATTACGCAAATCGAATAACAAACAAGCAAGATTTACGGGCAAGTAGTTAACACCCTACTGCCTTTTTTTTAAATTTTTTTTATTTTCATACCTTTCATGAACATGAGGAAAGCTATTTATATTTTGTTATTTAGTGATAATTGAATTTACCACTCACAAAAGAAGTGTTTTTAATCGAAAACAATCAGTTGCCTTAATAACAACTTTTCCGTTATTAAAATAGACCTGAGTAAATTGGGATACCAAAACAGATCACTACTAGGTATTTAATGTTCGGTTACACCCGAACTTAGACTTCCTTACTAGTTAATCATAAATTCAGCACACATATTTATATTAATACAGGCAATATTTCGAAAAAAAATTATCGAAATCGGGTTAGGTCCACTCCCAATTTTATACGAAAGATTTTGAAAAGGATCATAGATATATTGAATATGCTATAACTTTGCTTAAACTAGCTGTATATCATTTCTATTTCACCTCTAAAGTGTTCGTGGGCAAAGAAAGTCGAATGTACAAAATTTTTGGAAAATGGGCGTGGCCCCGCCCCTTTATGGGGGATTATTCCACAAAACTTTCCATGCCATAACTCCGGTAAAAATTGACTTATTGAAACGATATTTAGAGAAAGTGTTCAACATATAAATCTAACTCTTTGCTGTTAAAATGAACAAAATTGGTGAACGGACACGCCCACTTTTTGAACACAGTTCTAAAAAATTTCTTCGTAAAATTAAAATCGCGATATTTCCATAATTGTACAAGTTATATAAATAAGATTTTACACACATATTAGCCTTTTTAAACAAAACTAAACTGTAAAAAACTTTTGTGGATTTTGGTGAAGTAGGCGTGGCGCCTCCCACTTTTTAGCATAAAAGCTCTGCTATTTTCAAAAGCGATTGGTTGGAATTTCAAGAATGTATTTCAATGAAATTTTGTGAGATGCTTCCCAATAGTATGTAGTATACTCCTGCCAAAAATTACGCAAATCGAATAACAAACAAGCAAGATTTACGGGCAAGTAGTTAACACCCTACTGCCTTTTTTATACCTAGTAGTGCTTCGCACACAACGTATATTAACTTCATTGGCCTAACGGTAGTATGTAACGGCATAAACGAATCGAGATAGATATTGACTTATATATATCAAAATGTTCAGGAGGAGAAGAGAAATTGATTGAGCCATGTCCGTCCGTCCGTCCGTCCGTCTGTGAACACGATAACTTGAGTAAATCTTGAGATATCTCAATGAAACTTTGTATGCAGGTTCCTTTTTACATATCTCTGAACGGTATTGAAAATAGGCAAAATCGGTTAAAAGCCACGCCCACTTTCTATATATATAATATTTTCGAAAATACAAAAAGAGTGATTATTCAGTACATAATACACCTATAAGGATAAAATTTGGTGTGTACCTTACCGTTAAAGCAAAAAATAAATTTGTGAAGAAATTTTTAAAAAAGGGCGTGGCACCGCCCACTTTTGATTAAGTCAAATTTGGAAATATTATTAATCATAAATCAAAAACCGCTCAAGATAGCAAAATAAAATTCGGTAAAAATTGATTTATTAAAACGATATTTGAAGAAAGTGTTCAACATATAAAGCTGACTCTTTGCTGAAAAAATAAACAAAATCGGTGAACGGACACGCCCACTTTTTGAACATAGTTCTAAAATATTTCTTCGTAAAATTAAAATCGCGATATTTCCATAATTGTATAAGTTATATAAATAAGATTTTACACACATATTAGCCTTTTTAAACAAAACTAAACTGTAAAAAAATTTTGTGGATTTTGGTGAAGTAGGCGTGGCGCCTCGCACTTTTTAGCATAAAAGCTCTGCTATTTTCAAAAGCGATTGGTTGGAATTTCAAGAATGTATTTCAATGAAATTTTGTGAGATGCTTCCCAATAGTATGTAGTATACTCCTGCCAAAAATTACGCAAATCGAATAACAAACAAGCAAGATTTACGGGCAAGTAGTTAACACCCTACTGCCTTTTTATACCTAGTAGTGCTTCGCACACAAGGTATATAAACTTCATTCGCCTAACGGTAGTATGTAACGGCATAAACGAATCGAGATAGATATTGACTTATATATATCAAAATGTTCAGGAGGAAAAGAGAAATTGATTGAGCCATGTCCGTCCGTCCGTCCGTCCGTCCGTCTGTGAACACGATAACTTGAGTAAATCTTGAGATATCTCAATGAAATTTGGTATGCAGGTTCCTTTTCACTTATCTCGGAGCGCTATTGAAAATAGGCAAAATCGGTTAAAAGCCACGCCCACTTTCAATATATATAATATTTTCGAAAATACAAAAAGAGTGATTATTCAGTACATAATACACCTATAAGGATAATATTTGGTGTGCACTTTAGCGTTAAGGCAAAAAATACATTTTTGAAGAAATTTTTTAAATGGGGCGTGGTACCGCCCACTTTTGATTAAGTCAAATTTGGAAATATTATTAATCATAAATCAAAAACCGCTCAAGATAGCAAAATAAAATTCAGCACACATATTTATATTACTACAGGCAATATTTCGAAAAAAAATTATCGAAATCGGGTTAGGTCCACGCCCAATTTTATACGAAAGATTTTGAAAAGGATCATAGATATATTGAATATGCTATAACTTTGCTTAAACTAGCTGTATATCATTTCTATTTCACCTCTAAAGTGTTCGTGGACAAAGAAAGTCGAAAACACAAAATTTTTGGAAAATGGGCGTGGCCCCGCCCCTTTATGGGGGATTATTCCATGAAACTTTCCATGCCATAACTCCGGTAAAAATTGACTTATTGGAACGATATTTAGAGAAAGTGTTCAACATATAAATCTAACTCTTTGCTGTAAAAATAAACAAAATCGGTGAACGGACACGCCCACTTTTTGAACACAGTTCTGAAAAATTTCTTCGTAAAATTAAAATCGCGATATTTCCATAACTGTATAAGTTATATATATAAGATTTTACACACTTAATAAGCTTTTTAAAAAAAACTAAACTGCAAACAAATTTTGTGGATTTTGTTGAAGTAGGCGTGGCGCCGCCCACTTTTCAGCAAAAAAGGTCTGTTATTTTCAAAAGCGATTGCTTGAAATTTCAAGAAGGTATTTCAATGAAAGTTAGTGAGATGCTTTCCAATAATATGTAGTATACTCCTGCCAAAAATTATGCAAATCGAATGACAAACAATCAAGATTTACGGGAAAGTAGTTAACTCCCTATTGCCTTTTTTTTTATTAATTTTTTTTATTTTCATACCTTTCATAAGCCCCATGCAAAACTATTTATATTTTGTTATTTAGTGATAATTTAATTTACCACTTACAACAGAAGTGTTTTTAATCGAAAACAATCAGTTGTTTTATACCACCTTTTCAGGTATTAAAATAGACCTGAGTTAATTGGGATAACGCAACAGATCACTACTAGGTATTTAATGTTCGGTTACACCCGAACTTAGACTTCCTTACTAGTTTTTTATTAAAAATGAATTTGGCGTTTATTTCGAAGTTCTCAACATGAGCATTAGGCCGGTTTCCATATTGGATTCTTTAGGGTTTTTTCTCAACAATTTAGATATATATATATAAGTACATTACATATTGACTTTTATATCATTTCAATAATATTCCATGATATTTATATCGTATGACCTCAACTTATATGTATATAGCTATATTTATTATGGAAAATCTATTAGAAAAAAGGAAATTCCTTAAAAAAAATTCATAGAACGACATATGTATATAAGTACATATTGTGTTATAGTTACCCTTTAGTCTTATAGCAATTAAGAAAAAGCAAATTCCTTAAAAAAATGCAATTAAACTACATACATATATAAGTACATATTGTGTTAAGGTAAATTTTAGTAATTTCCCTGCAAAAAAAATAGTCAATATGAAAAAAAAGGAAAAAAATTTATGTTCGAAGTTGGGCTCGAACCATGAAACTCCACGCGTCCCACTCGAGACCATTACACATGCGCTATTGGAACACATGAGTATGGCATGTCAAATGCTATACCTAAGCGCTAAAGGTTCAGCAAATATTTCCACTAAGAATATATGTACATACATACATACCATATAGATTGAAACGAATGAAAGTTCATTTTGAGATTCCGTTAACTTCTTAACATTAGCCGGTTTCCAAATTGTGTTTTTTTTTGGCCGGTATACAGACAGTTTTCTCAATTTTTCTTTTAGTTGTAGATTTTTTGAAGTCCGTATAGCGGGAGAATATTACAACTTAGACATATGATGGTTTTCTGGTTTTTTTCGTCAAATTCAACTCGGAAATATTGAAAACACATAACCTAACTGGCCCAATTTAGCCTAAATATGTAAGGATTCCGGTTATATGTCGACTCTTTTACAAATAAAAATTTTTAGGAAGAAAATAGTTGATGTCTTTAGGAAAATTAACAAAATTTCAAACTATTTCGTGAATATAAAATTGAAGAACTACAACCTGCGTTTTTACTTTTTGTATATTAAATATGATATATTTCTTAAAAAATATATATTCATAAATTGAAATAATTTTTTAGCTTTTTTTCAAAAAAATTGGTTTTTTCACTTGAAGATGGATGTCATAAACAGAAAAATTTTGAAATATTGGGTTATATGTCGACTCTTTTACAAATAAAAATTTTTAGGAAGAAAATAGTTGATGTCTTTAGGAAAATTAACGCAATTTCTAATTATTTCGTAAATGTAAAATTCAAGAAGCTACAAACTGTGTTTTTACTTTTTCCATATTAAATATGATATATTTCTTAAAATATATAAATTGATAAATATTGATAAATTGGAATAATTTTTTATATTTTTTCTAAAAATTTGGGATTTTCACTCCAAGATAGCAGTAATAAACATAATAAACAGAAAAATATTGAATTACAAATATAATAAATTAAAAAAAAATATAATAAAAAGTTTTCGTATATTTTAAGGCAAATTCAATTTAGTAAAAAAAAAAAAACTTAACCTGCCCTGAACACGTCCTTGAACCTACGAACGCACGCATCATAGCCGGCACGCTCACCACCTGCGCCACTGCTGTATGTACAACAAAAAAGTCAGATACTGTAGTTAACAGCTTTGGGTTTTGGTGAAAACTTTGATGAATTATTACAAATTAATGAAGCATTTTTTGTTAAATATAATATGCCTATGCAAAGCTCCTGGTCCATGAAAACATATCAAAATATATAATAATTGGAGTTATGCATTGTTTTATGAGATACACTCTGGCAATTGATTGTATGGAAAAAATGTTAGCCTATTAATATATAGATAATGGTCACATAGAATGATGCCATATCGAACAAAATTGGAAGGAAATAAAATTTTCAGTGCGTTTTCCACAAAACAATTTACATTTCATTGTAAACACTTAAGTTTTTCGGGATTTTAAGATGCATCTAAATTACCGACCGTATGTATATAGTGAAATTTAACAAATTTCATAACATATCATTAACATAACTTAAAACCCCGGACTTTTATTTTTTCTCGCCAGCAATAAGGACAAAAATAACGTCCTTATATTTTTAAGGACAGAATTAAAGTCCGAACCAAAATCTTTCATATGATAAGAAATTCATTAAATTTAGATTGGCGGGTTGGTAGATTTTGGCTCGGACTTTCATTCTGTCCTTAAAAAATAAAAGGACAAAGATAACTTTTATTTTTGGCGAGCAAATATAAAAGTCCGAGTTGTCCGATTGTTTTCGTCCGGATAAGAATAAAAGTCCAGAAATAACTTTTTACTTCGGACTTTTATTTTAAAAGGACTAAAAGTCCCCGTCCCTGATAAAAAAAAAACTTTTGTCCTATTTTCCAGAAAAATTTTAATTTTGAACTATTTTTTGCAATAGAACATGCAAGATATGTTAAAAACAAATGTTTTAGGATGCATCTCAAGAACTACCCGAAAATAGTGACCATGAATACTTTTGAATATCACTTTTATTATAGAATTTTGAAAAAAATAGAAGTTTGACTGCGTTTTTGAAAAAGAACTAAAATTTTAAATTACATGAATAGCAGAGACTATGAATAATATAGTTCTACTAAAAAATAAAACGGTGTATTTAAAAATTGTATTCAATATTTCATTATTATATGTACATATATCAAATAATGCCCTTATTGAAACAAACTCTGAGATAGGGCATTTTTAAAAAAAAAAAATTTTAAATAGGGTAATCTTCCAAACAGCAGGCAACATGTTTTTTGGCAGGATGGTGAAAATTATCGTAAGGGATGGCAACTCTCGGTCAAAATGAAATTGGACAGACGCGCCGACGCAAGTGTATACATTACTCAATTTGTTAATGAGTAAGAGATGGAGTGCAAATGAAATATGAGTGGAACGAACCGACGCCACTACTTTAGCTCAATATGTTTAATAAGTGAGAGAATAAAAATATTTTACCGTTAGGATTTTGATGACTCTCAATTTGTTAATGTGAGAGCAAATGAAATACGAACCGACGCTCAATGGGAGAATGAAAACATTTTTCCGTTAGGACTTTGACACATACATATACATTTTTTTTTATTAAAAATGAATTTGGCGTTTATTTCGAAGTTCTCAATATGAGCATTAGGCCACATATGTATACGTTTTTTTTTATTAAAAATGAATTTGGCGTTTATTTCGAAGTTCTCAACATGAGCATTAGGCCGGTTTCCATATTGGATTCTTTAGGGTTTTTTCTCAACAATTTAGATATATATATATAAGTACATTACATATTGACTTTTATATCATTTCAATAATATTCCATGATATTTATATCGTATGACCTCAACTTATATGTATATAGCTATATTTATTATGGAAAATCTATTAGAAAAAAGGAAATTCCTTAAAAAAAATTCATAGAACGACATATGTATATAAGTACATATTGTGTTATAGTTACCCTTTAGTCTTATAGCAATTAAGAAAAAGCAAATTCCTTAAAAAAATGCAATTAAACTACATACATATATAAGTACATATTGTGTTAAGGTAAATTTTAGTAATTTCCCTGCAAAAAAAATAGTCAATATGAAAAAAAAGGAAAAAAATTTATGTTCGAAGTTGGGCTCGAACCATGAAACTCCACGCGTCCCACTCGAGACCATTACACATGCGCTATTGGAACACATGAGTATGGCATGTCAAATGCTATACCTAAGCGCTAAAGGTTCAGCAAATATTTCCACTAAGAATATATGTACATACATACATACCATATAGATTGAAACGAATGAAAGTTCATTTTGAGATTCCGTTAACTTCTTAACATTAGCCGGTTTCCAAATTGTGTTTTTTTTTGGCCGGTATACAGACAGTTTTCTCAATTTTTCTTTTAGTTGTTGATTTTTTGAAGTCCGTATAGCGGGAGAATATTACAACTTAGACATATGATGGTTTTCTGGTTTTTTTCGTCAAATTCAACTCGGAAATATTGAAAACACATAACCTAACTGGCCCAATTTAGCCTAAATATGTAAGGATTCCGGTTATATGTCGACTCTTTTACAAATAAAAATTTTTAGGAAGAAAATAGTTGATGTCTTTAGGAAAATTAACAAAATTTCAAACTATTTCGTGAATATAAAATTGAAGAACTACAACCTGCGTTTTTACTTTTTGTATATTAAATATGATATATTTCTTAAAAAATATATATTCATAAATTGAAATAATTTTTTAGCTTTTTTTCAAAAAAATTGGTTTTTTCACTTGAAGATGGATGTCATAAACAGAAAAATATTGAAATATTGGGTTATATGTCGACTCTTTTACAAATAAAAATTTTTAGGAAGAAAATAGTTGATGTCTTTAGGAAAATTAACGCAATTTCTAATTATTTCGTAAATGTAAAATTCAAGAAGCTACAAACTGTGTTTTTACTTTTTCCATATTAAATATGATATATTTCTTAAAATATATAAATTGATAAATATTGATAAATTGGAATAATTTTTTATATTTTTTCTAAAAATTTGGGATTTTCACTCCAAGATAGCAGTAATAAACATAATAAACAGAAAAATATTGAATTACAAATATAATAAATTAAAAAAAAATATAATAAAAAGTTTTCGTATATTTTAAGGCAAATTCAATTTAGTAAAAAAAAAAAAACTTAACCTGCCCTGAACACGTCCTTGAACCTACGAACGCACGCATCATAGCCGGCACGCTCACCACCTGCGCCACTGCTGTATGTACAACAAAAAAGTCAGATACTGTAGTTAACAGCTTTGGGTTTTGGTGAAAACTTTGATGAATTATTACAAATTAATGAAGCATTTTTTGTTAAATATAATATGCCTATGCAAAGCTCCTGGTCCATGAAAACATATCAAAATATATAATAATTGGAGTTATGCATTGTTTTATGAGATACACTCTGGCAATTGATTGTATGGAAAAAATGTTAGCCTATTAATATATAGATAATGGTCACATAGAATGATGCCATATCGAACAAAATTGGAAGGAAATAAAATTTTCAGTGCGTTTTCCACAAAACAATTTACATTTCATTGTAAACACTTAAGTTTTTCGGGATTTTAAGATGCATCTAAATTACCGACCGTATGTATATAGTGAAATTTAACAAATTTCATAACATATCATTAACATAACTTAAAACCCCGGACTTTTATTTTTTCTCGCCAGCAATAAGGACAAAAATAACGTCCTTATATTTTTAAGGACAGAATTAAAGTCCGAACCAAAATCTTTCATATGATAAGAAATTCATTAAATTTAGATTGGCGGGTTGGTAGATTTTGGCTCGGACTTTCATTCTGTCCTTAAAAAATAAAAGGACAAAGATAACTTTTATTTTTGGCGAGCAAATATAAAAGTCCGAGTTGTCCGATTGTTTTCGTCCGGATAAGAATAAAAGTCCAGAAATAACTTTTTACTTCGGACTTTTATTTTAAAAGGACTAAAAGTCCCTGATAAAAAAAAAACTTTTGTCCTATTTTCCAGAAAAATTTTAATTTTGAACTATTTTTTGCAATAGAACATGCAAGATATGTTAAAAACAAATGTTTTAGGATGCATCTCAAGAACTACCCGAAAATAGTGACCATGAATACTTTTGAATATCACTTTTATTATAGAATTTTGAAAAAAATAGAAGTTTGACTGCGTTTTTGAAAAAGAACTAAAATTTTAAATTACATGAATAGCAGAGACTATGAATAATATAGTTCTACTAAAAAATAAAACGGTGTATTTAAAAATTGTATTCAATATTTCATTATTATATGTACATATATCAAATAATGCCCTTATTGAAACAAACTCTGAGATAGGGCATTTTTAAAAAAAAAAAATTTTAAATAGGGTAATCTTCCAAACAGCAGGCAACATGTTTTTTGGCAGGATGGTGAAAATTATCGTAAGGGATGGCAACTCTCGGTCAAAATGAAATTGGACAGACGCGCCGACGCAAGTGTATACATTACTCAATTTGTTAATGAGTAAGAGATGGAGTGCAAATGAAATATGAGTGGAACGAACCGACGCCACTACTTTAGCTCAATATGTTTAATAAGTGAGAGAATAAAAATATTTTACCGTTAGGATTTTGATGACTCTCAATTTGTTAATGTGAGAGCAAATGAAATACGAACCGACGCTCAATGGGAGAATGAAAACATTTTTCCGTTAGGACTTTGACACATACATATACATTTTTTTTTATTAAAAATGAATTTGGCGTTTATTTCGAAGTTCTCAATATGAGCATTAGGCCACATATGTATACGTTTTTTTTTATTAAAAATGAATTTGGCGTTTATTTCGAAGTTCTCAACATGAGCATTAGGCCGGTTTCCATATTGGATTCTTTAGGGTTTTTTCTCAACAATTTAGATATATATATATAAGTACATTACATATTGACTTTTATATCATTTCAATAATATTCCATGATATTTATATCGTATGGCCTCAACTTATATGTATATAGCTATATTTATTATGGAAAATCTATTAGAAAAAAGCAAATTCCTTAAAAAAAATTCATAGAACGACATATGTATATAAGTACATATTGTGTTATAGTTACCCTTTAGTCTTATAGCAATTAAGAAAAAGCAAATTCCTTAAAAAAATGCAATTAAACTACATACATATATAAGTACATATTGTGTTAAGGTAAATTTTAGTAATTTCCCTGCAAAAAAAATAGTCAATATGAAAAAAAAGGAAAAAATTTTATGTTCGAAGTTGGGCTCGAACCATGAAACTCCACGCGTCCCACTCGAGACCATTACACATGCGCTATTGGAACACATGAGTATGGCATGTCAAATGCTATACCTAAGCGCTAAAGGTTCAGCAAATATTTCCACTAAGAATATATGTACATACATACATACCATATAGATTGAAACGAATGAAAGTTCATTTTGAGATTCCGTTAACTTCTTAACATTAGCCGGTTTCCACATTGTGTTTTTTTTTTGTCGGTATACAGACAGTTTTCTCAATTTTTCTTTTAGTTGTAGATTTTTTGAAGTCCGTATAGCGGGAGAATATTACAACTTAGACATATGATGGTTTTCTGGTTTTTTTCGTCAAATTCAACCTAACTGGCCCAATTTAGCCTAAATATGTAAGGATTCCGGTTATATGTCGACTCTTTTACAAATAAAAATTTTTAGGAAGAAAATAGTTGATGTCTTTAGGAAAATTAACAAAATTTCAAACTATTTCGTGAATATAAAATTGAAGAAGCTACAAACTGCGTTTTTACTTTTTGTTATATTTCTTAAAAAATATATATTGATAAATTGAAATAATTTTTTAGCTTTTTTTTTAAAAAAAATTGGTTTTTTCACTTGAAGATGGATGTCATAAACAGAAAAATATTGAAATATTGGGTTATATGTCGACTCTTTTACAAATAAAAATTTTTAGGAAGAAAATAGTTGATGTCTTTAGGAAAATTAACGCAATTTCTAATTATTTCGTAAATGTAAAATTCAAGAAGCTAAAAACTGTGTTTTTACTTTTTCCATATTAAATATGATATATTTCTTAAAAAATATAAATTGATAAATATTGATAAATTGGAATAATTTTTTATATATAAACATAATAAACAGAAAAATATTGGATTACAAATATAATAAATTAAAAAAAAAATATAATAAAAAGTTTTCGTATATTTTAAGGCAAATTCAATTTAGTAAAAAAAAAAAAAAACTTAACCTGCCCTGAACACGTCCTTGAACCTACGAACGCACGCATCATAGCCGGCATGCTCACCACCTGCGCCACTGCTGTATGTACAACAAAAAAGTCAGATACTGTAGTTAACAGCTTTGGGTTTTGGTGAAAACTTTGATGAATTATTACAAATTAATGAAGCATTTTTTGTTAAATATAATACGCCTATGCAAAGCTCCTGGCCCATGAAAACATATCAAAATATATAATAATTGGAGTTATGCATTGTTTTATGAGATACACTCTGGCAATTGATTGTATGGAAAAAATGTTAGCCTATTAATATATAGATGCCTATGCAAAGCTCCTGGCCCATGAAAACATATCAAAATATATAATAATTGGAGTTATGCATTGTTTTATGAGATACACTCTGGCAATTGATTGTATGGAAAAAATGTTAGCCTATTAATATATAGATAATGGTCACATAGAATGATGCCATATCGAACAAAATTGGAAGGAAATAAAATTTTCAGTGCGTTTTCCACAAAACAATTTACATTTCATTGTAAACACTTAAGTTTTTCGGGATTTTAAGATGCATCTAAATTACCGACCGTATATAGTGAAATTTAACAAATTTCATAACATATCATTAACATAACTTAAAACCCCGGACTTTTATTTTTTCTCGCCAGCAATAAGGACAAAAATAACGTCCTTATATTTTTAAGGACAGAATTAAAGTCCGAACCAAAATCTTTCATATGATAAGAAATTCATTAAATTTAGATTGGCGGGTTGGTAGATTTTGGCTCGGACTTTCATTCTGTCCTTAAAAAATAAAAGGACAAAGATAACTTTTATTTTTGGCGAGCAAATATAAAAGTCCGAGTTGTCCGATTGTTTTCGTCCGGATAAGAATAAAAGTCCAGAAATAACTTTTTACTTCGGACTTTTATTTTAAAAGGACTAAAAGTCCCCGTCCCTGATAAAAAAAAAACTTTTGTCCTATTTTCCAGAAAAATTTTAATTTTGAACTATTTTTTGCAATAGAACATGCAAGATATGTTAAAAACAAATGTTTTAGGATGCATCTCAAGAACTACCCGAAAATAGTGACCATGAATACTTTTGAATCTCACTTTTATTATAGAATTTTGAAAAAAATAGAAGTTTGACTGCGTTTTTGAAAAAGAACTAAAATTTTAAATTACATGAATAGCAGAGACTATGAATAATATAGTTATACTAAAAAATAAAACGGTGTTTTTAAAAATTGTATTCAATATTTCATTATTATATGTACATATGTATATCAAATAACGCCCTTATTGAAACAAACTCTGAGATAGGGCATTTTTTAAAACAAAAATTTTAAATAGGGTAATCTTCCAAACAGCAGGCAACATGTTTTTTGGCAGGATGGTGAAAATTATCGTAAGGGATGGCAACTCTCGGTCAAAATGAAATTGGACAGACGCGCCGACGCAAGTGTATACATTACTCAATTTGTTAATGAGTAAGAGATGGAGTGCAAATGAAATATGAGTGGAACGAACCGACGCCACTACTTTAGCTCAATATGTTTAATAAGTGAGAGAATAAAAATATTTTACCGTTAGGATTTTGCTGACTCTCAATTTGTTAATGTGAGAGCAAATGAAATACGAACCGACGCTCAATGGGAGAATGAAAACATTTTTCCGTTAGGACTTTGACACATACATATACATTTTTATACCTAGTAGTGCTTCGCACACAAGCCACGCCCACTTTCTATATATATAATATTTTCGAAAATACAAAAAGAGTGATTATTCAGTACATAATAAACCTATAAGGATAAAATTTGGTGTGCACTTTAGCGTTAAGGCAAAAAATTAATTTTTGAAGAAATTTTTAAAAACGGGCGTGGCACCGCCCACTTTTGATTAAGTCAAATTTGGAAATATTATTAGTCATAAATCAAAAACCGCTCAAGATAGCAAAATAAAATTCAGCACACATATTTATATTAATACAAGCAATATTTCGAAAAAAAATTATTTAAATCGGGTTAGGTCCACGCCCAATTTTATACGAAAGATTTTGAAAAGGATCATAGATATATTGAATATGCTATAACTTTGCTGAAACTACTTGTATATCATTTCTATTTCACCTCTAAAGTGCTAGTGGGCAAAGAAAGTCGAAAGCACAAAATTTTTGGAAAATGGGCGTGGCCCCGCCCCTTAATGGGGGATTATTCCAAAAAACTTTCCATGGCATAACTCCGGTAAAAATTGACTTATTGAAGCGATATTTAGAGAAATTGTTCAACATATAAAGCTAACTCTTTGCTGTAAAAATAAACAAAATTGGTGAACGGACACGCCCACTTTTTGAACACAGTTCTAAAAAATTTCTTCGTATAATTAAAATCGCGATATTTCCTTAATTGTATAAGTTATATAAATAAGATTTTACACACATAACAAGCTTTTTAAGCAAAACTGAACTGTATAAAAATTTTGTGGATTTTGGTGAAGTAGGCGTGGCGCCGCCCACTTTTTAGCATAAAAGGTCAGCTATTTTCAAAAGCAATTGCTTGAAATTTCAAGAAGGTATTTAAATGAAAGTTAGTGAGATGCTTCCCAATAGTATATAGTATACTCCTGCCAAAAATTACGCAAATCGGATAGCAAACACGTAAAATATACTGACAAGTAGTTAACACCCTACTGCCTTTTTATACCTAGTAGTGCTTCGCACACAAGGTATATTAACTTCATTGGCCTAACGGTAGTATGTAACGGCATAAACGAATCGAGATAGATATTGACTTATATATATCAAAATGTTCAGGAGGAAAAGAGAAATTGATTGAGCCATGTCCGTCCGTCCGTCCGTCCGTCTGTGAACACGATAACTTGAGTAAATCTTGAGATATCTCAATGAAATTTGGTATGCAGGTTCCTTTTCACTTATCTCGGAGTGCTATTGAAAATAGGCAAAATCGGTTAAAAGCCACGCCCACTTTCTATATATATAATATTTTCGAAAATACAAAAAGAGTGATTATTCAGTACATAATACACCTATAAGGATAATATTTGGTATGCACTTTAGCGTTAAGGCAACAAATACATTTTTGAAAAAATTTTTAAAAAGGGGCGTGGTACCGCCCACTTTTGATATAGTCAAGTTTGGAAATATTATTAATCATAAATCAAAAACCGCTCAAGATAGCAAAACAAAATTCAGCACACATATTTATATTAATACAAGCAATATTTCGAAAAAAAATTATTGAAATCGGGTTAGGTCCACGCCCAATTTTATACGAAAGATTTTGAAAAGGATCATAGATATATTGAATATGCTATAACTTTGCTGAAACTACTTGTATATCATTTCTATTTCACCTCTAAAGTGCTCGTGGGCAAAGAAAGTCGAAAGCACAAAATTTTTGGAAAATGGGCGTGGCCCCGCCCCTTAATGGGGGATTATTCCAAAAAACTTTCCATGCCATAACTCCGGTAAAAATTGACTTATTGGAACGATATTTGGAGAAAGTGTTCAACATATAAAGCTAACTCTTTGCTGTAAAAATAAACAAAATCGGTGAACGGACACGCCCACTTTTTGAACACAGTTCTAAAAAATTTCTTCGTAAAATTAAAATCGCGATATTTCCATAATTGTATAAGTTATTTAAATAAGATTTTACACACATAATAAGCTTTTTAACCAAAAATAAACTGTATACAAATTTTGTGGATTTTGGTGAAGTAGGCGTGGCGCCGCCCACTTTTTAGCATAAAAGCTCTGCTATTTTCAAAAGCGATTGCTTGGAATTTGAAAAATGTATTTCAATGAAATTTTGTGAGATACTTGCCAATAGTATGTAGTATACTCCTGCCAAAAATTACGCAAATCGAATAACAAACAAGCAAGATTTACGGGCAAGTAGTTAACACTCTACTGCCTTTTTTTTATTAATTTTTTTTATTTTCATACCTTTCATGAACATGAGAAAAGGTATTTATATTTTGTTATTTAGTAATAATTTAATTTACCACTCACAACGGAAGTGTTTTTATCGAAAACAATCAGTTGCCTTTATAACAAATTTTCAGTTATTAAAATAGGCCTGAGTAAATTAGGATACCAAAACAGATCACTACTAGGTATTTAATGTTCGGTTACACCCGAATTTAGACTTCCTTACTAGTTTTTTATTAAAAATGAATTTGGCGTTTATTTCGAAGTTCTCAATATGAGCATTAGGCCACATATGTATACGTTTTTTTTTATTAAAAATGAATTTGGCGTTTATTTCGAAGTTCTCAACATGAGCATTAGGCCGGTTTCCATATTGGATTCTTTAGGGTTTTTTCTCAACAATTTAGATATATATATATAAGTACATTACATATTGACTTTTATATCATTTCAATAATATTCCATGATATTTATATCGTATGGCCTCAACTTATATGTATATAGCTATATTTATTATGGAAAATCTATTAGAAAAAAGCAAATTCCTTAAAAAAAATTCATAGAACGACATATGTATATAAGTACATATTGTGTTATAGTTACCCTTTAGTTTTATAGCAATTGAGAAAAAGCAAATTCCTTAAAAAAATGCAATTAAACTACATACATATATAAGTACATATTGTGTTAAGGTAAATTTTAGTAATTTCCCTGCAAAAAAAATAGTCAATATGAAAAAAAAGGAAAAAATTTTATGTTCGAAGTTGGGCTCGAACCATGAAACTCCACGCGTCCCACTCGAGACCATTACACATGCGCTATTGGAACACATGAGTATGGCATGTCAAATGCTATACCTAAGCGCTAAAGGTTCAGCAAATATTTCCACTAAGAATATATGTACATACATACATACCATATAGATTGAAACGAATGAAAGTTCATTTTGAGATTCCGTTAACTTCTTAACATTAGCCGGTTTCCAAATTGTGTTTTTTTTTTGTCGGTATACAGACAGTTTTCTCAATTTTTCTTTTAGTTGTAGATTTTTTGAAGTCCGTATAGCGGGAGAATATTACAACTCAGACATATGATGGTTTTCTGGTTTTTTTCGTCAAATTCAACTCGGAAATATTGAAAACACATAACCTAACTGGCCCAATTTAGCCTAAATATGTAAGGATTCCGGTTATATGTCGACTCTTTTACAAATAAAAATTTTTAGGAAGAAAATAGTTGATGTCTTTAGGAAAATTAACAAAATTTCAAACTATTTCGTGAATATAAAATTGAAGAAGCTACAAACTGCGTTTTTACTTTTTGATATATTTCTTAAAAAATATATATTGATAAATTGAAATAATTTTTTAGCTTTTTTTTTAAAAAAAATTGGTTTTTTCACTTGAAGATGGATGTCATAAACAGAAAAATATTGAAATATTGGGTTATATGTCGACTCTTTTACAAATAAAAATTTTTAGGAAGAAAATAGTTGATGTCTTTAGGAAAATTAACGCAATTTCAAACTATTTCGTGAATATAAAATTGAAGAACTACAACCTGCGTTTTTACTTTTTGTATATTAAATATGATATATTTCTTAAAAAATATATATTCATAAATTCAAATAATTTTTTAGCTTTTTTTTCAAAAAAATTGGTTTTTTCACTTAAAGATGGATGTCATAAACAGAAAAATATTGAAATATTGGGTTATATGTCGACACTTTTACAAATAAAAATTTTTAGGAAGAAAATAGTTGATGTCTTTAGGAAAATTAACGCAATTTCTAATTATTTCGTAAATGTAAAATTCAAGAAGCTACAAACTGTGTTTTTACTTTTTCCATATTAAATATGATATATTTCTTAAAAAATATAAATTGATAAATATTGATAAATTGGAATAATTTTTTATATATAAACATAATAAACAGAAAAATATTGGATTACAAATATAATAAATTAAAAAAAAATATAATAAAAAGTTTTCGTATATTTTACGGCAAATTCAATTTAGTAAAAAAAAAAAAAACTTAACCTGCCCTGAACACGTCCTTGAACCTACGAACGCACGCATCATAGCCGGCACGCTCACCACCTGCGCCACTGCTGTATGTACAACAAAAAAGTCAGATACTGTAGTTAACAGCTTTGGGTTTTGGTGGAAACTTTGATGAATTATTACAAATTAATGAAGCATTTTTTGTTAAATATAATATGCCTATGCAAAGCTCCTGGCCCATGAAAACATATCAAAATATATAATAATTGGAGTTATGCATTGTTTTATGAGATACACTCTGGCAATTGATTGTATGGAAAAAATGTTAGCCTATTAATATATAGATGCCTATGCAAAGCTCCTGGCCCATGAAAACATATCAAAATATATAATAATTGGAGTTATGCATTGTTTTATGAGATACACTCTGGCAATTGATTGTATGGAAAAAATGTTAGCCTATTAATATATAGATAATGGTCACATAGAATGATGCCATATCGAACAAAATTGGAAGGAAATAAAATTTTCAGTGCGTTTTCCACAAAACAATTTACATTTCATTGTAAACACTTAAGTTTTTCGGGATTTTAAGATGCATCTAAATTACCGACCGTATATAGTGAAATTTAACAAATTTCATAACATATCATTAACATAACTTAAAACCCCGGACTTTTATTTTTTCTCGCCAGCAATAAGGACAAAAATAACGTCCTTATATTTTTAAGGACAGAATTAAAGTCCGAACCAAAATCTTTCATATGATAAGAAATTCATTAAATTTAGATTGGCGGGTTGGTAGATTTTGGCTCGGACTTTCATTCTGTCCTTAAAAAATAAAAGGACAAAGATAACTTTTATTTTTGGCGAGCAAATATAAAAGTCCGAGTTGTCCGATTGTTTTCGTCCGGATAAGAATAAAAGTCCATAAATAACTTTTTACTTCGGACTTTTATTTTAAAAGGACTAAAAGTCCCCGTGACTGATAAAAAAAAAACTTTTGTCCTATTTTCCAGAAAAATTTTAATTTTGAACTATTTTTTGCAATAGAACATCCAAGATATGTTAAAAACAAATGTTTTAGGATGCATCTCAAGAACTACCCGAAAATAGTGACCATGAATACTTTTGAATCTCACTTTTATTATAGAATTTTGAAAAAAATAGAAGTTTGACTGCGTTTTTGAAAAAGAACTAAAATTTTAAATTACATGAATAGCAGAGACTATGAATAATATAGTTCTACTAAAAAATAAAACGGTGTTTTTAAAAATTGTATTCAATATTTCATTATTATATGTACATATGTATATCAAATAACGCCCTTATTGAAACAAACTCTGAGATAGGGCATTTTTTAAAACAAAAATTTTAAATAGGGTAATCTTCCAAACAGCAGGCAACATGTTTTTTGGCAGGATGGTGAAAATTATCGTAAGGGATGGCAACTCTCGGTCAAAATGAAATTGGACAGACGCGCCGACGCAAGTGTATACATTACTCAATTTGTTAATGAGTAAGAGATGGAGTGCAAATGAAATATGAGTGGAACGAACCGACGCCACTACTTTAGCTCAATATGTTTAATAAGTGAGAGAATAAAAATATTTTACCGTTAGGATTTTGATGACTCTCAATTTGTTAATGTGAGAGCAAATGAAATACGAACCGACGCTCAATGGGAGAATGAAAACATTTTTCCGTTAGGACTTTGCCACATACATATGTATACATTTTTTTTTATTAAAAATGAATTTGGCGTTCATTTCGAAGTTCTCAATATGAGCATTAGGCCACATATGTATACGTTTTTTTTTATTAAAAATGAATTTGGCGTTTATTTCGAAGTTCTCAACATGAGCATTAGGCCGGTTTCCATATTGGATTCTTTAGGGTTTTTTCTCAACAATTTAGATATATATATATAAGTACATTACATATTGACTTTTATATCATTTCAATAATATTCCATGATATTTATATCGTATGACCTCAACTTATATGTATATATAGCTATATTTATTATGGAAAATCTATTAGAAAAAAGCAAATTCCTTAAAAAAAATTCATAGAACGACATATGTATATAAGTACATATTGTGTTATAGTTACCCTTTAGTCTTAAAGCAATTAAGAAAAAGCAAATTCCTTAAAAAAATGCAATTAAACTACATACATATATAAGTACATATTGTGTTAAGTTAAATTTTAGTAATTTCCCTGCAAAAAAAATAGTCAATATGAAAAAAAAGGAAAAAATTTTATGTTCGAAGTTGGGCTCGAACCATGAAACTCCACGCGTCCCACTCGAGACCATTACACATGCGCTATTGGAACACATGAGTATGGCATGTCAAATGCTATACCTAAGCGCTAAAGGTTCAGCAAATATTTCCACTAAGAATATATGTATGTACATACATACATACCATATAGATTGAAACGAATGAAAGTTCATTTTGAGATTCCGTTAACTTCTTAACATTAGCCGGTTTCCAAATTGTGTTTTTTTTTTGTCGGTATACATAAAGTTTTCTCAATTTTTCTTTTAGTTGTAGATTTTTTGAAGTCTGTATAGCGGGAGAATATTACAACTTAGACATATGATGGTTTTCTGGTTTTTTTCGTCAAATTCAACTCGGAAATATTGAAAACACATAACCTAACTGGCCCAATTTAGCTTAAATATGTAAGGATTCCGGTTATATGTCGACTCTTTTACAAATAAAAATTTTTAGGAAGAAAA
Source organism: Sphenella marginata (assembly GCA_951509765.1). Taxonomy (NCBI): domain Eukaryota; kingdom Metazoa; phylum Arthropoda; class Insecta; order Diptera; family Tephritidae; genus Sphenella; species Sphenella marginata. Next base: position 28,733,402 of record OX608078.1, read on the forward strand.
TAGTTGATGTCTTTAGAAAAATTAACAAAATTTCAAACTATTTCGTGAATATAAAATTGAAGAAGCTACAAACTGCGTTTTTACTTTTTGATATATTTCTTAAAAAATATATATTGATAAATTGAAATAATTTTTTAGCTTTTTTTTCCACAAAATTGGTTTTTTCACTTGAAGATGGATGTCATAAACAGAAAAATATTGAAATATTGGGTTATATGTCGACTCTTTTACAAATAAAAATTTTTAGGAAGAAAATAGTTGATGTCTTTAGGAAAATTAACGCAATTTCAAACTATTTCGTGAATATAAAATTGAAGAACTACAACCTGCGTTTTTACTTTTTGTATATTAAATATGATATATTTCTTAAAAAATATATATTCATAAATTGAAATAATTTTTTAGCTTTTTTTTCAAAAAAATTGGTTTTTTCACTTGAAGATGGATGTCATAAACAGAAAAATATTGAAATATTGGGTTATATGTCGACTCTTTTACAAATAAAAATTTTTAGGAAGAAAATAGTTGATGTCTTTAGGAAAATTAACGCAATTTCTAATTATTTCGTAAATGTAAAATTCAATAAGCTACAAGCTGTGTTTTTACTTTTTCCATATTAAATATGATATATTTCTTAAAAAGTATAAATTGATAAATATTGATAAATTGGAATAATTTTTTATATTTTTTCTAAAAATTTGGGATTTTCACTCCAAGATAGAAGTCATAAACATAATAAACAGAAAAATATTGGATTACAAATATAATAAATTAAAACAAAATATAATAAAAAGTTTTCGTATATTTTAAGGCAAATTCAATTTAGTAAAAAAAAAAAAAACTTAACCTGCCCTGAACACGTCCTTGAACCTACGAACGCACGAATCATAGCCGGCACGCTCACCACCTGCGCCACTGCTGTATGTACAACAAAAAAGTCAGATACTGTAGTTAACAGCTTTGGGTTTTGGTGAAAACTTTGATGAATTATTACAAATTAATGAAGCATTTTTTGTTAAATATAATATGCCTATGCAAAGCTCCTGGCCCATGAAAACATATCAAAATATATAATAATTGGAGTTATGCATTGTTTTATGAGATACACTCTCGCAATTGATTGTATGGAAAAAATGTTAGCCTATTAATATATAGATAATAATAATGCCCAACGGATTACCCACTTATCCCGCCCGACCGGCGCGAGGGGCGCATCCGCATGACGCGCGGATTGTTCTTTCGTGCCGAGTCTTTGAAAGGCTTTGGTTTGTTAATCGTCGAGGTCTAAAACTGCTCAGCTACAGAGAAAACCTCATCAGCTAAGTAAAAAAGATTACACAATCAATAAATCATTAGTTGACAGCGAAAAGTTAATTGTTAAGAATAAAGATAAGAAACAAAGGATATGGAAAAAAAATTGTTGCTATGTATTTAGGATAGAAATAATTGATTTTTTTATGCTGAGTGAGTCTGAAATATCAAACGTACCAGAATGAGAGTTATAATCTTGACACAAACAACGAAAAGGCTCATTTAATTCAAAATTAGTTCGGCACTGTTTCAAGATAAGTGGTTTAAAATGTCTTGATGGACGAGAAGGTACATTGAAGTTCACTTCGCTCAAAAGAAACGGGCTTACGATTGAACCATTTAGTAATTTAATCATGAAGACAATTCCAAGCATTTCCCTCCGACTAGAAAGGCTGTGAAGATTAATTAGTTTTAAGCGACTCGTATACGATGGCAAATTATACAAGGGATCCCAGTGAAGATCTCTTAAGGCAAATAGTAAAAATTGTTTTTGAACTGATTCTAAGCGATCCACGTGGACCTGGTAACGCGGGTTCCAAATTATAGAACCGTATTCCAGTATCGGTCTAACTAAAGTAGTAGAGAGAGTTTTAGTTACATAAGGGTCGCTCAATTCTTTAGACCATCGTTTAACAAATGCTAGAACGCCTCTAGATTTATTGACTGTTACGTTAATGTGGCAGTTGAAACTGAGTTTGTAATCCATAGTAACCCCAAGGTCAACAAAATCATACATTTGCTCAAGACTATAATTGTTGATTGTATAGGAAGCTGGCTGTGAAATTCCTCTCGAAAAACGCATGTATTTACATTTCTTTAGATTAAGCGGCATATAATTTAAATCGCACCAAGTTACTAGTGTATTTAGATCTGATTGAAGCTTATTGCTATCTTCGGATGATGCGAATGACATGAAAAGCTTTACATCGTCGGCATACATTAACATTTTAGAAAATTCTATTACTGTAGAAATGTCATTTATAAACAACAAGAACAGAATCGGGCCCAGATGGCTTCCTTGAGGAACTCCAGAGGAGACATAAATAACATCGGATTCATAGTTTTTAAACACTACTTTTTGTTTTCTGTCACTAAGATTAGAAGAGATCCAGCGATTGAGACCCGGCTGGAAACCCAGCTGATCTAGTTTATGAATAAGTAACGAGTGACACACTTTATCGAAAGCTTTGCTGAAATCAGTATAAATAACGTCGGTGTGCAGATTTTTTCTAAAGCCATTTGAGACATGATTTGTAAATTCAAGTAAGTTTGTAACGGTGGAATTTCCCTTACAGAACCCGTGTTGACAGTCAGAAATCAAGGTAGAGATAGGATTCGTAAGCTGATTGGTAACAATAGCTTCAAACACTTTTGGGATGGCAGACAGCTTTGCTATGCCACGATAGTTCTCAATAGAAGCCTTGCTTCCGCTTTTATGAAGCGGTAGAAGAAACGACTCTTTCCATGCTGTTAAAGGCAGATGAATTTTATGCAGGGATTAAATAATTTCCGTTTGTATATCTACCGATTTTAAGTTTCTATTTATTTACACTACTGGGCATAGTAGTAATTCAAATACAAATTAAAATTTGGTTGCTTTGTTAACAGAAATAACAACTTAGGCACCCTGTCTATATGCACTCGATTGCTTAAATTATGCTACTGGGGATAGTATGCGAAAAGTCACACAAAATATTAAACTTATATATATAGGGAATAAATATTGTTGATATTTGGGGTTTTTAAATAGTTACGGTCCCGGGGATAGTGACAGGAAAACCAACTGAAAAAATAACCCAAGCATACAAATATAGCTTTCGAATTACTTTGGGTTGTATTTGATGCTATTATCTTTCCTACAATTGATTACCGTACGGGTGTACAAACATATAGTGTAACACTAAATTTGCATTCGACTGTAACTACTTTTGTAATAGTTCTCTGTAGTTCGTTCACCACTGTGAAGGGTTTTTAATTTTTCAATTCCAATTGGAATTTAGCAATGTGTAAAACAAAACAACCTGAAGTGTTGCGCTGGCGCGAGCAACGACTAAATGATCAGACAGAATTTCTGTTTTCTATACACATATGTACATATGTCGATATGTACACTTTTGAACAAACAGATGTAAGCAAGTAAGGGTGGAAAAACAAGCAAAGCAGAAATTGTGGTTATGTCAAATTAATGTATGCGCGTAAATATGAAGAAATCACAACTTTGCACAGCATTTGTATACCTAGGACAATTAAAATGAGATGAGAACACTTTTAAAATTTTTCGAAAAAGTACACTGTACTAGAAAATGAAACCACACACTTTGTTTTTCTGCTCTTGTTCTTTGTTTTCCACTAGTTTCACTTTTGTAGGTGATCTATGTATGTACTTGTATGAGGGTAAAAGGGAGATGGCTAGAAAATGTCATGCCCAGGTGCCGATAGCAACGAACTAAAATTTTGGCACTTTCGACCAAGAAGAGGAAAGATAGCGAAAATTGCTTACCGGGGCAACCGGCAAATGGTCAGTGCGAATGAGATAAACTTACACGAAAATGTCAGGCGTGGGTTATGTATTTTATGTATATACATATGTATGTACGTGCATACGCTGTGGGTTAGAAACAACCAACTGCTAACTCAACCAAACGGAATTTTTTGGTACAACAAGAATTCTGTATGCATATATGTACATACATATATATGTATATGAATCCCGTTAGAGGAACGGTTATGAAAAATTATATGAAAATATAACGGCATGTACATGGAACCTTTTGGGTTTTTTGTACTCATCTTTTTGGGGGTTGGGGTACAGTCCCACGTTGGCTCGAAACTCTTGGCAGAAGTTGGTACTCTCTTGATGTTCCAGCTATAGGTGACTCCACCGGTAATTTCTGAATACCGGCTACAGGTGACTCCACCGGTTTTTTGCTAGTAGTGTCGGCGTGCCGGCTATAGGTGACTCCACCGGTTTTGTTGGTGTTTTTCTATGTCCCACGTTGGGCAGCAGCAGCTTTCCAGAAAATGTTACTTTTTGTTTTTTACACTCGCGAACTTTATTTACTTTAATATTTTAATTTGGTGGTTGAAAATGCAATGACATTCAATGTCAAAGTCTAGAAAACGCAGAGTTGCGTTGCGGTTGTCTTCCTTCGAAGTTAGTGACGCGCGTTGCCAACTAAATTTCGGATTAATGGGGGTGTTCCCGTGCCGTCAAATTCGGCTTGTAAGGACCATGTTCAATATTGAGGGAAATCTGGATGGAGGTGAAGGGAATTCCACTTGGTTTGTATTTGGTGGTAAATACAAATGAAGAGAAGATGGCAATGATTGAAACACCGAGTTTAATTGGCAACTTACACTAACAATGATTTGGTTTATTTCAATGAGTACTTCAATGTACATGTAATGTTCTTATGAACGTAATATTAAATATATTAATGGATAGAAAATGGAATATGTTTAGTTACATGAAGGCCGGTATTAATTACCGCGACAAAGTTTATAAGAGAGTCGCTTAAACACTTTCAACAGTCGCTTACTCCAACATCGTCATCAAATGACTCTTTTATGCAAATGCGTGCTTTAGATTTGGCGCTAAATGAAATCAGTGCTCTTAAATTTGAAAATTCTCGCCTTGTTGATATCGTCAACTCTTTGCGTGATGATTGTAAAATTCTCTCTAAGCAGTCTGACGAGCTTAAAGCTGAGGTTCGCTCACTTGAAAAACAGCTGCGCTTTGATGAGTTGCTATCTGCTATTGCTTCACTAGTATCCGAAGTGAAAGAAATGCAAAAGAAAAACAACTGTATGAACAATAATGGTACTCTAATGGTGTCGGTAGACTATACAACCAGTTTGGCTGAAGTTTCTGTAATGGGTCGGGAGACTATTCAAACACATTGACTGAGAGTTCTGCTGGTGTTGCTGCGCCGGTCACGCGTACTGTTCCTACTCGTAGATCTGTCTGGTATGGATTCGCTGAACGACCAGCTTTGCGTCTCTGTTCAAGGCAGTTCTAAATTGTTTGTATGCGCGTCGTATATTCCACCGTCTAGTTCGGATGCCGTATATAAATCGCATATTGACAATATTGTTAGTTTATTGCACACTCAGGATGGTAGTATCTTTTGTATATTAGGTGACTTTAATTTACCTAATATCGATTATTCGTATGTCGATAACAATTTTGCTCTACTTCCCAAAAATGTAACTACTTCTTCTGAAATTTACCTTACTGATAATCTCTTAAGTGTGAATCTCTTCCAGATAAACAGCTTCCGAAATCAGCTATCAAGAACACTTGATCTCATATTTGTTAATGATAATTTCAATTATTCCCTAACTGAATGTCTGGGTCAACTCTCGTGTTCCGGTATTCACCATATCCCGCTTGTTTCGGATGTTGAATTTTATAACTTTGATAGCATTGTTTCTGATAATGCTGCATCTAGTTTTTTATTTAGACATGCGAACTTTGATTTAATTTCTCAAAAAGTTTCTTTGATTGATTGGGAAGCTCTGTTTTCTGGAAATGATCTCACATATTGCTTTAATACCTTCAAAGACCTTATCAATGAGATTTGTATTAGTAATATTCCGCGGATAAAAAAGAAGTGTTACAAAATCCCATGGTATACTCCTGGGCTCAAGCGGCTAAAGAATTTGAGAAATAGATTTTTTTTTAAAATTCAAGACCACCCAGTCTTCGGTCTACAAACTTAAGTATATTCGTTTCAACAAGAAATTTAAGGCGTTGAGTAAAAGGTTGCGCTGTAATTTTGCTCGTGACTTTGAATCTTGTATTAAAGATAATCCTAAAGCTTTTTGGAACTATGTTAAATCCAAGAAAGCAACCTCGAGTATTCCCTCGTCAGTTTTTTATAATGGGCATCATACCTCTTCCCCTACGGAGTCGGCTAATATCTTTGCGGATTTTTTTCACTCCAATTTTGATACTCAGCCGGTTAGTGTTCCTGTAGCCCGTTTCTGTAACTTTGCGTTAACTTAACGAATGAGTTTTTATCGCATGGCTCGTAACGAATTCGTTACGAAAAGTGTTTCTGTATGAAAAAAATTCACCTTGCGATATGTTCGTGGTGTGTTATGTAAAAATGATAAAATGATAGCCCACAAGGCTTAGGTGCCAAATAGAACATTTGACTCACGCCAAACAATTGTCTTAATAGCCTAGTAGTTGTGATGTTGCCCTAACCAGCGGGGGATTCCGAGTTCGAATCATGGCAAGTTTTTCTTTTTTTCATCTTTTTTTTAAATATTTTTTTTTGTTTTTATATTTTTCTAAGAACTAACTTTGAGTAAATATTAATAACATTAAAAATTTGCACACAATGCAATTATTTTGGATTCTACGCTTGTTATCACTGCTACTATAGGCTGCGTTAATTTTATCGATCGCCGTAACGAAAATACATATCTACCACGCTTATAGAAACACTGCTCAGCGATAACTACATAACAGGGTTGCACTTTGCGTTAAAAATCGTATCGATGGGATACAGAAACGGGCTACTGAGCCCTCTTCATTAGAGGACTCTCCCATCAATTTTGGAGCCCTTTCTCTTTCTCTGGACGATATTGTGAATGGAATTCGGAACCTAAAGTCGTCGTCCCAGTCAGATATTGATGGCTTATCATCTTATCTATTAAACAACTGTATTGTTTTAGCTTTCCCGCTTCTTTTAATCTTCAACAAATCTCTCGAGTGTGGTGAGTTCATTGATGCATGAAAGTTAACTTTCATATCTCCAATTTTCAAAAGTGGCAATAAAAACAATGTTGCCAACTACAGACCAATTGCTAAATTGTCTACTATCCCCAAACTGTTTGAGTATGTTGTAAAACAAAAAATAGGTTTTGCCGTCAAGCCTTTTATTAGTGATAGTCAGCATGGCTTTATGGCGGGTAGATCCACGGTTTAAAACTTAGCAATTTTCTCTGAATTTTGCATTGCAGCTTTTAACAACCGATTGCAAGTCGATACTGTGACTTGTCTCATGTTAATTTTAGTGAATGTTGGCGGCTTGTTACTGTTAATGAAAAAATAGAATTCCTTAATAAAATCGTTCTAGATGTTTTTAATAAGCATGTACCCATTCCCTCTAGCAAGTCTACGATTAGTTCTTGCCCTTGGTATAATGGTCAATTTATTGCTGCGATTAAATTTCGGAATAAAGCTTATCAAAAGTGGAGGAGAGTAAAAAGCAATGAAGCTTGGCAGGCTTATAAAACCGCTAGAAATACTGCTACTAGGGTCGTAAGACGACAGAAGTGCAATTTTGTTACCTCGAAGTTAAATACTTCACTACCTCCTAAATCTCTTTGGCGTAACCTAAAGAGTTTGCGTGTTTATGGGTGTAGCAAGCCTGAATGTACTGTAAATGTAGACTCCCTTAATGATACCTTTGTACAGAGTTCTTTATGTGCCGTAAACTCCGGTGTTTTTGTACCAAATGTTAATGAATGTTACTCTGGAAATCCCTTTGAATTCTCGGCGGTGTCTGAATGTGATGTGGTTAGGTATATTTTAAATCTAATGCAATCGGAATTGATGGCGTACCGATAAAATTTATAAAAATAATTCTGCCTTTTACATTGAGCACTCTATCCCACATTTTTAATCATAGCATTACTACATCCTGCTTTCCTGAGTTGTGGAAGTGTGCAATAGTAAGGCCCGTTCCCAAGAAGAGGTCTGCAAGCACGGCTGCTGACTATAGACCTATAAGTATTTTGCCAGCCCTGTCTAAAGCTTTTGAACGTCTTTTAGCAGAGCAAATTAACTTGCATTTAACTAGTAATAATCTACTTTCGCCTCTTCAGTCTGGTTTTAGAGCTAGCCACAGCTGTGCAACTGCTACGCTTAAAGTAATGGATGACATTCGAATACCCTTTGATAAAAACCAAGTCACTTTGCTCTGCCTACTAGATTTTTCTAAAGCTTTTGACTCCGTCGACCATAAGTTGCTTTGTTGTAAGCTTCAGGCTTAAATACTTTGGATTCAGTAGAAGCGCCTTGACTATTATGGAGAGTTATTCAGCTGGACGAAGTCAGTTTGTTAGCATAGGGAATGATAAATCAAGTATAAAAATCTTAGGCCGAGGAGTTCCACAGGGTTCCATTCTTGGACCCCTATTATTTAGTATTTTTATAAATGACATTTTTTCAGTTGGTAAGCACATGAGCATGCATGCGTACGCAGATGATATCCAAATGTACCTATCTAGTAGTTTTACGGACTTAAGAGGTCTCTGTTTGAAAGTAAACTCTGACCTTTCAAATGTTCAGTCCTGGGCTGGTAATAATGGCTTATGTCTTAATGCCAAGAAGTCTTTTGTTTTACCCATCTCTAAGAAAATAGTCGCCGATGTCCTAACTCCGCCTATATGCATTGGCAATACTGCGTTACAAATTGTATCTAAAATTTCAAAACTAGGTTTCGTGCTTAACTCGAATCTAACTTGTGTTGACCATATCAACTCAGTTGTTGGAAAAGTGTATGGTACATTACGTAGTCTGAGGCAATCTGCTCCGTACACCCTTTCCAAATTAGGAAAAAACTTGCGGTGCAACTAATTCTGCCAATAATAAATTATTCGGAGTTAGTATATAGTAAGTTAGATTCGAGCTCTGCCCATAAAATTGATGTTCTTTTTAACCATATAACTCGATACGTCTTTGGATTACAAAAGTTTGACCATATTTCAGCATGGAGATCCGAAGTACTTGGATGTAATATTTCCGAATATCAGAAAGCTAGAAATGTGATTTTTCTGTTTAAGTTGATCACAATAAAGTCCCCGTCATATCTTTATGAAAAACTCACATTTGCTAGATCTCTTCGGTCATGTACCCTAGTTGTACCTAGGTTTAACTACGTAGCATCTGCAAGGCTGTTTTTCGTCAGCGCCATTCGTTTATGGAACTCAATCCCTGCTGCTATAAGGAACAATGTGAACTTAAGCAACTACAAGCGCATCCTATTTAGTTGCTTTTCTACGCACCAGTCTTAAAACTCAATTCATTTTCTAAACTGACCATTCGCTTCATTCTATATCTCGAATTCTATGTTTTAACTATTATTATATCTTACCTTCCACAAATTTTCTCACCCTTAAATTATAAATTTATCTTTCAATGTTATTAAGTTATATTTTTTTTAATATGGTCCAATGTGATCTTGTACTATGTAATTGAAACAATTGTTGTAACTATTTATTTTTAATCTTAAGTTTGTAATTGATTTTTAATTAACTTTTGATTTTGTAAGCTCCACCGTTTGTTGTACTATAAAAGACTTAAAGTCTTAAATGTACACCCTTTATCTTTAATAATAATAATAATAATAATAATAATAAAACCGCCTTCAACTCTGTTTTGAGTGCTGTAAGTTTTTGATAGTATTGATAAGGTCTGTATTTTTAAGTACAAATTCAAGTAGTCTGTAAGTACTTTGTAATCTAGACTATTTTTTGAAATTAATAAATAAATAAATAAATAAATTCGACAATGCCGAGTCGAAACCCTGATTTGTTAGTGGTGATTTACTCACAATGTCCCTCGCTTCACCGCTCGTTTTCTTTAAAAGATGGCATAATTTTTCTACATTGCTCAGTCTATTATTATTTATAAATATGGCGGTGAAAAGATCGCGAAAGGACGGCCATGACACATAATCCCCACAAAATACTTCAGTGTCGCATGGCTGAAGTTTCAAATTATTCGAACAAGCGGATTCTTGGGCGGGGTTACCGGCGGAGGATGTGATAGGGGGACTGAACTTTTCAATGTATTGGGTAATTCGAGTGACACACTCTAAATAATCTTTTCTAATAGTGCCCTGTTTCCCTGTAACCGCTTCTACTTCCTTATCATCTTTCAAGAATTCTAGGCATTTTTCATAGGCTTCTTTGGTTTTCGCCCAAGTTTCAGCTAGTTCCTCTCTTAACGTCTCTAAGTAAATTTTTGGCTGTCCGCTTAAAGCCGTGTCATCATATTGTGCATTGAATTCTACAACTTGATCGGAACATCTTGTGAAATAATTAAGCGTCATCATTATGAACGAGGTAGTAAGCGCAATTTATGAAGCGAAATGAAAATAACAAATGAAATATCGAATATATAAATATCGCCTTAATTAACAATGAAAATACCAAAATAAATATCCAATATATAGTGGTTAGTTTTTAGGTAATGAGTTCTCACAGGGTAAGTGTGAAATTTTCCTACTGGGTCACTTATCAAAATGCACCTTATGTGTGTGTGTAAATATAAGAACGCTAGCGCCTCAGTACAAAAATTGAGACTCACTGTTGGTGACTGCAGCGACTGCTAAGACGAAGGTTCGCACAAAAGGTGAATAATATTAAATACGAGCGCCGCCAAGGTATAATAAGGTAAATGTCCATAATTTCGTGGTACTAAGGAATTTTCTGACTTTCTACCTCTCTTGCTCAAAAACGGATGAAGGAAAACTAAAAAAGTAAATGTTTCCCATTGAGTTGATCTATTAAGATAGCTTTCCCTTTAACTTCAAACAAAACTAACAAATGTTTTATTTTATATAAATAAAAATGTGTTAGTACCTCAAATGTCCCTAATTTCGTGGCAAAAATTTTCTGATGTACCTAACTTCGTGGTAAAGTGTCCTTAATTTCGTGGTATTTGGTTAAACTCTAATTTTATGGAAAATGAAAGTTATTTTAAACGCAAATTCCTAAAATTTATTTATTAAAATTTATGTTCAAAAATTTAAAATTTTAAATAATTTTTTTATTGTTATTGTATTTATGAAAAGAAAGCGTTTTAAGACCAAGTAAGTATTAATTTGTTTAGTACTTAGTAATCAATTGATTAGACGGATTTTTTAATTGTTAATGATTACTTCAATTGGCTTTTTAGAAAAGGCAATTAGTAATTGATTGCGATTGAAAAAATCAAAAAAAAAATCCAATAAAAAAAAATTTATTTAACAGATGTAATTTGTTACTTTTCTCAAAATTTCTTTTATTTATTATTACTAAAAATGTTTTTTTTTTAATTTTTGTGTTTTTTGGTCTTTTAAGTTTTTTTTTATTTTTAAACAAAATAAATAATTAAAAAAAAAGTTTTAAAAAAATTAGTTCAATTGATGTAGCTAATTATTTTTTATTATTTCAAAAAATGTTTTTTTTTTTAATTTTTTTGGTATATTTTTAATTTATTTGTATTTTTTTAATTTTTTGATTTTTTTTTAATAAAATTTTTTTTAATTTTTTTTTTTAATTTTTTGGTATCGTTGTGTGGTAACGCTTTAAGCGGTAATATGAGTTTTATATTTACATTTTTTTGTTTATTATCGCTATTCATTCATAACAAAAGCAAAAAAGTATAAATCTTGGCATATTTTTTTAAATTAAATAAAAAATTATTGAATAAACAAAAGTTCTATAATGCCATTATTTCGTTAAAACACAAGCACAAGCAGAGCTTTTCGATTAAAATATTAACGAATGTGTTAATAAAAGTGTACCACGAAATTACGTCAAAATCTTCCTCAGGGGTTTATATAATAATTAAAATACTTAAAATAATAGGGTATCTTATGAAATGTGAAAGAAAATAAGGAAAACATAAACTATTATATTCCAAATTAGTTACATCACAAAAAACATGTGTCCCTAATTTCATGGTATTTAAATATTTAATAAAATGTAAATGAAAAGTTATTGAAATAAGTTTTACAGTATTAAAAACGTTTAAGAAATGTTAAATAAAACCAAAAAAATTACCGTCAAAAAAAAAAAATTTAAAGATACAATTTTTACAGGCTTAACAAATTCTACTGTAGCGCGATTCACTAACTTTTTTAACGTAATTTGTCAACGATAAATTATCTTAACAATAATTTAAACAATTTTGTGATTCACTAACTTTTTTAACGTAATTTGTCCACGATAAATTAACGTAACAATAATTTTAACTATCTATGCTATTCACTAACTTTTTGTCAACTCTTCAATCGTTAATTTATCGTAGTCGATTTGTAAATTGATATTTTATCACGTTATCCGTTGGTGTCGTTGAAATATTGGTTAAAATAAAAATAAATTAAAAACAAATTTTTTGAGCAAGAAGTATTTCTATATTTAAAAAAAAAAAGTATTTATTTAAAAAAAAATATATTATAGAAAAAATGTCTCCTAGTTATTGGTATCGAACTTGCGACGTCTATTTTGTTATCCAGACGCTTGTCAGCTGCGCTACTGCGACACCAACGGCGGCGCTGGCAAATGCTGCACTTAACATTTAAGCAAAGTTCTAGTCAATTTCGACTGAGATGCCACATGTCATCATTTTAAACAATTATTTAAACGTTATTGTTAAATCCGAGTTAGTGAATCGCACAATTGTTAAATTAAACAGTATACGTTAATGATAAATATCTCTATTGCGGGATTGTTAAAAGTTAGTGAATCGCGCTACTGGTCTCCTTAACAGTTTCCTTAAGAGGCCTCCCTACAAAACGCTCATTTTCTGAGCTTCCAACTTTATAATGATTGTTCTTTAATAGGTTCAATTTTAAAAAATTTGTAAAATATCCATTATTACACCCGAAAAGTTAATCTTTATTATAAAATTTTCAGTTTTAAAAAAAACTCGCCAAATTTCTTGTTTGAAAGAAACAATCGAAATACCACGAAATAACGTACTACCACGAAATTATGGACATTTACCTTAAATATGTATGAAAAAAAATTACTAATGTTTATGTGGGTGTTTACTACCACTTACAACGACCGAGTTGATCTTGCAAAAACCCGCGAATAATGCAAGTTGGTTTGATGAAGGTAATTAGCGCCGTGTTTTTATACAAAAAAACAAAATTGTGTGTTCGAAGAACGTAAATAAACGACAAAGGCACCAAGCGCGTGGACTTTGAAAAGTTTAAAAAACCACAAAACTTCTCGAGATGTTATTCTTGTATAGTTTTTAATTAATTAAAGTGCCGTGACTAATATTTCCTGTAGGGCGCAATAATTTCCGATTGAAATAATTGATCGAAATGTGAATTCTCAATTTCACGAATTCAATAACCGACGGGGGGTACCGAGCGCTAATACGCGTCCAAAAATGTCGGGAGAGGTATGAAAAGACGCGTTTCCGTCCCAGGAGCATGAGTATAACTCCGCTCAACCAAAATTTTCATTATTTTGGAAAATATTTGCGAAAAACCGAAAAATGGCCCGGGTTTAGGGGCCCGATCCATTTTTTTTATGTGCAGAAAGCCTTAGCGTGTAGGCGGCCTTCGGCCGCGCTTCAAAAAATAACCCTGGGCTACGCTATTCCAACTCCGGGTGGTTGCCATAGCCGTGGCTACGAAACGAACCGCGTAGGTATTTAAAGGCAAAGTGGAAAAAAGGGAAACACCACTACGTAAATTTTCACTTTTACTCACTACACTTTTATGTTTAGCTCAACAATTAAATTAATTAATTATAATTTTTTTTTTTTTTTGTAAGTTTTGCAAGCTCGAGACCACATAAACAATAATTCGTATTGAATTTAATTGTCAGTTTTTTGGGAAAAATTGATAATTGGAGAAAAATTACAAAGGAAAAATCAACAGCGATGGATAGGATTACATGTTTCAGAGTTTCCAGGCTCATCCTCAGATCCCTTTTCGGACACTGGGATGCGAACCCGTGTCTGCATCAAAGCCGCTGTTAGAAAACTCTAACACTAAGCTATGATGCCCTGTGACGTCACAATGTATTCGTCTCCACTTCAATTAATTCCCTTTTGTTTTGTTTGTTCTTGCCAACTGTATACACAAAATTTCTTAAGACATGCAGTCTATATGTTATGATGTGTGTTGGTCTTTTTGTTTGTACATATTTACATATGTACGTAAACCCGTGCTATGGTTTCAATGTATTTTGTGTGGGAATTAATTGAAGTGGAGACGAATACATTGTGACGTCACAGGGCATCATAGCTTAGTGTTAGAGTTTTCTAACAGCGGCTTTGATGCAGACACGGGTTCGCATCCCAGTGTCCGAAAAGGGATCTGATGATGAGCCTGGAAACTCTGAAACATGTAATCCTATCCATCGCTGTTGATTTTTCCTTTGTAATTTTTCTCCAATTATCAATTTTTCCCAAAAAACTGACAATTAAATTCATTACGAATTATTGTTTATCTGGTCTCGAGCTTGCAAAACTTACAAATATGTAAACAAAATAGACCGCAAAATCCAACAATAAATTAATTATTTGTGCACGCACCTGTGATTTATTGACGTTTGATGTTGTCGAATTTTGTTGTTTGTGTATATTTCTCGAATGTGACTTTTCGTTCTCCGTGCTATGTATTTGTCTTCGTGTTGATATTTTATTTCCTTTTATGTTCTCCTTTAATTCTGTTTGTATGTATCTTATCTCTTTATTTGATGGTTGACGGATCGAGGACCAATGTTCGGCACGATAGCCGAATAAAATAAGCCGGTTCCAACTCACCAACGAAATTCCAATGAAAATCCGAAATAAAAAGAACGATGATTAAAAGTTGAATAGAAGAAAAGTAGGTTTCTTTATTGAGTAGAAAAGCTGTATATATGCCAGTAGGGGTATATATGTATACAGACGGTAGCAAATAATCCAAAGGAGAGGATTATGATGAATTTACCTTGCGAATCGCTTAAAGCTGGAATGGTTGTTGTATATAAACTGCGAGCGCACGAACGGGGGTAGCCTGTGATGGATATGGATGTCGAAAAAAGACTGACTTTCCATCACAGACCGCCTCGAGTCGCAAGTCAATTTCGAAGGTGGCGCACCGGTATTCTTCCCACAGCGACTCAGCTTTGTAGCTGGAGTTGATGTGGCAAGCCTACGAGGGTTCCCCAATATTGAAGGCGGTTTGGCTTCAACAGACCCGGCAGACGTTGTTCTGCCTGACCAGTGACTTCCATAGAAATACATTTTCAAATATTTTTCTATTAATTTTTAACATTCCATTTATTGCAGTGCTTTAGGATATACAATGTTTCTGGCTTTAAAGTCTTTGGTATAAACAAATACATTTTTTGGATGTCCAACTCAAAAAACGGATCTTTTGAACTCAATGGGTATGACAAAAACCATTATGCGCTGCTGAGCAGATGTATAGTTAGTACTTATTTAATTATATCCTATATCTACCTATAATACTCTGGATATGTATGAACGGCAATAACAAACAAAAAAAATTAAGTGCTTTGATTAAGATTTAAGAACGTTAAAATGTCACTAAAGCAAATACATTCAGGGATATAACGAATTGAAATATTACTTAGCTTGTGGTCCTGGAACTGCCCACTTCTCCAAAGAATTTACAAATGTAGCCTATGTATGTCGTACCCAACGAAGATTTTAACGTATTGGAAAAGTTTAAAACAGATCAACCATAAACTTTGGACATTATTGAAGTACAAACAAAGCACTGAATACAAAAAATGTGGACACACATATCCAGAAATCATTAATTTAGGCCAAATATGTTCAGAGCTATGAAGAATTTAAATTTTATATAGCCTGGGGGCGTGGCACCGCCTACTTTTCCAAAAATTGATATAGCCTAAATCGTACACAACAATCTTCTGAACCAATCTTGACAGTTTAAAAGAGATCGACCATAAACTTTGGACATTATTGAAGTACAAACAAAACACAAAAAATGTGGGCGTGGCACCGCCCACTTTTACAAAATTACATAAATCTTGACCAAAGGACACACATATCCAGAAATCATTAATTTAGACCAAATATGTTCAGAGCTATGAAGAATTTAAATTTTATATAGCCTGGGGGCGTGGCACCGCCCACTTTTCCAAAAATTAATATAGCATATGCTTTAACCCATGATCTCAAGAATATACTGTGAAAATTTCATAAAAATCGGTTGAGTACTTTGGACGCCCATAAAGGACACACAGACACACAGACAAACATTCATACTGAAGAATTTACCGAATTCGAATATTTTGAAAACAGAGTATTCAAAACCCGTTTTCAAAAATTTTCTTTTGCGGTATTCGTTGGTAACGTTAGGGAGCCTTTCAAGAATTCAATTTTGGTAAATTGTGCCAGGATGAATGCAAATTCAAATGTTGATTTGATGCCATATTGTAGGGCAATATTAAGGTTTTTCTGCAATTGCATTTTTACTGATAACTCAGTTATAGATAAATTTATCGAAATATATCGAAATACAAATGGAACCTGGGGCCTTCCCCTTTCGTTTGATACCCATATTGTAGGGCAAGTTTAAGGTTTTTGGGTAATCACATTTTCACCGATAACTCATCATCGATACATTTATCGAAACATATCGAACTCCAAATGAAACCTGCGGCCTTCTCCTTTCGTCTTATACCCATATTATAGGGTAATGTTAAGTTTTTTGTGCAATCACCGATAACTCAGTTATCGATAAATTTATCGAAATATATCGAAGTCCAAATGAAACCTGGAACTATCCCCTTTCGTTTGATACCCATATTGTAGGGCAAGTTTAAGGTTTTTGGGAAATCATATTTTCACCGATAACTCAATCATCGATAAATTTATCGAAACCTATCGAAGTCCAAATGAAACCTGGGGCCATCCCCTTTCGTTTGATACCCATATTGTAGGGTACTATAGAGGTTTTCGGACATATCGAACTCCAAATGAAACCTGCGGCCTTCTCCTTTCGTCTTATACCCATATTATAGGGTAATGTTAAGTTTTTTGTGCAATCACCGATAACTCAGTTATCGATCAATTTATCGAAATATGTCGAAGTACAAATGAAACCTGGGGCCTCCCCTTTCGTTTGATACCCATATTGTGGGGTAATTTTAAGGTTTTTGTGCAATAACATTTGCACCGATAACTCATCCTCGATAAATTTATCGAAACCTATCGAAGTCCAAATGAAACCTGCGACCTTTCGTTTTATACCCATATTATAACGTAATGTTAAGTTTTTTGGGCAATCACCGATAACTCAGTTATCGATAAATTTATCGAAATATTCATTTGGACTTCGATATATTTCGATAAATTTATCGATAGCTGAGTTATCGGTGATTGCCCAAAAAACTGGGGAAGGCCCCAGGTTTCATTTTGGCTTCGATATATTTCTATAAATTTATAGATAACTAAGTTATCGGTCAAAATGCGATTGCCCGAAAACCTTAATATTACCCTCCTGTATGGGTATCAAACGAAAGGGATAGCCCCAGGTTTCATTTGGACTTCGATAGGTTTCGATAAATTTATCGATGATTGAGTTATCGGTGAAAATATGATTTCCCAAAAATCTTAAACTTGCCCTACAATATGGGTATCAAACGAAAGGGGAAGGCCCCAGGTTCCATTTGTACTCGATATATTTCGATAAATTTATCTATAACTGAGTTATCAGTAAAAATGCAATTGCAGAAAAACCTTAATATTACCCTACAATATGGTATCAAATCAACATTTGAATTTGCATTCATCCTGGCACAATTTATCAAAATTGAATTCTTGAAAGGCACCCTAACGTTACCAACGAATACCGCAAAAGAAAAATTTATAAAAACCGGTTAACAATACTCTTTTTTCAAAATATTCGAATTTGGTAAATTCTTCAGTAGGCAATAATATTATATAAATATGAAATCTTAAAGTATATTATTGATTTTTAAAGGCCCCCTACTTTATTTTATAGAGTTCAATATTGTTTGGTATACGAATTGCTAAGTAATTGGAACTTTTATAAAAAGTCCCTTTAAAAGAAACTTGCTTTAAAGTGCTAAATTTTAATGGTATAATATAAAGATCAGTAGATTTCGGTCCCAAAGTGCGATTGCTGTGAGAAGTTATTTCGGTAATCGACTTATTTATTACAATGTGCCTTGGATGCTTATATAATTTTAAATCTTTCATTTCAAAAATTTAGTAAACAAATTGAATCATTTTTAATTTCTTCAGCTTCAAATAACCCTTCAATTGCATTGGATATAGATGAAATTAAAGTAGAAACCTAATTTTGAATTTCTATTACTCTTTTTCTAGCCATGGCGTTTTGATCATATAAACTCAAGGATAACTCTAGTGCATTTTCCTGTAAACTATTTATAGTTTCTAAAATATTTATATTTTTGGGGGGACTACAGTTTTGTCAAATTAAATTATCGTTTTCTTTTGTCTTCTGAAACTTTTTTTTGGAAAGTTGTTGCTAATGGCAACGAAAAAGAGTTGGGACTTCTTTCATCTCTACATTTTTCAAATTTATGTTGTTTTTCCAAATGAACACGAAAATATGTAAAATTTGTGACTGTTTGGTGACAGTTTTCTTGTACGCACCGAAATGACAAATTAGGTTTTTAGATTCAGAAAATTCTTTAAGACAACGATAACAAGAATACGGTGCAGTGAAATAACGCCCAAGGAAATAACGCCCATGGGCGTTATTTCCCACTCAAAAAGGAAATTACGCCCATGGGCCTTATTTCCTTTTTAAAAAGGAAATAAAGCCCATGGGTGTTATCACCTTTTACTGATGGGTGTTATTTCCTTTTTCGAAGAGAAATAAAGCCCACGGACGTTAAAAACGAATTAAAACAAGCTGATTCAAGAATCAAGTATATGGTTTTTTTTATTTCAATAAATTTTAACATATTTGTTATGTTTTTATAAGGCGGGGTGCAATAGCGCCTTGTGAAATAAGCCCTTTATGGCCTTATTACACTATTGAAAGTGAAATAAGGCCTTTTTTCCAAAAAAGGCTTTATTACACTTCGAAAGAGAAATAAAGTCTTAAAGGCCTTATTGCTCTTCAATTTTTTTTAATGAAACAATAATATTCTAATTCTTTTTGTATTTTATTGAATAGTTACACAAAAATTTCACGTCAATCAAAGTGGGAAACGTGGCACGCGGAAGGACATCACCGTGGCGGTAGCCACGGCTATGGCACACACCCGGAGTTGGAATGGCGTAGCCCAGGGTTATTTTTTGAAGCGCGGCCGAAGGCCGCCTATGCGAAAAGGTGTTCTGCACTTAAAAATCGTGGATCGGGCCTCCGTAACTATAATCCGAAGGGGGAAAAGCAATATTTTGTTTCTGTGAAAAGTTATTAGTGAAAACCCGAAAATTGACCCGGGTCAGATCCCCAATTTGGGGCCCCATCCACATTTTTTATGTGCAGGACACCTTTCCGCGTAGGCGGCCTTCGGCCGCGCTTTAAAAAATAACCCTGGGCTACGCCATTCCAACTCCGGGTGTGTGCCATAGCCGTGGCTACCGCCACGGTGATGTCCTTCCGCGTGCCACGTTTCCCACTCTTTTCTCACAGGGTAATTTGTGAAAAAAATGCTAATCAAAACTTCGTGTCGCTCGCGTAAAATCCTATGGGCGTTATTTCTCTTTTAAAAAGGAAATAAGAGCCATGGGCTTTATTTCTTTTTGCAGATGGGCGATATTTCCATTTAAAAAGGAAATAAGGCCCATGGGCGTTATTTCCTTTTTGAATGGGAAATAACGTCCATGGGCGTTATTTCCTTGGGCGTTATTTCACTGCACCCAAGAATACATTTTGTTTAATTACTTATTAATTTTCAAATAGTTAACAAGGCGAGTAATGTGTTGTAAATTGTGTTAATTCCGAAAAAAATATTGCTGTTAAAAAGCCACGGATGCTGGCATGTTTTGGGATAGTAATATCGCACATATGTAATCCCGGACGTCTGATAATACAAAATTTGCATACTAAGAGTTTGTGAATTTAATACTACCTTTGTTAACTGACGACTTTACTTGCTGAAGTAACTGTTTGCAAAATTCATTATGGACATTGGCTTCATAAAACCGCAAAAATTGTTCCTTAAATATTTCCCATTTTGTATTTCACATACAGGTTACCCCCTGGGTTATTTCTTCCCTTTCGCGGTATGAAATAGTAATCCTATAGGACGTTTGTTTAGCAAATAGTAACGTAAACAAAATTGAAATTAACTGACCCAACAAATATACCAACCTCAACAGTTCTTTCTGTCGGAAAAATTGAGCAAATTTCATTAAACAAAGGTGCAAAATCATTGGCTTTCAGAGTAATGCCGTTCTTCAACAATAATGTTGATTACTTCATCTCTGAGGACACTTGTTAATGTGTTATTCTCTTTATAGTACTCCAGGATATTGATGCCTTTAGTTGTACGAGTCAGTAAAGCAGTGATATCCTTGGTTTAAAAAGTTTTTGAAATATAAAAAAAATTTAATAATATCGCCCACAAAAAAGTGGTCTAAATGAACAGGTTTGCACTGGGTAATTGGGTTTGGTGAATGGAATAAGGATAGACCACTTTTTTGTGTGCTGGTGTAATTAGGTGGTCCTTACGTTGCACAATGAGGCGTTCGTTGATGATAAGTAAGAAGATTTACTATGAGAATCGGTGCAGGCTTTGAACCAGTCATTTACTTTTTATGGCACCGAAATTGTGTAGTCGTCAACTCCGAACTTAAAAAATCATTATTATTACTTTTTTCATAGGTACATAAATAAACTTAACAACTATTGTTCAATTTACCTTATTTTTTTTCCAAGCGAATAACTTTTCACGAAACTCTATGCGTAGGCCGAGATGTGGAAATGCATCTTTCAAATCCTCTTTTTGAACGTATTTTAAGCATCTATAAGTGAAGCTAAAATACACTTATTAGAGTATACTTTTCATATATGCAAATAGGGAATATGTACTTACCTTTTAAATTCTCAAAAATACATTCAAGTTGAAATTCTTTTAGCAACGTTTTAAGACTTTCGTCATCTTCGATTGTATTTAATGTATTTTCATTTATTTATGGCAGAACAGAATTTTCTGTAGCTTCTATTGCCCCTTGACATGGGTTTGTGTTTTCTTCTTCAGAGGTAACTGGTTGCCCCGTAGTAAGGAGAACCCAATTATTTAGCCAAACCACATTTATCGAAGCAATCGGTAATATGGGAGCTATATGTTATGTAAGTCCGATCTGCATGATTTTCACTACACACATTACTCATATAATAAGGACCAAACCTGCAAAATTATACGTTTCTAGCTTTCTATTTGCAAAATTTATAGCCCAAAACCCATTTATCGAAACTATCGATTATATGGGAGATATATGTTATGTTAGTCCTATCTAGGTGATTTTCACTACACACATTACTCATATAATATGTACTAAACCTGCGAAATTTCGCTCTAATAGCTTTTTAATTCCAAGAGTTATAGGCCAAAACCCGTTTATCGGAACAACCGATTGTATGGGAGCTATGCGTTGTATTGGTCCGATCTTGCTGGTTCCGACAAATGATTAATCCTATGCAAAATGGCGCCTGCTTGCAAAATTTCATCGAGATATCTCTAAAACTGAGGGACTAGTTTGCGTTCAAACAGACGGACGGACGGGCAGACGGACATGGCTAAATCAACTCAGCTCGTCGCCCTGATCATTTCGGTATACTTAATGGTGGGACTATCTCTTCTTCTTCTCATACTTACAAACATCGGACCAAAGTGATAATACCATTTCATGTACATGAAAGGTATAAAAACAGAAAGCAATTGAAACAATTAAGGAAAGGGCTGTCTTCGGCTGTGCCGAAGGCTTTATACCTTTCATGAATGCGCGTTACTTTTTTGAGTGTTCGATCCTTACTTACAATTGGTACAAACTCTTTAGAACAAAATATAGCTATATGTTATGTTACTCCGATCTGGCGGATTTTCATTACACACGTTACATTTTTAATAAGTACCAAACATACAAAATTTTACGTTCCTATCTTTTTAACTATATGTTATGTTGGTCCCATCTAAATCAAAGATTGGCAAAGCCATTTTCATGTCAGTCGCTTCGCAAACAGCAAAGGGGTAAGACGTACCGTCGCTTTGCTGATTGAAGGAAAATATTAAATCTTTATATAAAGATTTTGACAAATATGAGGGCGTGGAAAGGGACAATATTCTTTTGGGAAAAAAAGAATATGCTTTTACAAAAGTATAAGCAATGGGTTTCCCAAAATGAAAAATGTAGAAATGCGAGAACAATGCTAAAAAGGTATAAAAGCAAAAAAAGCATATTCTTTCTTTCCAATAAAATATTGTCTCTTTCCACACCCTCATATTTATCAAAGTCTTTATGAAAAGAGTTATAATGTCTCTTAATATTATATTTCCGGTTCCCCAAAGAAGCATAACATAAGATACATTGCATTTGCCCAAAGGCATCTGGAATCATAAAAAAATGCTTAGCAGTCATTTTTAGTCACGCATAAATATTTTCATATAATTTAGGCATCAACACGACTGGGTTGTTACTTCCTTGCTGTCGGTTAAGCAACTGACGCGACAGTTTTGTTCGTAGCACCACTGTAACGAAGTTGCTCTCCCGTTTACCAATACACTCTCACAAACCATTTTGACGGTCTCTGATGTAGAGCAAAGATCGGCAAAGCTAACTCAAATGAGCCTTAAGGCCCGTTCATTGGTGCAGTAGTCGTATCGCTGTAGTCGTATCCTTAACGTAAGAGAAAAACCAACATGCATTTGGTCGGTAAGGTTACGTTACAGATAGTAGCACCAATAATCGATTACATTGTTTCTCATAAGGTTGGTCGAATCAGCTGTTTTATAAGGTTACCGATACGTCACCTCTGAACCCGACTTTACTCTCTTCACACGTATGCTTACCAAAGATGACTAGGATCGAAACTTCGCGCTCTCTGAGAGCGCTCAAAAAGTGGTCATTTTTTATAACATTTTCCAATGATGCCAGTATGGTGAAAACAAAATATGGGCATTTTGAGTAGCTTTTTAGGAATTTTGCAATTCCCACAGACCAAGAGGTGTGCAAAAATGTGCTATCGAATTAATTTTTGAATTTTTCTTGCTCGGAACGTATAAAATGAGACAAGATATAAAGTTAAAATTTCCAAGATATCTTAAAATAAGGTAAAATCCTTAATGATGTACATTTAGTAATGAAATAGAACATGGAAATTGAAATACAGTAGAATCGCGCAAAAGTTAACTCGCGAGAAAGTTAAACCTTCGGCTAAGTTGACCGATTTTGAGCGTCCACGTACCGCTCTAAAAAGTTAACCTTTCGTTAACTTTTTCGAGCTTATCTATTTTTTTAAACCCAAACGTTTGTTTGGCAAGAAAAACAAGCTCGGGTATTCCCCTTATTGCTATGTATTCCCCGAATTTCTATGTAAAAAATTATTGTCGGTGTCGGTTGGTACATACGTAGTTTGTCATGAACGTTTGAGCTTCTGAGTTGTTTATAGTTAGTGTGCTAAAAAATGTCAACTAAGCAGAAAAAATCATTGCAAATCAGATTAAATTTGCATCAAGAAGCTGAGATTTTAAGAAAAATCGATGAAGGTATTCGTGGAAATCGATTGTCAAATCGATGCAAATCAGATATCAGATCTTATTAATATGCGCACCAAAATTGTCAGGAGCTATTACACAAAAGAAAAGAAACAAACAAGTCTCGACCGCTTCTTTAAACCAGCCCTTACAAATTAATATGTACATATGTATGTGTGTAAAATGTGAAAAAGTACAAGCTAAATCTAAGTTTCTGTTTTGTTACGAGTAAAAGTGAGTCATGCAAATAAATTGAACGTATTATATTCCCAAAATTATGTTTATTTCCGTTTTTTTTTTTCAAATTCGAGAACCCTTTGGAAAAGTTAATATTTCGGAAGAGTGAAACACCCTTGGAACGGTTTGGTTAACTTTTTCGCGATTCTACTGTAATATGATTTGAAATAAAAATAATTATAAATTAAAATAAATATTTGAAAATAGTACAAAAAAAGGAGTATTGTTCGTATCTTGTAAGCTTTTTTTTATACCTGTAAACCACTCAAATCGTAAAAAAATATCATCTTCTACATATATTTTCTGCAGCTATTTTCTTAGTTCATACTATTTCAAAGTTCATATATTCTTTCTCAATCGTGCGATATTTTAAGTTTATCGAAATGTTCATTTGTTTGATTTTCCCAAGTTTGGTGCGTTTTTTTCGATTGTGCACTTAGTATTGCCAACTAGCGCACACATAAAAAAGTAGGCAACACTGCATAATCGAGGACCGAAATGAGAGAGCGGGAGAGAGTTTCGTATGAAGTTTGGTGTTAGAACCAAAGATGACTTGATACGAAACTCTCTCCCGCTCTTTCATTTCGGCCCTCGATTATGCAGTGTTGCCTACTTTTTTATGTGTGCGCTAGTTGGCAATACTACACAATCGAGGACCATCTGACATTAGATACATAAACAATGAGGAGCCAGAAAGCAAAAAACGCACCAAATTTGGGAAAATCAAACAAGTGAACATTTCGATAAACTTAAAATATCGCACGATTGAGAAAAAATACGTAAAGTATGAAATAGTACAATCTAAGAAAATAGCTGCAGAAAATATATGTAGAAAATTATATTTTTTTCACGCATTTGAGTGGTTTACAGGTATAAAAAAAAGCTTACAAGATACAAACAATACGCCCTTTCTTTTTTATTATTTGCAAATATTTATTTTAATTATAATTATTTTTATTTGAAATCGTGTTATTTCCATTACCATGTTCTATTTCATTACGAAATGTACATCATTCAGGATTTTACCTTATTTTAAGATATCTTGGAAATTTTAACTTTATATTATGAATTATTTATTATTTCATATATTTTATCTCTACATATAATAAAATTGTAACAGGTCGATGTCTGTACATGGCAGATATCAACAAAAAATTGATTGAGGGAAGCATTATTAAACGAGTAGAATCCAAATCAACCATTTTTTTAATTTTTGTGTGTCTGTCTGTCTGTCTGTCTGTCTGTCCGTATGTTTGTGGCCGTATCACTCTGAAAGTACTGAATGGAAATGAATGAAACTTTTTTCGTTGGATTGCTAGATACTCAACTTAAAATTTAGGGTATTACTTTTTTCGATATCTCAACCGGTTTTGGAGTTATCGCCCAATATGTGGCCCATGTCTGTCTGTATGTTTGTGGTCGTATCAATAAAAGTACTGAATGGAATTGAATGAAACTTCTCCGTTGGATTGTCAGACGCTCAACCTAAGGTTTGAGATATTAGTTTTTGCGATATCTTAACCGGTTTTGGAGTTATCGCCCAATATGTGGACCAGGGGTGACCAAATGTCTTAGTACAATATGGGTATCAAACGAATGTTATATGGATTCAAATCGATTCAATTATATATCTTCAAAAATTTCTGACGGAAAAAGAGAAGGGTGGGTAGATGCCATGTACAGACATCGACCTGTTACAATTTTATTATATGTAGAGATATGTATGTATGTATTTCAAATTTCGAAAACTGGCCCAAATGTATTTTTTAATTGTTGTTGTGAACTATACGATCAAGTGCGTATAGGCTATAATGATTAAAATCGGACTCAGTCTGTTATAAGTTCTGATACGCAGCGAAGCAAGCGGGCCTTACTAGTTTTAAATATATCTTGTCTCATTTTATACGTTCCGAGCAAGAAAAATACAAAAATGAATTCGATAGCACCTTTTTGCACACCTCTTGGGCTGTGGGAATTGCAAAATTCCTAAAAAGCTACTCAAAATGCCCATATTTTGTTTTCACCATACTGGCATCATTGGAAAATGTTATAAAAAATGACCACTTTTTGAGCGCTCTCAGAGAGCGCGAAGTTTCGTATCTAGTCATCTTTGGTTAGAACAGAATTTTCATGTCAGTCGCTTCGCAAACAGCAAAGGGGTAACACGTATCGTCGCTTTGCTGATTGCTTCATGGCTTTATGGATTTGAAATGAATGAAACTATTAAATCTTTATACATATAAAGATTTTGACAAATATGAGGGCGTGGAAAGGGACAATATTTTTTTGGGACAAAAAGAATATGCTTTTACAAAAGTATAAGCAATGGGTTTCCCAAAATGGAAATGAAAAATGTAGAAATGCGAAAACAATGTTAAAAATGGATAAAAGCAAGAAAAAAGCATATTCTTTCTTTCCCAAAAAATATTGTCTCTTTTCACACCATCATATTTATCAAAATCTTTATGAAAAGAGTTATAATGTCTCTTAATATTTTATTTCCTGGTCCCTATGGAAGCATAACATAAGATACACTGCATTTGCCCAAAGGCATCTGGAATCATAAAAAAATGCTTAGCAGTCATTTTTAGTCGCGCATAAATATTGTCATATAATTTAGGCATCAACACGACTGCGTTGTTACTTCCTTGCTGCCGGTTAAGCAACTGACGCGACAGTTTTGTTCTTAGAATCACTGTAGCGAAGTTACTCTCCCATTTACCAACACACTCTCACATACCATTTTGCCGATCTCTGATGTAGAGGCAGGTTCCGTTGTTATCACACCCTGATTAGAGACTTGTGAGTTGACGTCAATTGTTTCGCTTACAGCATTAACAGGTCTTGTTGTTATCACACACCGATTAGAGATTTGTGAAGCCGTTTCAAGTTCGGCGACCTTAACTTTCGAACGAGTTATAATTGTTGAGTCTCACCACAGTTGAAGAGTTTTAAGAATTTATCTAACGCACTGATATTTTTAAGGGCTTTATCAACTTTAGAGCGAGAGAAGAAGATGGCACAGTTATCACATCGAAAAATAATATTTCTATTGTTTTTAAATAAATCGCTAGTAGATTGTGAAATATTAGCACACTTTAGATGAATTACAAACATGCAAAGGCCACACTGGATATATTCATCCAGCAAGTACTGTTCGTTACATTTCATACACGTTTTCATTGTTTATGATTATAAAATAAAAGAAAAATCCAAGAGCGCGACAGAAAACGTCCACTTCACGCAACGATGATTGGTTTATGACATTACATATTGACATTACATATTGACTGTTATAGCATTTCAACAATATTTTGTGATATATGTATCTATGTATACATGACGTCAATTTGTTATTTCTCAAGGCTGTTCATATAATTATACCCTATTTCCAAGGAAAATTTAACAAAGTAGAAATTCTTAATTCAAAAAGGTCTAAACCGACGTATTTACCCAAACAATTTTTGTATTAAAAAGTTAAACGGCATTAACAAAAGTCAAAAAATTATTAATATAGTTATTTGTAAACTATTTGATAAGCTCACTTTTTCCACCAAGTGCTACTTTGGAGTCTACCTCTTAAAGACCTTGACATTAGGAAAATATTTGTCGACTCCCACCTATGGCACAGAAAGAATGCCTCCCCGAGTTACCAGCGTCGACGTCGTTCATCACAACTAGGCTCCTTAAAGCACCGAACAACTGCTACGACCTGTAAAGTTTTCGATCTCTTTCCTTTTTATCAGATATTCCTGCAAAGAACAAGCATTCATATGGATGTATATCTTGGATATATTTGTGTTCACTGACTTTAATTTACAAATTTATAACAAACCGACATTTTTTAAATAAACTGATATGCAGTCTTTTATATCTCATGGAGTCATATAAACTAAGTGCAAAATTTAATCATCTAATAACATAGACTAGGTACTTTTAAACTCACAAAAAAGAAAAAAAAATGCCACAATTTTCAGTGTTCCTTTGCTGAGGTCATGTACTTTTATTGGCATTATATGCTATAAATTCTGTTCAAAACGATAGATAAAGAGCGTAACAAATAGCCATAATTGTTTTTAAAACAATTTGCTTGACTAGGGTCCTAAAGAGGACTAAACTTTATTCTCCAATTTGTAAAAAATCAAAAAATGGTGATCACGGTGGTATTCGCACACATTAATTAACATATAATGCTAACTTTTTTGACACATGTTCAGTCTAGTGTCAACATCAAACTGTGCTAAAGCAGCTCCCATTTTGAAGAAGAGTTGGGAACATATTGCGTTTAATATATGTGTTACACTTTCAGGGCAGGTGGCGTCCTCATAGCTGCCGACTCACATCTTCCATCTGAGTTGGTCGGCTTGGCCAATGTGTCCGATATTGAAGTTACCGCTGTGAAGCTTTCATTGCCTGGTTCCTGCGTATTTATCTCCTGCTCGTACATACCGCCTCAGTCGAATTTACTTGTTTATAATCGGCATAACTCTGTTATTAGAAATCTGTATTCTCAGTTACGGGGCAAAGATCGCCTTTTAGTTCTTGGTGATTTTAATTTACCCCCAGTGAGTTGGGTCGGCTCAAATAACTCAAAAATTTTTACCCCTACCACACAACATGATATCCTCACTGACCTTTCAGACACTTCTCTTGTACAATTCAACAACGTATTAAATTGTAAAAATAAAATACTGTAAGTGTCGCTCTTAATCATAACGCTTGAGATTGCTTTGGACACTAGGCAACCTAGGGGGCTTATTAGTAACGAAGGAAGACAGCGATCACGCACGCGATGTTTCTATAAAGCAAACTTCGTCATGCTCAATGAGTTGCTTGCCACCCATGACTGGACGGGGCTCTATGCTTGTAATGACATCGAGTCGACAACCTCAATTTTCTACAGTTCCCTACATGGTTTGTTTGACAGCTGTGTCCCATCTCACTTCATTAACCCATTCCCATAACCGCTGATCAGTATCACCTTTACCGTTGGGCTAAACGGATTAATCAAACTTTGGTTGGGGTGAATTTTTCACCCCGCGAGTAACCGCGTAAATAAAGAGTCAAACCAGTTCCTATACTAAAAATGTAAGGATTGTTCAAAGTTGAACTAAGTTTTGTTTTTTGCTTGCTTTATTAATAAATAATTTATGTTCATTGTATTTATTTCCTAAGAAAGGGAAATTTGTTTGTTAGTTACGCTAAATGAAATATCTTTTAAATTGAAGTCTTATTTTTTAAGTTTATGTACGTTCTTTTTATTTATAAAAATATTCAATAAAAAAAGTTTCCTTGTATAAAAGAAACTATTAGTCGTTATAGTTACGACCTCATGTTTTTACATACACGGCTGTAAATTTGTAGTTATTTACATTCCCAAGATATAATACATTTTAGCTTGGGGTGAAAAAATCACCCCGCGCGAGTAACCGCGTCCTAAAACAAGTACGCGAGTAACGGCGGGTTAATGTTGGTACGGCAAAGCCGCCCTAGTGGTCTAAACAGCTGGTG
The DNA here is from genome assembly GCA_951509765.1 of Sphenella marginata. Taxonomy (NCBI): domain Eukaryota; kingdom Metazoa; phylum Arthropoda; class Insecta; order Diptera; family Tephritidae; genus Sphenella; species Sphenella marginata. The sequence continues at coordinate 28,762,889 of OX608078.1, forward strand.
AGACTCAGCAATATTAAGTCTAAGTTTTACAAGCGTTTTCAAAGTACAGTTAGCTCTCAGCTATTCCTAAAACATTTGCACACATAATAACTCGCCAGCTGCAATATCGGTGTAGGTGTCTATTATCACCGTGTCAGCATGGTTTTGTACCCCGACGATCAACCACAACTAACTTGCTTGAGTTCTCATCCTTTCTTATGGCCGGTTTCTTGAAAGGTAACCAAACGGATGTGGTCTACACCGATTTCAGCAAAGCATTCGACTCTGTCAACCATGAGCTCTTAATCCATAAACTTGTATTACTGGGTTTTCCGAATCAGTTATTATTATGGCTTGCTAATTATCTTACAAACACCACTCAACAGGTGTTGTTTAAAAATACTTTGTCTAAGTCCATTGACGTAACTTCCGGTGTCCCCCAGGGTAGTCATCTTGTCACTTACTCTTTACCCTCTTCATAAATGACCTACCTCAAATCATCTCTCATTCTCAAACTCTTATGTATGCGGATGATGTGGATGCGTGGGGACCTCTTTCAGGCCGATTCGAAGTCATTTCGCTCCTGGTGTGCAGTAAATTTATTAAAATTGAATAGCTCGAAACGTAAGCTAATGACTATTCATCGGGTAAAGCCGGTTTTGGTCTCCTATGTACTAAATGACACTCTTTTGGAACGCATATCTGTTGTAACTGATCTAGGTGTTCACTTTGACCCTAAACATGCATATTTTCATATGCATATATCTATTACTAACAAACCATGGGTGTGCTTGGTTTTGTTAAAATACTTGAGGCTCATTCGTCCAATACTTGAGGCTCATTCCATTTTAAGACAACCGGTCCGCGCGGGACCTGATTTTTGATTTCGATGAAATTTTAATCAATTACGGGTTTATCGGCCGTTGAAATCGTTAAGATGCAATGAACATTTTTTTCGCCCATTTTTTCAACTGCCAATAACTTTGTCAAAAATTAACCGATTCTCCTAATTTTTTTTTCCAATGTTCGTTATTACTTCTACTTTTATATAAATTTATAAAAAATTTAATATATGTAGTTTGAAAAAAAATTTTCTCAGTATTTAGTAAAAATTTCTGACAATTTCCCAAAATAATATCTCGAAAAAGGTTTTTTTTTCTATATTGAGTCAACAGTTTATATCATGGTATAAGAACTCAAGGTAAATTCATTAAGAAAATTTTGACGGATACTGGAAATTTTTGAAGTATAATATTTTGTAAACATTATGAGTTGCGTTGCCACACTGATTAAATTAAAAAATGGGAATCTTTTGTAATTCTTTGGGGAGTTTTTATTACGCATTGCGAAGTTCAGTAATTTATGAAACTGCAGTAAATGGATCAGCTAAAACCAACTATATTTGACGAAGCAGTTGCAGTCGTGAGTCGAAACTAAACTTCTCCTCTATAACCAATTACTTTTAGTGAAACAAAGCGTACATTTTCAACAGCATTTATTAAATTCAAATCACGAAGTCATTTTTTTCATTTTCTTGTTTTTATAAAAAGTCTTTTCCTCTCTCATTTTTTTATTTAAGTATCTTATTCTAAAAAATGTTCTGCCTAAATAAAACCTTTTTACAATTTTAGTATCACACTCTACACATGAATTGTGTCCAAAGTTTCCAAAAAATGTTGTTTTGTGCTTAAATTTTCTCCATTAAATTTTACAAATACAGAATTTAAATAATCCAAAATTTTTAAAAATGTAGAGTTGGGCTTATACAAGCCTCCTTGCGAAAGACAATTCACATACGAACTGCCTGCTTCCATCTCTTCACTTGTTCGCGAACCAAACTGCTTTAGCCCCATCTTGGCTACAAGATAGCCTCCGAAATTTTCGAGCCCGTCAAACTCCACATCCGTTAGCTTCTCTATATTTTCTACAAATTCTTGAGCTTCATGTTCTTCAGCAAGCTACATATGTGACAACATAAGAATAATTAGTTAAATCACAAAGTTTTCTGACTAGTCATATATTATAAGTCATCAACCATAATTTTATATTTTATGAAAATGTACTCTTGTACAAAAAATATATCATATATCGTAATAGGGATAAACTTATTCATTTTTACCTCGACCTCGTCTTCTTCTGATATGGGTATGCTTACTATATCTTCAAAAATATTTGCGCTCAGTGTTTCCTCATCTAAAGCAATTAAATCTTCGCCGGAAGGCTACACATTTGCCTCGGCGCACAAAATATTTTCATTACGTCCTAGAAAAGATAAAATATTCGCCAGGCTTAGCTATATGAACGTGAGATAGTCATAAAAACTCTTTACCTAAGAGGTATGACCGAAGCCTGTACTTAAACTCTAATGGAGACGGGTGATCATTCAAGCCTCCCTTAGAGCGTATTGCGCTAAAAAAGTTTTCAACACAATCTTGATTAAGCTTGGAAGTAAGAATGTATGACATGTTGTACTTTTTTTTGAAGGTATTCAAACAAACGTGGTAACGCGTTGTTTGCCTGGAGAATAGCTGACTGGAACGGAAGCAGTTTTCCACTTTTGCGAGGCGGAAACAATTTTGGAACTATCTCATTCATTGTCTGCAGAATTGCATTTTGCTCTGTTAGAGATAATCCATATGTTTTGCTCAAGGCACGTGTATCCTTACTCGCAGTTCTCGAGTTGAAAACATCAAACCAGTCATTGATAAGTTGAAACAATTCTCCGCATCGTCTAAAAATTTTTTCATTGCTACAAGCACCCAGGTCTGCGCATCTTTTGAAAGCTGTTGCCGTAGTATGGGAGAAGAGTTTTGTCGCATGCTTTACTTTTTGCCGCGCTGTGGAATAACATGTATATTTAAAATGTACATATACGTACATACATATCTTTATACATATATATATATATGTATGTATATTGTTATACCATGCATTCGTGTAAACTTTCTACTAGCAAAATTCGTGTTTTATAACCGCTAAGATTAAGAAGCAAGCAAAAATACTGTTATTTGCATACCTGCGCTATTTAGATTTATCATCTCCATTGACAACTTTTTCGTTATTGTTAAATCGCTATCACATATAGATAAAAGCTCTTCTACCATTGGTTTTCCTAATTCAGCATCCTTAAAGTTGAAGCTATTATCAAGAAAATGATTCCTCAATAACTTAACCAGGTGAGGAACGTCAGCAAACACGAAAACCGATTTGCTTTCATCAGATGGATGCTTGAAGTAGGGCTCGTCTTTAGAAAGTCCCATTGACCTCCACAATGATTGGTTTTCAGGACCTAAATCGCTAACAGCAGCAACTACTGTGTAACCAATATCATAAAGCTCTCGTATAATATGCAGGAGCAAAAGCTCCGTCATTTCACAATCGAAATTGTAAAAAATTGGTTGTTTCCAATTACCGCGTAGTGACCGAACCATTCCTACCTGAACCTTTCGAGCTGGTGCCAAATCTATATCGTTTTTTCTATCGAATGTCCATTCCTCTCGGATCTTCATTTCATCAAAACATATGACACACAGTTTTTCCTCTAAAGGCACTTCGAAATTTTTCATATGAGCCAATGTCTGAATTTGCAGCCCGGGCTCGACACACAGTTTCCATGCCCACCTACGTAGCGTCGATGGAGACGGTAACAACTCTTTCTTTCTTAACAACCTATAGCAACGAGGTCCAGCTGAATACAATGACATTGCAGACGATATTTCTGCAAAATTGTAGCGGGCTGATTTTGAGCTCTTTTTTGTCGCTACACTTTTATGTAATTTTTCTTCAAGCTCTTCGACGTGTTTTACGAGCTCTGCATTTTCTTGTTGAACCTGAACATATTTAGATTTGTACTAGCAACCCGCACCTTGTTTCACATAGGCTAAAATTTTTTTAAACATCGTTATCGTTATAAATAAAAAATAGTAATTTCTTCGTCTAAGTAAATAAACACAATGCAGAAACAAATGAAGTTCAATAAAAATCTATATATATGTACATACATACATACATATTAATAGTTAACTTAGTTTTTATTTACATTTTTATAAAATTTCATTGTATACAATGTTCGCAGCTTTGCCATCGGGAGCTAAAACATATAAGTTTTCTTTATTTGTTACACGGGATAGAGCAACATACAATTGGCCATGTGTAAAACACTGGGATCTGAAGTCCAAACCAGCCACTTGAAGTGTTTGGCCTTGAGCCTTATTTAGTGTTCATGGCACTGTACTCTTTAACGACCCATTTTGCAACTGCTTGATCAGATCTGCGTAGTGCATTTTGTGATAATCTCAATGCCCGCTCATTTGGGGTTTCATTTCTTCGGAAATTCCGAACCCGTTGTGCATTTCTAGTGTTTCGTGATGTACCCGACCGCCTTCGTAATGGCATTATTGCGATGTCTCTGTTATTATTTATAAAATGTGCATAAACAATATTAGTTACCTACTGTATTTTTTTCGGAAGCCTCTTTAGTGTTTTAAACAATATTTCTGAAAATTTAATGTAAATTGTAAAATATGTATGTACTTACTTTTTTGTTTGCAAAGTTTAACAATTTTTTCTATAAAACACGTGATAAAGAAAGAATAGTTTCAAACACAAATTTATTTTTTCTATAAAACACGTCTATAAAACACATACATATGTATGTATGCTTGGTGCGTACTCCCGCTCAAAGCAAGTTTGTTCATCTGGCGTACAGCGAACACACACCCAAACAGCTTTTTTTTGAAAAAGAACAACTTTTGTTCAAAAGATTTGGGTTATTTTAGAAAGAAATCAATTATACCTTTTGATGCAGAACGCAAGAAATATTTTCAGAGTTTTACTGCAAAAAAGAAATATTTCAATCCATTCATTAGTGTTTGATGTGTAGCAGTTTCAAACACAAATTTATGATTTTTCACCAGATTTTGGCATATGGCCACGCCCCTGATAAAGATTTAAAAAATTTTTTTTGAAAATAACCTTCTCCTATTGCTAAGCTACAAAATGCAAAAAACCGTTTTCAAATCGGAGCATTCTGTGTGAAGCCAATTCATTACAACGGATTTTAGGGACTTTATTTTATAAGATGTATAGAAGATACGTCAAGCGATTCACTGAAAATATGTATGCATATTGGAGATGCCATGAATACTTATAGCGACTATTTGCCTCTGATTACCAAAAAAAAGTAATAAAAAATCATTGAAAAAAATATGCTAAGTCACAAAGGAGCAGATTTGAGAAATCGCTTCCCTGGTTCAACAACGACGCAATTGTCAAAAGTACTAATCTTTGCTGTGTATAAATTGTTTACAAATAGTTTCCGCGCTAGACGCTTGCGAAGTTGTTCCAATCGTCCATAACGTATGCACGTACAAATATTGAAACTTGCTTCACCAAAACTTTATATTTTACAATTGCGTCGTTGTTGAACCAGGGAAGCGAAATATCAACTCAAAAAAAGCTAGGCGGATTTTCGCTTCACTTTAACAATTACAAAAAATGGACTTAATACATTTGGATAAAGCGAACTGAATACTAGATATAACTTACTCGGTTTGTGTACTAATTGTTGAGAAGTACTTTCTAGTGATCTTTCGCGCGATTCCAACATCCTGAGTTTCCAAATCCAAATTTCCCCTTTTAGATGAAGATGCGGTAAATTAAAATTAATATTCTTTGCAATAATAATAACGATCGACTTAATCATCTAACTACAGAAACATCCACAACCTAATATACAAAAATAAAGCCAATGCTCGTATGCTGTTTAGCTCCAATATTTATAGCTAACATATAATATAATAATAGAATTTATAGTACATATGCATATGTTTACATATGTAGATACATTTTCAAAATTGTCTTTGGCCGAAAAACGGTTTGGTTTAGCGCTCTTTGCTAAGACAGTTTTGTTTTTGCAAACGTTTATGTCGTTTGGGTTGAAATGTGCCGAGCAAACAAACGGTATAGTCGGGAGACTGGCTTCCTCGACGCCGCAAGCAATTAGCCATTGATTTCGAACAAAGGCAATCGATGGAAATTTGAAAAATTTTATTTTAGAACCTTTACAAAAATGTAATGTGTTCTCACAATCTTTAAACGCACAGCTCATGTTTTCTTTAATTTTAAAAATTTTTTTTTTAATAAATTATATTTTATCTGACACGCACTTCAATAAACGTACCAAAAAAACGAATTGTTGCTTTTCTCTGGTAGTTTGATTTTGAGTAATATGTCATAATTCCAGCTGGTGTCAAATGGTTAATATGGCTGCCTACGTCATTAAGTGAACTTACCTTCTATATTTATACCATGGTTTATATTTCAACTTGGCTAAATGCCTATTAGCCAAAATTCGTTGTTTTCGAGATATGAATTTTTGAATATTAAAAATTTTTCCCCCCATATATTTAAGTAATGCATATCAGCATACAAGACGATCAGTGCCACTAATCAAAATATCACATTTATTATTGAAAACATTCATTTATTGTCTTTTTTTTTTAAGATTACAGTGCAGAAAGTCATTTAGAATTATTAAAAACAGTTTAATCATTACTTAACATGATTTCTAGTAGTCCGGGAGGAGTAGGCGAGATAATCAATGATGTTTTATGAAACACTTGTTGGAAATCTTACATACAAACAATTAGTAGGCCATGCAAGCGATATAGAAAATATTTGAGAAGGTAAAAAAGAGTTAGTGCTTAAAGTAAGTTTGTTGAAAGTGTGTGCGCGTCAATTAATAATTTTTACAGTGCCGAACTAAGAGATATTAAAATCGCTAATAAGTGACAGTTATTCAGTAAATTAATAGGTTTGACTTTCTGTTGAAATAATAACTTATAGTTTTGCGTTTAATATTTCCTACTGGGAATATGTTTGTCATAATAAGAATGAGTAAACCATATTACATTAATAAGTAAACTATATATGTACAAGAGCTTTTGAAACTCCAAATCAAAATGTAAATCAAACGTTACAAATGAATTTTATCTTTTAGTCCTGATTAAATCGTTGAATCAAACACGTCTTGTTTTACTTATAACTTCGGTCGCTGTCGTAAGTATAACGCGCAATACAGTTAAATGCTAACAAAGGTTATGGGCCCAGCTCACGTGTGAAGTTATTAAAAAGAAAAGCAATCGGGTCTCGAAATAAAAAAATAATAATGAATTCAAATTTCCAAACTGAAAAACTGAGCGAAAACAACTATGACGTGTGGTGTATGCAAATGCGTAGCATATTGGTTAATATGGACCAATGGCGCATCGTTAATGAAGATTGCAAGCGAAGTAGTGAAAATGCAGAAAAGTGGGATCTAGATGATCAAAAAGCCCTTGCAAATATTATTTTATGTGTAAAACCATCGCAACTCAGTAATATAAAAGCTTGTAAAACTTCAGTGGAAGCATGGAAAAAACTCCGTGACGTTCATATGCCGAGTGGGCCTTTGCAAAAAGTGTCGCTTTATAAAAAGTTGCTTAGTTGCAGTATGTCTGCTGGTCAAAGCATGTCAACTTATCTAACTTCGTTTGTCGAACTCGTAGATAAATTAGCCGAAGTGAACATCGAATTGAACGACGAGTTGAAGGTAATAATACTTTTATCTAGTTTGCCGTCCGAGTACGAAAACTTCGTTGTAGCCATCGAGACTCGTGATGAATTGCCGAATTTCAATGCTTTGAAAATAAAGCTTTTAGAAGAGGGTGCCAGAAGAGAACAGCAAGCTGATCAACAGGCATCTGCGCAAGCTGTTTATACAAGTGTAAGAGAAGCAGCGCATGATGGTAATAAATCAAATACAAAATCAAAAGCTCATGCAAAGTCAAATGAGTTCAAAGGCAAGTGCTTCAGTTGTGGCATGCGCGGCCATACGACTGCTCAATGCAAAAGAAAGAGCAAACAACAATACAATCGTGAAGATAAACAGAATACTAAAAGTAGTGAGCTTTCGTACGCTGTATATGCTGCTACTGTGGGGGATGAAAGAAATAAACATAGCTGGTGTGTTGACAGCGGCGCAACAACACATATCGCACCCTAAATCAAAAACAGTCACAACTCAAAATTTTTTTTGGTCGCTTTCTTGGCATAGATTGCCTAATAAAAATTGGTGCAGCCAATACATACAATATTATTCTTTTTGACTATTATCGTTACTCTTTCAAGAGCACAGTGATGTCAAGTTTTTAAAAATCAAATCACTTTTGTGCGATCCAGAAGCAATTAACTGAAAGTTACTCGGATTTTGAGTTGTGACTCTTTTTGATTTAGTGTGCGATATGTGTTGCAACAAGAATATGTTCGTGTCATTGATCGAAAAACGAGAAAAAAATTATGTTAGCAGCAGATAATTCCACTTTCGCTCAAGGCATAGGGACGGTCAAAATAAAAACAAACGAATGTGAAATAGAACTACGTGATGTTTTGTTTGTGCCTTCACTCAAAATGAACTTTTATTCTGTAAACAAAGCTTTGCAACAGTGTTATTGAAAGATTATGTTGTTGAAGTAAAAAGCTCTAGAGGTTTAACGTTGCTTAGAGCTAAATTGCGAAATGATTTGTTTATAACTATTCAATGCGCAAGTACAAGGTTCAAAAAATTGTTTGAATAATTTAAAGTGGCATGATCGATATGGTCATATAAACTTCGAAAGTTTGAAGAAAATGACAGACAAAGATTTAGTGCAAGGCATGGATACAAAATATATAAAAATAAAAAGAAGTTGTGACACATGCAACAAATCAAAAATAAGTGCAACGCCTTTTCCTAAAAAATGTGAAATTGAGTCAAAAGAAATATTAGAGCTTGTGCACACGGATGTTTGTGGACCTACACTGAAAAAAAAATCTACAGTAAACGGCCGTCAAATTGATAGTAAACCCTGTCATTTTTCGTCCAACAGTGGGTAATATAAATTTTGAAAGTGAGCCCCTATCATTCTTCGAATATACTATCATATTGAGATGAATTACTGTAAATTTTAAAGTGGACTCATATCATTATGCAAAAATCACATGTTTTTACTGCCAATTTTACAGTAAATACTGTAATATTTACAGTATTACCATCAATCGCTTGAAAGTGGTTTTGATATGTTACTTTCAATGTGCACTTTCAACTTTTTTATTTCAGTGTATAAACGTAAAATCAGTAGGTGGTGCACGATATTTTCTTACGTTCATTGACGATTTCTCAAGAATGATTTTTGTGTGCTGTATAAAAGAAAAGGGCGAAGTGTTTGAAAAATTCAAATTATTCAAAAATATGGTCGAGTGCCAAAGGCAAAAGGAAATTAAAAAGCTCCGAAGTGACAATGGTTCGGAGTACATAAACAATAAATTTACACAGTTTTTAAATGAGTGCGGAATAAAAAGGCAGTTAACTGTGCCATATACTCCTCAACAAAATGGAGTGGCAGAAAGAGTTAACCGCACAGTTGTGGAAATGGCTAGAAGTTTACTGGTGCATGCAAATATCGAACAAGAATTGTGGGGTGAAGCTATACACACAGCTGTATATTTACGTAATCGCGCACCCACAAAGTTACTAAAAGACTGCACTCCATATGAGATTTTGTATAACAAAAAAACCGTCGGTAAAACATCTAAGGGTTTTTGGTTCGCGCGCATTCGCTTTAAATAAAACGCAGCGCGGTAAATTCATCGCAAAGGGCAAAGAATATTTGTTCGTCGGATATTCTGAAGTTGCTAAAGCGTATCGTTTGTATGATAGGGAAACAAGGCAAATATGTGTAAGACGCGATGTAAAGATTTTAGAAGATGAAGAGAAGTTAGCTATGCCCGAAAATGACACCAAAAATATAGATGATAACGACATTGCTACAATTTTTGTAAAAATCGATGATGATAAACATGTACAAGAAGAGCAGAAAGATGACGAAGAATTTGAAAGTTGCACCGAAGACGAGGCAGAGGTAGATGCGGCAGATGTGGCTAATAACGAAGAGAATGACATCGTTCAGGGTGAAATGCAAACAGCAGGTGAGTCTCATAGAAACGAAAACGAACCACGTCGCGGTTCGTTTCTATGAGACTCACCTGCTGTTTGCATTTCACCCTGAACGATGTCATTCTCTTCGTTATTAGCCACATCTGCCGCATCTACCTCTGCCTCGTCTTCGGTGCAACTTTCAAATTCTTCGTCATCTTTCTGCTCTTCTTGTACATGTTTATCATCATCGATTTTTACAAAAATTGTAGCAATGTCATTATCATCTATATTTTTGGTGTCATTTTCGGGCATAGCTAACTTCTCTTCATCTTCTAAAATCTTTACATCGCGTCTTACACGTATTTGTCTTGTTTCCCTATCATACAAACGATACGCTTTAGCAACTTCAGAATATCCGACGAACAAATATTCTTTGCCCTTTGCGCTGAATTTACCGCGCTGCGTTTTAGGTAGGCCAAAAATCATTCACACTGGTCAAGTAGGTTGACCCAAAAAAGAGTATCAGAGGCTAAGTTTACTACAATATGATGAAGATATAGAAACGCCTCGATCGGTCAAAGAAGCATTGTCGAGCGAATACTCCTTTGAGTGGAAGAAATCAATGGAAGAAGAGTATTCTGCGCTTATTGCAAACAACACTTGGTCGGCAGTAGATCTGCCTGAAGGTCAAAAAGCCATTGGATCCAAGTGGGTTTTTCGAATAAAGCGGGATTCAGATGGCAATATTCAAAAGTTTAAATCGCGACTAGTAGCAAAAGGCTGCAGTCAACAGATGGGTCTAAATTACTGGGAAACTTTTTCGCCTGTAATACGATACGAAACAATCCGTATGCTACTTGCTATTGCCGTTGAGAAAGAGCTTTACCTACATCAAATTGATATTTCAAATGCATATCTTAATAGCAATCTTACCGAAGAAATTTATCTTAAACAACCAGAAGAATTTGTAGACAATGAAAATCCAAATAAAGTTTTAAAGTTAAATAAAGCCATTTATGGCTTAAAGCAGTCTGGGCGACACTGGAATAGTACTCTTGATGCAGCATTGAAAGATATGGGCTTCAGCCCATGTAAAAGCGAATCGTCCCTGCCAACCATGATCGGATAAAAATCTGGATAATCATTGAGTCGCGCTTACCAAAAAAGAGGATAAAAAAGTGGGTAATTTTGTTCAGAGAGGTTCACTTTTTACCCATGTTGAAAAGATTTTTGCGTGTAAGTGTGAGAGCATACTTTTAGGCACTTGTCGTTTTCCATACAAATTCTAAAAATATGCGTTGGTGTTAGTAAAAATTTGTGAATTTTTGGAATCAGAGTTTCACCATGGTTAGCCATGGTTGGTAGGGGTGTTTGTATGTCAAACAATACAATGGCAGTTATAGTTATATCGCTGTTTACGTCGACGATCTTATATTAGCATGTCCAAGTGAGAAAGAGATCGCGAGCATTAAAAAATCATTATCGTCCAAATTTGAGCTACATGATGGCGGTGCAATGAAGTTTTTTCTTGGCTTCGAAATAAAACGTCAAAGTAAGACAGGTGCGATTTCTGTGTGTCAGAAGAACTACATAAAGGAGTTATTGAGTTTGTATGATATGGTATCATGTCGTCCGGTAAGCACACCCCTTGATCCTGGTTTTCAAGTAAGCTGCAAAAATGACAAGTGCACTAAAGTAGATGCAACAAGCTATCAATTGTTAATTGGATCTTTAATGTACTTGGCCATTTCAACGCGTCCAGACATTATGCACGCTGTGAGTCTATTAGCACAAAGAAACCAAGACCCTCACTCCGAACACGAGGCTGGTGCAAAACATATTCTACGATACTTATCAAAGACCATCGATTTAAAGTTACACTACTGCAAAAATGGCAATCCGGTAGAAGGCTATGCGGATGCGGATTGGGCGAGTAACGATTTAGATCGAAAATCATACACCGGGTACTCGTTCTTTTTAGCTGGTAGCGCTTTTTCTTGGCAAGCAAAGAAGCAAGATGTAGTCGCATTGAGCAGTACAGAGGCCGAATACATCGCTTTAAGTACGGCAGCAAAAGAGGCAGTATATCTTCGGCGATTACTCAAGGAAGTTGGTTTTATTGGCGACACCGGCCCTGTCAAGTTAAAAGGCGACAACATGAGCGCAATCGAAATTTCAAAGAACCCTTTATTCCACAAGCGAACCAAGCACATAGATATAAAATATCACTACATCCGAGAAGTTGTCGAACAGAAGGTATTAGAATTAGAGTATGTTTCCACAAATGAAAATGTTTCTGATATTTTTACAAAAAATCTAAAAAACAAAAACATGTAAAATTTGTTCAAACGCTTGGTCTTAAAAATTAATTTAAGAAATATTTAACTTAAGAAAGAGTGTTGAAATAATAACTTATAGCTTTGCGTTTAATATTTCCTACTGGGAATATGTTTGTCACAATAAGAATGAGTAAACCATATTACATTAATAAGTAAACTATATATGTACAAGAGCTTTTGAAACTCCAAATCAAAATGTAAATCAAACGTTACAAATGAATTTTATCTTTTAGTCCTGATTAAATCGTTGAATCAAACACGTCTTGTTTTACTTATAACTTCGGTCGCTGTCGTAAGTATAACGCGCAATACAATTAAATGCTAACAAAGGTTATGGGCCCAGCTCACGTGTGAAGTTATTAAAAAGAAAAGCAATCGGGTCTCGAAATAAAAAAATAATAATGAATTCAAATTTCCAAATTGAAAAACTGAGCGAAAACAACTATGACGTGTGGTGTATGCAAATGCGTAGCATATTGGTTAAATTGGACCAATGGCGCATCGTTAATGAAGATTGCAAGCGAAGTAGAAGAAAATGCAGAAAAGTGGGATCTAGATGATCAAAAAGCCCTTGCAAATATTATTTTATGTGTAAAACCATCGCAACTCAGTAATATAAAAGCTTGTAAAACTTCAGTGGAAGCATGGAAAAAACTCCGTGACGTTCATATGCCGAGTGGGCCTTTGCAAAAAGTGTCGCTTTATAAAAAGTTGCTTAGTTGCAGTATGTCTGCTGGTCAAAGCATGTCAACTTATATAACTTCGTTTGTCGAACTCGTAGATAAATTAGCCGAAGTAAACATCGAATTGAACGACGAGTTGAAGGTAATAATACCTTTATCTAGTTTGCCGTCCGAGTACGAAAACTTCGTTGTAGCCATCGAGACTCGTGATGAATTGCCGAATTTCAATGCTTTGAAAATAAAGCTTTTAGAAGAGGGTGCCAGAAGAGAACAGCAAGCTGATCAACAGGTGATGGTAATAAATCAAATACAAAATCAAAAGCTCATGCAAAGTGAAATGAGTTCAAAGGCAAGTGCTTCAGTTGTGGCATGCGCGGCCATACGGCTGCTCAATGCAAAAGAAAGAGCAAACAACAATACAAAATTGAAGATAAACAGAATACTAAAAGTAGTGAGCTTTCGTACGCTGTACATGCTGCTACTGTGGGGGATGAAAGAAATAAACATAGCTGGTGTGTCGACAGCGGCGCAACAACACATATGTGTTGCAACAAGAATATGTTCGTGTCATTGATCGAAAAACGAGAAAAAATTATGTTAGCAGCAGATAATTTCACTTTCGCTCAAGGCATAGGAACGGTCAAAATAAAAACAAACGAATGTGAAATAGAACTACGTGATGTTTTGTTTGTGCCTTCATTCAAAATGAACTTTTATTCTGTAAACAAAGCTTTGCAACATAAACATACAGTGTTATTCAAAGATTATGTTGTTGAAGTAAAAAGCTCTAGAGGTTTAACATTGCTTAGAGCTAAATTGCAAAATGATTTGTTTATATTCAATGCGCAAGTACAAGGTTCAAAAAATTGTTTGAATAATTTAAAGTGGCATGATCGATATGGTCATATAAACTTCGAAAGTTTGAAGAAAATGACAGACAAAGATTTAGTGCGAGGCATGAATACAAAAAATGTAAAAATAAAAACAAATTGTGACACATGCAATAAATCAAAAATAAGTGCAACGCCTTTTCCTAAAAAATGTGAAATTGAGTCAAAAGAAATATTAGAGCTTGTGCACACGGATGTTTGTGGACCTATAAACGTAAAATCAGTAGGTGGTGCACGATATTTTCTTACGTTCATTGACGATTTCTCAAGAATGATTTTTGTGTACTGTATAACGGTTTCACATTTTAACGGTTTTGATAAAAGTATGTCTGGACAACGATTTATCAAGAAAAAAAATGCAAGAATCCAGAAAACATCCACAAAAAATGTTGTTATGAAACAAAGAAAAGAGGGTTCGTGAAATTAGACGACCTCGCTCATAACCTGCAACCATTATTTCCGACGATTACGCTCGATGCCGAGGACGAAGTTTGTGGTTATTGTTACTCAAAACTATTAGAAAAAGTCACGCAATTTTCTGATCAGTCGTATGTTCCGCCGGTGGAATCTGACGATATATTGGAATTTAATGTTGAACATGGACTTCTTACATCGCCTATTTCACCTTTAAAAAATGTTCATGAGGTTGATACAAGACGCCGACTTATGTACGTCTCTAGAAAACGGAAGGAGATTTTACAACTTCAGGACGCCCAGCTTATGTACATCAAAATTGATGAAATTATATGATATAGACGAAAGAGGTAAAATTGATATCTTAATGCCAGAACTATCAGATTGCAAGTTGTGTGGAAATGGGTTCAAAGTTTTCGGTAAAAGCCTTAATAATTGTTCTTGCTATTCGAAAAGCTAGGAAAATAATAATTGAAAAAGGAAATGACTGTGCTCCTGATCCATACTTGGGGCATCCTATAGAGGAAAGTGTGAGAGAAGCCGTTCGTTGGTTGGTTGGTTGGAGTGGCGAGTCCCAGTGACTCCAATTAGCGCTAGCGCGCCGTTTTGATACCACATCTCGTGAACTAACCAATGAAGATTATTACAGAAAGTTAGCGTGGTGGGACTCTTACACCCCTATAGATCCTATCTATATCCATGCCGTTGAGTCCAAGAATTTTAGAAGTTCCCCAATCGTCATCTCGCTTAGCTCGGAGAGACTCCCAAACAAGGGTTTTCCCAGAAATTTTGTTCTGCTCCTGCAGTGCGCCGGACAGCCGCACAGCAGGTGCTCCACAGTCTCTTCCGTTTCCGGAAGGTTGCAACTACGGCACGTGGTATTGTGCTCCATGCCCATCCGTGCGGCGTGCGCCCCGATAGTCCAATGCCCAGTGAGGGCCGAAACTAATCTGAAAATGTCCCTACTGTTATTCCTGAGCAGGGTCGAAGATCGTGCTTCATTGTACGAAGGCCATAAACTCTTTGACACTCTGCAGGACTGCAGACGCTTCCATCTATCCGTAGCCTCCCCAAGCCAGTGCTGAGAGACCCGAGCCTTGAGCAGTCCCAGCGGTGCAAGGACCTCCTTCGCTTCTGAGACGTCAAGGGCCGACCCACGCCGTGCCAACTCATCGGCAGTCTCGTTTCCCTGTATGTTGCGATGCCCCGGCACCCATATTAAAGAAACGGCATGTCGACTTGCCAGGTTCATGGTCCACTCCCTGCACTGACTCACAAGGCTCGAAGTGATCGTCGCTGATCCGAGAGCCCGAAGAGCCGCCTGGCTGTCCGAGAATATTGCTATCCGATTACCTGTTATGTTTGTATCCAGTAATGCCCTGCATGCCTCCTGGATAGCGTAAATTTCTGACTGAAATACACTCGCAGAGTCTGGAAGACGCATTGACAAGGACACGTCTGGGATAATTGCGAAAACCCCCACTCCCACTCCACACTCCATTTTAGATCCATCCGTGAAAATTGATATGTCGAAGTTTTGTGGTAGTTCCCCTGTTTTCCAGTCCTTTCTGGATGGGAAAATAACCTCAAAATTTGTGTCGAAAACTGTCCTGGGACAGATGTAGTCCGTTTTGTTCTTAATATAGGGGTCGGTTATATTTAACAGAATACGGCTGTGACCGTATCCACGCTCTTTCCAGAGTCCCAACTCCCGAAGCCTGAGTGCACTATTGATGCTGTTTCCTTGATAAAGAGATCGATCGGTGGTATATTGCATATCACATTCAGAGCCTCTGTGGGGCATGATCTAATCGCCCCTGTGGTTGCGCCACAGGCAGCCCGCTGAACTTTGCTTAGCATGTTCATAATGTAGCCCACCTCGGCTGCCCTCCACCACACTATTGCTCCGTAGGCTAAGATCGGTCGAATAACTGCTTTGTACATCCATGCTGTGATTTCCGGGCTCAGGCCCCACTGCCTGCCTAACATACGTTTACAGGCGTACATAGCTCCATATGCCCGTTTGACCCTGTTTTCTATGTTAAGTTTCCAGTTTAACTTAGGTGTCAAGAGGACGCCTAGGTATTTCGCCCTATCAGAAAGTTGCAACTCTTGACCACAAAGAGAAGGTAGATTGAAACTTGGTATTTTTTTCCTATTTGTGAATAACAATATCTCGGTCTTTGAGGGATTGACATTAAGCGCCGCAGCCTCTGCCCATCCACTCAGATTCCTTAGTGCGAGAGAAGCCGTACTTGATTATTATTTAAATGACGATTTTAATTGCACCACTCAGATCCCTTGTAAAAATGATACTATCAATGTTTATGAAAACGGAGAGAAAACTGTTAAAGTCAAACGTTTTATGTCTTGCAGCCTACGGGAAATGTACGCAGTATTTAAACGTGATCATCCAGATAAGAAAATCGGACATTCAAAATATTATACTCTAAGGCCTAAGTGGGTAGTTCAGTTCCCTACACAACGAGTTTGCTTGTGCATTTATTGTACAAATTTCGAGCTATTGTTAGTGGGTTTAAACAATTGTTTAAATAGATTTAACATAATTGTTCAAAATGTGCGTGAAACATCGAAAGAAAACTCACCTCTTTTAATTTTACACGTCGATTTCGCTGAAAATTGGTCAGTTATTGTGAAGGACGAAATTCAATCCTACCATTGGAAAACTAAACAAGTTTCTGTTTTCACAGCAGTTTACTATGTTGGTCATGACTCATGAAACTGTCAGTTACGTAGTAGTTTCTTATGACTTATCGCATGACTCATCACATGCACTACTAGCAATTGATAAAATTATAAATGATTTAAAAATAGAACTCCCGACTTCGCTTTTCAAAGTTCAACCATTATTTCTGACGGCGCCCCTAGTCACTTCAAAAATCGATACCAGTTGCATGAATTGAAAAACTACAGAGTTGAAAAAAATTGATTTTTTCTGCGACAGGACATAGCAAAGGCTCTTGTGGTGGTATTGGAGGGTTAGTGAAATATTTTGCCACCAAGCATAATTTAATTTCAGATCCCACTGAGTATATTCAGTGTGCAAAATCCTTTGTTGAAAAAATTAAAAACACCTAACATTAATTCCTTTTTCCTCGACGAGCATGAACTATCCGTTTTCCGAGAAGAAAAAATTAGAATGTGGGAAACAGTGCCAGCGTGTAAGAGACACCCATGTGTGGAGAAACGAACTTGATGGTAATCAAAATAAAGCATACACAGCAAGAACGTTCCAACACGAGTGGAAACTTGTCAAGTAATAGTTGTGTTTTTTATTTGCTCTGTATTTTTCTTTAATAATTAAATAACTTCTTGATATCCTAATATTAAAAGTTGCATTTAAAGTTAAAAGAGTTTAATACTTAATGTGCTTCACTACTTGCTGTGAAAAATTACTTAAATCTTTGAATTGTGATTAATTGTCTAAATCATTCTATTGAATTTGTGTGTGCCGAGTTTTTTGCATATTGTATTTGTTGCATTTGAAAGGCTCGTACTCTACATTGCAATTGTTGTTGTGTGCTGATTTGCTTTTTGATCTCTCTTTTGTTACAGCTGTTTGCGTGGTTTGTTAAACGTCAAATACAGTGTGTCTAAAACTGGTCGCTTAATCCTGTGCGTTTCAAACTGTCAGGGTTGTATTTCTTTTCATTTGATAAATTAATATTTTCCTTAATTTTTGATAAAACTAAATTTCTTATCTCCTTATTTTTATACAGTGCTTTAATTACTTTTTTAAAAATGTCGTGTATGTTTGAAAACTGTCAAATAAAAAGCGAGTCCGAACGCTTTGTAGCATGCTGGTTGTGCGATGGACTTATCCACGCAAAATGCGCCGGGTTAACAGGTAGAAAAGCGGACTTAATTAACGACGGAAAAGGCCTGCGCTGGTCCTGTACTAAATGTCGATCGACGGAAGTTCACTTATGCAAAACTTTTAGGCACATTAGAAACGGGTTTTCTGAAATCAGCAAAGATTTTTCATTGCTGACTGAAAAGTTTAAAAAGTACGAAAGTATTTTCAAAACTTTAAAACCTCTAGATAGTTCGCCTAACTTGGAATGCCCTGACAATCGTGAAGAGAATCGCGAAAACAAGCGCAGACGTACGGATGATCTGCCTTCTACTTCAATGGCGCCGAACCTGCCTCCAGCCATTGAACTTATTGATTTGGCATCTCCAATACCTGACGCGGTTGATCGGGCAACGTCCAAAAACGCCCCCCCAAAGTCAACAAATAAAAAAACTTTGGAACCTCCAACGGTGGAGCCCGAACCAATTACTAGGAAGCTGGTTGTGGTCCCTCAAAAAAAAATCGATTTTTGTGTCTAGATTCCATCCAGACACTACTGAAGATGATTTCAGGTACCATATTTCTTCGAAGGTTAAGGATCAAACCTTAACCGTTAGACAATTTAATTTCGCTTACCAACGTAATATGTCATCGTTTAAAATTGATGTATCCGGAAAAGATTTTAACTCTCTTTTGGACAGTTCTTTTTGGCCTCCCGGCGCTCTTGTGCGGGAGTTTGAGTTCAGACCGAATAGAAATGTTCAAAACGTAGCTAAAATCACTCGTAATAATATTGAGTCAAAAAACTAAGTACTAAGTCCGTGAATATCTTTTACCAAAATGTCAGAGGTTTAAATACCAAATTAAATGACCTGTATTTGAAATCTTTCCATTGTAACTATAACGTAATTGCTTTTACCGAAACTTGGCTAAAACCGCATGTTTTCAATTCCGAGTTTTTATGTAACGAATATCAAGTTTATAGACATGATCGCTTGAACAAAGTCGGAGGTGGTGTTCTACTTGCCGTTCATTCCTCTATTCCTCCAGAGAAGGTTAATGTACTTAACACGGATTCCATTGAGTTTAAATGCATCCGCATCCAGCTAGAGAACGTGTACATGTACTTATCTGTTATTTTTTCAAAGAAATTTTTCCATTTCTTAGTTTACGAGATCCTTAAGTTCACACAGACAAACAGATAAACAGACAAACAGACAGACAATAGTTTTAAAAATGCATCAGATGATCTCTATCGCATTTCCCAGGTCATCACCAGTCATTTTTTCAAAGAAAATTTTAATGTACAGACACGACTTTTCTAGAGATTTATTATAGTATAGATGTGCTGATACCCTCTCAAACTGAAACTCTCATCAAAATCCATTTCTTAGTTTCCGAGATCCTTAAGTTCACACAGACAAACAGATAAACAGACAAACAGGCAGACAATAATTTTAAAAATGGATCAGATGATCTCTATAACATTCCCCAGGTCATCCCCAGTTATTTTTTCAAAAAAATTTTTCCATTTCTTAGTTTACGAGATCCTTAATTTTAAAAATGGATCAGATGATCTCTATCGCATTTCCCAGGTCATCACCAGTCATTTTTTCAAAGAAAATTTTAATGTACAGACACGACTTTTCTAGAGATTTATTATAGTATAGATATGCTGATAACCACATATTTATATAAATTTATTTCAGAAAAAATATTTCATAGGTTCCTCCCTAAAAATTAGTATATCTTTTTTGTTTGTGGTCCGATTTTGATAAACCAAAGTGCAGATCCCTTTCTAAGCTTCAAGCAGTATAATTATGGAAGTCTCATCAAAATCCATTTCTTAGTTTCCGAGATCCTTAAGTTCAAAAGTCAAACAGACGTACAATAATTTTAAAAATGGATCAATGAGCTCTAAAGCATTCCCCAAGGCATCCCTAGTCACTTTTTCAAAGAAATTTTAATGTACAAACACGACTTTTCTAGAGATTTATTATAGTATAGATATGCTGATAACCACATATTTAGTTAAATTTATTTAAGAAAAAATATTTCATAGGTTCCTCCCTAAAAATTAGTATATCTTTTTTGTTTGTTGTCCTATTTTGAAAAAACAAAGTGCAGATACCTTTCTAAGCTTCAAGCAGTATATTTCATCAAAATCCATTCTTATTTTTTCAAAGAAATTTTCAATGTACAGACACGACTTTTCTAGAGATTTATTATAGTATAGATGTGCTGATACCCTCTCAAACTGAAACTCTCATCAAAATCCATTTCTTAGTTTCCGAGATCCTTAAGTTCACACAGACAAACAGATAAACAGACAAACAGGCAGACAATAATTTTAAAAATGGATCAGATGATCTCTATAACATTCCCCAGGTCATCCCCAGTTATTTTTTCAAAGAAATTTTTCCATTTCTTAGTTTACGAGATCCTTAATTTTAAAAATGGATCAGATGATCTCTATCGCATTTCCCAGGTCATCACCAGTCATTTTTTCAAAGAAAATTTTAATGTACAGACACGACTTTTCTAGAGATTTGATAACGAACAATAAAACTCACTACTTAGCACCTTTTGCTAAGTTATACCAACCGCAATCACTTTTGATTTCCGTACAATAAAAAGACTTTGCGGTTATACTGCTATAAAGATGTATTATACCGACGGCAAGACCTCGAGGGTATTCAGTTGAGCGATATAAAAATGACTGACTTACCTTTAATTTGGAATGTCCAAAAAAGGTGACTATTTACATTAATTTAAGTACATAGGCAAAATATTAAGTAAAAGAACAATAGACAATAGTCGTATGATTTAGCGGTACCCTCGTTCGATGCTGCTGCCCATGAATTCAACTCCGTAGGTATGACCATATGCACCTGTATGTTTGTTTGGGTATGCTTTGTTATGTAGGTACTTGCTTGCTGCTGAGATCAACAGCTTAGTAGATTACTCACTAGACCATGCAAATTAAGTTTTGCCCTTTGGCAAAATGGTTTTTAAAAAATAATAAGATAATAATTTATTTTAGTTCGCTTTCTGACGAACGAGTATTTATTAGAGCGTAATATAGTATTGAACGCGCTTCTCTAAAAAACTGAAACTTAATTCTAGATTCACGCTTATTTATAGCTTACAAAATTGTGAAATAGCTTAGCCTTGAAATGAAGATAGAAGTAGAACATTCCAAAGATGCAAGGAGGCTTATTTATGTCAACAAAGTGCGTTACTCTAAAGAATCAATTATGCAAAAAGATGATTGTTTATAGTTACGCTAATGGAGCTGTATGAGGCTTCCGTTAGCGTATGATTCATATGAAGAATCCACTATGTAGAAAGATGAATTTTGTTTACAATTACGGTAAAGAAGCTGTGTGGAGGCTGCCGTTAACTCCCCCCTCTCTAAGATGAATCGTCCCTGATTCAATTTTATTTTTTGTTAAATTATGAATTTGATCCAAAATTACGTTATATGAAACTTGTTGGAATTCAGAATTTACATTTTGTTTTTTTGTTTTAACTGATTTGATCATCCCTTTACACAAATAGATTGTCAAAATTACGCAAAAAGCCACAAAAATGTATAAATATATTGAATGTCGTTTAATATCTTCATTTTTCTTACCTAGAAAATTTATATTTTCCAACTTTAAATGCTCATTTTTAGATTTCACATATTCCAAAACTTCAAAGTTATTTACATAATTATGTGTTAAATAATTCCAAATTTTCATTTCAGTATTTACATAAGTTATATTATTTATTTTGGTTTGGTTTTCAAATGTTACTAAATATGTTCCTGTTAAATTTTGATTTTCTACAATGTTTTCGCCTGAAATTCATATAACTCCCTGTTTAATTATTTCAATTTTATTATTATTTTCTTTAATTTTTTTACATTTTGCTTGTTTTTTATTCAAAAGTTCTGACAAACATGTTTTTTCTTTATTTA
This sequence comes from Sphenella marginata, assembly GCA_951509765.1. Taxonomy (NCBI): domain Eukaryota; kingdom Metazoa; phylum Arthropoda; class Insecta; order Diptera; family Tephritidae; genus Sphenella; species Sphenella marginata. The sequence goes on from OX608078.1 coordinate 28,784,927, forward strand.
ATCTGCAATAAGTATTTGCTATTTCTGTTTTACAATTTTGAACATTAAGAAATTCATTATTACAACTTATTATATTTTTGTCAATAATCAATTTACCATCTACCTGTGCTATAGCTCTAGCTTCATAATACCTACAAGTAAATTTTATTTTTGGATATCTTATATATACAACAATTAAATTATTTTTTTGAGCAATTTTAAATTCTGAAATATCCATTAAATCTGTAATTGACATTAAACCATGTTGATGGTTTGTAATATTTTTTATTTCATCTAAATGCAAAATTACTGGGTTTAAGGTTCCTATTTATCCAAGAGTAATTGTATTTATTAAATTTTGAAGTTCATGTTTCATATATTGATTTCTTTTTCTTTTCAGTGTTTTAGCAAATGTATCCCCTTTAATGTTATTTATTGAATCCGTTAATTCCCTGATTACTTTAAAAATTTCTGAATTCGTGGTGAACTGTTTATTATTATTTTCTACTAACTCGTCTAGCTTGTCATTAATTTTCACAAAGTCATCATGATCAGGGGTTCCTGCTATCCATTTCCAAAGTGTTCCTAACTCATTTATTCCTCTCCTTTGTCTTAAAGAATTTTGTTTCAATTGTCCTAACAGAGCCTCAATTACCAAAATATCAGACTCATCATCCGAACTATTGGTTTTTAATTCATCATAATTGTCTGTGCTATATGAAAATGAGGTTTTATAAAATGTTTGCTTTTTTTCGTTTACTAAATTTTCCAAATACGTTAAATTTGTGACATGAAAAACATCTCCATACTCATCGTATATAGAGACGCAGGCGCGTAGCCAGAAAAAAATTTCGGGGGGGGTTTTTGCCAAAGTGTCAGTAAATAAGAATTACCTGTAAATACACACATATTTATATTTTTACATATTACATATTTATACTTTTATTTATTTGAAAATTTTCTCTTTCTACACGGCTAAAAATTTGAGCCTAAATTTTAAAGCATTCATTGGATTACGCAATTTTTAAAACTTTTTGGTAATAAATTCCAAACCTTTCAATTATCCACAAAAATTCTCAATTTTTTGCGGTTTAGATTTAAAACTTAACTGGGATAAACAAAAATACAACAAAAGTCGTATACACAGCGAATATGTGTACTTTTCGCACAAAATTCATGAGTGCGCCGTAGCTCAGTAGGTAGAGCATTGCGCACTGATTTGGGGCACGTCGGTTCGAGTCCAAACATTAAAAAAAAAATAAAAAATTGTTAACAACTTTTTCGGTTTAAAATTTAAATAATTTTTATTACGCGCATTTCTATGACAACCGGCGTAAATTTAATTCTAAACCAAATTTGGTTTGGTCATACACCTAGGCCAGTATATCTGCGTTCAAAGGGTGTTTTTGGAATTTCCAGTAAAATTAACTTCTTTAGACTAATTTCATTATTTTTGAATAAAAGTATGTGTAAATTCACTATAAAAATACTGCAACTCAAAGTTAAGAGCTTTGTTGAAAATTCAAGAAATGTATATGTAGCCCCAAAAACTTTTAAATCTAGCCTAAAACTTTTAGCCGTGTACCAAACAATATTTATTTTTCTTGTTTGATTTGAAATTTTGTTTATAATTTGTTCAGAAGTTACTTCAAAAGTATAGTAGATGTTGAGTAGAGCCAGCCTCTCCTGTCCCACTGTACTTCTTAGATAAGTTTTCAACCTTCGAAGGGAAGAGAAAGACTGTACGGAAGGAGCAACGGAAACTGGAAGATTTGCAGCATTTTTTATATATCGATGTAGCATAGGGAAAAAAGACACGGAACAATTATTTAATGCATCAATGAACGTGCTTGGTCGTTCCTCCTTTGGGATTGGAAAATATGTTTCTTTTTTAGGGCTTTACTCTGTTCAAAAGAAATCCAAAAACTCTATATAAAATGGTGACAGGTAATAGTGTCACTGGTAATAGTGTCAATTGACACTATTTCCGTTCTAAATTGGAAATAGTGTCAATTGACACTATTGCGCTTTCGAAATGGAATTAGTGTCAACAAGAAAATGGAAAATAAGTCATTGACACTATTTCCAAACTGAAATGGAAATAGTGTCAAAAGTGCTAAAAACGGGTCTACCACATTATCCCCAAAATCAAAATCCGCAAAGGAAAAATCCCTAAAATCAGAATCCCCAACACGAAATCCCCATTTTATGTGTGAAATAAATTCAAATTATGTATTGGATAGGTAATTATGCTACCTTTCATTTGAGGTACCACTGTTGTGGGCGCAAAACCGCGTATGTGCAAAATTTTAAATTTAATTTAAAAAACAACCCTGGGCTACATTATTCCAAGTCCTTCTGCGTAGTACACCATTCTGCGTAGGCGGCCTTCGGCCGCGCTTATTATAAATAACCCTGGGCTACGCCATTACAACTCCGGGTGGTTGCCCTGAACGGTGGCAACATGCCACCATTCCCACTCTATGGGCGGGATCCAAGGTATTTTTGTGCAGAACACCTTTCTGAATTGGCAATAAAGATAACATAAAGGGAATAAAAATATAGTGTACATGCATATACATATGTGAATAGCTAATAACATAAGATGAAAATTTGAAATAAAAAATCGCGCGATATAATAATCATTAGTTTCAGGTGATAATAAAAATTAAAAAAATACCATGGATTCCGCCCATAGAGTGGGAACGGTGGCATGTTGCCACCGTTCAGGGCAACCACCCGGAGTTGGAATGGCGTAGCCCAGGGTTATTTATAATAAGCGCGGCCGAAGGCCGCCTACGCAGAATGGTGTACTACACAGAAGGACTTGGAATAATAAAAATCCATCTCTTACAACACTGCGCTGCGCAGACAACCGCTGCCTAAAATAGCAATAGTGTCAATTGACACTATTTCCATTTCGAAAAGCGCAATAGTGTCAATTGACACTATTACCAGTGACACTATTACCTGTCACCTATAAAATTACACATGAAAAGCTTAAGAAAAATTTCTTGTGGCAGAATCTCTTCTACTTTTCTACTGCTAATTTCTGGAAAATTTTTACAAAAAAGCGACCTGCGCAAATCTAGCTTTGGCAAGAAATAAATAGTTGTCGCTTTATTTCATGGAGAAAAATTGAAGTTTCGGAAAAAAAGACAAAGAATACCATAAAATAACATTGAAATTCATATAATGTTGCAATTATTCAACATGGAGAACGGAACGTCAAAATTTCTTGGCTATTCATGACAATTTCATGGTCAAGAAATAATTGACAATATTTCTTCAGCATATTCTTTTTAACAGCATACCAGACTTTTACTTTTAAACTTTTATCTCCTGAAAAGTATAAGTACAATTTAATTGTTTTTTTCTCTGATAATTCAATACGACTGCGTTGTGTACTGCTTGGTAATTTTTGGTATTTTTGTTTTAAATGACCACGAATTTTTTTGGTTAAACTTATGGCAACCGTGACTACAATAACGAGAGCCACTCATTTTTACGATTTTTGCCCGCTGTATTCATAACTCGAACAGCAGTTAATTTGAATTTCAACAGACTTGAGTTCGAATCACTCTTGCTATTGTTAACATGCTATGTAGTTGAGGTGCTAAGTTGATCTTATGCAGAGCAAGTCTGATAGTTTTGCGCGAATTTCTTAAAGCGCCAAATAAGTGAACCGTTGCAGGAGTTTAGTTGTGACCTCTCAGACTCGCTCTGATAATTGATTAGGGACTACCAATAACTTCTCTCAGTGTGAAATATTATTTATGTAATTTTATTCTTTCGTATTTTCATTATTTCTATTAATGCTATTTTCTTAACAGAAGTTTTAAAAGTGAATAGAATTATTCTAGTACAGATATTTAATTTTTAATTTTCGGAAATTTCGGGGGGGGTTTGAACCCCCGAAACCCCCCCTGAATACGCGCCTGTAGAGACGTATCCATTTTCAATTAATACATAATTTTGTCTGGTGTAATCCACAATGTCAGCAGTTATTGGGCCAAATAAGGATGCAATTATAAATAGTATCATTTTGGGAATCTGTGAAAAATTAAGATTTAATGTTATCCTTATGTATAATTCTTTCTCTATTATTAATTATTACTTTACTTTCTAAATTTTCCTTAACCTGTTGTTTTTTATATCTAGGTCTAAGTTTATTCCTTTCTCCTATGACCTTTTCGTAAATAATTTGGCCGGGATAATATTGTTTCTTTATTCTATTTTTGTTATGGGTTGCAAGCATTTTTTCTTGTGCTTGTTTTAATATTATTGATAAATTCTCGTGTTTTACTTTATTATAAAGAACTTCATTTGGTTTAAGATTTGTGACTGAATGAATCGTTGTATTATATTGTTGAGCTGCTCTAAGGATTGTTTCTAAATCGCTTACTATATTATATTCTTCTTTTATACATCTAGCTATTTCAATTATTGTCGAATGGACTCTTTCTATTTGCCCATTTGTTATGGTATGTCTTGGATCGCAAAAATATATTTCGATATTTAATCTTTGCATAAGGGATTTAAATATTGGAGTTGTGAAACTTGGTTCATTGTCTAAAGTAATCTGCTTTACATCCGTGAAAGTCTGAAGCAATTCTAAAACTTTTACTTCAATATTGGATTTATCTTCTATATGTTTTATTATTAAAAATTTTGAATAAGCGTCTACACATGTGATAAATTTTAATTTTTGTGCGTAGAAAATGTCTAAATGAAGCTGTTCCCCTTCCTTTTCTGGGATTGGAGCTTTTCCTACTGGGATTTTTTTAGGATGTCGATCATATTTATTTTTATTGCATATTATGCAATTACGAATATATTCTTTCATTTTTTTCCTCATTTCTGGCCAATAATACATTTTTTCTATTTGCTTAATATTTTCATTAAAGCTACGATGAGCTCTATTATGGGTTTGTTCAATTATTCCAGACTGATGCTCTCTATTATTTATATCCATTGGAAAAAGATCTGTATAAACAAATTTATTTTGAAACCCTCGTTTCAGGGGTTCATGGATCTCATACAAATCCTCAATAGTGCAATGAATTGCAGTCACCAATTTTGGTTGAATAAACTCCTTTAAGATGGTTAATAAATTTTCCACGGTGTCATATTCTACTAAATGTCTTTTCTTTCCGAAATTTTCAATCATTTCATGGATTGTGAATTTATTTTTACACAAAATTATTTGTTGTTTAAATTGATTTACAGGTTTTTTTGTTTCCTGTATTCGAATACTTTCACTACTTTGTGCAGAATGGTTCGATTCATTACTTTCTGAATCCTCTGGATCATCGGACATATTATTTAACTCGAGACGTGACAACGCGTCTGCCACAATATTGGTTTTACCAGGTTGATACACAAATTTCGGAGCAAACTCTTCTATAAAAGCATGCCATCTTTTCATTTTTGGATTAGGGTTACGGGGTGACAAAGCAAATGTCAAAGGTTGGTGATCCGTACGAATTTCCAGATTGGTAACACCATATAAATAATTTCTAAGATTTTTGAATGCCCAAACAATGGCATATAGTTCCTTTTCATTAGTTGCATAATTTCTTTCTGTTTTATTAAGAGTTTTTGAAATAAAGGTAATTGGTTTACCCTCCTGTGAAAGCACAGCACCAATCGCCACGTTTGATGCGTCGGTAGTTAATACAAATGTTCTTGAATAATTTGGTTGCGTCAATTCCATTTCTGACGCTAAATGTTTCTTTAATTTATTGAATGCAGAAATACCATCTTGATCTATTTCAATTTTAAATTTTTTTGACATATTCTTAGAAATTCTTCCATTCTCTCCCGAAAGATATTTATTTAGAGGTTTTGCAATTGCAGCATAATTTTTAACAAATTTTCGATAATAACCCGCAATTCCTAGAAATCCTCTTAATTCACGTAGATTTTCAGGTATCGGATAATTTAAAACTAATTTTATTTTATTTGGATCTGTTTTAATAACATTTTGGGCTATTAAATATAACAAAAACTCTATTTCTTCTTGAAAAAATTTTGACTTTTCAAGTGAAATCTTCATATTGGCTTTTTTAAGTATTTCTGTAATTACTTCTAAATCCCTCAAATGCTGGGTCAAATTTTTTGAAAAAATAATTATATCGTCCATATAAACATGGCAAATTTTTCCTATTTGTTCCCGTAATATATCATCCATTGCCCTTTGAAAGATTCCGGGCGCATTCTTCAAACCGAACGGCATTCGTAAAAATTCATACTTACCGTTATTAACGGAAAAAGCCGTCTTTTCTATGTCATTTTCCGACATTAAAATTTGATGAAAGCCTGACTCTAAATCAATGCTTGAGAAATATTTTGACTTGCACAAATTAGACAAAATTATATTTGTATCCGGAATCGGATATCTATCAGAAATTGTATGTTCATTTAATTTTTTATAGTCGATGACCATTCTAAGCTTTTGTGAGACATCTTCATTCATTCCCTTTTTAGGCACCACCCAAATTGGTGAATTATAAGGACTTTTACTGGGTCTAATTATGTTTTCATTTAACATTTCTGTGATTTCTTTATTTACAAAGGAGTTTACTGATAAAGGATATGGATACTGCCTACTTCAGATAGGCTCAACATTTTTTGTTCTTATTTCTGCTTTTACGTTAGTCATAAACGGAAAGCTGGTATTTATATTCGAATGTGTTTTGCTAATTTTTCCTTTTATATATTCTTTAAATTTCAAAAGTTCCTCACCTTGATTTCTATTACTGAAATTTTCAGAAATTTTTTCTGAATTTTCATCTTCGCTATTTTTATCTATTTTATTCTTTACATATTTTTTATAATTTGACAATTCTTCATTGTCACTATTTTTTTCACTATCTTTACTAACTTCTGAACCATTTTCATTCATTGTTGAATAATTTTCAACTATATTTCCACTAAACTCACTGTTTAAACTTTCAAGATTTTTTTCATTCAATGAAACAAAATATTTTTTTAATATGATATTGCCGGTAAAATCTTCGGCTGGCTTTGTAGAAACTTTTAGTTCCACAACATTTTTTATTTTCTCTTCGCATTTATTTTCATTGTTGCCGGTATTACCATCGGCGGGCGCCTTAGGATCTTTCTGTCCCAAGGGGTTTAAATTTTCACATGTATTAGACTTCCTTGTTTTTTTTAAATTTTTCACTTTTAACTTTTGTTTGCCGGTATCATCGTCGGCGGGAGCCTTAGGATTCTCTAATCCCAAGGGGTTTAATTTTTCCTGACTTTTATTATGAAAGTTTATATTTACGCTTTTTTCAATAATATTTTCACCACTTCTTACCTTAAAAAAAAATTTTCCCATTGCGCAAATCAATGTGCGCTTCTATTCTCTTCAAAAAATTATAACCCAGGAGCAAATCAGACTCCAAGTTATCTATTTCATAGAAAACTTGCTTTACTCCAAAAAGTGTTATTATATAATAACACTGTGACACAAAATGAGGGTTCATATCTCCGTAATTGATGAAACCAATTTGAAATGAAACTTTATCACTCCCATATCAAAACCTCATACTGGGTTTTTGGCCTATAGGTCTGGTTTCTTTTTATTCGTATTTGAAGTTGGCAACCCTGTGTATGGGAAAAATTTACTAAAATTTGATCAAATAAAGCAATTTTAGGTGGGTTTTTTTTTTGTATATAAGTATTTTTGGGTCGAGGAACTCATTTTTGACATTAGTTTTTACCTAAATCGCACGGTAGGTGGCGCTGTCATAAAATTTTTCAAATTCTTGATAGTTTTTCATCCAAGAATAGTATTAATATCGTTTTTAAAAAGGAAAGAAGTTTTTAAAAAATCAAAGGAGGACTCCCTCCCCCACTCCCCCCTCCCAATAGACGGTATTTTAATGTACTGTGGGTATTATTTTATTTATATCCGGTGTTGATATTCTTGCCTGTTCGATCTTTGCGCCCCCTCCCCTCCCCAAGAAAAAAAATTCTGAATGCGCCTTGTTGTTGTTGTTGTAACGCCACGTAGCCCTGCCTAGGTAGTCAGTATCTACCCAATAATGTCATCAGGCTCTTCTAACGGAAGTCCTAGAAACCTAGCGGCTTCGACAGGGGCGGATCAGAGGGATATGGGTGTTAGAAGAGTAGGCTCAGCTGAGCAGACGAAAAGGTGGTTAGTATTATGGGGGGACAAGCCACATGCCGGACAAACATTAGGCAAGTCGGGGTTCAGTCTGGATAGGTAAGAGTTTAACCTATTACAATATCCAGACCGGAGTTGGGCCAGCATCACTCTAGTCTCCCTAGGCAGCCCGCGCTCCTCTTCGGCAACGGGTGGAGTTGTTGCCTGAAGAACGGCGTTCGCTGGAATAGAGCTGACATAGGAATTTACCGAATCGGTGTGGATAAGGGTGAGGGCCTGCCGGTGCACCTTAGGATCAAACGGCGTGGAAATCAGGTGCCGGATCTCATCGAAGTGTTTGCGTAGGTGGCTTCTTATCCTCCTGGGGGGCGGATTTTCGTTGACCAGGCGTCCGTTCGGGTGCTGCTGTTTGCAACAGTTGAATAGGAATTGCCTGGTCAGCATTTCGCTATGCTCTTTAACGGCGAGCTCAAGACTCTCCTGATCCGGGCTGGTATTGAATCCAACCCGGGACCAAGAGAATGGATCTGCTGTATATGCTGGCAGAAAATTTATGTGAAACGCTCACACTCAGTACAATGCTCCAATTGCAATAGGTGGTTGCACCTAACAAGTTGCTCCGGACTAAATCCCTCTACCCATAGGCCCGCTAGTTTTTATAGAACTTTTGTGGCCCCTTGCTGTTCACGTCCTACGACGTCCCGTGGCCGTCGTCGATCAAGTATCGTTCCGCCGCATATGTCTGACTCTGTCACCTCAGTCTCCACGACTAGCATCACAAATGCACCTCAGCAAGTTGACCTTCCTAGCGGTCGCTCACGCCCCCAGGCAGCTCACATCTACTCCCTGAATCCGCCTTCGCCTGTATTAATTAAAAGGTGATTGTATCGTCGCTCCCATCGAAGGCTAACACGGTTGAGTTTTCGTGGAAGACTAACGTGGTTCGTTGTTCGCGTGGAAGTCTAACATGTTTCAGTTCTCTGCGTGGAAAACTAACATATTTCGTTAGAACTGAAGCATGTTAAGTCTTCCACGCTAACTACGAACCACGTTAGTCTTCCACGAAAACTCAACCGTGTTAGTCTTCGGTGGGAGCGACGATACAATCACCTTTTAATTAATACAGGCGAAGGTGGATTCAGAATTTTTTTTCTTGGGGAGGGCAGGGGGCGCAAAGATCGAACAGGCAAAAATATCAACAACGGATAGAAATAAAATAATATCTACAGTACATTAAAATACCGCCTACTGGGAGGGGGGAGTGGGGGAGGGAGTCCTCCTTTCCTTTTTTAAAAACTTCTTTCCTTTTTAAAAACTATATTAATACTATTCTTGGATGAAAAACTATCAAGAATTTGAAAAATTTTATGACAGCGCCACCTACCGTGCGATTTAGGTAAAAAATAATGTCAAAAATTAGTTCCTCAACCCAAAAATACTTATATACAAAAAAAAGCCACCTAAAATTGCTTTATTTGATCAAATTTTAGTAAATTTTTCCCATACACAGGGTTTCCAACTTCAAATACGAATAAAAAAGAAACCCGACCTATAGGCCAAAAACCCAGTATGAGGTTTTGATATGGGAGTGATAAAGTTTCATTTCCAATTGGTTTCATCAATTACGTAGAATCTTGTTGCACAGTGTAATGTTTAATAATTGAATGACCATTTACTGTTTTTACCCTTTTGTAAATGGCTAATTCTTTTCTATTTTCTAACAATCCTTGCTTTATATAGCAAGAAGTTGCTCCTGTATCGACAAGAGCTTTATATTTTTTATTTAATTTGTTGTTGCAGACTGTGATGTAGGGGAGGTTATCCCCTCTTCTTCTAAAAAATAATCTTCATTTAAATTATTTACTCTCTGATTTTTCTCCTGCGGCCTGAAGCTGTTATTGCTTTCTCTAGGTCGCTTTATTCCATGTGAACTTTGGGCTAAAGGGCTGTTCACATGAGTAGTTGTATTATTTACTGTGGGTTTTGTATTTTGATTAAAAAAATTTGTACTTTTTTGCCCTCTGGCATTATAATTTCTGTCATACATTCTTGACATAGATGGATCTACGTCCATGGATACAGGCTTTGTATAATTATTCTGTTGATTATACACCTGATTCTTTGGGAAGTCATTTTGTTGATTTGCCTGTGAATTATTCCGATTGGGAAAACGCAAATTGTTGCTTGGATAATTTTGTTTTATTTTTAATCTTTCATTTGAAAAATTTTGAGCAAAACGTGCTCTTTAATTATTTGACTCAAGTTCTTGAGCCTTTGCCAAAGCATCCGGTAAGTCTTGAGGACTCAAAGAGAATATAATATCTCTCAATGGCAAATTCAAGCCAGTAATAAAGATTCTAAGGGCATGATCCCTATTTTTCTTATTTAATTCTTTGGTAATATCCGCTGAATTACCATGGGTCATTATAGTTTTATTTATTAAAAGAGTCAGTTTCTTGTTTACTAAATTATAATATTCTACCACAGACATTGAGCCTTGTCGCAAGACACTCAATTCCTGTTCGATAATATGAATTGGACGTTTGTCCGAATATGCGAAATCCATTCGTGCGATTATCGCATCAAAGTTTAAAACTGTGCCATGATTTGTTAAAACATCATTAGCATCCTGGGTTATTTTGTTTCTTAAAATAGTTAAAGCAGCAAAATACTTCCTGCTCTTTCTGACATATAAGCTCATTGCGTTATGAGCTGCTTCTCGCCAACTTACATAGGCATTTAATTTTCCTGAAAATTCAGGCAATGATTTAATAACGTCAAGAGATTCTTGACAAGCAATATTATCGTCAATAGTTTCAGCTACGTAATCGGTAGCACTATTGGTATTAATTTCTAATTGGGATTTTAATTTGACAATCTCCTCTCTTAATTGTATGTTGCTATCAGCGATCAACCTTGTGATCAGATCTACTGTTAATCCTTCACCGTTAGCCATTTTTCCTTTATTTAAAATAAGGAAACCTTATTTTCCTCTTTCTGTAATTCTGCTAGAATTCTATCCAACTCCTCAAGATCTTCGTCTAATACTGGGGTATTATTGTTATGTGACAAAAAAGGATTATTTCCTTGAAAGGGATCTAGAGTCTCCAGAATTTTAATTATTTCATTATTAACCTCTTCAGTGGAGAAACTTTGATCACTATTTAAAGTAGGCTTCTTTGACATATTTATCTGCCTAACATGCTATTAATTCTTCTTCTTTTTCTTAATCAAGGAACACCTTAAAACATCATGTTCCCCACCACAGTAATCGCAATATTTTAGCCTCAAATACTTTGGCTTATTTGGGATATTACCCATTTATATAATTTTTTTTTAAATAAAATTTAAAATTGCTGAACTAAATATCAAATTTCAATTACACAACTTAACCATTAACAAATTCACTTATTTCAATGTTTAATCATACCATATTCCGCATGACCAGTCAACTAACCAGGATAAGCAAGGCGTCAGTGTTCCGTATTTTATTCTCGAACTGATTTCCAATTTTTATCACGATGAGCACCAATTGGGTTGTTGGGTAAAGTTGATTTCTTTCAATAATTTGTTAAATATTTTTTGTTCTTTTTATTTTTTCAAAGTTTTTTATGCTCTTAATTTTTGTCAAATTTTTTATTATGATACACAATAAAAATTTTTTTTTTTTTTAATTATGATTATGTTGATTTCCTCGACGGCTTGCTGCCGGGACCAAAGGAGGCATTGGAAAACATATATGTATATCGGTGACTACGCCAGTCACTTTGCTGACACTCTTCACTACAATAGTGGGCACCACATCTCTGGCAAATTCTTGATGTTGGGTTTTGGCACACAATACACCGACCCGTAAGATTTGGTGCAGGCATAAGGACAGTTTCAATGAAAACCTTTTATTCACAAAGATCAAGGATATTTTATTCCTTATTTGATCTTTAACTTTTCGAATTCACTCGCGTACTAGGGTACTTGTACTTTTCCCCTTAAAATTCGTATCGCGAGCCCCACGTTGGGCGCCAATTAAGTTTTGCCCTTTGGCAAAATGGTTTTTAAAAAATAATAAGATAATAATTTATTTTAGTTCGCTTTCTGACGAACGAGTATTTATTAGAGCGTAATATAGTATTGAACGCGCTTCTCTAAAAAACTGAAACTTAATTCTAGATTCACGCTTATTTATAGCTTACAAAATTGTTTACTTAATTTTAGCTTCATGAAATTGTGAAATAGCTTAGCCTTGAAAGTGCGTTACTCTAAAGAATGATTTCTAAAGAATCAATTATGCAAAAAGATGATTGTTTATAGTTACGCTAATGGAGCTGTATGAGGCTTCCGTTAGCGTATGATTCATATGAAGAATCCACTATGTAGAAAGATGAATTTTGTTTACAATTACGGTAAAGAAGCTGTGTGGAGGCTGCCGTTAACTTGCACTTAGTAGTATGTGCATATGTAAATATGTATTTTATTATAATTTGGAAGTTCAGTGGTTCCCAACATATGGCTACATGTCAGTGGCTTCCTATCGTTTTTGACGATATTGTAATGGGGCCAACGATTCCCAAACATACCGCCCCCCCTGAACGACTCGTTCAGAAAGGCAATGGTGCCACTTTTGCTAGTGGACGCTTGTACTCTCCTTTGCTTGTTTTAACTCTGACTACACCGAACGAAAAAAGTACGTGAAAACGCCGTAAAAATTACGTTTTTCCTCTACAAAAGTCGTCCAACGTTACAAAACGTTATTTTTGATAATATGCCAACGTTAATTTTACATTATGATTACCAACGTAATATCAACATTTTTATAATGTAGAAAAGACAATAAAAACGTATAAATTATAATACAATAATGTACTATTGAGATGAAAAAATATCAAATTAACATTTTTTAACGTAAGTTTAATATGTAAATTTACATGTTTCAATGTTAAAATGATATGAAAAAATATCAAGTTAACATTTTTTAACGTAAATTTGATATGTAAAACAATGTAAATTTACATGTTTCAATGTTAATATGATATGAAAAAATATCAAATTAACATTTTTTAACGTAAGTTTAATATGTAAATTTACATGTTTCAATGTTAATATGATATGAAAAAATATCAAATTAACATTTTTTAACGTAAGTTTAATATGTAAAACAATGTAAATTTACATTAATGTAAAACTTACAAGGCAACATGTTAAATGAAACACAGTGAAAAATTTCGTTGCAATTCATCAAATATTTATTATTTTTTATATTTATTGCATATACTGCATATAAAAGCTTATTTCTGATCATTAATTTATCTACATATGTAAAAGATTATTTTTCTCGATAGAATTTTTTTTTTTACAGAAACGAAATACATTTAGGAAAATCTTTTTTTTTCATGGATAAATTGATAAGTTGACTGACGTGAATTGCCCAATTATTTTATACATTTATTGCATATCAATGTAGTTATATATATATACCTAAAATGACTTATTTCTAATCATTGTACTACCATCAGGTAAAAAATATAAATGAACGGGCGGACTTGTAAAAACTTCCATTTTCATAACTTCTTTTAATTCACACTTAGTGCCTACAGTATAGGACTGATAATGTTCTGAAAAATTTAATACGCTGTATTCATTAACAATCAAATAAATTTTTTCATTTTCGCTTATTATAATATCCAAAATTTCATATACGTTGATAAGCTGTTTTTCTATTGTTTTGACTACAAAGTAGCCTCTTTTGTAGTAACTGCCTTTATAAGTTACATGATTTGTAACCAAACTATTTTCTAAACAAAATTCGAATTCTTTATTATATTTTAAACAGTTGTAATAATACGAATTTTTAATATTAAATAAAGTATCATCTTTACATTCGATAAGTTTTGGCAGACCGTTTTGGTGTTGTCTAAGGAAAGAACTAAATTTTAAGGACGCCTTTATGCTCAAATGATATATTTTTACGCGATGCTATATTTCTGGCATATGTTTTTGCTTCCCTATGCTTAGATTCATATCTATAGCTCCACAAATACTTAAGAGGGCCTGAAGCTTTAATCATACTAATATAATGAGTCATGAAATGAAACTTTGGCTTAAGTGGTTTTTTAAATAGTTTGATATAAGCCTCGTTATGATTTATAATCAAAATTTTCAGGTCATTGAGTAATTGATCATTAAAGCTTCTAAGTAACAAAATATCAACTATTTTTAAAAGAGTTATAAAAAAGGACCAAACATCATCTTCTCTAGGTACAAGATCACCTACAGTTGCTCACTTAAGTAAGTACACAGCAATTATGTACTTCAATAACAATTCGTTCATATTTTCAAATATTATAAGTGCAGCATGTCAATATTATGTTTTAGAGTTGAGCTATTGTTTACACTATACATTCCACTAAAACTGTACGGTATTTTTTGATACCGTTAGGCGTTATGCACATTTAGTTGAGATGTTATACTTTTTTACATAACAAAAGTTAGTACACAGCTTGCATTCGCGGAGTGAACATCAATAATTTAATAAAAAGAAAGCGACATAATGTAAAATTTTAAAATAATACCTACGTTATTTGCAAAAAATTTCAAAAGCTTGTATAGTTTTACAATAAAAATTAATATTTTGATAATGGCGCCAAGAGGAAGGGAAATCTCAAACGAGATGAAAGAGCTTATAATAAAATATCACAAAAACCATAAATCGGTGCGGGAAATCGGTAAAATCGTAGAAAAAAGTCCAAACACGGTTCAAAAAATCATACAAAAATATAAAACGTCCGGTTCAGTCGCTAATAAGAGGCGTTCTGGACGCCCAAAAACTTTTACCCACACTGAAAGTCGTTTAATAGTTCGTAAAATACAGCGAGATCCTAAGAAAAGTGCTCCTAAAATACAAACCGAAGTCCAAAATCAATTTAGAAAAGTTTGCAACACTCAAACCATCCGTCGGATTCTTTATGATGCTGGGTATCATTGCCGTAAAATACGAAAAAAACCATATGTAAATGACGTAAACCGACGTAAACGCATAGAATTCGCTGAGTGCCACCAAAAGTATGATCAAAATTTTTGGAACAATGTAATTTTCTCTGATGAGAGCAAATTCAACATCCATGGATCTGATGGGCATGCAAAAGTTTGGAGAAAAAAGAATGAGGAACTGAATCCAAAAAATATGACTGGGACGGTAAAACATGGAGGGGGTTCTGTAATGGTTTGGGGATGTATGGCTGCAAATGGAGTGGACAATTTAGTTATAATCGAAGGTATAATGGATAAGTTTGCATATTTGCGCATTTTAAAGGAAAATTTAAAGCAAAGTGCCGCAAATTTGGGTATTGAGGGGTCGTTTATTTTTCAGCAAGATAACGACCCCAAACATACTGCACTGCTTGTTCGTGAATGGCTTCTATATAATGTGCCGAAACAGCTAAAAACACCACCCCAATCACCTGACATGAACCCGATCGAACACTTATGGGAGCATTTAGACCGGCAAATACGCAAACACGAAATAAGGACCAAAACAGATCTAGTGCGGGTCCTTAAGGAAGAGTGGAGTAAAATAACGACAGAAACGACTCAAAACTTAGTCAAATCAATGCCAAGGCGACTTAGCGCAGTTTTAAAGTCAAAGGGATATCCAACAAAATATTAGAGAAAGCTTATTATTAATTATTTCTTATTTTTTGCCTTCTGCGTACTTACTTTTGTGATGTGAAATTCGTTATACTTTTAGTTTTTCAAGCGTAACTTTAGTTTTATTACTTATTTTGTCATATTTGTTTGTGATTCTTATAATATACCCTTTATGTCAGCTGAAATGGCCTTTTTGTTATTGTTTTTTAAGTAATATAATAAATTATTTAGAAAAAAATTCTGACATGCCAAGTGTGTACTTACTTTTGTGAGCAACTGTATAATAAGAGGGAGGAAATGGATGAATGTCATCATCTCACGAGCTGACATTTTTATTTTATTGTTTACAACTTGGGAAAGTTGCAAGGGAGGAGATAAATTACCGATTTTCCCATGAATCAATTTAAAATGACGAGTAAGAGCTGTAAGCTCATCAAAATTAGCTTCGCATACAAAACAAGATATAATAGAACTCATATTTACTTATTTTAGTCCTTAAAAAAGCTTAAAAATTCCGTCAAAGCAGAACTTTTACTGTCATGTGGTGTTGAAATCTCATAAACGTGATATTGTAGAAAATTCCACATTAAAATGGACTCTTTTGGATAGTTTAAATTAAATGTATGAAAAATTTTGAAACATGCATCTAGGGCAGTGATGAAAGAACTAAACTTTAGCAAAGATTTATCGAAACATGTATAAAACTCTTTTAAGGTTTTTAAGTCGGCGCCAATAACTATAATATATGGTTGTATTGTTGTTTTTTTTCTAATGAATTCCTCATGCGTTCTTCTCGCATTCGACCCAAATCATTTACACATTTTACATGAAGAATGCTGCTCGAAATTGCGTCACCGATAGTTACTTTGTTATTAATTGTTTTACCTCCAACTTTTGATATGTTTCGCGATGTCGGCTTCAAGACAGTGTTTAACAACATTACTAGTATGCAATCTCTTGAACCTTCATGGAAAAAGAACATGAATTTCTAATTTTTATTTATAAATTGATGTACTTACTTTCGTCGATAGATGAGTCCAGTGATCGAAACAGATCTGCATAGTATTTAACTTTAATATGGTCTTTATAAATGTTGTTCAGTATTTGTTTAAGTGAATCCCATTTGTTTACCAAATTGAATTTTGTCACTGGAAACATTTGATCGTAGTCATACTCAATCTGCATATACCAGAAAAGAGAAAAACAATTTCAATTAAAATTCGCTCAATTTTAGTGGTGAAAATAGAAGTTTTTTTGGTGCCCAATTTTGAGTGTGGCTCACTGTATATTTATATGGAGTTTTGTGCTAAGCGTACATATTTCATTCCGGAAGCCTGTTTGTAGAAGGGCCATCTATCTAAAATAGTACTTAAACTTGTTGAAGCTTTATTGTCATTACTACGGTACTCGTAAGAGAGTGTCCACATTTCCATTGACTCGTTTTCGTCGCCACTCATAAATCTCATTTTATTTTGTTGAGAAAGTATGTCTGGATGTATGTCTACTTTTGTTAAATCACCTTCCGTGGTTGCTAATTTATCGCCCTTAAATTTTTTACGATTTAAGTTGTTGAATCTATTATATAACAAGCCACTTGGATTTGGTTTTCGTGCATCCGTTCTTGATATGTAGTATATGTCTTTACTTTCTGTAGGAAAAATCTCAGTAATTTCTTGAGCAATGCGTTTCATTTCAAACAGCCGTGGAATAAAATATTTGTTTTCCTTTGGTTGGAAATAATGCTCAGTAATCAAATTCAGCAACTTTTTTCTATCGTCGTGGCATAAGCATTTTTTCTCAGCGTACACATTCAGCAGGTGATTTCCAAAACTTGTTGATTTGAGTATATCTATGACAATCTGCAAAACAATGTTGTTGATAATAAAAGACTATATTTACAAGTGTCCTTGTGATCTGCTTACCATTCCTTTTTCTGATGACGGTGACGATAAAGATGAAGAACGGGAAAACTCTGGGGAGTTGATCCAGCTCAGTCCACTGCCCTGTGCGCTAAAAACCGTTTGTGTTTGTGCTTTTTCTTCCAACTGAAAATAATTTGGTAGCATAACTAAAATATTTTTGTATGTAACCAAATCGTCGCTTGAGTAATGAAAGCAAAAGATGAACAGCTGATGTTCCCTGTAAGAACGCTATAGGTCACATTACTAGTTATCGCTGTGCAAATGCTTTTAAGTTTTTGAAGGTTGAATTGATCTTTATAGGCGAACATTTCTTGAACAGATGAACATTTAACTTTATCGAACTGTGAGCACTGAACTATTTCTGTCAATATACGGCGTTTGGAGTTATTTTGAGACGGTTGTTTGACGAAGCGGTCATTCACACAGTAGTGTTTTATTGGGTTGGTTTTGTTTAATAAAACTCAAATAACTCAGATAACTAGTAATGTGACCTATAGCGTTCTTACAGGGAACATCAGCTGTTCATCTTTTGCTATATATATAATGTTTACCGGGTGGATAAATTTTAAAATAAAAGCTTTTATGGTAATCGTTTACGTGGGGTGCCGAGCGCTAATACGCGTCCAAAAATGTCGGGAGAGGTATCAAAAGACGCGTTTCCGTCCCAGGAGCATGAATATAACTCCGCTTAACCAATATTTTTAGTAGTTTGCGAGATATTTGCAGTTAAAGTTCAGAATTTTCTGTCATTTTCATGTGGTTGTTGTAATAACATTACCCTGTGAGAAAAGAGTGGCACGCGCAAATATATCGCAAACTACTAAAAGTATTGGTTAAGCGGAGTTATATTCATGCTCCTGGGACGGAAACGCGTCTTTTGATACCTCTCCTGACATTTTTGGACGCGTATTAGCGCTCGGTACCACACGTAAACGATTACCGCTTTTATTAAGAAATTTCAATTGAATTACCTCTTTCGATTTCCACAACAATATTCTTTCGCGTAATTCTACTCTCAATCCAATGTTGCCGTCTCCCGGAAAAATTTCTTTTAAATCCCCCTCGTTTACAAATTTGAGTCTCTCATATGTAAATCCACAATCTATTTTTACAAAATTTAACATTAAACTTGTCTTAACTGGGAAAGTTAATACTTACTTATAAATGTCTTCCAAGTATTCGCCAAGTTGAACGATTCCAACAACTCCTTCAGTTTTGCTTCGCCATCACTCATTCCTTCTTCCGCACTTTCAACAAAGCTGGCCACTGCGCTTGACTGTGGACAAACTATGACATCGCCGCAATCTTCTTGAACAAATTCTAAGATTGATTCCAACGATGGTGGCTTGTCATTTCTTTCGCCAGATACAAATATGTTTTCCATTTTCACACTTTTTATGCACAACTGATTCACTGACGCCGAAATGAAATATGTAACTGTAAAAACTTTTTCACACATGTTAAGTGAACGTGATACATTGTAGAATTGACAACAATTATGGTATTCTCCATGCATTTACGTTTTTTAACGTTAAAGCAACATGACCCAATGTTAGGGGAACGTGATACATTGTAGAATTGACAACAATTATGGTATTCTCCATGCATTTACGTTTTTTAACGTTAAAGAAACATGACCCAATGTTAGGGGAACGTGATACATTGTAGAATTGACAACAATTATGGTATTCTCCATGCATTTACGTTTTTTAACGTTAAAGCAACATGACCTAATAGGAAATTAACAACAAAAACGGCATTTTGCTGGTATAATTTTTGTAGTAGTTTTAACGTTGAAAATTGATATTGTAATGTAAAACATGAAGTTATTAAATCTACGTTTTCGCTGACAACTTAACGTGAAACACGTTAAATACGCATTTTCCGCCATAAAATTGATAATTTTTCACTAACATTGAAATTAACAAGACAAAATGTTAGATTTACATTGCGTTTTTTGGTTCGGTGTACACGGACCTTATCATCATCTACCTTGTAAACCTCGACGATGCGCCCTAAAACTCATTTTGATGGCGGAAGATTAGGTTCTTTTACCACGACGAGTCTACCGATTTCAAAGTTTTCAGCGGACTGTTGCCATTTAGGTCGATGTTGTAGAGAGGTTAGGTATTCGGTATGCCACCGTCGCCAAAAGCCCTGAACCATGGCCTGCAGATGACGCCAATGTTGTGTACGGTTTGTATTGGCATTTAAGGCAGATGGTTCTGGGATGCAAGTATACGGCTCGCCAATCAAAAAATTAGCCGGTGTAAGAGGATCGAGCTCAGTATCGGAAATGCTCCCCAGAGGTCGAGAATTTAAAATAGCTTCGACCTGGCATAGTACCGTGGTGTATTCTTCGAACGTGAGGAGGCTGTCTCCGATTACCCTTCTCAAATACAGTTTAATAGAACGAACTCCAGATTCCCATAGCCCTCCAAAATGTGGTGCTGAGGGTGGGATAAAATGCCAATCTACTCCGTCGTTTGCCTAAGATTGTGCCACCTCTGCTCGATCTTCATGAAAAATAGCCAACCGTTGAAGTTCGTTAAGAGCTCGCTTCGCGCCATGGAAAGCAGTGCCGTTATCAGAGTAGAGATCACTCGGCTTTCCTCTGCGGGCAATAAATCTGCGAAAGGAAGCTAAAAATGCATCGCTAGTTAAGTCACTCACCAGCTCAATGTGTAATGCTTTACTTGACATGCAAACGAAAATGGCAAGCCACGCTTTGCCAATTTTAGGGTTTCGTGTTTTGGAATATTTAATGCGTACAGGGCCAGCGTAATCAAGCCCGCAGTCCCGAAACACCGGCTAGGCTGGACTCTTACTGACGGCAGATTACCCATAAGTTGGGTGCTAGTTGCTCTCCTCTGCATAAAACAAATACGACCTTTCTTACGATGTTTCTGCAGCCCAAAATCCAAAATTGTTGACGAACTAACTCAACTCCTGCATGCATGTTGATTTCGTGCGTATGCCGTACGATGAGTTGCGAAATATAAGCGTCTTTAGGGAGCAAAATCGGGTATTTGTTATTATAATTGATATTTGCATGTTTTATGCGACCACCAACCCGGAGTACACCAGCTTGGTCTATAAATGGCGTATAACGAATAAGCGTTGACTTGGAATGTAGTTCTTGTGAACGTTGTAACAGACTGATGTCTTTAAAAAATGCGTGCCTCTGCACCATCTTCAAAATGTTGATTTTAGCTTCGTTTAGCTCGTTTGTAGTAAGAACGGTCTCACTGCAGCGCTCTCGAAGACGACGTGCATTGTTAAGAAATCTGAACAATCGAGCGACTATACGTATCAATTTAAACCAAGAAGAAAGTTTTGAGCATAGCAAAAACAACCGGTTATAAGTTTCGTTGGTACATAATACTATCGCTGCTTTACGGTTTTCTTCTGCTAGTACTAACTGATCCAAAGGAGACGTATTGAATTTGTTGTTCGAAGGCCAAGATTGTTCAGGGAGAGCCAACCAACGGGGCCCTGACCACCAAAGCGTGTGTTCAATTAGTTCTGTGGGTAAAAGCCCACGAGATGCACAATCAGCTGGATTATCTTCGGACCGAACATGTCTCCAGTGATTTCGAGGAACTACATCCAATAGTTCTGTTGCTAACAAACGTAGCCCATTTCCTTGGCGGAGCGGAAAGCCAATGCAGGACGATCTCCGAATCCGTCAAACAAATAATATTAAAAATTTTCAAAGTTAGTGACTCTTTGATGAGAGTAATTAGCCGCGTTAGCAACAATGCGGCGTTCAATTCCAGCCTTGGAAAGGAAATTGGTTTCAGCGGTGCCACGCGCGTTTTCGACGCAACCAATCTTGTGACGTAGGTGCCCAATATGCACGCGACAATATACGACAGCCGCACAGGCAAGAGTTGACGCATCTGAAGAGCCAATCAGTTCCACAGGCGACGACGGATGCGATATGTATCGTGGTATCCTAAGTTGCTTCAAATGATGGAGCTCCCCCATGTAGTTGCACCATCGTTTGCATAATTTATCCGGTAGTGGCTCATCCCAACCAAGGCCATAACACCAGGATTCCTGAAAGAGAACTTTAAATAAAACGACAATGGATGCTACCATACCTAATGGATCATAGATTTTTGATGTTTCGGACAACACTATCCGCTTTGTGGGTTTTGGCTCAACTACAGGGTTACCAATATTCAAAAGTAGCTGGTCACTTGATGGATTCCAATGAAGTCCAAGAATTTTTACGGATTTTTCAGACGTTTGAGATTGAATAGCAATGGGATTATATTCGCAGATCGATTGTGGTAGTGTTTCTAGCAGAGGCCAACAATTTGAACTCCACTTTCTTAGATTGAAATTAGCTTTTGATAAAAGCTCTATAAGCTCGTTTTTAAGGGCAATAAGATCTTCCACGGTGTCGCAACCAGAAGGTATGTCATCAACGTAAGCGTCATTTTCCAGAACACGTGAAGCATTGGGATATTCAGACCTATAGTCCTCGGCGATTTGTTTTAGAACGCGAACAGCTAGAAAAGGAGATGGCACAAGCCCATAAGTAACCGTAAGCAACCGATAATGCTCAAGTTCAGATGTTTGTTCGTTTTTAAGTACAATACGCTGGTAATCAGTTTGGTTTGGATGCACCCTTATGCCTCGAAACATTTTCTCAATGTCTGTTGCAAACACATAGCGATGCTGGCGAAAGCGTAGAAAGACACCAAACAAATCGCGATAAGTCTTTTAACGAACCGTCAAAAACTACACGGCATTTTATTGTTGAACTATCAGCCTTAATAACAGGATGATGTGCTAAATAAAAACGTTTCGAAGTATGTACCTCAATTTGCTGATCTGGAATCAGCTCCATATGCCCCAGGGCTAGATATTCATCTAAAAATGCTGTATATTGCTGTTTTAGCGCCGATTGACGCTGCAATTTGGCATTCATACTATTGAGACGAGAAATAGCATGTGGTAATGTATCATCGATGGGTTTCATATCGGCTATAAATGGATACTTAACCACATATGTCCCATCCTCACTTCTTTGAACGGTCGAAGAGAAATATTTTTCAACCGGATCGTGATCGGTAATTTTACTTTTCGGTGTTTGTAAGTTATCCATCTCTAATAGCGATCGAACTAGGTAATCTACATCTTCCAACGCATGACTAACTGAAACCTGCGAAGGATACTCAGCCTCAGATAAGCATGAACCCGTTATTACCCAGCCGAAGGCACTATTCAGAGCAGATAAAGTCTGATTTTTCAACTGAAGCTTTTCACCCGTCAAAATTTTCCAAAGTTGATCAGAACCAATAATCATGTCAACTGGACTGGGAGTTCCAAAAGTAGGATCTGCTAGTGGTAATTGATTTATTTGTTTACGTGTCTGCTCACATAATTTAATTGGACATGATAGTAGTGTCGAAGTCAGCTTTTGAAGAATGAGCGCTTCAACCTCAAGATGATTATCATTGTTAGTGGACTGTAATGTAAGAAATACCCGACCGCGAGTATTGCCAACGCTCTTCGAAGAGAGCCCTATAATTGGCACCCGAGCGTGCTTGCGCTTTGCGCCAATCAGCTGCACAAATGCTTCCGTAATGAATGAAGCTGTTGACCCAGTGTCAAAAAGCATTCGGCAGTTTACAACTTTACCCCATTTATCACTGACCCTAGCAAGTACAGCGGGTAAAATTGTTTGCGAGGAGATTGCACGTCTTTAAGAGAATGATTACTCAAAACTGCTTGATTTTCACTATTTTTGCTTGTTGTTGCGTTACCCAATTGACTATCACTTTGCCTTTCGATATCCTTAGGCTTAGCATTGGGTTCAAAATGTAAAAACGTATGATGTGCAGAATTGCAAATACGCCACTTCACTGTGCTGAAACACTTATTAAATTGGTGGGAGCTACCTAGGCAGTTAAAGCACAACTTCTTGTTTTTTACTATGGCTCTTCAGGCATTAACATCAAGGGCTTTGAATTTAGGGCAATAAGAAAGCGTATGTACATCTGTGCATTGCATTGCACAACGACTATTAATCTTTCCTTTTGAAGAATTAGAAAAATGTACCATGGCCGACCGTCGACCTGTTGATTGTGCATTAGATTGGCATGATTCTAAGGAATCACTCATCAATGCAATATATTTTTTGTGTACTTTGTGATTTTTCACACTTATTTATATTTCCCAAAACGCAACGTTTGATTTTTGTTCACAAATTGAAATCCTTAGTTTGATTTCTCACTATTTAAAGCCTTAAGCTTTTTTCCTTTCGAAGTGAATTATTAGGATTTATTTCCTGTTCACAATTTTAAACAACTTTATATGTTTAAATTTCTCTGATTCCCACGTGAATCAGTTTTTAAGAAATTCTTTTTTTATTGTTCGCACTTTTCTGATTCCCTCGTGAATCAGTTTTTAATTAAAGAGTTTAGAGACCGGAACGCGCGCGATCCGGCTCGAAGGACCAAAAATTTCGAAGATAACGAACAATAAAACTCACTATTTATCAAACCGCGATCACTTTTGATTTCCGTACAATAAAAAGACTTTGCGTTTATACTGCTATAAAGATTTATTATACCGACGGCAAGACCTCGACGGTATTCAGTTGAGCGATATAAAAATGACTGATTTAACTTTAATTTGGAATGTCCAAAAAAGGGGACTATTTACATTAATTTAAGTACATAGGCAAAATATTAAGTAAAAGAACAATAGACAATAGTCGTTTGATTTAGCGGTACCCTCGTTCGATGCTGCTGCCCATGAATTCAACTCCGTAGGTATGACCATATGCACCTGTATGTTTGTTTGGGTATGCTTTGTTATGTAGGTACTTGCTTGCTGCTGAGATCAACAGCTTAGTAGATTACTAACTAGACCATGCACTTAGTAGTATGTGCATATGTAAATATGTATTGTATTATTATTATTATTATTATTATTTATTTAGACTTAAAATAAATTTTAAGACTAACATAGAAGAAAAAAGAGCACTAGCTACTATGGCTATCGGCTCAACTCAAACTAAAAACAAAATTGATTCTATTTATAACTTATATCTAACTATTTACAACTTATATCTAACTATTTACAACTTATATAAGTAAATGAAACTCTTAAACTTCTTATTAATATCAATTACATTTATTAAATATATTGGTGTCGCTACTTCTCGTTGTACGACCTTTGTAATCCAATTGCAACCAAGTTCTGATTAGAAAACGATCCAACAAGAATAATCATGCCGCTTACTCAATCTCCGCTGTTATCCGCCACTGCCGTTACTTATTCAATTCCAATAAGAATCAGGTGATCATTTGCTTGCTCTACCAGAGTAACTCAGAAGTTAAGTTCTCTGACTCTGCTTCACAAACCAGTCAAACAACTCCCTCACTTGGTAACCGCACATGTTAGACTTCATTATTAGCTTAAGTATGAAGTAACTGTTGTCCGGCTCTAAGTTGTAATACGGACAGATCGCTCTCACAGCAATCAGCTTACTCTTGCTTTACAAGTGTTGGCGATGCATTAGGTGTTAATGAGAACAGAAATAATTACGAGGGTGGCTGCTGGACTATTGTAGCTTAACTCCTCCCCTTCTTAAAGAGGGACGTCCTCGGTCCTGGATATCTTGTGTGTTGATTCGTCTTTACAAATAATATATTTATTGCGACATAGTTAAATTGTTTTGTAAAAATTTAAATCCACAATCTGATAGGACATGTTGCCTCCAATGCGTATGAGGGAGTAGCAGCTCAATGTGGCCAATAAAACTGAACGCAGACTAATAATTTACGGTGCAGCTAACAAAGTTTCCTACGTCATGCCGTAGGATCTCTTAATGATATACCCGTATGCATTGAGTATATTGCTTTAAATCATAAGTGAGTGGAGTAAGCGGTAGAGGTTTCATACAATTTTCCTTACTTACTAGATTAGGTACATATCGCTTACACTATTTGTCGAAAAACTGAATTGTTGAGTACCAAATGTGTATTAAACTATTTTAAATAAAATACTAAATGATTTTTAAATGAAACAAAATGTGAAATGCTCAGTTTAGTGCCGTTGATTTGAAATTTTCTATATGGCTTTAGACGGGATAAAGCACACTTATCTTAATAATCTATATATATAAAAATGAATTGGCGTTCGTATATACCGTAAGATCTCCGTATCGGCTCAACCGATTTTAAATATTTTTTCTTTAATGTTTCCAATCTGTTTCATGTCTCATTTACCACATAAATTTTTTTTTTTTCTAATCTCAATTTATAATTTTTTTAGCTAATACTCAATAACGGCTTAACCGATTTTCAAATTTTTTTCTTTTCTTTATTCTATCGGACATAGTGTTTATTTATATAGAACAAAATATTTTCTAAATCCTCAATTTAATCATATATTAGCTAAAGAAGTTTAGCTACCATATAAATTGTAGTCAGTTAAGATCACTGGTATTCTAACTGAAATGTTCCTGTAGGGAAGACAACAACCAAAAGTTTTGATTGTGATTATAGATTTTTATTCCGTAATTTTTCCAAATGGTGAATTCCTTTTCGCTACTATGTTGAAAAAGTGAATACAACAACCAAAAGCTTTGATTGTGACTTGGGGCATGTTGAAAAAGCGAATACAACAACCGAAAGCTTTGATTGTGAACATAGGTTTTTAAGCTTTGATTGTGAACATAGGTTTTTGTTTCGTCCTTTATCATAATCTATATATATAAAAATGAATTGGGGTTCGTATATACCGTAAGATCTCCGTATCGGCTCAACCGATTTTAAATATTTTTTCTTTAATGTTTCCAATCTGTTTCATGTCTCATTTACCACATAAATTTTTTTTTTTTCTAATCTCAATTTATAATTTTTTTAGCTAATACTCAATAACGGCTTAACCGATTTTCAAATTTTTTTCTTTTCTTTATTCTATCGGACATAGTGTTTATTTATATAGAACAAAATATTTTCTAAATCCTCAATTTAATCATATATTAGCTAAAGAAGTTTAGCTACCATATAAATTGTAGTCAGTTGAGATCACTGGTATTCTAACTGAAATGTTCCTGTAGGGAAGACAACAACCAAAGTTTTGATTGTGATTATAGATTTTTATTCCGTAATTTTCCCAAATGGTGAATTCCTTTTCGCTACCTTATTGCGGTGGATGGCTCAAACATTGTGGTGAATGGCCTGTAATCTATATCATGGTGAAGAAGTTGTAATCTATATATAAAAATGAAAATGTAGTTTTCCCAGTTAGGCTGTGTGCCGATCCCGAACAAAAAAAAAAAAATTGTGATCAGTAAATCTGACAAAATATCGGAAAGTATCCACCAAAAATTGCCGTAATGGCTTCTGTTATTGTTATGCAACATACGTTTGTACATATCGTTGTTGCCTATGCGAAATCACCTATCGACCAAATGCAAAACTTCCCAAACCACAAAAGTGCAAAACCGTCTATAGGCAAAATAATTCCACAAAAAACTAACTCACTACTTAAAAGTTTAGTTCAATTCTATGTTATTCAGGTAAATATTATCTTTTAAAAACAGAAACAAAAATTAAGTTAAAACATTAGCTATACATAGAAGTTAGGTTTTGCTCTCCTGTAAAATTTGACTGCTTTCAGATAGGTGGTT
Source organism: Sphenella marginata (assembly GCA_951509765.1). Taxonomy (NCBI): domain Eukaryota; kingdom Metazoa; phylum Arthropoda; class Insecta; order Diptera; family Tephritidae; genus Sphenella; species Sphenella marginata. The sequence continues at coordinate 28,812,270 of OX608078.1, forward strand.
TTGCAAAGGCATCAACGATATGTATTCTGTGGTTCTTATGTGTTTTTTTAGAACTACGAGGTCTAAACCTGTATCCGGAGAGCACAAATATTATATTATCAGCAAAAGGAATGAACAATAACTCATAAATTTTTTCCAAAAAAGGGGTTCTTGCGGATATCTGCCTAGGATTTGAGTGAAAGTTTTAAACAGAATATACACATATGCATAAAAGTGAAAAAATTACACAGGTTGCTCGTTGGAATACGTACAACAAAAATTCCCAAATTGTACACCAAAGGCTGTGTTCCAAATGGTTGATGTTTAAGCGATTTAAACAATTTCTTTCGTTTATTTCATTTGCAACCCTTTTTTATAATTCTCTCCCAGCTTATGAAATATTCTGAAGATATTGTTTTTGGCTGCCTAACCCAAGGGGGGTTTTTCCAAACGAAAATGAGGAAGCCAATCTCGTGCAATGCCTCAGAGCCAACAGTGCTCGCCCCCAATGAATACATACAAGGTGTAACAGGTGCTCTGCAACCTCCCAGTTCTATATAGAACAAATAAATTAAATTAAATAATAATAATAAAGAAATATGAAAAGGGCTCCCTAGTTAATATGTGCTCTGCACGCCCCATTTTCCACCCCAAATAAATAATATAATATAAAAATTAAATAAATTCAAAAAAAAAAAACTTCTCGCTCCCTCAAAGCTTAGACAGTTGAAAAAAGCAAAATTTTGACAGAGCGATGGTAAATTCTGACAGTTATCGTGGTAAATATAAAGGTAAAATTTTGACAACCAATAATGTCGGCACAGAGATGCATGTGCTGTTTAGATTCATATTACAGTAGACGCTCACAAACTAGAATCACTTTGTTTTTAGGGTGATTCTAATTTCTGAAAAATTCTAATTCCTGGACGTTTTTTTATTTCAATAAAACCTTAAAATTTAAGTCAATTTGCATTGAAAAACTACAATGAAATTTTGTCTTATTCAATTTTATTCATAAAAACGAGAAAGCATAAGGTAAAAATCCAATATACATATATGTATTTATGCGCTAAGTCAAAAAAAAGGTCCAAAAAACAAAAACTCCAATTACAGTAAATATATTGATCATTTTGCAGTAGCTGTGCTAGTGGCACATCATCGTCAAATATCAAGCAAACAATGCCGAAACACGTGCACGCGTATCGAATTCAAAAAAAAACTGACAAAAACTGTACAGATAGCGACGAAAATCCAACGACTACCGAAAGTAACATGAATAAATTGGGGATTCCCCTTTCTATATCTCCTTTTGCAACAAAAAACAAAATACGCTCGCAAATTAGAATTTTCGATTCTAATTTCAGAGCGTGTAATGTATTCAAAAAGTTGATTCTAATTTCTGGAAATTCTAATTACTGAGAGTTCTAATTTGTGAGCGACTACTGTATTTCACATAAAGTTATGTTCACACGCGTTATTAAACACAAAAATATAATATAATGCCAAATAGCAAATATTCGTTCACCATAGGAAATTTGTTCCCCTCATTTTACTCTGACGAAAACAAATATCATTTGATACACAGCCAAAGTCACAAAAGCCATAAGGCACTGATATGCATTGCAGAGTTAAAGAACTACGAAGGAGGAATATTGACAGGACAACGTCTGTCGGGTCAGCTAGTTTAATAATAAAGACAAATTTTGTGTTTTTGATTCAGGTAAAAGTTATACCTATTTCAAATTATCTTTGTGAACCACCCTCCCCTTAATAAGAACTGTAGTTCCCAAGTCTTTTTCTATTATCTGTTCATCGTAAAGGGGGGTTAATTTATTACCAAGTCTGGTGTTTCTTTTTACCAGTACCTTGTCACCTGCATGAAAATTACGTTCTATTCTGTTTTTGTTATGAGTATTTAGCTCTAGTTGCTGTGCGTGCTTTAGACGTGCCGGTATTTCCGTGCTTATATTTTTATTTTCGGTCATAGGTCGAAATATATCAATTGGCCTTTTGTTGGTTACCGAATGAATTGTTTTATTGTATTCGATAGTCGCCAATAAAATTAAATCCCGCGTGTCCTCAATGCTCCTTTCCAATTTAATGCATCTAGCAATCTCTATCAATGTGCTGTGGAACCGTTCCACCTGCCCGTTAGATGCACTGTGGAGGGGTGGAGCATTAACAATTTCAATACCAAAACTGTTGGCAAGGAGATATCTGACAGTATTGGAATTAAATGACTTCTCATTATCACAATAAATGGTTTTAGCATTAGGGAATATGTTCAAAAGTTGCATGAGCTGTGGCTTTATATCCACAATAGTTCTAGATTGTACAGTTTGCACAACTGCAAATTTGGAAAATTTGTCCAAACATGTTAAAAAAAATTTTGAATCCGTTGAAAATATATCAATGTGCAATATTTCTCCTAAATATGAGGGGATTGGTGTTTCGGCTATTTTATGCCGTTGATGGTGTCTATTATATTTTGATTTTGAACAGATTTTGCAGTTTCCTACCGCTTCTTTTGCTTTCTTTTCCAGTTTTGGAAAAAAGTAATCATTTAAAATTTGTTTTACATTTTCTTGTGCTGCGCGATGAGCGCGATTATGTTCTGTTATTATTATTTCCATCTGATCATTTGGGTCAAAGATATCAGCCACAAATTTCTTAGCATACTTAAACTTGGTATTTGGAAATAATTGTACAAGATCATGTTGGATATGGGCTAGAATAGGCAAGCTGCAATGAATTGCATTAACTACGTTTGAGTTTACAAGGTCTTGTATAGTTCCTAACAGAGTATTTTTGTCACGAAATTGAATAACATGTCTTGTCCTATTTCCAAATACAATAAAAGTTCTTTTAGATGGGTTCTCAGCTTCTTCAATAATAATCTGGTTTTTGAAACAGTTTATGGGTTTCTCGACTGCCTGTATGGTATACGTCAAAGACAGTTCACTATGAATTGTTGCACAATCGGAATTCGAATCCTGTTATGCGCATCAATAAATGCCCTCCAACGCTTGAGTTTTGCATTCGAGTTTCTATCGGAAACGGCAAATGTCAGCGGTTGGTGGTCTGTGAATATGTTCAAGTGCTTTACACCATAGAGATAGTTTCGGAGATTTTTTAATGCCCATACTATGGCTAGGAGCTCCCTTTCTTTTGTTGCAAAATTAAGCTCATTACCTTTCAAGGTTCTAGATATAAAGGTGATTGGCCTGCCATCCTGAGACAAAACAGCACCCAGACCAATTGCTAGAGGCATCGGTTGTCAAATCAAAAGGTTTTTTGAAATCAGGGTAGGCGAGCATTACATCTTCGGATATTAAAATACGTTTCAAAGTATCAAAAGCTTGGTATTGCATTGAATCTAATGTTATTTTTACTTTCTTCGACTGATTAGCGCTGATTTCTCCATTCTCACCTTTTAGAATGTCTGTCAAAGGTTTGGCTATGCTGGCAAAGTCTTTGGTAAAGCATCTATAATAGCTTGCCAGTCCCAAAACTGATCTTAGAGAGTATAAATTTTCGGGGGCTGGGAACTTCAGCATTGTATGTACCTTGTCTGTGCACGTTTTAATACCTCCTCTTGAAACGATAAACCCGAGGTACTCGATTTCGTTTTTAAAGAACTGAGACTTTTCTACTGATACCCTCATATTGGCATCATATAAGCTCTTTAAAATCCAGTTTACGTCCTCAACATGCTGCTCTTTTGTCTGCGAAAATATTATGACGTCGTCTACGTAAACATAACAGCTTTTGCCTATTCGTTCCCGTAGCACGTCGTCTATGGCCCTCTGGAATATGCTAGGGGCGTTTTTTAAACCGAATGGCAGTCTGCAAAATTCATATTTGCCGTTGCTTACGGAAAATGCTGTTTTCGCCCTATCTCGCTCCGCTAGTTCGATTTGGTGAAAGCCCGATTTTAAGTCAAGTGTTGAAAAATATTGCGACTGACCCATGTTAGACAAAATCCAGGTTACATTAGGTATTGGATACTTGTCATCTATGGTAACTTCATTTAACTTTCGGAAATCTACCACCAAGCGTTTTTTCCTGTTCCCTAACTCATCGAAGCCTTTTTTGTCTACCACCCAAATTGGATTATTATAGGGAGATCTAGAGGGTCTAATAATGCCATTATGCAAAAGTTCTTTTATTTCATTTTTCACAAAATCTGCTACGCCTAATGGATAAGGGTATAACTTAGAGTATATGGGCTCTTCGTGTTTTGTACGAATGGTTGCGACTATATTAGTGTTATATGGTAAAGACTCATTTGGATCAGCAAACGCGTTTGATCGTTTACGTATCATTTTTAAAAACTCATCTTTCACTGCGAGCGGTACGCTTTCATGTTTAATTTCTATAATATTTATGTTTTCACATTCAGTAAATATGTAATAACTTCTCTATACCAAAGTCGTGGGTAACAATACCTTTTTTCAGGTCTACAATGGCATTAACCTGCGTTAGCAAGTCAAGCCCAATTATCGCATCAAAGTTTATTAAAGTTGGCAAAATAACGAAATCAGAAGTTATTCCAAATAAATGTACTTTACATTTTTCACTTACTTTAGTTTCGCCATGAATTGACTTAACTAAAAAGGGTTTGGCTAAAGGTACGATTCCTTTTAGCTCCTTAAAGGGCCTTATATAACTTTTTGAAGCCCCAGTATCTATTAACATTTTTATGATTCTTTCCCTAGCCCCTATTGTTCTGCTAACCCAAGGCAGCAGTGAGCTTTCCCTAAAAAATGTATTTCTTCCTCAATATCCTCAATTTCACTCTTTACCAAGTCGTCGTAAGAAATTTTATCAGCCCTATCTTGGGTAATGTGGTTAATTCTTTGCATTTTAGGCCCGGTATTCCTCTCAAAATCAGAGCGGCGCTTAGTTTGTTGTCCTAGGTTACCAGTATTTTGAGGAAATTGTCTTTGCCTAGACCCTTGAAAACTATTGGCTTTGGTTTGATCTAAGGTATCGTTCGGCGAATTTTTGAGCTCAAAGTTTGATGGACGACGAAAGCGAGACGTTGATGGGTCTATTTCCATTGGTTCAGGTCTTTCCTGCATACCGTTTTGAGTAAAACTACGTTTTTGTTGCCTATTGTAATTATGCTGGAAATGTGGATTCTTATGGATATTCAAATATTCCAACTGACTATTGTTGTTATCAAGATACCTTCTGTCAGAAGGTTGGCTTCTGCTTTTATCATCAAAACGCTTCGAAAAAAGTGTCGCGAAGGTGTAGCGTTCGTGATTCGCTTCTAGCTCTTGAGCAAGTGCCAAAGCAGACGGCAAGTCAGTTGGCCTTGTAGAAAATAAAATATCGCAAAGGGGTTTCCTGAGGCCAGAAATAAAAACGAGTAAACCATCTGTTCGGTATTTTTCATTTATGGAGTTCGCTAAATTGCGCTCGTAGGTCATTATGGTTTTATTCGTCATAAAATTGTATAACCGTCAGATTCCCCTGCCGTAAAGTACTAAGCTCCTGCTCAATCAAATAAATTGGCCGTTTATCTGCGTAGGTAAAATCTAGCCTAGCTATAATGGCCTTGAAATTTAGCACGGTATTGAATGAAGCTAGAACATTGTCTGCCGGACCCCTAATTTTGTTCCGAATTATTGCCACCGCTTGGTAGTGCTTTGCGCTTCCCTCATACCTCTCATAGAGTTTGCAGGCCGTGTGCGCAGCCTGCCTCTATGAAACATAATGCTCCTGTTTGCCGTCAAACTCGGGTAGCGATTTGACAAGGTCAAGGGTTTCGTTACATTGTACATTTTCTACAATTCTAACTTCTTCAAATGGTTCTACGTTTTCAGACAATGTAGTAGCAAACTTTTGTGTGATTTGTTCCAATTTTTTATCAAAATCTTCTTTCTGTGACTTTAGTGCAGCCGAAATCGCTCCAGTAAGTACAGCCGTCAACTCATTAGCGTTCATACTTACTTCGTCTTCTAAAACTAGCGTGTCAAAAAGGTTAGCTAATTCAAGGTCACACATAAACTTCAAGTATAACACGCTGTTTTAAAAGGGATTCTTAGCCGATAGCCTTAGCAGCTAGTGCTAAATACTCTTTAAATTTGTAATTATGTACTATTATAAGTTTAATAGAACAAATAAATAAATAAATAAAAGGGATTCTTTTGCATAAGCGATTGCTTAACAGGTTTAATAGAAAAAACCGGGAAAACAGTTCAAGAAGGGAAAAAAAATCATCAAAAATTCACAAATGTATGTATTGAAATAGGCTAATGATTTTTTAATTATTTTAGTATTTCGTAAAATAACTGAGCATATCACTTACACGTTTAATCTCCTTTTTTAATTAATTATTCTTCTGTTTGTTAACGTTGTACTCCACCGATTTTACTTGCAGTAGCACAAAAATATGTAGTAATAATTTCCGTTGTTTAAGTTTTGTTCTTCAATATTGTATTCGGTAGACGTGTTGGTTAATTAACCACCGTTGCCTGGCGGTTCTATTACGTCCCTTTTTTCCAATGTCAGCAGCTATTATTTCATTTAAGTTTTGCAGCGTTCAGGCTGATTTAATAAGTTCTTGGATGTTTTTTTTTGACGAGAATATTAAGCCCCACGTTGGGCGCCAGTAAATGAAACTCTTAAACTTCTTATTAATATCAATTACATTTATTAAATATATTGGTGTCGCTACTTCTCGTTGTACGACCTTCGTAATCCAATTGCAACCAAGTTCTGATTAGAAAACGATCCAACAAGAATAATCATACCGCTTACTCAATCTCCGCTGTTATCCGCCACTGCCGTTACTTATTCAATTCCAATAAGAATCAGGTGATCATTTGCTTGCTCTACCAGAGTAACTCAGAAGTTAAGTTCTCTGACTCTGCTTCACAAACCAGTCAAACAACTCCCTCACTTGGTAACCGCACATGTTAGACTTCATTATTAGCGTAAGTATGAAGTAAAGTTGCAAACAGCCACCGACGGAAAAACGGACGACGTGTCAGCTGACACGATCTATCTTATGAGAATTGCGTGTAAGCGATTTTTCACCGACGTTCGTGACGTACGTTTTACGCACGTCGCTACGTCCAAACCAAAAAATTTCTGATTTTTACGTAGGAAACGTGTCAGCTGATCGCTCTTCGCCACACAGTGTTGCCTATTCAACTATTTGCTTGTTGAGTTTGGGCCGTTTGCAATTATTTTATAAAAATACCCAAAAAAGTTTTAAATATTGTCGAAATATCTTAAAAATTTTGACTTATGTTAAAGTTTATAAATAAATATACTATATGTAGTTATTTAATATTACTTTCGACATTTTACAAAATGAAAAATTACAAATACAAAAGTAGAGGTTTGGGTAAGCATATATGCAAACTGAGGAATGGTAACACTGTATTGAATGTTTCTACGTAAGCCCAACGTTCATAAAAAATCGCAAATTTGCTCGCGTACGTCCACCGCCACCGTCCGTTAGACACGTCGGTGGCTGTTTGCAACTTAACTGTTGGCCGACTCTAAGTTGTAATACGGACAGATCGCTCTCACAGCAATCAGCTTACTCTTGCTTTACAAGTGTTGGCGATGCATTAGGTGTTAATGAGAACAGAAATAATTACGAGGGTGGCTGCTGGACTATTGTAGCTTAACTTATATAACTATTTACAACTAAAATTTATAAAGTACTAGCTGACCCGACAGACGTTGCCCTGTCAATGTTCCTCCTTCGTAGTTCTTTAACTCTGCAATGCATATCAGTGCCTTATGGCTTTTGTGACTTTGGCTGTGTATCAAATGATATTTGTTTTCGTCAGAGTAAAATGAGGTGAACAAATTTCCTATGGTGAACGAATATTTGCTATTTGGCATTATATTATATTTTTGTGTTTAATAACGCGTGTGAACATAACTTTATGTGAAATAATATGAATCTAAACAGCACATGCATCTGTGTGCCGACATTATTGGTTGTCAAAATTTTACCTTTATATTTACCACGATAACTGTCAGAATTTACCATCGCTCTGTCAAAATTTTGCTTTTTTCAACTGTCTAAGCTTTGAGGGAGCGAGAAGTTTTTTTTTTTGAATTTATTTAATTTTTATATTATATTATTTATTTGGGGTGGAAAAGGGGGCGTGCAGAGCACATATTAACTAGGGAGCCCTTTTCATATTTCTTTATTATTATTATTTAATTTAATTTATTTGTTCTATATAGAACTGGGAGGGTGCAGAGCACCTGTTACACCTTGTATGTATTCATTGGGGGCGAGCACTGTTGGCTCTGAGGCATTGCACGAGATTGGCTTCCTCATTTTCGTTTGGAAAAACCCCCCTTGGGTTAGGCAGCCAAAAACAATATCTTCAGAATATTTCATAAGCTGGGAGAGAATTATAAAAAAGGGTTGCAAATGAAATAAACGAAAGAAATTGTTTAAATCGCTTAAACATCAACCATTTGGAACACAGCCTTTGGTGTACAATTTGGGAATTTTTGTTGTACGTATTCCAACGAGCAACCTGTGTAATTTTTTCACTTTTATGCATATGTGTATATTCTGTTTAAAACTTTCACTCAAATCCTAGGCAGATATCCGCAAGAACCCCTTTTTTGGGAAAAATTTATGAGTTATTGTTCATTCCTTTTGCTGATAATATAATATTTGTGCTCTCCGGATACAGGTTTAGACCTCGTAGTTCTAAAAAAAACACATAAGAACCACAGAATACATATCGTTGATGCCTTTGCAAAACCACCTATCTGAAAGCAGTCAAATTTTACAGGAGAGCAAAACCTAACTTCTATGTATAGCTAATGTTTTAACTTAATTTTTGTTTCTGTTTTTAAAAGATAATATTTACCTGAATAACATAGAATTGAACTAAACTTTTAAGTAGTGAGTTAGTTTTTTGTGGAATTATTTTGCCTATAGACGGTTTTGCACTTTTGTGGTTTGGGAAGTTTTGCATTTGGTCGATAGGTGGTTTCGCATAGGCAACAACGATATGTACAAACGTATGTTGCATAACAATAACAGAAGCCATTACGGAAATTTTTGGTGGATACTTTCCGATATTTTGTCAGATTTACTGATCACAATTTTTTTTTTTTTTTTGTTCGGGATCGGCACACAGCCTAACTGGGAAAACTACATTTTCATTTTTATATATAGATTACAACTTCTTCACCATGATATAGATTACAGGCCATTCACCACAATGTTTGAGCCATCCACCGCAATAAGGTAGCGAAAAGGAATTCACCATTTGGGAAAATTACGGAATAAAAATCTATAATCACAATCAAAACTTTGGTTGTTGTCTTCCCTACAGGAACATTTCAGTTAGAATACCAGTGATCTCAACTGACTACAATTTATATGGTAGCTAAACTTCTTTAGCTAATATATGATTAAATTGAGGATTTAGAAAATATTTTGTTCTATATAAATAAACACTATGTCCGATAGAATAAAGAAAAGAAAAAAATTTGAAAATCGGTTAAGCCGTTATTGAGTATTAGCTAAAAAAATTATAAATTGAGATTAGAAAAAAAAAAATTTATGTGGTAAATGAGACATGAAACAGATTGGAAACATTAAAGAAAAAATATTTAAAATTGGTTGAGCCGATACGGAGATCTTACGGTATATACGAACGCCAATTCATTTATATATATATAGATTACAACTTCTTCACCATGATATAGATTACAGGCCATTCACCACAATGTTTGAGCCATCCACCGCAATGAGGTAGCGAAAAGGAATTCACCATTTGGAAAAATTACGGAATAAAAATCTATAATCACAATCAAAACTTGTGGTTGTTGTCTTCCCTACAGGAACATTTCAGTTTGAATACCAGTGATCTCAACTGACTACAATTTATATGGTAGCTAAACTTCTTAAGCTAATATATGATTAAATTGAGGATTTAGAAAATATTTTGTTCTATATAAATAAACACTATGTCCGATAGAATAAAGAAAAGAAAAAATTTTGAAAATCGGTTAAGCCGTTATAGAGTATTAGCTAAAAAAATTTTAAATTGAGATTAGAAAAAAAACAATGTATGTGGTAAATGAGACATGAAACAGATTGGAAACATTAAAGAAAAAAATTTATGTGGTAAATGAGACATGAAACAGATTGGAAACATTAAAGAAAAAATATTTAAAATCGGTTGAGCCGATACGGAGATCTTACGGTATATACGAACCCCAATTCATTTTTATATATATAGATTATGATAAAGGACGAAACAAAAACCTATGTTCACAATAAAAGCTTAAAAACCTATGCTCACAATCAAAGCTTTCGGTTGTTGTATTCGCTTTTTCAACATGCCCCAAGTCACAATCAAAGCTTTTGGTTGTTGTATTCACTTTTTCAACATAGTAGCGAAAAGGAATTCACCATTTGGAAAAATTACGGAATAAAAATCTATAATCACAATCAAAACTTTTGGTTGTTGTCTTCCCTACAGGAACATTTCAGTTAGAATACCAGTGATCTTAACTGACTACAATTTATATGGTAGCTAAACTTCTTTAGCTAATATATGATTAAATTGAGGAGTTAGAAAATATTTTGTTCTATATAAATAAACACTATGTCCGATAGAATAAAGAAAAGAAAGAATTTTGAAAATCGGTTAAGCCGTTATTGAGTATTAGCTAAAAAAAGTTTTAACTGAAACTTCAAAACTAATCAAAACTTTTGGTTGTTGTTTTCCCTACAGGAACATTTCAGTTGGAATACCAGTGATCTCAACTGACTACAATTTATATGGTAGCTAAACTTCTTTAGCTAATATATGATTAAATTGAGGATTTAGAAAATATTTTGTTCTATATAAATAAACACTATGTCCGATAGAATAAAGAAAAGAAAAAAATTTGAAAATCGGTTAAGCCGTTATTGAGTATTAGCTAAAAAAATTATAAATTGAGATTAGAAAAAAAAAATTTATGTGGTAAATGAGACATGAAACAGATTGGAAACATTAAAGAAAAAATATTTAAAATCGGTTGAGCCGATACGGAGATCTTACGGTATATACGAACGCCAATTAATTTTTATATATATAGATTACAACTTCTTCACCATGATATAGATTACAGGCCATTCACCACAATGCTTGAGCCATCCACCGCAATGAGGTAGCGAAAAGGAATTCACCATTTGGAAAAATTACGGAATAAAAATCTATAATCACAATCAAAACTTTTGGTTGTTGTCTTCCCTACAGGAACATTTCAGTTTGAATACCAGTGATCTCAACTGACTACAATTTATATGGTAGCTAAACTTCTTTAGATAATATATGATTAAATTGAGGATTTAGAAATTATTTTGTTCTATATAAATAAGCACTATGTCCGATAGAATAAAGAAAAGAAAAAATTTTGAAAATCGGTTAAGCCGTTATTGAGTATTAGCTAAAAAAATTTTAAATTGAGATTAGAAAAAAAACAATGTATGTGGTAAATGAGACATGAAACAGATTGGAAACATTAAAGAAAAAATATTTAAAATCGGTTGAGCCTATACGGAGATCTTACGGTACATACGAACGCCAATTCATTTTTATATATATAGATTATGATAAAGGACGGAACAAAAACCTATGTTCACAATCAAAGCTTAAAAACCTATGTTCACAATCAAAGCTTTTTGTTGTTGTATTCGCTTTTTCAACGTAGTAGGGAAAAGGAATTCACCATTTGGAAAAATTACGGAATAAAAATCTATAATCACTATATAATTCGGGACACTTCACTGCACTCACCTTTGCACTCACTACCGTACTTTAAATAAAGCGAAAGAATTAGATTTTAAAACGTTGTAAATATATTTTGGCTCAGGCGCTAAATGACCGTCTTGCTCGAGATTTACGAAATTATAATATTTGTTTACAATATGTGTGTGTGTTTTGTGTTGACAAATTATATGTGCGTGACTGTGTAAGTGTGTGTGTGGTGTGGTGAATGTTGGCGGCAGGGTTGTACCCGCCAGTGTTGTGGCTAATCTAGCCATCTCGGCCCCCCTAGGCGAGTGATCAGCCTAGCAGTCTTTGCAGCTGCTGCAGGGTCTCCACCACGTTACTAAGCCCGGTTGGGCGACGTCGGCCTCGACTTGCTGGCTGTCGCTGGTGCGTGGATGCTGCTGGATGTCGATAACGGGCCGCGGGATGAGTCCATGTACGCGCACGCTGTTGTTGTGACCAGGTAGCCCGATGTGGGTGTGTTACGCGAGGGCGTGGTGCGGAAAGTGGCTGGGGCCTTGAGCGTGCCTGTTGACGCCCAGCTTGGTTACGGTGCAGGAGCGTATGGAGAGGCCTGTCGCACAGGTGGCACATGACCGTCGAGGTGCACTCTGCCGTGGCATGCCACAGTGCCAAGCAGTTTAGGCAGTACCCGTGGGCCTGCGCTACTTGTTGACGTTGCTGCGGCTGCATGCCTTTAAAAATGGCGCATAGGCGTAGCGCATGTGGACGACTGCAAAGCGGGCAACGCACGCCATGAGCTACCACGGGGTCCCTTCGGGTGGTTTCCGGCCATGCATCGGCCCTATTGACTTGTGGTCGTTCCGGTGGTACGGTGGGCGCTGTTGCGGCCCTTGGAGTGAGAGTGCGCGGTGTTGCAGTGGGCACTGCTCGTGCTCGTGGCACGGTAACCGCAGAGCGGATTGTTGGTGTCGGGGCGACTTCCTCGATTTCCATATTCATGATTATCTGTATGGATAGAAATTATGGACTTTAGTGTCTTATTAAGTATAGGGGTGCTTGATTTTAGCACTTGATCAATATATAGTCTGAAATGTGATATGATTATTGTATCTTTTATGCGGGTTTTTATTTGCGGTATAATTTCACGTTTAGATCGAGGAAACGAAAGTCCTTCGAGCTACCTCTTTAGGAGTGAGGTATTTGTTTCGGATAGCAACATCGCTTCGTTGGATGAATTGCTCCGTATTTGACTTTATATTATTTATAAGTTATTTGCGCGATCGGTATTAGACTCGGTTGCTAGAAAACAAAGTTTTACGAGCGGTCGAGTTAGTTTGCCGTTTTGCGTACGTAGGTCAATGTGACCGTCGGAACCGTAATGTACCTTTTCGATGCGGGCTAGCCGCCATTCGGTAGGAGATAAACATTCGTCATGAATTAAGACGCATGCTCCAATTTTAGGTGCTTCTTGAGTATTTTTCCACCGATATCGTTTGTGAAGGTCTTTAAGATATTTTTCCTTCCATCGGCGACTAAACTCATGATGGAGGATTTTGATCCGTTCCCATCGATTTATGAGGGAGAGTGAGTCCACGTTTGATTCTGCTATTGCCAGAAGTGGAGCTCCTCTAAGAAAATGCCCGGGGGTGAGGGCTGTAAAGTCGGAGGGATCTTGCGAGAGTGATGATAGTGGCCGTGAGTTTAAAACGGCTTCAACTCGAATGAGTAACGTAGTGAACTCTTCAAATGTAAATTTATGATTGCCAGCGGTCTTTTTGAAATGCGATTTAAAGCTTTTAGCCGCTGATTCCCATAGTCCACCCATATGTGGGGCACTTGGAGGGATAAATTGCCAATTAATGCCTTGAGGTGCGTATTTTTCAATGATGTGCGGCGAGACTTCTTTGGCGAACTGTATGAACTCCTTTTCAGTAGATCGTTGCGCGCCGATAAAGGTTTTGCCATTGTCGCTCATGATTTTCGAGGGAAATCCTCGCCGTCCGACAAAGCGTGCAAATGCCGCGAGAAAAGCTGCCGTTGTCAGATCTGAACATAATTCTAAATGTACGGCTTTTGTCGTGAAGCATACAAAAACAGCCACATAACCTTTCATTGTGGTAGAAGACCTTAACATCGAGGCCTTTAGCTGGAAAGGCCCGGCAAAATCTACACCAGTGATGGTGAAAGGCATAGAAAAATTGCAGCGTTCAGGTGGTAGAGCTGCCATGATCTGCGTGCGCATCTTTTGCTTGTGTAGCGTACAGACTTTACACATAAAGATGCATTTTTTGATCAGAGGCTTCAATCGAGGAATATAATACTCTTGTCGGATCATTTGTTGCATTAGCCTGTGCTCGGCGTGTAGCATTAAGAGGTGGAGATAGTTGAGAAAGATTGTAGCAAATACGCATTTTTCCGGTATTATTATAGGGTGCCGCTCATTGTAGCTCAGACTGGAGTTCGCTAGCCTGCCATTGGCACGAAGCAGTCCCTTAGAGTCTACAAAGGGGTTAAGTACTAAGAGTGTGCTATTTTTGTCGATAGGCTTCGACGCTCTTAACAGTGTTTGTTCACTACTGTAATAGCGAGTCTGCGTGGACTCGATTAGGGCTATTTTTGCCCTTTGCAAGTCTTGATGCATAAGTGCATAGCTTGCGGTATTGGCTATCCCTTTCACCTTATTTCTTAAGCGATTTACAAATTGAAACATATACGCGATTACTCTTAAGGCTCGGGGGAACGACGAAAATCGCTCTAGGATGTCTGTATCCTCCAACGTTGTATGAGAGCCTTCTATTCTTCTACTTTCTGGGGCTATTATATTGCGCGCAGGCGACTTTGGCCATGCGTCAGGTGATTCGACCATCCAGTTGGGGCCATTCCACCCTAGTGTGGTGGTTGTAAGGTGCAGGGGTTTGCTACGTGTCGCGAAGTTGCTGGCCCAACCAAGTCAATGATTTGAGCTGTGCGGTTAGAAACGTATGTGGTGGCTTTTCTAGCCATGGTAGGACGATTTCTGAATCGGACCATAGATATAGTTTCCGATCGCTCAGGTTTAAGTATGCTTGCACGGTCGAGGCTAGTTTTGCGAGCAGGGGTGCGCCGCATAGCTCGAGCCGTGGGAGGCTTACGGTTTTAAGAGGTGCGACCTTGGCCTTTGCCACTAATAAGTGACTTGTTGTTTTGCCATCGTGCTGGGTTCGCACATAAATAGCAGCGCAGTATGCTCTCTCTGAAGCATCGCAAAAGCCGTGGATTTCGACTTCATGATCGGGTGAGAAATTCACCCACCGAGGTATCAAAGGTGGGGTCAAAAAGTTTTGCCACAGCTGACAAAATTTGTCTTTTCGTTTTTGCGGATTTTACAGATACCGACTCAAGAGTGTTAGAAAATTGGTCTGATATTGCATTCCATTGTATGCCCAGAGTTTTAGTGGTGCTCTCTTTCTCAAACTTTAGAAAATTAGTAGCTAGCAAGTTTTCTTTATTTATTCTTGCTATTATTTCTGGATGGTAGGATGTTATCTTTTTTAATGGAAACCCTGCTGATTCGAGGGCTTCGATAACTTGCGCTAGTGACTCGCACGCTAATGGAAGGCTATGGCTTCCCGACAGTATGTCGTCTACGTACGTTTGAGAGCCAAGCACCGGGGCGGTTAGTGGTAATTTGGCTTTTGTATCTTTTGCCAGTTGGTGTAATGTACGAATGGCTAGGAAAGGGGCGCAGTTTACGCCAAATGTCACCGTTTTTAGCTTGTAGTCGCGGATTGGACTGCTAGGTGAATTGCGGAATATAATGCGCTGGTAGTCTTGGTCGTCATCATGTACTAGGATTTGTCTGTACATTTTTTCGACGTCACCATTGAATACGTATTTATACATCCGCCACTGTAAGATAAGCAGCATTAAGTCGGGTTGTAATGTTGGACCCGTGTATAAAACGTCATTCAGTGAATTGCCTGAGCTTGTGCATTTAGATGCATTGAACACCACTCTTACTTTTGTTGTAAGTTTTTCTGGTTTGATAACCGCGTGGTGTGGGAGATAAAATGAGGCGTGTTTGCCTTTTGTAATTTTTTCATAGGATTTTACGGCTTCTATATGATCTAATTTTATGTATTCCTCAAGGACGTTGTCGTATGAGGTTTTTAGCTTTTTTAAGTAGGCTCTTTCCATACTTAAAAACTGTTGTAGCGCAGAGGTTCGTGAGTGACCTAAGGCGAGTGTATCAGGAAATTGTTGTTTGAATGGTAGTCGTACGACGTACCGCCCGTTTTCTGATCTCGTAGTTGTGGACTCGTAGAAGTCTTCACAATACTTGTCGTCAGCTGTAGTAAAGGGTATTGGGGGTAGTTCTTCTACCTCCCAGAATTTTCTCAATTGTGAGTTAAGATAGTCATTCGAAATATCTTCCACTTACGTTTAATTTAAACTTTTTTGGACCTTAGATGCTATGAATGATTGCTGCGATCCTTGATCTATTAAGGCCCTTAGTTTAAAAAGTTCTCCTCTGTGTTCGATGGAGACTATTGCTGTCGGTAACAGTGTTTTGCTTTCATTTTCTGAATGAAGCGTTTGTACTCTGGCTGCATTTGAGCAGCATGGTTGTTCTTGACAACTTTCGGGATTGTCTCTTTCGGGATTTTCCGATCTAGCAGTTGCAGCTAGTTCCGTGGTTCTTTTGGCATTTGAATGATTTTGGGCATTGTTATAATTATTATTATGGAGCATCGAATGATATCTCCTACGGCAATATGAGCAAGTGTATTGACTCGCACATGTCTGTGCAGTATGAGTAGGCGATAGGCAATTGTTGCAAAGTTTCTTAGTTCTGACTAAGTTATCTCTTTCGTTTATTGATAAATTTCTAAATTTCTCGCAAGATCTTAGTTGATGCCCTCCGCTGCACAGTTCGCATGACATATTTCTATATTGTTCAGATGTGAACGACTGAGATTTGTTGAAACTCGTGTTGTGTGAGTTATACATATTTGCTCCTGTTATGGGAGTTATAATTACTGGCTTGGGGTTTAAAGAAGATTTTATTTTTGTCTTCATTTGCATTTTTCGGCTTTGGTTCTTTTGTGCCTACCCGTTCTGCAATTTCGAACTGGGTGGTGAGAAAATCTTTCATTTGTTGCCAAGTTGGACATTTTTTTTCGAGATGAGAGCGATTGCTCCCATAAGATTAAGGATTTTTCTGGTAATGTGGCAGCGCAAATATTGACCAGAATTGGGTCCCAGTCTTCAGTGGGAATTTTTTGGGTTTCTAGAACCGACAAACAGTTTGTTACTGTGGATTGCAATGTGAGGAATTCTTCACTAGTTTCTTTTTGAATTTTTGGTAAGTTCATTAAGGTCGTTATTTGCTTATCGACCAAGACTCTTTCATTTTCATATCTAGCTTTTAACGCTTCCCAAGCCAGATTAAAATTGTCATCATTTAGTGCGAACTGTTTTACTATAGCCGCCGCTTGACCCTTTGTTTTATTTCTTAAACGATATAGTTTTTGCGCCTGTGATAGCTTTGGGTGGTTTATGTACACGGCTGAGAACATATCCCGGAAGGATGGCCATTGTTCATAACCCCCATGAAATACTTCAGTATCACAGGCTGGCACTTTGAGATATATGCCGGAACTTGAATCGTTCATTTGTTTTTGGGGCAGCTCTACTCGCTGGGGTGGAGCAGGTGCAGTAATAGGCTTAAGAAGTTTGAGTTGATCGGAGATCAAAGCCTTAGTTTCTTCGTATTGGTCTAAGCAGTTTTCGTATTTCGAATAAGCCGAGTCTTTGAAATTGTCAGGCAACTCTGAATCATCGGTTTCGATGATTGCGTCATATGCCGATTGGAGTCGTGTCCAAAATTTGTGGAGGGACTTTTCTTTCACCTCGATTCTGTATTTTCCTCTATGGGGATTGAGGAGAATCTAGTGCAGTATCTAATGATATTGTCACTTTCCGCAATGAATCTTGCGGCTGGAAATTGTTTTAATTTTTTTGGGCTTACACCCCGTTTTGAGCGGCTGCCTCGTCGCCTTTCTTAGGCACATCTAATTGTTGGGGTGGGGCCATATTGTGTATATTTTACAATATGCGTATGTATGTATAAATTAGTTAAAGTATGTATGTATACTTTCGTTTTTGTTTTGCTGGTCACTGTATTTTCTAGCGCGTTATTAGTATAAATAAATATTTATGCCTAGATAGTGTATTTTGTAGCGTTATAAAGCAGGAAAATTTATTTTTGAAAGTACCGGTTTTGTTTTGTACGCTGCTTTTATTTTGCACGCGACTGTTTTTTCTAAATTGGTTTTATCTTGTTAAGAACTTTCCAAGACTAATTGCAATTCTTACCGCTTATTTTTTCCTTATATATTCTTTATAACTACTTACAGTATTTTTTGTAAGGTTTTGTCAATTTATAAGTACTTTCACTATTTGTTGGTGGGTATGTTTAGACCGGTTACCCAAATGTACTTATGTATATGTACCCCTATATGTATGTTCCCCTACAAACCAGATACCGGTTACCAATGTAGCTAAATAGTGGGTTTCATTAATTTCTCATATAGTCTATAAAGGGCTATTTTTGTTCAGGCGGCGTGAAGATTTTAACCATATGTGTGACTTCGCATCTCCCTTGCACTTATCGAACTCTCCCATTAACAAAAACTATAGCTGTTCTTTTCAATACTTCCAGTCTTAAAAAATTTCCTTTCCAAACACCAGTTAATGTTTTGGTTACCACATAGTTGAAAATACTTGTTCAAATGGTTTTTGGTTTGGCTAAATAGTGGGGCGAAATATTCGTTCAGTTGGTTTTTATTTTGGCTAACATATGGTGAATATTATCTGTTGAATTGGTTATCAAAGTGGCTAAAATATGGTTAATTTTATTAGCTGAATTGATTAATGAAATACCAGTTGAAGTGGTTATTGTCAAATGGAAATACCTACCTTTCAAATAAATTGCACAAAAATGCATATTTTTCTTAAATATTTGTATGGTTTATTGAAATTATTTTGTAATACATGTAAATATATCACAGTACAGCTAAATTATCCTATATTTTACAAATTTTAACAGGTTTTGGGGGAAAAATAAGTAAAAACTAATATTTACATTTAAAATGTACTAAATTAATTATTATTATAAATACAGTGGAACTTCTTTATAGTGAACTTCCCTACAATGAAGCTCTCCCTATAATGAAGTCATTTTGAAGACACAGCTTTTTGGATCTACTTTAGGTGCATTTTTGTCTCCTTATAATGAATTTCTATATAGTGAAGTTTTCTATATAATGAACAAATTTTACTGCTTGAAAATCAAGCTTCATACGTTTTTGTCTCCGTATAGTGAATTTTTTGAAATATGTTTTCGGTAACACCCAATTATTTGTAACTGCGTACTCTCAGAAATAAACGAAATGTAGAAATGTAATACGGGGAATCCCAAAATGAAAATACATACATACATATGTACATTGTAGTAGGAGTTCAGTTGTGTTAAGAATTTGAAGTAAAAATGACGCATCGAACTGTCTAAATGATTTGGAAGCTTTTGTTGAAAATGAAAAATGGAAGAATGTAATTCAAATCAAACTTACTGATTATTTTAAATAAAATTACAAAAGAAAAAAATGAATTTCTATATAATGAATTCTTCATATAGTCAAGCGATTTTCAGGTCCCCTACGAATTCACTATAAGGAAGTTCCACTGTATAAAGAACAATAAGTAGTATTTTGTATTAGGCACCGAACCGTATTCTAGAATGGCACCCTAGAGGAAATTACTGAAATCTTTTGCATATTGAAGTTAGTCAGATGTAGTTAATAGTGGTGCCTAGTAGTAGGTAAAAACAACCTTTAGTGCTATTTGGTAACGATATTATGGATGGCGGTAGTGCATTTATCCCGAGAGCTAGATGGTTATTGCTGGTGATTTTTTTTAAGTGTGTTAGAACAACTTTGCCGCCGCTTTAAAAAAAAGTGACCCTTATCCGATTCTATACCGGCAACGCAATCCCCAGTATTTTTCGGAGGAACACCTTTATGCGGAGACTGCCTTCGGCCACGCTTAAAAAAATCACTTGCAATAACCAAACAGAACTAAAACTTCTTATTTACCTTTTACATCGGGATCACCATTAACTACAACTGATTAACTTCAACTATAGTTAAAATCATCAACTATTTCTGGCATATGCAATACCCGTCTAGGTAAATATGCAAAACATTCAGTAATTACCACTAGTGACTCAATTTAATAACAAACATATGTCTGGAACACCAAGTAAACGGGGAGAAAATTATATGAATGTTTATCCAAATTCTGCAGGTATCCAGGTAACAAAGTCGCTCCAAATTATCATTTACAATATAAAATCGCTGCTTTATTGTTACCAGTTGGCATAAACCATCTCTTCACTTCCAATTAAAACAGGAAAAAAACCGCTCGGACTGCATCTTTGGAACAGCAGGACCACATATCATCCTCATCTAAAATAAATTCCTAAATGTTAACTTCATGTCGAAAAATGTTAAAAAATGCATTTCTTACCTTGCTTGCTGCCGCTTGCCATATTTATAAATAATTGAACAGATATTTTTCCATTCAATTTTGTGTTCAAAATACATTTTTTTTAAATTTGTTAAAATATGTATGTATTTTCAGCTTTTCAATCGATTGAATTTTTTTTGACAAATGGCGCTGAGATTTTGATTTTAGGATATTTTTGAAAAGCTCTTGCTGTTTCATTCGCACTCATAACATAATGAATGTTACAAAATCAGCAAGGTTTTCTCTTTTTCACAATTCTTGTGCACATTAGCCCTAGTATATATGTTTGGTACTTATGGGCACATATTTTCATAAAACTTAGAGCAATTTTTTTTTGGTTACCTAAGGTTAAGAAAATCATTCCAAAATTTTGGAAATATGTGAATCTAAAAATGCATATGTGTTGGTATTTTTGGAACATGTGGTTAGCGGCGGTTTGCAGGGTTCGTTTTCTTATTAGTTAGCGGGGGTGACTTTTTGCCTATAAGTAGGTTCAAAGCTAATTTCAATGCAATTAAGTGCAAGGAGCTTTGTTGTTTATTTTTTGTATATTTTTCTTTATTCTTTTTACTGCTTATTTTGTTAGTGCAATCCTGCCTTTGCTTGACTTATGTGCGCAAGGGAATGCAAGCTAAAGGGGGTATTGCCGGGTACTTTGCAAGTAAAACTTGAAGCCTATATTTTGCTATTGTTAATTTTTGTTTGTGCTTGATGACACGAAAAATAAGCAGAAAGCCGCGATTTTAAATTTAGCTAAGTATATTGTTTCTATACTTTTGTTCGGTACTTAATATGTAAAAATTACTTTTATACATACATATGTATATAAACGTTTTAATTTATGTAACTGGTGATCGGAACTTCGACAAAATTGGGAAGACTGTAAATATAGTATATAATATATAATTGAAATATTGTCGGACCAAAGTTTAACCTGAAATAATCCGTTTCTGATGGAAAATTTTTTTTACTTTTTTAATTGTAATAAAAATGTGTACTTCGTCAGCAAGTAAAAAAGGATGTTTTACTTTTGGTTACTATTTTTTTTTTGTAACACCAAAATTTTGTGCTGAATATTTTATATAATATTGGAAGTTTTTCAACTCACCGCTCTTTTTCAGGGGAAAGGGGGGTTGTACTTATCTTTTTTGTGTTTGTGCAGTTTTGTTTAATTAGTTTTGTGGTTGTTCGCGCCCGAATTCGGAAAATTAGTGGACTGTATTTTTTTTTTTTTTGTTTTTTGATATTTAATGGCCGTATTGCAAACCGGCGCGCCCGAATTTTAATTTTTAGTTTTGTATTGTATGTATTTTTTTTTTTTTATATTTAGATGTTTTTTTTTTCGTCACCCTAGTGCATGTTCTTGTTTTTTGCACTTTTATGTTTTAGGGCACTGCACTTAAATTTTTCTTTTTATTTTTTGTTTTTATTTTCCACTGTCCATAGGTGCCTGTCTTTGAGGCGATGTAGGACCATATATAATTCGGGACACTTCACTGCACTCACCTTTGCACTCACTACCGTACTTTAAATAAAGCGAAAGAATTAGATTTTAAAACGTTGTAAATATATTTTGGCTCAGGCGCTAAATGACCGTCTTGCTCGAGATTTACGAAATTATAATATTTGTTTACAATATGTGTGTGTGTTTTGTGTTGACAAATTATATGTGCGTGACTGTGTAAGTGTGTGTGTGGTGTGGTGAATATTGGCGGCAGGGTTGTACCCGCCAGTGTTGTGGCTAATCTAGCGAATCACAATCAAAACTTTTGGTTGTTGTCTTCCCTACAGGAACATTTCAGTTAGAATACCAGTGATCTTAACTGACTACAATTATATGGTACTTAAACTTCTTTAGCTAATATATGATTAAATTGAGGATTTAGAAAATATTTTGTTCTATATAAATAAACACTATGTCCGATAGAATAAAGAAAAGAAAAAATTTTGAAAATCGGTTAAGCAGTTATTGAGTATTAGCTAAAAAAAATTTTAATTGAAACTTCAAAACTTATCAAAACTTTCGGTTAAGCCGTTATTGAGTATTAGCTAAACAAATTTTAAATTGAGATTAGAAAAAAAATTTATGTGGTAAATGAGACATGAAACAGATTGGAAACATTAAAGAAAAAATATTTAAAATCGGTTGAGCCGATACGGAGATCTTACGGTATATACGAACGCCATTTCATTTTTATATATATAGATTATGATAAAGGACGCAACAAAAACCTATGTTCACAATCAAAGCTTAAAAACCTATGTTCACAATCAAAGCTTTTGGTTGTTGTATTCACTTTTTCAACATGGTAGCGAAAAGGAATTCACTATTTGGAAAAATTACGGAACAAAAATCTATAATCACAGTCAAACTACCTGTCTAACTATCAATGCGTGTGTTGGGCTTGTTTGTTTGTACATTGTTATTGTACTTAACCCGTGCTATGGTTTAGTGTATTTTGTTTTTGGTTTTTACGGTCTTTCTATTTACATATATTTGTAAAATTTGCAAGCTCGAGACCAGTGAACAATAATAATTGGTTTTAATTATTATATCCGATTTTGTGGAAAAATTGATATTTGGAGAAAAAATTACAAAGCTAATCACAGCGATGGATAGGATTACATGTTTCAAAGTGTCCCCACTTATCATCAGATCCCTTTTCGGACACTGGGATATGAACCCGTGTCTGCACCATTTTAAATTGAGATTAGAAAAAAAAAAATTTATGTGGGAAAAGGAGACATGAAACAGATTGGAAATATTAAAGAAAAAATATTTAAAATCGGTTGAGCCGATACGGAAATCTTACGGTATATACGAACGCCTATTCATTTTTATATATATAGATTATAATAAAGGACGGAACAAAAACCTATGTTCACAATCAAAGCTTAAAAATCTATGTTCACAATCAAAGCTTTCGGTTGTTGTATTCGCTTTTTCAACATGCCCCAAGTCACAATCAAAGCTTTTGGTTGTTGTATTCACTTTTTCAACATAGTGGCGAAAAGGAATTCACCATTTGGAAAAATTACGGAATAAAAATCTATAATCACAATCAAAACTTTTGGTTGTGTCTTCCCTACAGGAACATTTCAGTTAGAATACCAGTGGTCTTAACTGACTACAATTTATATGGTAGCTAAACTTCTTTAGCTAATATAAGATTAAATTGAGGATTTAGAAAATATTTTGTTCTATATAAATAAACACTATGTCCGATAGAATAAAGAAAAGAAAAAATTTTGAAAATCGGTTAAGCCGGTATTGAGTATTAGCTAAAAAAAATTTTAATTGAAACTTCAAAACTAATCACAACTTTTGGTTGTTGTCTTCCCTACAGGAACATTTCAGGTAGAATACCAGTGATCTCAACTGACTACAATTTATATGGTAGCTAAACTTCTTTAGCTAATATATGATTAAATGGAGGATTTAGAAAATATTTTGTTCTATATAAATAAACACTATGTCCGATAGAATAAAGAAAAGACAAAATTTTGAAAATCGGTTAAGCCGTTATTGAGTATTGGCTAAAAAAATTTTAAATTGAGATTAGAAAAAAAAAATTTATGTGGTAAGTGAGACATGAAACAGATTGGAAACATTAAAGAAAAAATATTTAAAATTGGTTGAGCCGATATGGAGATCTTACGGTATATACGAACGCCAATTCATCTCTATATATATAGATTACAACTTCTTCACCATGATATAGATTACAGGCCATTCACCACAATGTTTGAGCCATCCATCGCAATAAGGTAGCGAAAAGGAATTCACCATTTGGAAAAATTACGGAATAAAAATCTATAATCACAATCAAAACTTTTGGTTGTTGTCTTCCCTACAGGAACATTTCAGTTAGAATACCAGTGATCTCAACTGACTACAATTTATATTTTAGCTACACTTCTTTAGCTAATATATGATTAAATTGAGGATTTAGAAAATATTTTGTTCTATATAAATAAACACTATGTCCGATAGAATAAAGAAAAGAAAAAATTTTGAAAATCGGTTAAGCCGTTATTGAGTATTAGCTAAACAAATTTTAAATTGAGATTAGAAAAAAAAAATTTATGTGGTAAATGAGTCAGAATTTTTGAAACCGATCACTAAAAAGGGGTCGGTTTTGTTTTTTAATTTAAATGTGGTTAAAGTGTAGCACGTGAGTATTGAAAGAGATTCCCAAAATATAATTCCAAAAAAAAAATTATTGTGCGAATTATTGGCATAACTGATTTGTTGACATTTTGTTTTCGTTTTGCTATATTTTATAATCTATTTGCTCAAATGAGATGAAATTATCACAGTTTTTTACTATTTTGTCGTAGTTTATAGTGCAATTTTTTTTATTGCAAATTCTTTTAAAGTTTTTTATTTATAATTTTTTTTTATGCAAATTTTTTGCAAAATGTCGTTCTAGAGCACCAAAAATTCCGAAAAAAATGCAAAATATTCCTTAAGCTTTATGCAATAACATAGGTATACAAATTTCAAAGTGTGCGGTTTTTTTGTTCAATAGATACGATAAAAACAAAATAAAAAAAAGTCTGTACGCTACATAAGCAAAAGATGCGCACGCAGATCATGGCAGCTCTACCACCTGAACGCTGCAATTTTTCTATGCCTTTCACCATCACTGGTGTAGATTTTGCCGGGCCTTTCCAGATAAAGGCCTCGATGTTAAGGTCTTCTACCACAATGAAAGGTTATGTGGCTGTTTTTGTATGCTTCACGACAAAAGCCGTACATTTAGAATTATGTTCAGATCTGACAACGGCAGCTTTTCTTGCGGCATTTGCACGCTTTGTCGGACGGCGAGGATTTTCCTCGAAAATCATGAGCGACAATGGCAAAACCTTTATCGGCGCGCAACGAGCTACTGAAAAGGAGTTCATACAGTTCGCCAAAGAAGTCTCGCCGCACATCATTGAAAAATACGCACCTCAAGGCATTAATTGGCAATTTATCCCTCCAAGTGCCCCACATATGGGTGGCCTATGAGAATCAGCGGTTAAAAGCTTTAAATCGCATTTCAAAAAGACCGCTGGCAATCATAAATTTACATTTGAAGAGTTCACTACGTTACTCATTCGAGTTGAAGCCGTTTTAAACTCACAGCCACTATCATCACTCTCGCAAGATCCCTCCGACTTTACAGCCCTCACCCCCGGGCATTTTCTTAGAGGAGCTCCACTTCTGGCAATAGCAGAATAAAACGTGGACTCACTCTCCCTCATAAATCGATGGGAACGGATCAAAATCCTCCATCATGAGTTTAGTCGCCGATGGAAGGAAAAATATCTTAAAGACCTTCACAAACGATATCGGTGGAAAAATACTCAAGAAGCACCTAAAATTGGAGCATGCGTCTTAATTCATGACGAATGTTTACCTCCGACCGAATGGCGGCTAGCCCGCATCGAAAAGGTACATTACGGTTCCGACGGTCACATCCGAGTAGTTGACCTACGTACGCAAAACGGCAAAACTAACTCGACCGCTCGTAAAACTTTGTTTTCTACCAACCGAGTCTAATACCGATCGCGCAAATAACTTATAAATAATATAAAATCAAATACGTAGCAATTCATCCAACGAAGCGATGTTGCTATCCGAAACAAATACCTCACTCCTAAAGAGGTAGCTCGAAGGACTTTCGTTTCCTCGATCTAAACGTGAAATTATACCGCAAATAAAAACCCGCATAAAAGATACAATAATCATATCACATTTCAGACTATATGTTGATCAAGTGCTAAAATCAAGCACCCCTATACTTAATAAGACACTAAAGTCCATAATTTCTATCCATACAGATAATCATGAATATGGAAATCGAGGAAGTCGCCCTGACACCAACAATCCGCTCTGCGGTTACCGTGCCACGAGCACGAGCAGTGCCCACTGCAACACCGCGCACTCTCACTCCAAGGGCCGCAACAGCGCCCACCGGAACGACCACAAGTCAATAGGGCCGATGCATGGCCGGAAACCACCCGAAGGGACCCCGTGGTAGCTCATGGCGTGCGTTGCCCGCTTTGCTGTCGTCCACATGCGCTACGCCTATGTGCCATTTTTAAAGGCATGCAGCCGCAGCAACGTCAACAAGTAGCGCAGGCCGACGGGTACTGCCTAAACTGCTTGGCACTGTGGCATGCCACGGCAGAGTGCACTTCGACGGTCATGTGCCACCTGTGCGACAGGCCTCACCATACGCTCCTGTACCGTAACCAAGCTGGGCGTCAGCAGGCGCGCTCAAGGCCCCAGCCACTTTCCGCACCACGCCCTCGCGTAACACACCCACATCGGGCTACCTGGTCACAACAACAGCGTCCGCGTACATGGACTCATCCCGCGGCCCGTTATCGACATCCAGCAGCATCCACGCACCAGCGACAGCCAGCACGTGGTGGAGACCCTGCAGCAGCTGCAAAGACTGCTAGGCTGATCACTCGCCTAGGGGGGCCGGGATGGCTAGATTAGCCACAACACTGGCGGGTACAACCCTGCCGCCAACATTCACCACACCACACACACACTTACACAGTCACGCACATATAATTTGTCAACACAAAACACACACACATATTGTAAACAAATATTATAATTTCGTAAATCTCGAGCAAGACGGTCATTTAGCGCCTGAGCCAAAATATATTTACAACGTTTTAAAATCTAATTCTTTCGCTTTATTTAAAGTACGGTAGTGAGTGCAAAGGTGAGTGCAGTGAAGTGTCCCGAATTATATAGTGATTATAGATTTTTATTCCGTAATTTTTCCAAATGGTGAATTCCTTTTCCCTACTACGTTGAAAAAGTGAATACAACAACCAAAAGCTTTAATTGTGACTTGGGGCATGTTGAAAAAGCGAATACAACAACCAAAAGCTTTGAACATAGGTTTTTAAGCTTTGATTGTGAACATAGGTTTTTGTTCCGTCCTTTATCATAATCTATATATATAAAAATGAATTGGCGTTCGTATATACCGTAAGATCTCCGTATCGGCTCAACCGATTTTAAATATTTTTTCTTTAATGTTTCCAATCTGTTTCATGTCTCATTTACCACATAAATTTTTTTTTTCTAATCTCAATTTAAAATTTTTTTAGCTAATACTCAATAACGGCTTAACCGATTTTCAAAATTGTTTCTTTTCTTTATTCTATCGGACATAGTGCTTATTTATATAGAACAAAATATTTTCTAAATCCTCAATTTAATCATATATTAGCTAAAGAAGTTTAGCTACCATATAAATTGTAGTCAGTTGAGATCACTGGTATTCAAACTGAAATGTTCCTGTAGGGAAGACAACAACCAAAAGTTTTGATTGTGATTATAGATTTTTATTCCGTAATTTTTCCAAATGGTGAATTCCTTTTCGCTACCTCATTGCGGTGGATGGCTCAAACATTGTGGTGAATGGCCTGTAATCTATATCATGGTGAAGTAGTTGTAATCTATATATATAAAAATGAATTGGCGTTCGTATATACCGTAAGATCTCCGTATCGGCCCAACCGATTTTAAATATTTTTTCTTTAATGTTTCCAATCTGTTTCATGTCTCATTTACCACATACATTTTTTTTTTTCTAATCTCAATTTAAAATGGTGCAGACACGGGTTCATATCCCAGTGTCCGAAAAGGGATCTGATGATAAGTGGGGACACTTTGAAACATGTAATCCTATCCATCGCTGTGATTAGCTTTGTAATTTTTTCTCCAAATATCAATTTTTCCACAAAATCGGATATAATAATTAAAACCAATTATTATTGTTCACTGGTCTCGAGCTTGCAAATTTTACAAATATATGTAAATAGAAAGACCGTAAAAACCAAAAACAAAATACACTAAACCATAGCACGGGTTAAGTACAATAACAATGTACAAACAAACAAGCCCAACACACGCATTGATAGTTAGACAGGAAGTTTGATTGTGATTATAGATTTTTGTTCCGTAATTTTTCCAAATAGTGAATTCCTTTTCGCTACCATGTTGAAAAAGTGAATACAACAACCAAAAGCTTTGATTGTGACTGGGGGCATGTTGAAAAAGCGAATACAACAACCGAAAGCTTTGATTGTGAACATAGGTTTTTATGCTTTGATTGTGAACATAGGTTTTTGTTCCGTCCTTTATCATAATCTATATATATAAAAATGAATTGGCGTTCGTATATACCGTAAGATCTCCGTATCGGCTCAACCGATTTTAAATATTTTTTCTTTAATGTTTCCAATCTGTTTCATGTCTCATTTACCACATAAATTTTTTTTTCTAATCTCAATTTAAAATTTGTTTAGCAAATCCTCAATTTAATCATATATTAGCTAAAGAAGTTTACCTACCATATAAATTGTAGTCAGTTAAGATCACTGGTATTCTAACTGAAATGTTCCTGTAGGGAAGACAACAACCAAAAGTTTTGATTGTGATTGGCTAGATTAGCCACAACACTGGCGGGTACAACCCTGCCGCCAATATTCACCACACCACACACACACTTACACAGTCACGTACATATAATTTGTCAACACAAAACACACACACATATTGTAAACAAATATTATAATTTCGTAAATCTCGAGCAAGACGGTCATTTAGCGCCTGAGCTTTACAAATGTAGCCTATGTATGTCGTACCCAACGAAGATTTTAACGTATTGGAAAAGTTTAAAACAGATCAACCGTAAACTTTGGACATTATTGAAGTACAAATAACGTACTGAATACAAAAAATGTGGGCGTGGCACCGCCTACTTTTCTCAAATTATATAATTGTTGACCAAGGTACACGCATTTCCAAAAATCATTAGTTTAGATCAAATATATTCAAAGTTATGATGATTTAAATTTTATATAGCTTGGGGGCGTGGCACCGCCCACTTTTCCAAAAATTAATATAGCCTAAATCGTACACAACAATCTTCTGAGCCAATCTGGAATGCTTAGAAGAGATCGACCATAAACTTTGGACATTATTGAAGTGCAAACAAAGCACAAAATATGTGGGCGTGGCACCGCCCACTTTTCCAAAATAACATAAATCTTGACCAAAGGACACACATATCCAAAAATCATTAATTTGGACCAAATATGTTCAGAGTTATGAAGAATTGTAGTTTTATAAAGCGTGGGGGCGTGGCACCGCCCACTTTTCCAAAAATTAATATAGCCATGATCCCAAGAATATACTGTGAAAATGTCATAAAAATCGGTTGAGTAATTTGGACGCCTATAAAGGGCACACAGACACACATTCATTTTTATTTATAAGATATAAGAAGAAGATTATACGAAAATCGTCTGCCTTTATAAAATATATTTTTCTTGCACAGTTCTGTGTAACTGTGAAAGTTTACTTGTGAAGAATTATGGTGACGAATATTAGTGCAGAACATACTGCAGAGGAAATAGTTAGTAGATTAGTCGCACAAAATGAGATACCAAAAGATGCTAAGGTAAAATGCGTTAGACTTATTAAGTCGAAAAAAGAAAATAGGGCTTCTTATGTTAATGCAGTCTTAGAAATTGATCATAAATTGTACGAAGATGTCTTAAAAATTAACAAACTTAATGTAGGATGGGATCGCTGTCCAGTTTTCGGGTCAATCTGTTAGAAGGTGCTTTAAATGTCTAGGGTTTAATCATATTGCGAGTAATTGCACTCTAAAACAAAGATGTAGTAAATGCATGGGGGAACTTAAATTCCAAGACTGTACGCCCCGGGATATTGCTGAAGCATTAAACTCCTTTTTTATACCCAGCGTACTAGTACTAGTACAAGGGTATTATAACTTTGTTGGGATAACGGTTGGTTGTACAGGTATAAAGGAATCTAGATAGATATAGACTTCCATATATCAATATGATCAGGATCGAAAAAAAATTTGATTGAGCCAAGTCCGTCCGTCTGTCCGTTAACACGATAACTTGAGCAAATAATGAGATATCTTCTGGATATCTGTTTAGGCTGGGAATAGATTGGTTTTTACAATGGGCGAAATCGGATGGAAACCACGCCCCCTTTTTCTGGAAACTAACGCTGGGTATTTAATGTTCGGTTCACCCGAACTTAGACTTCCTTACTTGTTATTGATAGTATTGTTGAAATAAATAGGGACATAGAAGTTCTAGACAGTAGCGACAATACTCACGATATAGTTACTGCACGTATGAAACTCGAAGAAATCACGGTAGATGATGTTTTTCGAATAGTCAAAAGATTTCAGAATAAAATAGGAGGCATAAATGTTCTTTCGGAGGGAGTTATAAAAGATTCAGTGTCTTACATGGGGTATTTCTACGCCGATATTGTAAATAAATCCATTAAAAATGGAATAGTGCCTGACTCCTGGAAAACATCAACTATAGTGCCAATAAGGAAGGTAAAAAACAGAATCTTAGCGGAAGAACTAAGACCGATTAACACCTTCCCAAATATCGAAAAAATTTATATAAATGATATTTTTTCAGCTTTGAAACAAAGCAGAATTAGGTTGTTTGCAGATGATGTTTTAATAGAAATAAGTGAAACAGACATTAGGGTAGCTCAGTCGAAAATGCAAGAAGACCTAAATTCACTGTATAGGTGGCTTTGTAACAACAAACTAAAATTAAATGTCAATAAAACTAATTTTATGATAATATCTAGAACTATAAATATTGATTCTCATCATCTTGATCTGAAAATTATGAACAGAGGCATTGCGGAAGTGAAAATATTCAAGTACTTAGGGGTTCAGATTGATAATAAGTTAAAATTTAGTGATCATATTAGTTATGTTGTTTCTAAACTTGGCAAAAAAATCGGCTTTGGAAGAGATCATGCAAGTATATAAGCAAGAAATATAAGTTGAGAGTCTACAAATCAATAATAGAGCGAAATTTCATATATTGTCCAACTATATTTTTTATCGCTAGTGATGCGCAAGTAGATAAGCTACAAGTTACGCAAAATAAAGCCATGAGATTTATACTTAACCGACGATACCATACACCAATTAAAGATATGATCAAATCATTAAATTGGTTTAGTGTCAAGCAGCTAATATTTTATCATAGTATGAAATTTGTATTCAACATCAAGCATGGCAAATTGCCAGAGTATTTGAGGAATAAACTGACATATGTGAATGAGACCCAATCATATCTGTGGACATTTGACAAAACAACCTCTTTCAAAAAAGCAAATTTTACAGGAGAGCCAAAAAACATGTTTAAAGCTTTGCAGTAGAAATACCTCTTACTATTAAAGGTCGAAGTCAATTTAAACTGGATGTAGATCACTAAAGATGTGTTTTCCAATCAATTGATTTAAATTAAATTTTTTACTTTTCTAGATAAATATAAATCAAATAAATAAGACTTTTTGTCAAATGCTTTTTCTTACTGAAAATCAACCTACCTCATACAAGCTGTTTTGTCAAATTTGATTTGTGCAAAAAAAAAATCATTTTTTTATCTTATCTTGATACATGTTTATTTGCCAATGATAAGTTAAAAATAAGTCCAAAAGAGGTTTTTCTTCAAATGACATTTTCCGTTTATTTAAGTTTATAAATGAAATTATTTATTTCTTTTTAAACAAAAAATTCAAAAAATACGTGAAAAATAAAATAGTTATATAACTACATGCAAAAGTATAGAATCAGCTTCGACTTGGAATTCACCTTCTGCTGCTAAATGTTTATAAAAGTTATGAAAATCCGTATTGGTCAGAGGGAGCATATCCAATAAATCTTGCTTTTTATTTTTTGATATAGTCAACAGAGATGTATAGCTCGTCGTCAATTTTGAAATACACTTTTGTGGACGCCTTGGCTTGATATTTAACTCATTAAATTCCACTTCTGGATTCAAAGACGTCTTATACTGCATATCTCTAGGCTCTAGGTTTCTCATAGCGCATCCAGCGAACATATTTCCACTCAAATTTATCACCTGAAATTGAAGAGGTTAAACAAATAATAGATAAACACATTATTATGCATGTATGAAGTTCTATGTTTACGAATAAAAGAGTTTGAAAAAATTGAAGTTATAATTTAAAAATTACCTTTTGAGTTTGTCGTGAGTGTAATTCGTCTTAAGAAGGGCACTAAAGTCAAAAAACTCTTCCTGCTTCATTTCGTGTACGACGTATTTATTACTTGTAGCTGCTATAAGGTTGGCCCAGTCATGTGGATGCTGAATGGAACCCTACATATTTTTTTTTTCTCAATCTGCGCATGCACGGTATCACATTCAAGATGCGTGTGCCCATAAACAAGGAATTTATGGTCAATAACCGCTATACTGGGATGTTTTTCGATAACTTGTTCAAACATGGCTGAAATATGGGAGTTACGATTTTATCCCGGACATGAGTCGCTATATATAATGACATGAGTAATGGGTTCTGGCAAGATCATCAAACACTTATAAACACCAATATCATTTGCTCCATGTTTTGCAATTTCTTCATGCCATTTTCGTTTCCCCGTTGTGTACGTGTATTTTTATTTTATTTTTGGAAGCAACTTAAATTTTATAATTTCACTTTTAATTGTTTGACTAAAGCACTGCTCTGGAAATACGATTTCACTTTTAGTACTTTTTTTTTTTAATAAATAACTTCTTCCAGTACAAGACGTTTTGTCACAATGACACTTCGCGAATGATTTAGTGGTAACTTAACTTGTTTAAATAAGAAAAACATGTTTTTTTAGATATGCATTTGACAAAAGAACTTCAATCGAAAGAAGTTATTTTGTCAAATGCCAATTTCTGATTTTACTCAGACGATATATAGAGACAAGCGTTTTTGATAAATGTACGTTATGATTTTACGTTTGAAATTCCAACTTATTCGAGACAAGTTCTTTTGTCACCCGCAATTTTGAAAAATTACGAAAGAAGTTGTTTTGATGACTCTATAACTTTTGAACTAACGGTCCTTGGACAATGGCGATAAGACAGAAAAACGCGCCTTGAAAATTCATATATATGATAAAAATCATGGAAAATTGTCTTATTTCGAGAGAAGTTGTTTTGTCAAATGTCCACAGATATGTAGTCAGGGATAGAAATAATTTTAGATTACCTCTTCTTAAGACCGAGCTAGACAAGCAAAATGTATTTTATAAAGGCCTAAAATGTTTTAATGAACTTCCTGATCACATCAAGAACTGCACTGAATTAAATTTATTAAAAAAATGTTTACTGGAACACTTTAAGGCCCGTTTTCATAAAAGCCGGTTAGCGCTTTATCGGAATTTAATCGGTGATTTGGCGAAAATTCGTTTTCACCATGCCCGGTTATCATGGATCAGCCGATTAAACACCGATTAACTTGATCGGCGATGGATGGCCGGTTAACTGCTGATTGAGCAAATTTTGACGTCTGTCAGCTGTGTAGAAAATAAAATTTGCGTGGATTTGTGTAATTGAAGTGCATCATAAATTTATTTCAAAGTTCCCTGTGTCATTCAGCAATATTATTAAACAAAATAAAAAAGCGGAAGCAATTGGTAAGTCCTTATATATTTATTACATACCAAAACGTTTTTGGTATTTGCATTTAATCAATATTATAGGTGAATTCGAGCATTCAATCACTGCCGCAGTACTTCCAAAAAGGTATAATTTTAATCCAAAACTGAAGAGAATCGGCACGCTTTTTTTCTGAGATATGTTCCAGAATGGAATTAGAGCATATTCAAGAAAACTAGAATTTTTCACAAGTTACAGTTTAAAAATAATAGAGTTTTTCCTTTGACTATACCTGCAGTACTGCGGCAGTGATTGAATTCTCGAATTCACCTATAATATTGATTAAATGCAAATACCAAAAGCGTTTCGGTGTGTAATAAATATATAAGGACTTACCAACTCTCCAAAGAGGTTTTCACTAATAAGTTTGATTTATCCGGTGGTGGAGAAGAGGCTACGCGCAAAGGCAGCAGCTCCGGCGCTGTTATGGAATCTATGAAGAATCATGGTAAGGGCATCTACTCGGGTATCTTCTCGGGCAAATTGAATCCAGCTTTAGAAGATCGTTATGGACGTCCCAAACGCGATTTCTCTACAGTTAAACATATATTGAATGATTTGTTGAGCGCCACACCGCAGTATAGTCGTGGTGCGCGCATAAGCTTTGAGGCACCAAGCACATCAGCTTCGTCGGCCACAAGTGGTGTTGCTGGCACGTCGAGTACAGGTTAGTTAAAATTTTTTGGCTTATAAAGTTTGACTTAGTAATCCATATTTCAACGAAACTTACACTGAAGATGGCGGATCGCCGAAACCGGTTTGTAAACAAACAAAAATTGACAAGGGATGACGGAAAATCGTTCCAATATAAATTTATATTTCATTTACTTTCAGCTCACCGCGAAACACCATCATCATCATCCCCATCAGAGCAGAGCAAGCAAAGGCGTGAGGCAAGCAAATTGAAGGGCGCCCCATATGCCACACGTGGAGCTGTTGGTGCACCAACCACTAAAGCAGCGCAACTGCCACTAACGCCAGCAACTCATGGAAGTCGGACGCATCTCAGGCCAAGTATCACATAGCAAACAACATTTCGACCAGTTTCTGAATAACTTAAACAATTGTGTCAACAAGGAGCTTATAGATTCGGCAGCAATTGAATTCCTGCTAAATTTCAATACAAAGAACAATCGGAAAAAGCTGACGAAATCAATTTTTACAGTACAGAGGTATGTATTTTTCTTGCCTAAAAAGTATCACTTTTATAATGCATTTATATTCCTATTAAAGAACACGTTTGGATTTACTGCCCTTTCTTTCACGCTTTGTTGCCATTGTTAACCTATGCAATACTGATACCCACTATCGAATCAAGAATTAAAATTGTACGCTTCATTGGTGCAATGGTTAAGTTTGGACTATGCAAGACATTCGATGCTCTCAGCTGGTTAAAAATGCTATTACGCGACTTTCAGCATCATCAAATCGAAATAGCATGCGCTTTCATTGAAGTCGTACAATTGCCGTGACTCACGTCTGCTCACCAACGTGTCAGTCATCCATGAATATATTCGCCATTTAATATTCGAGGAATTGTATAAACAAAACATAAATGTTACGACGCATTAATTGGGATGATCCCACTGTAAGCAGTTATGCTATAAAATGCATGTCTAAAGCATATTTACTACGTTTTCCACTCATACGCTGTTTGGCGGATTTGAGCATGAGTTTATATCAGGAGCGTGCCTAAAAACAATGGTTATCGACAATGTATTCGAAGAAGAGGCAGGCAAAATCATAGAGACTTACAAACAATTTGAAAAACGTTCGCCGGAATGGATTATGGAACGGGTTGAATCAAGTCCACATCAGGTTTGTCTGAAATAGTTTTACCTTAACTCTTGATTCTGATTAAATATTTATTTTAGCTGGTTTCTGCTTTGACTAGCATTAAGCCCGTGAACAAAACCGATGCCGTAACACTGCTACAGAATTTTGGAAAATTGGAGAACCTCATAAATGCTAGCGAAGAACGACTATCGCTTGTAATTGGGCTGGGGCCTCGAAAAGCTGCAAAGCTTTACAAAACTCGGCATGAGCATTTTCTTACCAAGTAAACAAGTTATTAACTGGCAATTTATATTTATTGAATAAAATTATTTGCAAAAATGGAATATCTTCTAAGCTTACCTATTCTGTGATTGAATGTTGAATGATCTGAATTTGATATTGTTACATATTGTTTCCATAGCTTAACACAGCTTCAATTAAACAAAATCCAATCGAATTTTCTGAACATTCTCTTCTGCTTTGTTATTTAACGAATAAATCAGAATATGTGAATTATATTGGATTATTGACTGTTTGCAACAGGACACTCAGCCAACGAGTACAAGATTTCCAATCCCTTCAATATTCCACGGTATTATCGGCTCGTAAACATAAAACAAGGCACTTCTACCTTAGTATACATACTAAAATACCTTTCCTAAAATATTAGGTTTATTTCAAATTAACATACCAACATCTTTTAAAGAAACTCAATGAAATGATACAATATTTTAATCAAACTTGATTTTATTAAATTAATTGAAGATACCATAATTTAATTGTACCATCATCGCTACATGAAATAATTTGACCTTCATGTGCTGGATTCCATTTAACGGCATTGACGTCTTGTGTGTGCGCCTTATCCTTCGATGGAATCATGGTTGGTTCATTCTTTTTTGAATTTGCATCTTTTTTTATATATGCGTATTGCATCATCTCCACAACCAGTAGCGATTAGTCCAATTTTTTTGCACCATGACACATCATAAATAGTTCGCAAATGGTCGCCAGATAAGGTACAAACACATTTCCAAACTGTTTTATCTTCTGGTGTGTATATACCTTCCTCATTACCCGGATGATAAGCAAGCCATATTTTCAGTCTTATCATCACTGCAAGAAACCAAACGTTACCATCTGCATCGAAATCGATGCTCCACACCGTATGAGAATCTAATGTAGCCGTTGTGTACCAATCGTTATCTGTGGCATTTTCAGCATACATTTTTATTGTATTACCATAGGAAACTGATGCCATCCTGGTTATGTGAATTGAGTACAGCAGCACAATCGAATTAATCAGGGTAGGGCTAAGTAGCGCTACAACAACAACAACATCGAATTCATCATCACTAGCCAATTCCCAAATCCATACCGATTTGTCCCGCGAGCATGTGGCTAAAAGGCTGCCGGAACTTGACCAACATGCACTTTTTACTTAATTTTCATGTCCCTCCAATGTAGCAACGCACTCAAATTCTCCTAAACAAAATAATTTAGATTAGGAAATTAACTTTTGTTCATCGTAACAAATACCAGTTGCCTTCGACCATATCGCTGTTGTACCATCAAAGCTTGGTACCAACAAAGCATGATAGCCAAATGATGTACCCTCTGGTATGGGTGCGTTGAAACCTGGAATTTTTAAATTCGGATATGATGGTGGTGGACCATATCGTTGCTGTGCAATCAACCATGGTGGTGGAATTTTATGGGAATTCGGTCCAACCGGCAAACCAAGACCTATACGCAGCTCTTCAGATGAATGGCCTGATTTTTTCTCTTTTAAACGTGTCTCATACTCTTTACCCTCATAATACAGGTCACCATGTATGGTCATACATGTTTGTTTGCCATTTAAAGAACATTACTAATATATTAATTCAGCCAATTCACTAATTTACTTTCTGTGAAAACGTAAACAAAACGAAAACCAGCTGTTTTGCCAATTCACAATGCAATTTTTTGCTAATTTATTCACAATGATGTGTCTAATCGGCGATAACTTAACCAGGCTTTGGTGAAAACCAAATTGTCGATTCAGAAAATCAGCGATTAAGGAATCACCGATTAGGAATAATTTAACCGGCTTTTATGAAAGCGGGCCTAAGACTCTCCCATTAAGATAAATTTTGTCTGTTTATTACTTCTTTCATGATAAAGCGATATGACGCTGCTAGACAAACCGCAAACAAGTGGCTGACCCGTAGATGCAAGTAAATGTAACTAATTATGAAAGAAGAGAGACGAGTTGCTTTGGCCATTTAGGAGCTGAAGAAGGTGAAAAGTGGAAACACGTGCTGGCCAACCTCATGAAAATGGTCATCAACATTAACTGCTTGTTGCGTTAGAAAGAATCGCGTGTACTCCGACAGCGTAAATAAAGCTAAATAAATGTAAGCCTCGAAGTATAGGAGGACTGGAATCACGGCCATTCACACCCCCTTAAGAGATATATGAAATTAAGCCTCGAAGTATGGAAGGATTGGAAACACGTCCTTTCCAATCTTCTGAAAAGAGCTTAAATAAAACTAATTAAAAGTAAGCCTCGAAGTATGGGAGGTTTGGAATCACGTCCATTCCAACCTCCTGAAAAGAGTGGCTTTTGGAGTGCCAGTGATTGGGCTGTTCGGAGTCTCGCGCTTTCTGTCGAATTCAATAGAGCAATGGACGACTGGAAACACGTTCTTTCCAGCCTCCCACAAAGAGTTCTCTGGAACTCGCCCCTAAAACTGATCTCAATCTATATATATAAAAATCGTGGATAAAAATGTATAGTAACTCATCAATTGAGAACGGCTGGACCGATTTGGCTCAAATTTTGTTTCAGTTCCTCGTAATTGCTAAGAGAAGGTTTTTACGAAAGAAAATTTCATAAAACCCTGCGGAAAAGTCGGAAAATTGGAGAAATCGGTCCATCCGTTCTCAGTTGATGAATTACTATACATTTTTTACACCATTTGACGAAGTCACATGGTTTAGGCGAAATGGCGCCCAAAGTATTCAACCGATATTTATGAAATCTTAATTCGTCATAAATCTGAATATATTTGATCAAAATTAATGGTTTTTGGATATGTGTGTCCTTTGGTCAAGATTTATATAACCTTGGAAAATTGGGCGGTGCCACGAACACATTTTTTGTGTTTTGTTTGTACTTCAATATTGTTCAAAGTTTATGGTCGATCTCTTTTAAACTTTCCAGATCGGTTCACAAGATTGTTGTGTACGATTTAGGTTATATTAATTTACGGAAAAGTGGGCGGTGCCACTCCCCCAGGCTATATCATATTTTAACTCTTCATAACTCTGAACATATTTGGTCTTAATTAGTGATTTTTGGATATGTGTGTCCTTTGGTCAAGATTTATATAATTTTGGAAAAGTGGGCGGTGCCACGACCAAATTTTTTGTGTTTCGTATGTACTTCAATAATGCCCAAAGTTCATGGTCGACCTCTTTTAAACTTAAAGTCGGAAAATTGGAGAAATCGGTCCATCCGTTCTCAGTTGATGAATTACTATAAATTTCTTACACCATTTGACGAAGTCACATGGTTTAGGCGAAATGGCAACCAAAGTATTCAACCGATATTTATGAAATTTTAATTCGTCATATATCTGAATATATTTGATCTAAATTAATGGTTTTTGGATATGTGTGTCCTTTGGTCAAGATTTATGTAACTTTGGAAAAGTGGGCGGTGCCACGCCCACATATTTTGTGCTTTGTTTGTACTTCAATAATGTCCAAAGTTTGTGGTCGATCTCTTCTAAACTTTCCAGATTGGCTCAGAAGATTGTTGTGTACGATTTAGGCTATATTAATTTTTGGAAAAGTGGGCGGGGCCACGCCCCCAAGCTATATAAAATTTAAATCATCATAACTTTGAATATATTTGGTCTAAAATAATGATTTTTGGATATGTGTGTCCCTTGGTCAACAATTATATAATTTGAGAAAAGTGGGCGGTGCCACGCCCACATTTTTTGTATTCAGTACGTTATTTGTACTTCAATAATGTCCAAAGTTTACGGTAGATCTGTTTTAAACTTTTCCAATACGTTAAAATCTTCGTTGGGTACGACATATGTACATAGGCTACATTTGTAAATTTTTTGGAAAAGTGGGCAGTTCCAAGACCACAAGCGAAGTAATATTTCAATTCGTTATATCCCTGAATGTATTTGCTTTAGTGACATTTTAACGTTCTTAAATCTTAATCAAAGCACTTAATTTTTTATGTTTGTTATTGCTGTTTATACATATCCAGAGTATTATAGGATTCCATAAAATCATAATAATGGCGTTAAGTGGTAGGTATAGGATATCTTATAAATAAAAATGAATGTGTGTCTGTGTGTCCTTTATAAAAGTGGGCAGTTCCAAGACCACAAGCGAAGTAATATTTCAATTCGTTATATCCCTGAATGTATTTGCTTTAGTGACATTTTAACGTTCTTAAATCTTAATCAAAGCACTTAATTTTTTATGTTTGTTATTGCTGTTTATACATATCCAGAGTATTATAGGATTCCATAAAATCATAATAATGGCGTTAAGTGGTAGGTATAGGATATCTTATAAATAAAAATGAATGTGTGTCTGTGTGTCTGTGTGTCCTTTATAGGCGTCCAAAGTACTCAACCGATTTTTATTAAATTTTCACAGTATATTCTTGGGATCATCGGGTAAAGCATAGGCTATATTAATTTTTGGAAAAGTGGGCGGTTCCACGCCCTCAGGCTATATAAAATTTAAATTCTTCATAACTCGGAACATATTTGGTCTAAATTAATGATTTTTGGATATGTGTGTCCTTTGGTCAAGATTTATGGAAATTTGGAAAAGTGGGTGGTGCCATGCCCACATATTTTGTGTTTTGTTTGTACTTCAATAATGTCCAAAGTTTTTGGTGGATCTCTTTTAAACTTTCCAGATTGGTTCAGATAATTGTTGTGTACGATTCAGGCTATATCAATTTTTGGAAAAGTAGGCGGTGCCACGCCCCCAGGCTATATAAAATTTAAATTCTTCATAACTCTGAACATATTTGGTCTAAATTAATGATTTTTGGATATGTGTGTCCTTTGGTCAAGATTTATGTAATTTTGGAAAAGTGGGTGGTGCCACGCCCACATATTTTGTGTTTTGTTTGTACTTCAATAATGTCTAAAGTTTATGGTCGATCTCTTCTAAACTTTCCAGATTGGTTCAGAAGATTGTTGTGTACGATTTAGGCTATATTAATTTTTGGAAAAGTGGGCGGTGCCACGCCCCCAAGCTATATAAAATTTAAATCATCATAACTTTGAATATATGAAAAAAAATGGATTTTTGTGTCTAGGTTCCATCCAGACACTACTGAAGATGATTTGAGGTACCATATTTCTTCGAAGGTTAAAGATCAAACCTTAACCGTTAGAAAATTTAATTTCGCTTACCAACGTAATATGTCATCGTTTAAAATTGATGTATACGGAAAAGATTTAACTCTCTTTTGGACAGTTCTTTTTGGCCTCCCGGCGCTCTTGTGCGGGAGTTTGAGTTCAGACCGAATAGAAATGTTCAAAACGTAGCTAAAATCACTCGTAATAATGTTGAATCAAAAAACTAAGTACTAAGTGAATATCTTTTACCAAAATGTCAGAGGTTTAAATACCAAATTAAATGACCTGTATTTTAACTCTTTCCATTGTAACTATAACGTAATTGCTTTTACCGAAACTTGGCTAAAACCGCATGTTTTCAATTCCGACTTTTTATGTAACGAATATCAAGTTTATAGACATGATCGCTTGAACAAAGTCGGAGGTGGTGTTCTACTTGCCGTTCATTCCTCTATTCCCTCAGAGGAGGTTAATGTACCTAACACGGATTCCATTTGAGTTTAAATGCATCCGTATCCAGCAAGAGAACGTGTACGTGTACTTATCTGTTTGCTACATCCCTCCAGCATCTGATCTCTTAATGTACATGCATCATGTCTCTCTGCTCAGAACTGTTAACTTATTGACTAAAGCTTCTGACTCGATGATTGTTTTATGTGATTTCAACCTACAGCATATATCGTGGAACATATCTGACGGAAACATTATTCCAAATCCATCCAAACTGGGCTTTAATGACTTTTTGGATGGAATTTCTGATCTCTGCCTTAGTCAAATAAATGTTACCGCTAACAAGTTTGGCAAAATCTTAGATTTAATTTATGTTGATGATAAAAACAAATTTTCTGTAAATCGTTGTGATCCGTTGGCTTTACCAGAAGACGTCTACCACCCTTCTATGGAAATATTTCACGAAACCATAAGTAATGGCCAATATACACAATGCTGGTCAAGTAGTAGCTTTGATTTTAACTTCTCAAAAGCCAACTATAAGAAATTAAATAGAGAACTGTCTAAATTAACTTGGCCTGAGCTTTGTGGCGATATCGATTCAAACGTTTTACATTTTAATCAAACTATTTACTACTTATTTGAGAAGATTGTTCCTAAACGTAAATTAACATATGATCATCCA
Source organism: Sphenella marginata (assembly GCA_951509765.1). Classification (NCBI taxonomy): domain Eukaryota; kingdom Metazoa; phylum Arthropoda; class Insecta; order Diptera; family Tephritidae; genus Sphenella; species Sphenella marginata. The sequence goes on from OX608078.1 coordinate 28,854,416, forward strand.
ACGCAAGCTTGGTTTACTAAAGAGCTAATGATGCTGAAAAATATAAAAACGCGGTCTTTCAAATTATTTAAGAAATCGGGGTTAAACAAACATTACTTGTTGTATTCTGTTCTACGTAAGAGGTTCATCGACTTGAATAAAAAGTGCTATAAAGCATATATCTCTAAAACAAAAAGAGACATTATTCGCAATCCTAAGACATTTTATGATTACTTAAATTCTAAACGAAAAGTAGTGGGATTTCCCTCAGCCATGAAATATAAAGACATGTCATCTAGCGATAATCAAGATATCGCAAATTTCTTTGCGCAATTTTTCAATTCTAACTATTCTGCAGTCACTAATTCTGACTTTCTAAATTGTCCAACTATATGCACCAATGGTGTTTTTATTTATCTGAAAACCTTGAAGGAATCTTTTAAATGCGGTCCTGATAGGATTCCTACATGCTTCTTGAAGAAGTGTGCTAACAATATTTACCAACCCCTTACCAATTTGTTCAATCTGTCACTAAAGTGTGGTGTTTTTCCAAAAGCATGGAAAGAGTCGTTTCTTATACCGGTTCATAAAAGCGGAAGCAAGGCTTCTATTGAGAACTATCGTGGCATAGCAACGACGTGGCATAGAACATATCGCAAGGTGAATTTTTTTCATACAGAAACACTTTTCGTAACGAATTCGTTACGAGCCATGCGATAAAAACTCATTCGTTAAGTTAACGCAAAGTTACAGAAACGGGCTACAGGAACACTAACCGGCTGAGTATCAAAATTGGAGTGAAAAAAATCCGCAAAGATATTAGCCGACTCCGTAGGGGAAGAGGTATGATGCCCATTATAAAAAACTGACGAGGGAATACTCGAGGTTGCTTTCTTGGATTTAACATAGTTCCAAAAAGCTTTAGGATTATCTTTAATACAAGATTCAAAGTCACGAGCAAAATTACAGCGCAACCTTTTACTCAACGCCTTAAATTTCTTGTTGAAACGAATATACTTAAGTTTGTAGACCGAAGACTGGGTGGTCTTGAATTTTAAAAAAAAATCTATTTCTCAAATTCTTTAGCCGCTTGAGCCCAGGAGTATACCATGGGATTTTGTAACACTTCTTTTTTATCCGCGGAATATTACTAATACAAATCTCATTGATAAGGTCTTTGAAGGTATTAAAGCAATATGTGAGATCATTTCCAGAAAACAGAGCTTCCCAATCAATCAAAGAAACTTTTTGAGAAATTAAATCAAAGTTCGCATGTCTAAATAAAAAACTAGATGCAGCATTATCAGAAACAATGCTATCAAAGTTATAAAATTCAACATCCGAAACAAGCGGGATATGGTGAATACCGGAACACGAGAGTGGACCCAGACATTCAGTTAGGGAATAATTGAAATTATCATTAACAAATATGAGATCAAGTGTTCTTGATAGCTGATTTCGGAAGCTGTTTATCTGGAAGAGATTCACACTTAAGAGATTATCAGTAAGGTAAATTTCAGAAGAAGTAGTTACATTTTTGGGAAGTAGAGCAAAATTGTTATCGACATACGAATAATCGATATTAGGTAAATTAAAGTCACCTAATATACAAAAGATACTACCATCCTGAGTGTGCAATAAACTAACAATATTGTCAATATGCGATTTATATACGGCATCCGAACTAGACGGTGGAATATACGACGCGCATACAAACAATTTAGAACTGCCTTGAACAGAGACGCAAAGCTGGTCGTTCAGCGAATCCATACCAGACAGATCTACGAGTAGGAACAGTACGCGTGACCGGCGCAGCAACACCAGCAGAACTCTCAGTCAATGTGTTTGAATAGTCTCCCGACCCATTACAGAAACTTCAGCCAAACTGGTTGTATAGTCTACCGACACCATTAGAGTACCATTATTGTTCATACAGTTGTTTTTGTTTTGCATTTCTTTCACTTCGGATACTAGTGAAGCAATAGCAGATAGCAACTCATCAAAGCGCAGCTGTTTTTCAAGTGAGCGAACCTCAGCTTTAAGCTCGTCAGACTGCTTAGAGAGAATTTTACAATCATCACGCAAAGAGTTGACGATATCAACAAGGCGAGAATTTTCAAATTTAAGAGCACTGATTTCATTTAGCGCCAAATCTAAAGCACGCATTTGCATAGAAGAGTCATTTGATGACGATGTTGGAGTAAGCGACTGTTGAAAGTGTTTAAGCGACTCTCGTCGCTTAAATGGAACGCACTCATGCGATCCTCAAGTCGTAATGCATCCCTGCTTTCCTTCGAACTTCCAGTGTTGCGAACCCTATAAAAGCGCTGAGCGCATATCAATTCCTTCTTCTTTACATTTTCTTCAATCAACCGAGGTAACTACAATCACGGAACGTTCAAAATCCAGCTTTATCTACGATTGCAGTGCGCTGTGATAAATATTCTTTTTTTTCATTTCATCTATTCATAACGTAATTAACGAAGTATAACGTGAATAATATCTATTCATTAATTAATTTGCAATTAAGAAATTGAATTTCATTGCAATTTTCTTATAAACTTTGTCGCGGTAATTAATACCGGCCTTCATGTAACTAAACATATTCCATTTTCTATCCATTAATATATTTAATATTACGTTCATAAGAACATTACATGTACATTGAAGTACTCATTGAAATAAACCAAATCATTGTTAGTGTAAGTTGCCAATTAAACTCGGTGTTTCAATCATTGCCATCTTCTCTTCATTTGTATTTACCACCAAATACAAACCAAGTGGAATTCCCTTCACCTCCATCCAGATTTCCCTCAATATTGAACATGGTCCTTACAAGCCGAATTTGACGGCACGGGAACACCCCCATTAATCCGAAATTTAGTTGGCAACGCGCGTCACTAACTTCGAAGGAAGACAACCGCAACGCAACTCTGCGTTTTCTAGACTTTGACATTGAATGTCATTGCATTTTCAACCACCAAATTAAAATATTAAAGTAAATAAAGTTCGCGAGTGTAAAAAACAAAAAGTAACATTTTCTGGAAAGCTGCTGCTGCCCAACGTGGGACATAGAAAAACACCAACAAAACCGGTGGAGTCACCTATAGCCGGCACGCCGACACTACTAGCAAAAAACCGGTGGAGTCACCTGTAGCCGGTATTCAGAAATTACCGGTGGAGTCACCTATAGCTGGAACATCAAGAGAGTACCAACTTCTGCCAAGAGTTTCGAGCCAACGTGAGACTGTACCCCAACCCCCAAAAAGATGAGTACAAAAAACCCAAAAGGTTCCATGTACATGCCGTTATATTTTCATATAATTTTTCATAACCGTTCCTCTAACGGGATTCATATACATATATATGTATGTACATATATGCATATAGAATTCTTGTTGTACCAAAAAATTCCGTTTGGTTGAGTTAGCAGTTGGTTGTTTCTAACCCACAGCGTATGCACGTACATACATATGTATATACATAAAATACATAACCCACGCCTGACATTTTCGTGTAAGTTTATCTCATTCGCACTGACCATTTGCCGGTTGCCCCGGTAAGCAATTTTCGCTATCTTTCCTCTTCTTGGTCGAAAGTGCCAAAATTTTAGTTTGTTGCTATCGGCACCTGGGCATGACATTTTCTAGCCATCTCCCTTTTACCCTCATACAAGTACATACATAGATCACCTACAAAAGTGAAACTAGTGGAAAACAAAGAACAAGAGCAGAAAAACAAAGTGTGTGGTTTCATTTTCTAGTACAGTGTACTTTTTCGAAAAATTTTAAAAGTGTTCTCATCTCATTTTAATTGTCCTAGGTATACAAATGCTGTGCAAAGTTGTGATTTCTTCATATTTACGCGCATACATTAATTTGACATAACCACAATTTCTGCTTTGCTTGTTTTTCCACCCTTACTTGCTTACATCTGTTTGTTCAAAAGTGTACATATCGACATATGTACATATGTGTATAGAAAACAGAAATTCTGTCTGATCATTTAGTCGTTGCTCGCGCCAGCGCAACACTTCAGGTTGTTTTGTTTTACACATTGCTAAATTCCAATTGGAATTGAAAAATTAAAAACCCTTCACAGTGGTGAACGAACTACAGAGAACTATTACAAAAGTAGTTACAGTCGAATGCAAATTTAGTGTTACACTATATGTTTGTACACCCGTACGGTAATCAATTGTAGGAAAGATAATAGCATCAAATACAACCCAAAGTAATTCGAAAGCTATATTTGTATGCTTGGGTTATTTTTTCAGTTGGTTTTCCTGTCACTATCCCCGGGACCGTAACTATTTAAAAACCCCAAATATCAACAATATTTATTCCCTATATATATAAGTTTAATATTTTGTGTGACTTTTCGCATACTATCCCCAGTAGCATAATTTAAGCAATCGAGTGCATATAGACAGGGTGCCTAAGTTGTTATTTCTGTTAACAAAGCAACCAAATTTTAATTTGTATTTGAATTACTACTATGCCCAGTAGTGTAAATAAATAGAAACTTAAAATCGGTAGATATACAAACGGAAATTATTTAATCCCTGCATAAAATTCATCTGCCTTTAACAGCATGGAAAGAGTCGTTTCTTCTACCGCTTCATAAAAGCGGAAGCAAGGCTTCTATTGAGAACTATCGTGGCATAGCAAAGCTGTCTGCCATCCCAAAAGTGTTTGAAGCTATTGTTACCAATCAGCTTACGAATCCTATCTCTACCTTGATTTCTGACTGTCAACACGGGTTCTGTAAGGGAAATTCCACCGTTACAAACTTACTTGAATTTACAAATCATGTCTCAAATGGCTTTAGAAAAAATCTGCACACCGACGTTATTTATACTGATTTCAGCAAAGCTTTCGATAAAGTGTGTCACTCGTTACTTATTCATAAACTAGATCAGCTGGGTTTCCAGCCGGGTCTCAATCGCTGGATCTCTTCTAATCTTAGTGACAGAAAACAAAAAGTAGTGTTTAAAAACTATGAATCCGATGTTATTTATGTCTCCTCTGGAGTTCCTCAAGGAAGCCATCTGGGCCCGATTCTGTTCTTGTTGTTTATAAATGACATTTCTACAGTAATAGAATTTTCTAAAATGTTAATGTATGCCGACGATGTAAAGCTTTTCATGTCATTCGCATCATCCGAAGATAGCAATAAGCTTCAATCAGATCTAAATACACTAGTAACTTGGTGCGATTTAAATTATATGCCGCTTAATCTAAAGAAATGTAAATACATGCGTTTTTCGAGAGGAATTTCACAGCCAGCTTCCTATACAATCAACAATTATAGTCTTGAGCAAATGTATGATTTTGTTGACCTTGGGGTTACTATGGACTACAAACTCAGTTTTAACTGCCACATTAACGTAACAGTCAATAAAGCTAGAGGCATTCTAGCATTTGTTAAACGATGGTCTAAAGAATTTAGCGACCCTTATGTAACTAAAACTCTCTTTACTACATTAGTCAGACCGATACTTGAATACGGTTCTATAATTTGGAGCCCGCGTTACCAGGTCCACGTGGATCGCTTGGAATCAGTTCAAAAATAATTTTTACTATTTGCCTTAAGAGATCTTCACTGGGATCCGTTGTATAATTTGCCATCCTCTACGAGTCGCTTAAAACTTATTAATCTTCACAGTCTTTCTAGTCGGAGGGAAATGCTTGGAATTGTTTTCATGATTAAATTACTAAATGGTTCAATCACAAGCTCGTTTCTTTTGAGCGAAGTGAACTTCAATGTACCTTCTCGTCCATCAAGACATTTTAAACCCCTTATCTTGAAACAGTGCCGAACTAATTTTGAATTAAATGAGCCTTTTCGTTGTTTGTGTCAAGATTATAACTCTCATTCTGGTACGTTTGATATTTCAGACTCACTATGCAGCATAAAAAAGTCAATTCTTTCTATCCTAAATACATAGCAACATTTTGCTCCTTTGATTCTTATCTTTATTCTTTACAATAACTATTCGCTGTCAACAAACTATTTATTAATTGTGTCATCTATTTTTTATCTACCTTACTTAGCTGATGAGGTTTTCTCTGTAGCTGAGCAGTTTTAGATCTCGACGATTAACAAACCAAAGCCTTTCAAAGACTCGGCACGAAAGAACAATCCGTGCGTCATGCGGATGCGCCCCTCGCGCCGGTCGGGCGGGATATGGTGGGTAATCCGTTGGGCATTGTTATTATTATATTTGGTCTAAACTAATGATTTTTGGATATGTGTATCCCTTAGTCAGCAATTATATAATTTGGGAAAAGTGGGCGGTGCTACGCCCACATTTTTTGTATTCAGTACGTTGTTTGTACTTCAATAACGTCCAAAGTTTATAGTTGATCTGTTTTAAACTTTTCCAATACGTTAAAATCTTCGTTGGGTACGACATATGTACATAGGCTCCATTTGTAAATTTTTTTGGAAAAGTGGGCAGTTCCAAGACCACAAGCTAAGTAATATTTCAATTCGTTATATCCCTGAATGTATTTGCTTTAGTGACATTTTAACGTTCTTAAATCTTAATCAAAGCACTTAATATTTTATGTTTGTTATAGCCGTTTATACATATCCAGAGTATTATAGGATTTCCATAAAATAATAATAGTGGCGTTAAGTGGTAGGTATAGGATATCTTATAAATAAAAATGAATGTGTGTCTGTGTGTCTGTGTGTCCTTTATAGGCGTCCAAAGTACTCAACCGATTTTTATGAAATTTTCACAGTATATTCTTGGGATCATGGGTTAAAGCATAGGCTATAATAATTTTTGGAAAAGTGGGCGGTGCCATGCCCCCAGGCTATATAAAATTTAAATTCTTCATAACTCTGAACATATTTGGTCTAAATTAATGATTTTTGGATATGTGTATCCCTTAGTCAGCAATTATATAATTTGGGAAATGGGCGGTGCCACGCCCACATTTTTTATATTCAGTACGTTGTTTGTACTTCAATAATGTCCAAAGTTTACGGTTGATCTGTTTTAAACTTTTCCAATACGTTAAAATCTTCGTTGGGTACGACATATGTACATAGGCTACATTTGTAAATTTTTTGGAAAAGTGGGCAGTTCCAAGACCACAAGCTAAGTAATATTTTAATTCGTTATATCCCTGAATGTATTTGCTTTAGTGACATTTTAACGTTCTTAAATCTTAAAAAAAGCACTTAATTTTTTATGTTTGTTATTGCCGTTTATACATATCCAGAGTATTATAGGATTTCCATAAAATCATAATAGTGGCGTTAAGTGGTAGGGATAGGATATAATTAAATAAATACTAACTATACATCTGCTCAGCAGCGCATAATTGTTTTTTTCATACCCATTGAGTTCAAAAGATCCGTTTTTTGAGTTGGACATCCAAAAAATTTATTTGTTTATACCAAAGACTTTAAAACCGGAAACATTGTATATCCTAAAGCACTGCAATAAATGGAATGTTAAAAATTAATAGAAAAATATTTGAAAATGTTTTTCTAGAGAAGTCACTGGTCAGGCTGATCAACGTCTGCCGGGTCTGCTAGTATAACTATATTTATTGCAACCGTATGTTGACTTAGAATATTTTAGAATTATACATTATAGTTTGTATGCATTAGTAATATATCCATTTGTATACATTTTAGTTCGTAAATAAGTTGTAAGTATTAGTGTAAGAATTTTGTATAAAAAGGAAAGTAAATTCAATAAACAATCAATTGGATTCATCCGCTATTCATCAGCGTTTCATTCCTCTCACAGTATAGTATTTACATGAATTCGTTAGTTTTATTTCTTATTTGAAATTTCAAAGTGTTTATAAGGTATATATAACATTCTAAAATAACTTAACTCGGATTATTCATTTCAAATGCAGTGCTGTTATTCAGAAGGACTCACGTTTTGCTCTTAGTAGCGCGTCGCAAAATGGCTACAGGCCAAGATTTGGTTTTTCTGATGAAGCATACATGGTTTGTCTTTTAAATGGAATGGATGTAGTGGAATTCTACGTGTTCTACGTGTCCCAAGTAAACAACAAATAATTTTGTTATAATGGTCCTTGAGTATTTAGTGTACGTTTTTTGATGGAATGTCGAATCCTAAGCCAAAACCATTATAGCTAAGCTAGTGCATAGCACAGTAAATAATGCGAGCGATGAAATCGCGAGATAAAATCTTGAAAAAACGCATCTTATAAGTTAGTGAATTCCCCCCAAAGGGTGGCTTTAGAGTCGTAGGGTGGTTTCGAAGAACGGAGGCAGGAACTAGAGTTGGCAAAAGGCAATTGTTGTCAATTTTAAAAGCCCACATTTTATTTACCCATCACAAAAGCTACTTATATTACGTGTGGAAATCTTTATAAGATCATTGCTCAACAATAGGATACAACTCGATCGAGGTGTTATCCTTTCTTCACATAGGCACAGTAAAATTGTGCCTTTTGATTTTCTTGAAAACTGTATAATTGTATAAATTTTAATTGTTTCAGATTTTCCCGGAATGTGTTTTGCTTCAACACGATGTGCAACAGTTGATGCTGGTAAGACATGGGAGCTGACGCCCTTCTGCGGACGATCTACCTGCGTCAAAAATGAGGAAACCCCCGAAAGGTATTTAATAAAACTATATGTTGTGATAATTGCTTATATTACTTTTCAAATACAGATTATTAGAACTAGTGGAAGATTGTGGACCGCTACCATTGGCTAATGATAAATGCAAATTAGATGCAGAAAAAACAAACAAAACAGCACCCTTTCCATATTGCTGCCCGATATTTATATGTGAGAGCGGCATAGAACTGGAATATCCCGAAACCCGTAGCGAAGAACCAAAAAACTAACAGCTTCTTTCCATTTATAAACGAAACGGAAAAACTTTGCTCTAAAAATTAATGATTTACTATAGACATATTTTTCGTTGATATATATGAACATATTCATACACACATACATATGCACATCTTTAATAATAAACGATAAATTAAAACTTAACTTTGTGTAATCATTAAAGCATTTAAATCTTGAGTACATCTTTTTGGCAGTTAAAAAAACATGTTACATAAAACTGTTGTTGTGTAAAGATTTTCTCTCATCCATATATATTTCGACTTCACCCTGGACTGATAAATAAAAAGAATATATAAACAATTTGGTATTTTTTGTTTTACATGTAAAACGAATCTATCGGACTAACGGAATAACGGAGTGTTAATCACAATACAAGTAAAACTAAACTTTACTACACCTATGCAAACATCAGGGGTATTCGGAATCACGATGCAAGGGCATTGCATCGTTGCATAGCAAATTATTATTGCAAAATAATGTCAAGCCAACAACAAAATACATGCGGATGCAAATGTCAAGCAATTTGCAGAATGCAACACCAAAAATCTATTGCATAGCATATTTTGTTGCATTGCATTTCTAGAAACAGCTGTTGAATTATGACTGCTGTCACACGTTCAATATGTATCGCGATCCGTATTGATGGGTCGGCTTGAATTTAGAATAGCTCCATCTCCCAAATTAAAAAAAAGTGACTGGGATCGATAGATATTATTAAGGTAAGTACAAATATATATTTTTTTTTGGCGGAAACAACAACAACAAGAATTATTAAGGGTCAAAATTCATTCAAAAAAAATATACATATTTGTTCTCATCTTAATGATATCTTATCGATCCCCATCCTTTGTTTATACTTGGGAGTTGCAGCTATTCTGCATGCGTGTAAAGGTTGAACGTAAAATCGACACGTTTAAATCAGCCTTCAAGCCGATCCATCAATACGGATAACGATTTATATTGAACGTCTGCAGCATGCAATCGAACAGAACGTTTGTAATTAGGGTTGACAAAGGGCGCTCACGATTCGGTGCATTTTTATGCAATTGCATAATTTTGTCAACCCATATGCTATTTATTATGAATTCCCTTATCATTTATATTTGAGGAGTTTCGTGCAAAAAGTGAACTTCTATAAAAAGTATGTTTTGAGATATTCGTGTTTTAAACTTTTGAAGTATTGTAACTTTTTTGTTGTTGTAGTATATAGAAAAATATATTGATATTATTGTTATCTAGTGTATTATCTTTTAACTTGGTGATAAATGTGCCCTTTTTGCATATAACCTGGAAAGCGAATTATACATCTTGTTTTAACTTCATAAAAACGTGTATTCTGTAAATATTAGTAATTTTTTATTCCAAGCGGACTTTTATTACGTAACCTAGTACACATACATATTTACGTACCTAACATCATTATAGAGCTGTACGGAAAATTAAATGGAGTCGAAATGATATTGAACGAATATGTCGTTCACGGGTACTTATTTCCATAAAGGACCAAGAACTGGGTCAGGGTGCACAGAAATAAAGTTATCGTTACCATTACCAAGAATTTAAAGCAAATATATGTACATACATATTTAAAAAGGTTTTTTTTTGCCAAAGAACAAATTACACTGGATCCCAAATTCCTACTTTTTTTCTGCACCAGAGACGCCATAGTGAAATTCCTATGTAAAATCACCTTCTAATTCCGAAAATCATAATAATGGCGTTAAGTGGTTGGTATAGGATATCTTATAAATCAAAATGAATGTGTGTCTGTGTGTCTGTGTGTCCTTTATAGGCGTCCAAAGTACTCAACCGATTTTTATGAAATTTTCACAGTATATTCTTGGGATCATGGGTTAAAGCATAGGCTATATTAATATAAAGTGGGCGGTGCCACGCCCCCAGGCTATATAAAACTACAATTCTTCATAACTCTGAACATATTTGGTCCAAATTAATGATTTTTGGATATGTGTGTCCTTTGGTCAAGATTTATGTAATTTTGGAAAAGTGGGCGGTGCCACGCCCATATTTTTTGTGTTTTGTTTGTACTACAATAATGTCCAAAGTTTTTGGTGGATCTCTTTTAAACTTTCGAGATTGGTTAAAACAAATTGTTGTGTACGATTCAGGCTATATCAAATTTTGGAAAAGTAGGCGGTGCCACGCCCCCAGGCTATATAAAATTTAAATTCTTCATAACTCTGAACATATTTGGTCTAAATTAATGATTTTTGGATATGTGTGTCCTTTGGTCAAGATTTATGTAATTTTGGAAAAGTGGGCGGTGTCACGCCCACATTTTTTGTATTCAGTACGTTGTTTGTACTTCAGTAATGCCCAAAGTTTATGGTTGATCTGTTTTAAACTTTTCCAATACGTTAAAATCTTCGTTGGGACCAAAGTTTATGGTTGATCTGTTTTAAACTTTCCCAATACGTTGTGTACGACATACATAGGCTACATTTGTAATTTTTTTGGAAAAGTGGGCAGTTCCAAGACCACAAGCTAAGTAATATTTTAATTCGTTATATCCCTGAATTTATTTGCTTTAGTGACATTTTAACGTTCTTAAATCTTAATCAAAGCACTTAATTTTTTGTTTGTTATTGCCGTTTATACATATCCAGAGTATTATAGGATTTCCATAAAATCATAATAGTGGCGTTAAGTGGTAGGTATAGGATATAATTAAATAAATACTAGCTATACATCTGCTCAGCAGCGCATAATGGTTTTTTTCATACCCATTGAGTTCAAAAGATCCGTTTTTTGAGTTGGACATCCAAAAAATTTATTTGTTTATACCAAAGACGTTAAAACCGGAAACATTGTATATCCTAAAGCACTGCAATAAATGGAATGTCAAAAATTAATAGAAAAATATTTGAAAATGTATTTCTAGGGAAGTCACTGGTCAGGCAGAACAACGTCTGCCGGGTCTGCTAGTTATTTATAAAAAATGAGTTAAAATAGTTTTGCTGAAGCAGAAATTGCTAAAAAATGCAATAAAATGGATGCATTTATAGCTATTTCGGGTCGTGTACAAGAAAAACACTGTGCAGCTTATGAGCAACAAATCATAATTTTGAACAAAAAATAACAAGTACTCATATATAGCTCAACATTTTTTGATGTTGCTAAGCCAGTTTGAAAGATATCAAATCCATATTAGGAGCGGAGAGGAGGCATAGATTATTCCTTCTAATTAGCCGTTTTACGCAAAAAGGGCACATGTCACCTTGTGCCCCTTTTGCGCGCAACTCCTCATTTATTACTTCTATATTAGCAGTCAGGCCCGTATTTAGTGGGGGTTTTCGGGTTCAAACCTCCCACGAAATGTTGCGATTCCGGTAAATAAATTACAATATCTGTTACTTAGGAAAAATTACATCATTATGTATGATATTGTAGTGCCATTGAGCACATCGAAATAGGTACACAAAATTTGAAAGATCTCCGCGCAAACATCGGTGACGAGTTCTCGACGATTTTCGAGTCCGCTAAAGATCTTTTAGAATCTGTCAATGGAGAAGTAAAACACCCTCGAATTTTTTTCACTAAAAACGAACAGTGCCTTTTCTTGACGATATTTCAACGCAAATAGAAGACAGATTTATTCAGAATAAAGTAATCATATCAAACTTGGTGGGTTTTCTTCCCTATATATGTGCAAATATCGATGTGTCTTTTACCGCCTCTGAAGCTAGTGAGTTAAATATTTACAAAAGCATTGATTCGGTAGCTCTTGTTGTAGAATTTGCTCTATGTAAAAAAAATGGGGTCAATTGGAATCCGAATTTCGCTCGAAAAGTGTAGTAGACCCTTTAAGTTCGTGCCAAAGTTCCCAAAAATTTTTAGTTTGCCTCTCACTACGTGCACTGCAGAACCTTCGTTTTCGACCTTAAAACTTGTTTGAGGAACTCGATGGGCCAAGAAAGACTGAATGGACTAGCCATCATGACTGTTCACCAAAGAATTGAACTGGACAATGAAGACGTGATGAATGATTTCGCAGCTAAAAAGTCAAGGCGTCTCAATTTCATTTTGGAATAAATTTAATCAGAAAAAATATGTATCCATATAATACGTTACTCTAAAAATCTATTTCTTACATACATATGCACATAAGTTTTGATAAATTATTATTATAACCTGTTGCCGATATATCGGACAGGCCTATATTTTTATTTACAAAAGTATTTTAAAAAGTCATGAGCTTTTCAAAGAAAGACAAAAAAAATCACCTAAGCGGTTTATACACAAGAAACTGAACTTTGTCCAGGGCATGTTGCATGTGTTCTAGTAGAAGAGGACCGAATAAAAACTTGCACAGGCATCACATTCCCCTTAAAACAAACTAAGCTAAATTGGAACAAGTAAGGAAAGGGCTGTCTTCGGCTGGGCCGAAGGCTTTATACCTTTCATGAATACGCATATCTTTTTTAACTGTCCTACATGGCCAAACCACATTTATCGGAGCAATCGATTATATGGAAGCTATATGTTATGTTACTCTGATCTTTATGATTTTCATTACACACGTCACATTTATAATAAGTACCAACCTTGCAAAATTTTACGTTCCCAGCTCCTTAACTGCAAAATTTATCGAAACTATCGATTATATTTATTTATTTATTTATTTATTCACTTCAAATCTACAGTACAAAGTACCTTACAGACTAACGATACATTAACAAAAAATGCTTATTGAAAAATAGAATTTAAAATTAACACAAACGTAGATCTCGAAAGGGAAAAGTCAATTAACTTATAAGAAGATAAGTCATTAAATTCACATAAGGCCCGCATAATAGGAGCATTTCTTTCAAAATTTGTTCTGCAACTTTCAACATAGAAGGGAAAAGAGTTACGGAGACTTCTTATCGGAACATTAAAGTTTATGCGCTCTAGAAGAATTGGGCAATCAATCATGCCATTGATTATATTGAAAATAAAAGTAAGGGAGAGAATAGACCTTCTTTTATCTAAGGAACAGAGATCAATAAGCATCAACCGCGAATGGTACGAGGGCACAGGATCCTCGAATCGCAAGGAATGTAAAGCATATTTTAGAAAAAATTTTTGAACCCTTTCGATCCTTTTTATTGATTGTTGATCGTATGGTCTCCAAATAATAACCGCATATTCTAATATAGAGCGAACGAGGGACGTGAAAAGAAGCTTAAATGTGTAGGGGTCAGAAAACTCTGTGGAATTACGTCGTATAAAGCCCAATACCGAGTATGCTTTAGAAAGAATGAAATTGATATGGTTATTAAAAGACAACTTTGCCTCAAAAACTACTCCTAAATCTTTAGTTTCAGTAACTTTGTTTAAAACACAATTGGCGATATAGTACAACGAGGGAGTAGGACTCTGACGCCTAGTGTAAGTTAGGTGAAAACACTTATCAATGTTTAAAGATAACCGCGACTTTAAACACCATAAATGGAGATTATTCAAATCACTTTGAAGACTACTTACATCATCAGCATCCTTCACCACCTTGAACACCTTCAAATCATCAGCATACAGAAGGTAATTCGAAAATGAGAAACAACTGCCAATGTCGTTAATGAAAAGAACGAATAAAAGAGGGCCTAAAATGCTTCCCTGGGGAACACCAGAAGAAGCAACAAAAAATTCTGAAATCACGCCATCAAGCGAGACTACACAACGCCGATTAGACAAATATGAGGTTATCCAATTCAGAAGCGAGGAATGGAATCCGAGACAAGCTAACTTAGTAATCAGGAGGGATATAGGAAGCTAATACATATAAAGAACTATGTGATTTCATTCCTTTAATGCGAACGCACACTTGGTTCAGCAAAGTGTCACCATTACCAAGAATCACCAAAGATGCACAGAATTTCCGACGCACTGCAACTAAAACACCGCCACCTCTTGAAAACCCCGTCTTCGTGGAGTCCCGATCTTTGCGGAACACATTGTATAAATTCGGATCGAAAAACTCACTATCGTAGAAGTCAGGCTTGAGCCAGGTCTCGACAATGACAATCACATCATAAGCCTCTTGTGAGCTAAATTGAAAAACTGTATCAGATTTCGTTCTTAGACCAGATATGTTCTGATAGTAAAGCTTAAAATCAGCACAAGATTCGGTAGAAGCATTACCATTGTCGGCAGTTAGGACTGTAGAGCTTGACCTAGGCGCTTTCGAAAAAAATTTTCAAATGGTTTAACTCTCACATTGGTTGGCCAAATCTCCGCATTTAGAATTTTAGAGTAATCACCAGAAGGTACACCCAACTTAAAATTGACGCGGTCATGATTTTCTGCTGGGTGATCTTTTTTCACCAACGCAAAGCAAGAGAGAGACTTTTTGTCAATGCTTGCATGTTTAGCTACATAGTTCAATATATCATCAGCTGTAACTGTATGGCTAAATGAAGATAAATGTGCCCAAATTTTGCGATCAGCAACGCACAGCTCACTACTAGCATTTGAGCCAAAAACAACCACGCGGTTAGGTTTTTTATTGTTCCTAGCTTTCTTCCAAACAGCATTGTCGTTCGAAATACTGTTTTCACTTATTTGCAGAGACATATAATCATCACCCGGGGCGCTCTCAGAACAATTTGTCACTGTGTTTGTGCGATCTGACACAGCATTGGTGTTATCAGCATTATTGTCAGCAGCATCAATAACATTAACATTAACATAAGGTAGTTTTGACTGAGAAACATTAATTGTAAAGCCAGTATTCTTATCATCTGCTATGTATGTTGACTTTTCAGCGAGAGAGGAAAGGTTATTAGCATCACCACCCTCAACTGCATTCATACCAGGCACAGAAGCAGACGGCTTTGCAGCAATACTGGGTGACGTAGATTTACTAATATTAGTTGTCAAACCAGTATTTTTATGCTTCGCTTTTGATATCGGCTTTTCAGCAGGAACAGCCAGAGTAGATGAAGCAACAAAAATGTCCTTAGGTTGCTTAGAACAAGTAGCACCAACAGTATGCGTGGTGAGAGGTTTAAGCGGCTTTACAGCAACACTATCACTTGCTTTACCTTTTGATCGGGTAATGACTTTATTTTCAATACTTGCAGGTGCCGGCGAATTATGGTTATCACGAATCTCCGGCTCGACCAAAGATAAAAAAAACGTTTTTTATTTTATCCAAGTCAGAAATCGCGGCTAAGATTTTATCTTTAAGCTCACTAGAGACAACGCAATTAGCGCACAAAGACATTTTCGCAAAATATAAATAGACTATTGTGTTTAGACACCAAGCGAAAGAAAAAACACGACCGACCACTTCAACAGTTGGTATTCGTTTTGGGAGCTATATGTTTCGTTGGTCCGATCTGGGTGATTTTCACAACACACGTTACAAACATAAAATGTACTAAACCTGCAAAATTTCACTCTCCTAGCTTTTTGATTGCAAGAGTTATAGGCCAAAATCCGTTTATCGGAACAATTGATTGTATGAGAGCTATGCGTTGTATTGGTCCGATCTTACTGGTTCCGACAAATGATTC
The DNA here is from genome assembly GCA_951509765.1 of Sphenella marginata. Classification (NCBI taxonomy): domain Eukaryota; kingdom Metazoa; phylum Arthropoda; class Insecta; order Diptera; family Tephritidae; genus Sphenella; species Sphenella marginata. The sequence continues at coordinate 28,870,774 of OX608078.1, forward strand.
ATATAATACAAAATGGCGGCTCCATACCAAATTTCATCGAGATATCTCCAAAATTGAGGGACTAGTTTGCGTTCAAACAGACAGACGGACAGACGGACATGGCAAAATCAACTCAGCTCGTCGCCCTGATCATTTCGGTATACTTAATGGTGGGTCTATCTCTTCTTCTTCTCATACTTACAAACATCGGACCAAAGTTATAATACCATTTCATGTTCATGAAAGGTATAATTAGTCTTTTGGAGCAGCGATGGCGACAACAATGTAATCAACAGATAGATTTAGATACGATATACTTAAGGGTTGCCTCTAATCATTTTAAAACCGATCACTATAACTACTACTTAAGACACTCCGAAAGGCCTTTACCTGCAGCCATGTCCGAACATAACATATAAAGCAGTGGTGGCCAAACGACCACATGCGCAATTATGCTTGTATGTGTGCCCGAGAGAGCTCAGCGCTTTGCCGTCTTGATAAAAGTAAGCAAGATTGATCGGCCACTCTCCCGAACTTCGCCACACGACTTCATTGATACTATGCGTGTGATGGCATCGACGTCGGCAGCAAGAGATAGCCTATGCACGCGTGCATTGATATTTTCATTCTGGCCACAACTGATATAAAGTAATTAAAAGGCCAAATTATTTTGGAGAAGTTTATCCCTTATGATGAGGTAAATATCCCAAAGCGCTTTTCATAGTCCACAGAGTGGGATATACCGCACTGTCCAACTTTCCAAAATTGCTTCGGAACGCCATATGTGGAACCCATAAATCAAATCGTATTGATCTTGTTGGGTTGCGGCTCCATGATGTTACGCACGATATGAATAAACACACTATACACACAATAGACGCTCGAGTAAATTAAGAGTTCGAATGCTTTGTTGAACGAGTTTTAAATTTGCTTTTATTTAAATAAATGGCGCGCTTTTACAGTTTTACATATATTATATGTTACGGCTATAGTTTATTTCTTTAAGCACTAGTGGCTGTATTGGCGGATAAGACACGATTAAACAACGAGCTGGAAAAAGCCGGTGACGCCAGCCTTCGCCACGTCATCGGTTTCAACCGTTTCGTTTCTGTGAATGGCACCGCTGTCAACATGACAGGTGATGCCATGTTGACAGTGCTGCCATTACACCATCCCCCTATAAAAAGGTCTCTTCTGCAGGTTGATCAGGCCTGCAGGAGAAAACAATCATTAGGGCGAGTTAATTATTATTACAATATTATTTATTAATACTATTTTATTCTATTGCTTATTCTAGTCTTAAGTTTTAATAGTCTATTGTTTATTGTAATTTTCATATGTGTTTAGTCTAATTTTCTTATTTAAATGATTTTATGTATTCTATTCTTATGTACAATTTTTTCTTTGTTTTTATCTATACAAACTGTTACATTAGGCCCGTCTACTTTTTTTACTCTGTAGGGTCCTTCGTACAAATTATTATGTTTGTTTTTTGGTTCTTTTTCAATAAGTATTTTATCATTAACATTAATTATACATTGTTTAGCAGTTCTATCATAATATTCTTTGCTGCTTATTTTGTGTTTAGCTAATAATTCCTTTGCTATAACATGAGTTTTTTCCATTCTGTACTTTACTTCTTTGGCATAGTTCTCTACGTTATAAATAGGATCTATTTTATTTTTACAAAATTCATTAGGTAATATTGGTCTTTTCCCGAATACTAATTCAAACGGGGAAAATTTATTATCAAAAACAGTATTTGATGTAGAATTATGTAAAAAGGTAAAGTACTTAAGATATATATCCCATTCGGATAAATTTTCGTTTAAATAAGCGCGTAAATATTCATTAAAGACCCTATGATTACGTTCGACAGTACCTAGCGTTTCATGGTGGTATGCCGTTGAAAAGTTATGTTCTATTCTTAAAAGTGTTGTTAGTTCTTTAAATAATTCATTTTTATATTCCGTACCTAAATCTGACTTAATGGACTTCATTCTGCCATATGTTAAAATAAAACTTTCGAAAATTGCCGTAGCAACTGTTCTAGCGCTCTTATCGGGTATTGCTATTGTGACAAGGTATTTCGTTAAATCACAAATAATGGTAACTGCGAACCTATTACCAAGATTTGAATCAGGTAGGGGTCCTACTGTGTCTATTACAACGATTTCGAATGGTTTACATGGCGTTGGTGTTATTACCAACTCTTCTTTAACTTTCGGTTTTGGTTTATTTAGAAGACATTTTTTGCAATTTTTCACATATTTAGCTATGTCTTTGGTCATATTTTTCCAGTAATATTTCGTTCTAATTTTGGAATAAAGTTTTTTCATGCCGCAATGACCTCCTGAAATCGGGTCATCGTGAAAAATAGTCATTAATTTTAGTTTTTTGTCCTCGTCTATAACAGTCTCTACGGGATCTGTAAGTAATATTTCTAAGTTTTGTAATAATTTATTTCCGCGATCTTTAAAATTCGTAATTGTATAGTATTGAAATATTTTATCATGTTTTGGCCATTCTACTTGTTTAATTCTGCGTTTGCTGGCTTCACAGTCAAGCCTCGAAAGTAAATCGTCTAAATTCATTATTTCGTTAGCAAATTTGAAATTAAAAAGTCGTATTCTTTTATGTTTTATGTGTGCACAAATATCTATATATTGAATGTTTTGTTTATCGATCGTTAATTCAGTTTTTATACGCGGTATTTTTGTTGAATAATTGTAGGCGAATTTATCGTATACGTTTAATTTACGTTTTGTACTATTTTCCTGTTCTAAATTTTCCTCTTCATTATATTTATTATTTGTTTGTTTGGACATTGATCTAGTTTGCATTGCTAAAATTTGGTTTGATTCCTTAATCTCATCTATCGTGATACGCGAGAGCGCATCTGCACCTACATTTGACTTTCCTTTAATATAAACAATAGTAAATTTGTATTCTGCTAGTTCTAATCTGATTCTTGCGAGTTTTGAGGCGGGATCCTTCATGTTGAAAAGATAAACTAAAGGTCTGTGATCTGATTTTACTGTAAAATGTGTACCATATACGTACGGTCTAAACTGTTTTATTGCGAAATATATTGCTAGAAGTTCCAATTCGATAATTGGTTTTTTCTGTTCTGCCTTGTTAAATGACTTTGATGCAAAACATATTGGCAAGTCACCGTCCTCACTTTCCTGACTCAAAATTGCTCCACAACCTGTTATTGAAGCGTCTACTGTTATTATAAATTCCTTGTTGAAATCTGGGTATTGCAATAGTTTTGGTGACAATAAAGCTGTTTTTAACGACTGAAAAGATTTTTCGCAATCTTCATCCCATATAAATTCTACTCTTTTTCTACTTAATTTGTTTAAAGGTGCTGCTAAAGAAGCGAAATTCGGAATAAATCTCCTGTAATAATTTGCGAATGCCACGAATCGCCGTACTGCATCTTTGTCTAATGGCTTTGTATATTTTTTAATCGCTTTTATTTTTGTATCATCAGGCAATAAACCCTTATCAGAGCATTTATGACCTAAAAATGTGACCTCGGGTCTTAGAAAGTTGCATTTTTCGGGATTTAACTTCAAATTGAAAGATCTGCATGTATTGAATATTTGTGTTAGATTTTTTATATGATGCGATTCGCTACAACCTATTACGATAATATCGTCAACATACAAAAATGCTACATTTGGTGGAATTCCTGAAAAAGCTATTGTCATCATTCTTGAAAATGAATTTGGTGCTACATTCAATCCGAACGGAAGAACTTTCCATCTGAATGCGCCTTTATCTGTACTAAACGAAGTTATGTCACGAGAATCTGGGTGTAGCGGAATTTGGTGAAATCCTGAGAAAAGGTCTAAAGTTGAAAAATATTTTGCTCTTCCAAGGTTGTCCAAGATGTCGTCTACTCTAGCTAGCGGGAATTTATCAGCAATTAGTTTTTTGTTTACTGCGCGAAAATCTACACACATCCTATACGCTTTTTGACCATTACTGCTTTTCTTCGGTACTACTATCAATGGACTATTATAATTTGAATAACTGGGTTCTATTAGGTCATTATCTAGCAATTTGTTTACTTGGCGATTTATCTCTTCACGTTGCGAATATGGAAGTCTGTAATTTTTTATGTATACCGGATTATCGTCGTTTACCCTAAGTTTCTGTTCGTAAAAATTGTTCAATGTCATTTTGTCAGTGTCTATAGCGAAAATGTCGGCATATTTTATGCAAAGGTCTAATAATTTACTATGAGCGTGACTCGGGATTTGTTTTCTTAGAATTTTTGTTAATTTTACTGTTCGTTCGTCTTCGGATTGTACCTTATTTATTGTATAAACATTATAGTTAGCGAGTTTTTCAGTTTGGATGATATTTCTTTTAACGTATTTTATTTCGTCTGTTGTATTTATTACTTTAATTATTGGATTTTTTGAGTCGACTATGCATCTTGCTGTGAATACACCCTTTTCAATTTCTTGAGAGTCCACGAACAGTGGCTCAGGTGCCTTGTTTAATTTAAAAAGTCTGAAAATTTCACATCTCGGTGGTATTAAAATTGTATCGTCTTCTGTTCCGTGTAGGATTTGTACTGAAATCTTTGTATTGTTGATCCAAAATAAAATATTGTTATCTTCGTAATTAATGATGCATTTGTTAAGTTTTAAGAAGTCTTTGCCTAAAATTCCGTCCGATGGTATGTTGAAGTCGTCGTCCACTATATGTAAAGTTTGTTTTATAAGAAAATTTGAAAAGTTAAGATTTACGTCGATTTTACCTAAAGTTGAAACTGTATTAGATGTTACACCGGTTATGTTAATTATATCGCTTTTGTCTATTGAAAAATTACTATCGATGCAAGAAAGCTTTACTAAGGAAATGTCTGCCTGGGTGTCTACCAAAAATGTGCAAAATTTGTTCGATTCTTGAAATTTTAACTCTATAAAGTCCGAATAATTTAAATTTAAGCAGTAAATGCCTTTAGTTTCTGTTTTTACGTTTAATTGCTTAACTCGTCCTCCCTCAGTGTTCGCTCCTGAGGGGAACTGGCGTTTAAAGCGCGGACGTTTCTGTTTGTATTTCTGTTATTTGCCGGTCTGTTATTGCTATTTCTGTTGGTATTGCTGCTATTGTTGCTAGAATTTGAGCGACTACTACTGCTATTGTTGTTATTTTGATTATAATTGTTACTGTGCCTATTGCCTTGCCTGTAGTTGTTATTGTTGTTATAACTTGAAAAATGTCTGTTGCCTCTATAATTGTTGTTGTTTTGATAATTTGGTCGATGATTGCCGCGTTGATATCTAAAATTGTTATTATTGTAGCCGCGCGCTCGGAATGCTAGAACCTGCCGCTCTTTTACTTCATTGTTTTGCTCTACTATTAATTTTGCAACTACGTCTTTTGGGTCGCTAAATGTTGTTGAAGCTAAAATAGATTTTACTAGGCTGGATTTCGCATTAAGTCGACAAACATTAATTGTTTGCTCTACCGCCATTTCGTGTGCTTTCGGCTGGGAAATTCCTTCTATTATTAACGAGCGTTCTAAAGAATCTGCTAGCTCTTCTATGCGTTTTGAAAAATCTGTGTAATTGTTATTATTTATTTGCAACGCTGCAATTTTGCCTGCTACTACTTTTGAATTATCTGGTTTAATGCGATTTCTTAGTGCAATTTTGATATCATCTATTGTATTTACGTTAGTTGGAATGGCTTCGCGGGCTTTGCCTTCTAATTTTGATTTTATAAATGCTACTAATGTACTAATAAGGTTGGGTGCAGTTAAACTTTCTATTAAATCGATTTTGTCTATAAACGATGCTAAGGCTAACGGGTCTCCACTGTAGTTTTCTCTAAACGTTGAAGCACAAAGACCTATAAATGACTTTTTTTCTTCTATTGTAGCCATTGTTGTTGTTGAATTATTGATCAAATTTAGAGTAAGTTGTGATTCAGCTATCTGTGGTGGTGAATTACCGAAACCTAAAAAGTCTGCTCCTAAAGAATCTCTATTTGCACACCTATCGTTTGTCGGAGTATGTTCGGTATCTGACATAAAAGCTATTGATTTAGTTTGAAAAGTTTATTGCAAAAAAAAATTGTATGGGCTAATGTCGATTCAAGTACAGTTTGCTGCTTGTATTTGTGAAGAAAAAAAAAAAAAAAAAAATCTTAATAGTTTTATTTGAGTTTACGTCAAATAATTTTATAGAATTCGCTTAGTTGATTCAAATCCGTATTGTTTAGTTTCATAAAGTTAATTGAAAATGATTTAAATTTGTATAATAGCAAAAGCAAAAAAATTTTAAAAATTCAAAGCGTTGTACTGTACTAGAATTTACTGTACTATCGTATGTCGAAAAGTTGTTTATATGTAGCAACTCTATTTGACTGTACTTGAATAACAAAAGCAAAAGTTAAAGAAGCTGTATTTACGTATGTATGTAGAGAAAAACCGTATTTATGTATATATAAAATCGAAAGCGTATATGGAAATAGACGTATGTATAAAACTGTATTTATATATATGGAACCAATATATGCAAAAATAGGCAACTGTATACGAAAGTAGGCAACTGTATTTTACTCGATTGTGGTATGTTAAATATGGGCAAATAATATAGACAAACTGTACTTTAGCAAAATGGACAGACTTTATGAAATTATTGTAATTAGGTATATGGCAACTGTACTTTTGAAAAATAGGCAAATTGATAACTGTAGTAGGTAAGTATATAGGTGAAATATTTATATGTGGTATATATATAACTGCAAGAAATCTGAATATATTTTAATGTGCCAGCCGCACTGTACACGCAAAAAATCTTGAATATGTTTTAATGTGCCAGCCGCACTGTACACTCAAAAAAATCTCAAATATGTTTTAATGTGCCAGCCGCACTGTACACTCAAAAAAATCTCAAATATGTTTTAATGTGCCAGCCGCACTGTACACTCAAAAAAATCTCAAATATGTTTTAATGTGCCAGCCGCACTGTACACTCAAAAAATCTCATGTTTAGCAGAAGAAAATTTTAAATTGTATTTTTGTATAAAAACTTGGTATTTTAACAAATTCATATTTTTTTTTTTTTTTTTTTTTTTTTTTTTTTAAATTAAATTCATTACTTTTGGTTTACAAATTAATTTTGTATATATACATATTTTAGGTTTCAATTTGTAGTTTTACATGTGTTTTTTTTTTCTCTTACCAAATATGAATATAATACCACTGGAACCTGCTGCTGCTGCTGTTGCCACCTGTTGTTGTTG